>JASXTE010000012.1:12830000-13442500 GCA_030280995.1 Hemileia vastatrix
TTAAAAAATAATTGGAAGAGACAAATCCAAAATTAAATGAAAAAAATTAAAAAGTAAAAATAAAATTGAAAAAAAGGAAAATTTAAAAAAATATAAAAAATATAAAAAATATAATAAAATAAAAAAGTTTAATAAATGAGTAAAAAAGAGAAAAAAAAATGGAAGAAAATATTTAATGATGAAAAAAATTTTATAATATTTTAGTCACCATACTTGACAGATCTACTAAGAAAAAAATTTTTATCTTAATTTTTTTTTGATTATTAATACAATTAATAAGACCTTCATTTATTTGGAATGAACAGCCGAAATGGGTAAGTTCTTGACAAGAAACTAAAGTTGGAGGTGCTTTAGTTGTTTGATGCCAATGTTGAGAAGAATTTCATGTATCCTCAACTATTCCATTGGCACTACCAAAATCAATAATACATTTATGGTCACAAGAATAAAGGCCATGTCTCTCATCAGAAGAGGGTGATGGAATAGGAACACCAGTCTCTGGATTAATATAAGAGAAAATTCCAAATTTTAGACAATTCTTATCATGTTTATATAGATGAACATTATTGTAGAATCCATTGTAAGTGATGATAACATTAGAACAAAAAGCATAAGCATTTATTTCCTCTTCCCATTCAGGATCAGACAAATTTGGTAAACCAGATTTTAAAGCAAGTTGATGGTTTTTTTGAAAAGCTTGAATAAATAATTTTTTAAATCAATTTTCCAAGAAAATATTAAATGATCCTAAAGAATTCCATTGTTTCAGATCTTCTTCCATTTGCTCTTGTTTCAAATGTTTCAACAAAGAATAAATTCCTGAAATATATGACAAAATTAAAAATTACTTATAAGAAAAAAATATTTACACCCCAAAAGAAACTCCTTGATCATATCCTGGTTGCCAACCAAAACCTTTCATGACACCAGAAATCAGATTTTTTATTTGATAAGGGTTGTCAAACCAAAGCCATTTGATAGAGAGTAGAAATTAAATCAGAAATCTGGAAAAAATCTTCATCCTTTTTCCCATTAAATGAATGAACTTCTAAGATGAATTGAGGTTGGTATCCATTATTGAAAACTGCAACAATGAGATCTATACCGCCTTCTGTAAGGTTTTTGATGTTTTTGTAAAAAAAAATTCTTAAGATTTGATATTGAAGAGATTGTCCAAATGTACAGTGCCCTACCAAAATTCTGTGAATGGTCTTTTTTTGATGTCACTCACTCAATATTGCTCAGAAAAACTTCTAGGTTTGTATTCTGGTTCAAAAGCATGTTTCTAATCAAGATAATCATATATAAATACAAAATCACTATGATAACATAAAAATTAAATTGAAATCAAAAATGAAAATTTTTCAGCTACCATAAATAATTTTTTAGCCAGATGAAATACATACCATTAGATAGCCCAGACATCATAGAATGTCTCCCCAAAAGGAAATTTTAAAAAAAAATATTAATTTTTTTTTTTCAAAAATAAAATAAGTCCTCTCCCCTCTCCTCCACTCCTGTAAGCTACCAACAAGTTGATCCTTCATGGTCATCAAATTTTATTTTTGAAAAAAAAAATTAATATTTTTTTTTTGAAATTTCCTTTTGGGGAGACATTCTATGATGTCTGGGCTATCTAATGGTATGTATTTCATCTGGCTAAAAAAATTATTTATAGTAGCTGAAAAATTTGCTTTTTGGATTTCAATTTAATTTTTATGTTATCATAGTGATTTTGTATTTATATATGATTATCTTGATTAAAAACATGCTTTTGAACCAGAATACAAAACTAGGAGTTTTTATGAGCAATATTGAGTGAGTGACATAAAAAAAAGACTGTTCACAGACTTTTGGTAGGGCACTGTACAAAGAATGTTTTGCAAAATATCTTCATCTTAATCAATTTTCCATTTTGATAAAATTTTGTCTTTGAATTGTTTGATTCTTTAGCTGGTTCCATGATTTTCTGCTTTTTATTTTCTGGTAAGGAAAGCTCAGATTGATTGTGAGAAGGAATAGAATTGAATGACATTGAAGAGATAGAAGAATGTAAATATAAAGAAGAAGAAGTTGAATATATTTTATGGTTATTCTTGGAGCTTTCAAGATTTGAAGATAAGGAAGAAAGAGAGGATAAAGAGGATTCAGAGAAATTGATGATAATGAAGATGAGTGAGTTAAATTTTCCATAGTAACATCCTGAAAAAAAAATTATAAAACAAAAAAAATAAAAAAATAAAAAAAAATATATTAAAAAAACCCAACAATAAAAAATTATCAGTAAAATAATTGAAAAGAAAAAAAAAATTACAAGAAAATCACTAAAAAATTTTGAAAAAAAATAAAAATTCAAAATCAAAACCTGAATTATGATTGAAATACAAGGTAATATCCTAGAAAAAAAATTTATAAAAAAAAAATTGTTAAATAAATTGAAAAAATAAAAATAAAATAAAAATAAATCCTGAATGTTTTTGAAATACCAGATAAAGTTCTTGAAAAAACAAACAAAATCACCAAAAATCAAAAAAAAATTAACATAAATTCAGTAAATTTAATTGAAAAAAAATAGAAATAAAAATAAAATAAAATAAAATTACTTACCTGCTATAGGAAATACCACTTGATGTCCTTCAATCCAATTTATTAAAATAAAATTTAAAAAAAAAATTGAATTCAGTAAATTTCAGAATAATTAATTACTTGCAAAAACACACACAAATAAAAAAAAATAAATTACCTGATTTATTTTGGAAGCAGGGGGAAATGTCCAGAAACTAAGGGAAAGAAAAAAAATTCTGTATAAAAAAATTAAAAAAGCAGAGATTAGTCTTTTTTTTCTTGCTTCAAAATGCCCCCCAAAAAGTCCCCCCCTTTACCCCCTCAATCCCCCCTTTAACCCTTCCTTTCCTGCCTCAAACCCCCCTTTAACACCTCCTTGCCCACCTTGAACCCCCCCTTTACCCCCCACCCTTTACCCCCCCTTTACCCCCCCCCCTTTACCCCCCCTCCTTGGCCCCCTCAAGCCCCCCCTTTACCTCCTCAAACCCACCTCAAACCCCCCCCCTCAAACCCCTGCACACACTCCCCAGTGCCTACTTATCAAATAAATAGCAATTCAATAAGTAGGCACTGAGGGGGTGTGAAGGGTTTTGAAGGGGGTTTTGAGGTGGGTAAATGGGGGTAAAAGGGGGGATAGAGGGGGCCAAGGAGGGGGTGAAGGGGGGTGAAGGGGGGGTTTAAGGCGGTCAAGGAGGGGGGGGGGGGGGGTAAAGGGGGGTTTTGAGGTGGGCAAGGAGGGATCAAAGGGGGGATTGAGGGGATAAAGGGGGGGAGTTGAGGTGGCCAAGAAGGGGAGAAAGGGGATATGGAGGCAGAGAAGTAGGGGGGAAAGGGGGATGATGGAGGGGGTAAAGGGGGACTTCAGGTGTCCAAGAAGGGGAGAAAGGAGGGTATGGAGGCAGACAAGGAGGGGGGAAAGGGGGATGATGGAGGGTATAAAAAAAAATAAAACAAAAAAAAAATTATTCTAACCTTGAAAACCAAAAAAAAAAAAGCACTTACAGGAAAAAAAAAAAAAGAAAAAAAAAAAAGAGAGAGAAAAAAAATAAATTATTAGCAAGTAAAAAAAATCAAACATCAGAAAAAAAAAATGACTTACCTGGAGAGATGAGATGAGAAAATAGAAGACTTGAAAATGTTTGAGGGATGTTTGAGGAGAGGAGAAAATGGATATGAGGGATGAATGAAAAAATGAAACAGTGAAAAATTATGCGATTGCAGAAAATATATGATTTCATGTTGAGCTGATGGAATGAAACAAATGAGACATCCAAAAATAAGAATTGACAGAAAATTCAAAATTGTACTTATGCAAAAAAATAATAACCAACACAAGTGAATAAAACATGGAACATGAAAATAACACAAGTGAAAAAAAAAACAAGGAAGTTGAAAATTGGGAGAGTTCAAAAAAATAATTTAAAAGGGTGGTGAGAGAAATGTTTGAGAGTAATAGTCATAATGACAGAGTGTATGCTGGTTGAATGAATTTTTTTTGATTCAAGGGAGGGGAGAGCCAGTGCTGGTTCAAGATTGTCTTCTTCATAAAGATCATTCCACTCATCCTTTAAATTAGCTAGGATATTGTGGAGTATAATGCAAGTCATTATCCAATGATTTGCAGTTTTTATTTCCATTTTTTTTAAATTGGATTCTGAGTTCCCACAGACTAGAAAATCTTCCCTTTAAAATCCCAATAGCCTGTTCAATCCATACTCTTGATTGGGCAAGGTGATAATTAAAGGTGATTTTGGGGTCATTTTCTATAGTTTCACCACAGAAAGCAGGTATAATGTACTTTCCACTTGCATATTCTGAGTCTGCAAGGAGGTACTGAGATTTGTCAAAGTATGAGTCAGGAGTTTGATAAATCCTCATTCTTTGGAAGACGGAAGAGTCATGAAATGAGCCAGGGCAGCCAAAAGTTAGATTGTGAAAGATGAGAACTTGGAGGAGATTTTGAAGAAACCTTTTTTTGCAATCAAAATAATGGTTGCCATCATGAGCAGGCTTTTGACTCGAAGGGATGGTTGTGCCATCAACAAAACCTATACAGCCAGGGAAACCTTCAGCTTGCATTACTTGAGAGGATTCAAGCCGCTGTTCTGGAGTTGGCCAAGCAAGAGTTTGAGGCTTGAGGGAAAGGATAGCAATCATACAGCGCTTGGTGTATAATATCACGGTACCATATCCTATGTTAAAGAGATTATCCAAACGTCTTACGGCAGCACCATTTCCATTTGAGCCAAAGCGACATAGAGCAACAGCAAGTTGGATGGCAGGATTACGCTGTTTGTTATGAGAATTGTTATGGAAGATAGGATGATTGGAGATGAGTTGATAAAGTTTGAAGAAAAAATCGGGAGAAGTTCTAAAAAGTTGTGTGAAGTTTAAATGAGGAATGTTGAGGATGGAGGCCAGATCATATCGGGGATCATGATAAAGATTTGGCCCCCTGGTGATGATGTAACGCTTTTTGGAAAGAAAACACATATAAGCTAAAGCATCTTCCAAATCAGAGTCAGATTAATAGTAAAGAACTAAAAGAAAAGTAATAGCATTCATTGTTGAGTGAAGTAGCTTCCTAGTAGAGAGGTGTTTCATTGTTGCCGGTGGAAGGGTTAAGTGATGAGGGAAGTGGGAATTCACCGCCAAATGTGCAGTTGGGGTGTGTAGATAGAAAAAAAACTTAAGTGTTCGCCACCAAAATTAAGTAGCATAGAGTGAGGAAATACTTAAGGATGGCATCAGCAATTATAAGTCATGTGACTTTCTTGCAAATCCATCATGGATGAGATGAGTTTGGGATCAGTAATTATGAATGAAAATTGGGGTATAATAGGCGGGATAATGCATTATTGTGGATTTCTTATCCACTAGCCCTGGGGCTAGTGGATAAGAATCTTCCGCAATTATTAATGTCTGATCCCGGGAAAAAAAATTCCTGATCCCTAATTGCGGATCCCTGAACATTGATACCCCCTAATTATGAGTCAAAAAGTGCTCAATATTCATAATTCATGTGATATAAAAGTTTTATTTAATACTTTAATTTTATTTATTTATTTAATTATATTATAAGTTAATATTTTGATTTTTTAACTATAATATATTTAATAAATTAATTAATAATTTATTAGTATTAAATACATGAAAAAATGCGCCAAAATTTTATAGAATATAAAGTGTATTATGAGTTTTAATTGTATCTATTATTTATTTAATAATAAATTTAATATAACCCTTATTTTAGTTATATTATAATACAATTGTTATATAATTTTATTATGCAATATAATATTAATTTATATACATAAAATGCATAATTTTTTGCCCTCATTAAGCTCCAATAGATTAAAATACAATTTACTGGGCTCCTGGTATAGCCTGGCTGACACCCACCTAAAACTGTTCTGCTGAGTGGTGCTCATCCCTGATTGTATGGTTCCTTTGTCAATAGCTCAATGTGTGTTCAATCTGTGGTGAATTTGAGTCCAAGGTTGTGGACTTGCTAACAAGTCTGCCCCCCATATTGCGTGGTGTAAGTTAATTTTATTATTACACTTATAATATAAATATAAATAATTAATTTATTAATTTAGAAATATTAAATACATAAAAAATGCGCCAGGATGTTATAGAATCTAATATATTTTATGTAATAAAAATTTTCTTAAGAATAAAATAAATATAATAATTATTTTACTTAGAAAATATTTTATTGTAACTACATAAAATGCATAGTATTATTCCCTTAAATGATTCCAGTAATTTAATATACAATTTACTGGGCTCCTGAGATAGCCTGGCTGACAGGCACCTTATAGCAGGTGCTAATCCCTCTCTTTGACTTAACTAAATTTCAGTTCAGCTGTAATTCTTCTGGAAAGAATGTGCACTGAACAATGAGCACACTAGCTCACACAACATCATATCAAATTTACTCTTAAATCAAAACTGAATATAGGGATAGGCACCTGCTAGCAGGTGCCACTTGATTTTTTGTGGTGTATATATATAAAAATAAAAATAAAATAATAAAATAATTAAAAATAAAATAAAAATAAAATGAAATAATAAAAAAAAAATAGAAAAAAAAAATTAAAATTAAAAATTAAAAAAAAAAGTCACTCACTCACTAATTTCAAAAAAAAAAAAAAAAAAAAAAAAAATGGGTATCAATTATGATGACCACAAGTCAACACTTTTTTACCCCTTAAAAAAATATTTTTTATTTTTTATTTTTTTTTCACAACTACATGATGTGTTGGCCACCACATCCCTGTCAGATGATAGCTGCACTGACCCCTACCTCCCCTCATCTGACTTCATTTGCTTCCCCATCTTTCCACAAAATTCAAATTGCATATTTTTCCTTATTGCAACATTTTTCATTCATTCACTCTTCCCTCCCTCCCCCTACCTCTTACAAGTCACCAAAATGGATCTTTCCTTCCCAGTTACCACCATCCCTCCAATCCTGTTTTGGTGATTTTTTGGAATTTATTGGGTGTTTTTCTTGGCCATTTTTTTGGGGGGGGTGTTTTTAGGCATTTATTGGCATATCTTGCAGGTTTTTTTTTTTTTTTTTTTGGTATATTTTGCGGGTGTTTTTCACAATTTTTTGTGGGAGTTTTAAAAGCCTTTTGTGTAAAGACCTAAGAAAGCAGACTACTACTAGTGCTGGTGCTAGCCTAAGATGGGACTGACTATGCTACTAAGCAGTGGGACTAAATAGACTGACTATGTTGTGATGACCAACAGTGAGATGGGACTGACTATGCTGAAACAGAAGTGAGACTAAGAAGTAACTGGATTATTATATAAGTTGTCCAATCAGGAACACCCCACAGTGCTTGCCTCATAAAACCCCCTTATGCGATATCCCTTGCATCCACCTATTACAATGCATAGCACCCAAAGTGCTCCTCCTCCTTACCTCTCACCTCTCAACCCAAATCCTATCATTACCCCCCTTTTTACCCCTCCTGCCCTTTGCAATCCTTCTCAAAATACTTCATCTTCTCCTTAGAATTATCTAAGTTCCCTACTGGCTCCCAAGACCTATCTCCTACTCCATAACCTTTCCAGTGCACCAGGTACTGAACCTTCCCTCTGTGCACCTGCTTAGCAATAATCTTTTCTACCTCAAACTCCTCTTTATTTCTAACATAGACTGGTGCCAGTGGTTCTTCGGGGCACCCTGGTACTGTGTCTTCTTGGTGCTTTGTGAATAAGGAGATATTGAACACTGGGTGCACTTTTCTCATTGAAATTGGTAGTTCCAATTCATTTACTAAGTCAGATATTTTGCACTTGATCTTAAACAGGCCCAACTTCTTGTGATCTAGCTTGGCACTTGGGAATAATGTAGAAATAAATTATGAGCTTAGCCAAACCTTGTCACCTACCTGTAGCACCAAATTTTGGGCCTTTCCTTGATCATGATGATGGTTCATTGACTGATGGGATAGCTTGAGCACTGTTTCTAATTCCTTCTGTATACTCAGTATTTTCTGAATTCATTCTTCAGCTTCTGGATCTCACAACGTTGATGGGGTACCAATTGAGAATGTGGGGTAGTATCCATAGTTGGAATAGAAAGGTGACATTCCAGTCACAACATGTGTCCAGTTGTTGTATGAGAGTTCAGCCAATGGTAGTAGCTTCATCCAATCATCTTGCTGATATTTAATGAAATGCCACAGGTATTGTTCAATTGCCTTGTTCACTATCTCCAAGTGCCCATCAGTCTGTGGATGCCACACTGTTGAAATGTTAAGTTGCTCATACATTGCATTCAACAACTTAGAGTTGAAAGTACTTCACCTGTCTGATACTATAATTTCAGGTAATCCATGTAGTTTCCAGACATGTGCCACCATTAAGTCTACAATATCTCACTAGTTAGTGGAAGGGGGTACCTGTTTTTAACTTTCAGCACATTTAACCTTCTTAAATCCATGCAATGTCTCAATGAGCCATCCTTTTTATCTAAAAAAATCACAGGGGCCTCCCAGGGAGATTTTGATTCTCTGATGAAACCATTCTTTAAATTTTCATCAATCATTTCTTTTAGCACTTTTGAATCCAAAATTGAAAATGGGATTATGTGGCTGAATTGAGGAGTTTCACCTGGAATCAGATCAATGGCAAAGTTTCATAGTCAATGAGGTGGCAGGGCTTTGACTTCTCAATCTTCAGACAGTAGTAAGAGCTTCCAATAGGCTTCATGGATCATTTCCTTGAGGATTTTTGTTGGCTTTGAGGACTGGACATTAGCGAAAAACTTGACAGATATTTTCCATGCTTTTGCATCACATTCAAGTTTTTCCTCTTCCTCCAGTTCCCCCTTCAAGTCCTGAAGCTTAGCATCAAGAGAAAGTTTCAGTTCTTTCAGAAAATATACTGACAATAATAAAACACTAGGAGACTTTTCTGAAGGGGCCGGGGGAAAATTTCTTTCTATGCACCTTCCACCTTTCCATCTGGCGTCTCATCCCTTCTATGTTGGGAATTTTCCTCCACTTGGTGAGCTTCATCTCTTCTTTGGTCTTCTCTGGCACTTCCAACTGGTGCACAATACCCAGCCTTCTGCTTAGAATAAAGAGAAAGAATCACTTCTGGGAGCAAGTCAACTGATGATAACAAAACATCAGAATACTTACTGGGATAGGCCCCTGATCCCTGAAGGAGCCAGGGGGCCAATACTTTAGCACCAGGATCCCCTTTCCTTCCCATCTGAACTTTCTTTTCCTTCAAATCAATATGCAGATTATACTGGTCCAGAAATGTCATCCCTAGTACCATGTTGTCCTGCTTCTGCAGGCTTGACACATATGCCTTGCACTGAGACTCCCTTCTGTCACACCAGAAACTGCAAAAATCATTCATTCTTACTTCTCCTCCCCCAGCTGGGTATCTGTCAAACATATTTAGATGCCTAGGGTAGTCCGATTTTTTTTCTTTTTATTTTTCTGTAAAAACTTGTTAGGAATAAAAAAGTCTGTGGCCCCACAGTCCAGTAGGGCTTGTAAATTTGGTGTGGCATCAAGGGTCATTAAAGGAAAGTTCAGTATAATATGATTATCATTAATTTCCAGTGGATTACATGCTAACAATTTTTCTACTAAATCCCCCTTATAATTTCGCTCTAATTCAATCAAGGAAGGTACAACCTAGACTCCAGAGTTCTGTCTTTTACCTGTGCCTTTCCTGCACTATCCTCCACTTTTCTAACCCTGATTTCCCCCCTACTCTCCCTTTCCTAGTGACCACTACTTCCACACCTTAGACACAAGCCTTTTATCATGTTTCTTTCATATTATTCTTCCAAAAAACTTTTCCTCCCACTAGCACCTTGTGCATTCACTGCATTGATATCCATGGAATTCAGGTCCTTTGCACTTTCCCCGCATGATGAGGCATAGTTGCACCACTGACAAGTGCCAATCTAACCATCCATTTTTTGATGCGTAAACTTGTTATCAATTTGGATATCCAGTTCCATGAGTGCTTTGAGAGAGATAGGGTGAGGTTGACTGATTAAGGAATTTCTGATTTTTTGTGAGAGCCCATTCCTGAAGTGGAACATGAGTGCCCCTTCACCCCCTATTGTGACATAACTGGCATGGCCTTGGAATTCCAACACATACTTGGCCACTGAATGTTTTTAGTGTAATTGGTTTAACATGTGTTTTAAGGTTGTGGCCACATCAGAATTTCCAAAAGCTAGCTCAAATGCTTCTATGAATTTTTGAAAAGTTGTCATGGCATTGGCAACTTCAAGGAGTTCTTTTATATATGGCCTTTCCCAAAGTTCTGCCTCATCTGTGAGGTAAGATATTATGAATCAAATTTTTGATTGCTTGTATGGGAACTGATGGCCATTGAGCAAGAAATAGAGGTTTACCTGAAATGCATATTAATCTTCTTGTAAGCCTTGATTTCGATCAAAGATTTCTGGAACTGCAACCTTTGGGCATTTGATGGGTGGTGCCTGTGTTTTGGCTTCAGAAGTGTCCAAATCTGCCTCTATGGGGCCGCAATAAGAGGGTTTTTCTTCTGACAGACTTTCTGTGAGTCTAGCATTCTATTCTTCCAAGAATGTCATCCTCTCTTTCAATACAGTGAGGAAAGCTGCATCAGATTGACTTGGGGGGTTCATGATTCTTTTGTAGTGCACTGGTTATAGATTAGACAAAGTTTTTGGACCCAGGAGGGCAGACTACTACTAGTGCTGATGTTAGCCTAAAACAGGACTGACTATTCTAATAAGCAGTGAGACTAAGAAGTAACTGAATTAATCAAGATGCTGTCCAATGGAAAGCACCCTACAGCACTTGCCCCATAAAACCCCCTTATGCAATATCCCTTGCCTCTGCCCAATAAAATGCATATTGCCCAAAGGACTCCTCCTCCTCACCTCTCAACCCAAATCCTAACAAGGAGGAGGAGGAGGAGGAGTAGGTAAGAATGGCTTAAACTATGATAGATTTAAAGTAGTAGATCTTTATAGTTGCTAATGATATATTTATCTATTTTATTCTACTATTATTAATATTATTATAGTGGATAAAAGTAAGAGATATGTGTGGTACTAGATTAAAAACTTTTATATTATGGGGATGTCAGTTCTGGCAAATCTGAACTTAACTTAAGTAAAGATTTCAAAGCATATAAACACTTAACTTAAGTGAGTAGTTCAAAGAAAATCAGCCCTTTAAATTTTTCAAAAAAAAAAAAAAAGTCACTCACTTATTTCAAAAAATGGGTATCAGTTATGATGACCTCAACCCAGCACTTTTTTCCCAATTTTTTTTTATTTTACAACTACATGTTGGCCACCACATCCCTGACAGATACGTACCACTGACCTCTCCCTCCCCTCATCTGAATTCATTTGTTTCCCATCCTTTCACAAAATTCAAATTGCATATTTTTCCCTATTGCATCATTTTTAATTAATTCACTCTTCCCCTGTGTCACAAAAAAATTTGACCTTGCCTTCTTTCTCAGTTACTAAAATCCCTCAAATCATGTTTTGGCAATTTTTGGCCTTTATTGGGTGTTTTCATGGAAATTTTTTTTGGCCTTATTTGTGGGGTGTTTCAGGCATTTACTGGAATATCCTGCAGTTATTTTTTGGAATATTTCGCAGGTGTTTTTAGCTATTATTTGCAGGCATTTTTAAGGCCTTTAGGTATGTTATGACATTGTTCTTCACAATTTTTTTCAGGCACTTTTGGTGTATTTTACAGGTAGTTTTTTGATATTTTTTGCAGGCATTTATTGGCATATTTTTCATGAATTTTTAACGTGTTTTTGCAATTATTTTTTGCTATCTTTTTCAGGCATTTATTGTCATATCTTGCAGGAATTTTGAAGGTGTTATGTAGGTATTTTCCCCCATCATTTGAAGACTTTTATTGGCACAATTTTTAAGTGTTTATAAGCATATTACACAAGCAATTTAAAGGTCCTTTTGCTGATGTTTTTGGTGTATTTTGAAGACACATTTAAAGTGTTTTTTTAAATTGTTTACTTATTTTACAGATACTTTAAAAATATTATGAAAGAGATTTTTGGTGATTTTTGGTGATTTTTGGTGATTTTTGGTGATTTTTGGTGATTTTTGGTGATTTTTGGTGATTTTTGGTGATTTTTGGTGATTTTTGGTGATTTTTGGTGATTTTTGGTGATTTTTGGTGATTTTTGGTGATTTTTGGTGATTTTTGGTGATTTTTGGTGATTTTTGGTGATTTTTGGTGATTTTTGGTGATTTTTGGTGATTTTTGGTGATTTTTGGTGATTTTTGGTGATTTTTGGTGATCTTTGGTGATGTTTGGTGATGTTTGGTGATGTTTGGTGATGTTTGGTGATGTTTGGTGATGTTTGGTGATGTTTGGTGATGTTTGGTGATGTTTGGTGATGTTTGGTGTTTTTTGGTGTTTTTTGGTGTTTTTTGGTGTTTTTTGGTGTTTTTTGGTGTTTTTTGGTGTTTTTTGGTGTTTTTTGGTGTTTTTTGGTGTTTTTTGGTGTTTTTTGGTGTTTTTTGGTGTTTTTTGGTGTTTTTTGGTGTTTTTTGGTGTTTTTTGGTGTTTTTTGGTGTTTTTTGGTGTTTTTTGGTGTTTTTTGGTGTTTTTTGGTGTTTTTTGGTGTTTTTTGGTGTTTTTTGGTGTTTTTTGGTGTTTTTTGGTGTTTTTTGGTGTTTTTTGGTGTTTTTTGGTGTTTTTTGGTGTTTTTTGGTGTTTTTTGGTGTTTTTTGGTGTTTTTTGGTGTTTTTTGGTGTTTTTTGGTGTTTTTTGGTGTTTTTTGGTGTTTTTTGGTGTTTTTTGGTGTTTTTTGGTGTTTTTTGGTGTTTTTTGGTGTTTTTTGGTGTTTTTTGGTGTTTTTTGGTGTTTTTTGGTGTTTTTTGGTGTTTTTTGGTGTTTTTTGGTGTTTTTTGGTGTTTTTTGGTGTTTTTTGGTGTTTTTTGGTGTTTTTTGGTGTTTTTTGGTGTTTTTTGGTGTTTTTTGGTGTTTTTTGGTGTTTTTTGGTGTTTTTTGGTGTTTTTTGGTGTTTTTTGGTGTTTTTTGGTGTTTTTTGGTGTTTTTTGGTGTTTTTTGGTGTTTTTTGGTGTTTTTTGGTGTTTTTTGGTGTTTTTTGGTGTTTTTTGGTGTTTTTTGGTGTTTTTTGGTGTTTTTTGGTGTTTTTTGGTGTTTTTTGGTGTTTTTTGGTGTTTTTTGGTGTTTTTTGGTGTTTTTTGGTGTTTTTTGGTGTTTTTTGGTGTTTTTTGGTGTTTTTTGGTGTTTTTTGGTGTTTTTTGGTGTTTTTTGGTGTTTTTTGGTGTTTTTTGGTGTTTTTTGGTGTTTTTTGGTGTTTTTTGGTGTTTTTTGGTGTTTTTTGGTGTTTTTTGGTGTTTTTTGGTGTTTTTTGGTGTTTTTTGGTGTTTTTTGGTGTTTTTTGGTGTTTTTTGGTGTTTTTTGGTGTTTTTTGGTGTTTTTTGGTGTTTTTTGGTGTTTTTTGGTGTTTTTTTGGCCATTATAGGAAGCCTGTAAGGGGGTGAAAGTTCTGGAAAGTTGCATGTCATTGCTACACATTCATAGTGCATTATTTATGCATTTTGTTTGCTCCATATTCAATTTCCCCAAAACTTCAACTTTGCTCTTTTGCAATCTATTATTTCCTATCTTTCTATCAAATTAAGTGTCATCTCCTTTTTCTTTTTCATGACTATCTGATATCTCTTAATTTCTATAAAGAATTAACACTCAAATATATCTAGGGCCCTTTCCTGGATAGTGGTGGACTTATTTAACTGCTCTTGTTGTCCTTTTCAATATCACTTCTCAAATTTTTATGGAATTTTGAAAAAAGTTGGAATTAGGGTCACATTTATTCAAATCTCATGTCCTTTTAACTAAAGATTCTACTTAAGCCTACCTCTCTTCCCAAAAACAGTTTTGAATTTGGCTCAATGGTTGCTGAGATATTTGTCTTTTAAGTTGAGCCTTTTTTTACATAACGTTTCTTTTGTTTAATATTACATAATTAGAGAATAAGGCGTCTGAAATGCTTATATGATGATTATATAAGTTTTTTACTTTCATTCAAGTACCTGAACATTAGATTTGGGATCCTACTCACTGATTTTCTCTACAAAACTTGAATCAATTGTTTGTCAGCTTTTGCCAGGTAGGTCTCACTTTCTATCATGAATGAAAACTCCAATCTATAAAAGACACTTCTTTGGACAAGGGTGGGCTTATTGAACCCCTGTTGTTGTCATTTTCACCATCACTTCTCCAATATTTAAGTAATTTTGAAAAAAGTCAGAGTTTTGGTTAGGCATATTTGAATCTCATTTCTTTTAAGCAAAGATTCTCCCAAAGCCTAGCTTTCAGCTCCTAAAAATGGTTTTGAATTTGGTTCAGTGGTTTCTGAGATATTAACCTTTAAAGTTGAGTCTTTTTTTCAATATTTTACTTTTTTTTGCTTTGATATTACATACTTAGAAAATGAAGCTACTGAAATGCTCATATCATATAATTTACATATTAGTAACATTCATTCTGTAATTCTGAAGAAAATTTTAACTTTCCTGATTTTATTTGAAATCTTGTGGAAGTTTTTGATTTATTTTGATACACTTTTGATATCGTTTTGGCTTGTATTTTTTTGTGTTTATAATTGTGGGATTAAGTTAAAATAAGTGACTATTCAGTTTCTATAAACTTTACATGGAAGGTAGGTGGTCAAAGAAAGGTTGTCATTTTTCTCTTTTAATTTCATAATTTAGAATATACAAGTCATTTATCCACTTCACTTACTTAAGGTTTTATACTGTCAAGCCAGGCTGCTGTGGTATCATGTCTACATTAATTTGTGACATATTTTCTTGAATTTACTAGTGATTCACATTTATTTTCTTGAAGTCCATTACTTTATCTTTGTGTCTTGCTCTGAATGACTTGTTTATTGTTTATTTATGCATTTTAATTGAAATTTGGCAATCTGAACCCCCTACTAGTATAAAATAAAGGGGGAGGTATTTCCATTTTTTCAATTGAAAATTGAAAGAAAAAAGTTGAAAAAAATCAAATCTTTGTATGTTAGAATTGTAAGTTTTAAAGGAAGATAAATTTTACATTAGACATATAGAAGTTTACATGCTGACACAGATGCAATTTAGATTAAAAACATGAATTCAACAATGTACCAAATTTTTATGGTAGCTAATTACACTATGTTAAAAAATGACCAAGTAATGAAACATTTTTTTACATAAAAAATATCTGGTAAACAAAAGCAATGGCACTCTTTAAAACAGAAATAAATTCTACCTCTTATTTTGGGCAAAGTGTTTGTTTCCATCTTGAGCAGGTTTCTGACTAAATGGAATAGTTGTACCATCAAAAAAATCAATAAATCCTGTGAAACCATTTACTTGAACAACCTGAGATTATTTTAGTTGCTCATTTTTGGTAGGCCAAAAAATCAATTGAGAGCATATGGAAAGAATAGAAGTGATGCTTCATGTGGTGTAGCTATTAATTTAACCATATCCTAAATCAAAGACATTCTCCAAAAATTTCAAGGCAGATCAATTACCATTGGTGCCCAAACAAAATACTGTGCTGGCTGATTGAATTGAAGGATCAGGTTTTTATTTATGAGAATTATTGTGAAACACAGGGTGATCCTAAATAAGCTCAACCAATTTGAGGAAAAATTTCTCAAAAGTCTTGAATGACTATCTAAAACTAGGAAAAGATAGGTTAAGAATTTTCTAGATGGTGTACTTGAGGGTATGAAGTACTTGAATCTTTCTGTGGAGAAGGTGAAATTTCTTGGCCATTCTTGATAAAAAAAATCTATAAGATCCCAGTCACAATCACAATCAGAATCAAAATCCAAGAGGAGATCAAGAGCTACAAAAATTATTTCTTGATGTATGTAGTTTATAATAATTTGAGAGCAAGGAAGACATGACTCTTATATGGTATAAATGTAAATTATGTATGATTTTTTGAGTTATAAAGTGTAATGCTGCAAAGTGCTGCATATGAACAGGATGATGTTGACAGATCAGTGAAGGGGGAATTTATGGTGAAAACAGAACTTTTGGTTGAGAAAGTGCAGATTTGAGAGAAATAAGTAAGTAATTTCACTTTTGAAAACCACCAGTGTTGGTGCTAGTGTGTTTTGGAAATCTGCACTTAAATAAGTGCGGATTCTCCAGAGCTGACACCCCTTATTAGATATATTGTGTGTCTCATGAGAATTTTGTAAGCACATGGTATGAAGGCTCATAGGGATTTAAAATTGAATCATTCTGAGTAGAGCTGAGGCATATGAAGTTACCATAGGCTTGGGACACCTTTTGGTACACAGCATCCAATCTAGAGGGAGTCTGAAACTCAGATAGTAGGGTATTTGGCTCTAGAAATCTTGAATGCATCATGGGGAGTTTTAAGGAAGATATTAAAATATATAGGGCTTCTTTCCTGTATTTTATAATTATATTTTACATACTATTATGATTTTTTAAGTATTCAATAACTCATAAATACTTGAAGTAAGAGATGTGCCAACTCTTGGATATCATGTGAGTTATTGTCAGCCTGGATAATCCAAGTACTGATTAAAATAAGAATATAGAATATGCTAAACACATGTATTAAACATAGGTACAATATGCAAAGGTATACAATAGGGGGTGTCAAACATTACCATATATGCCTTTCAAGCAAGCCTCAAAAAAGGTACCAAGTAAGTCATTTTAATTCAAATTACATACCCCATTAACTGATATACTTCAACAGCCTGCTTTTCCCTATACATGCCATCTGTTGGGTACATTCAAGCCCCTAAATCACTTCTTCCCCTTAACTTGATTTGTCAGCATTAGGTACACACACCCATAACTTAAATTTTTTTCCACCTAATCCTTATGAGATTATTTATACACACAAAGTACATGGTGTATCAAATCTTAAGGCACCCTAAAATCATATTCTAACATTTAATTTATCCCACCCTTGATTACTCTTGCTCATATTTTTTTCCTCCAAAAACTAACCTGACTCCTTCACTTTGTCAACAGCTTCAAATACTAATGAAGCTCTAGCCCTTGATCTTTTGGCTGAGTCTTATCCAGATTATTTTGCTGAGTTTGATTTTTTTTATATGAGTCACCTGTTAGAGAACCGCTAACTTACTTCCCAAACCCCATCCATTTGCTATCAAACACAATATACACTTCACAAAATTTCTGGAATTCCTGAACCCAGTTTTCAGCAAATTTTAAAAATTACTTATCATGGTTTTAAATACCTACATTATTTGATTCATGATCATTCTATTTACCACAAAAATTCTCATTTCCCACAAAGGGACCCTGAAATACAAATATCTGTGGCACCTTGCCAATTTTGCTCAAACGCGAATGGTGCTTCCATAACTTATCTTGAGAACTTCTTCAGTTTAAGTAATGGAACAGTAGATTTATACACCAAGAGAACCATCAAAGCCATCTGTTCACTTCAATAAAGATTACTCATATGTCCCACTAAGGAGATTAGACTAGAAAACTCACAGGTCATGCAAAATATAGGATTCCCTGGTTGTATTGGTTTTGTTGATTGCACAAACATCCCTTTGAGCCAAAAGCCTGCAAAGGATGGAAATAATTATTTTGATCAGAAAAAAAGGTCAGTAATAATATATATCTTAAATATTCTTACATATAATACTAATCCTCTCTTACTTTTTCTTTTTTAAGGTATTCTGTAGCTCTCCTATTAGTTTGTGATATAAATAAGAAGTTTAATACATTTCATGCCAGCTTTCATGGTGCCTACCATGAATCTTCAGTTTTTCAAAAATGATGATTTCTCAAAATCATAAGAATTACTTTGATGAACATAAATATCTTCTTTCCAAATCTGCTTACACCAGTGGTACATATGCAATCCCAGCATTTTGTGGGGCTGATAATGAAAAAAGTGAAAAATCACAATTCAACACTCATCTTTCCATGGCAATTGGACTTTTGAAAGGTATATTTGATTCACTAAAGGAATTGAGGATTCCTCTTTGTAACCAGAAAGAAATGAAGGTTATGATTGATTGTATCATTTCATGCTTAATAATACATAATCTACTTGCACACTTAAATGAATAATGAAAAAATCTATATGAAACAAAATTTCCAAACCACCCACAACTATTAAATCTTTCTCCATTTCTTCATCCCAACCTGGTAGAATGTGTGCTAAAATTTTCCCTATCAAACACTCTCACTTTGAAAACACAGATTTATTATCTAATATTACTAAAGCTCTTTCTGCATTTCTTCTTTGATATCTTTATGAAAGTCTTTTAAAATATATTGTATATTTTTTTGTACATCATTAAACCTTTCTATATGTTTGTCACTTACTAACTTACTAATTTCTAATAAATTTATTCCTACTCCCTCTTTTAATCCGTCAAACTTCTAATCAATTACCTCCATGATAGCTTCCTCTTGATAAGTATCCTTGTATTCAAATCTCTGATTCATAATACTATCTTCATCCTCTGAATCCTTACTATGAATTAGTGACAATATTTTACCTAATTAAGTTTGATTCTTTAGAAATATTTTATATATTTGAAAAGAATACATTAAACTCACTTGGAATATTTTTCTTTATCCTTTTTCTTTGACTATTTTCTTCTGTTGAATCTTCATCATAATCAATAACCACTTTTTCAGTATGAGTAGTTTTATCTAATGGCCTAGCAGGATTTATAAATATCAATACAAAAGATATCAATAATAGATAATACTTGAAATTATTTTACAGTATCTTTCTTTCTACTTTATTAGACTAGTGCTTAGTAGCCGCAAATTAGCCCTGAGTATCTGGATTAAGCTTAAGGACATCACATCATAACACACAAAGAAAAAAATGGCAATAACCTCCCCTACCAAGTCATAAAGAAACAAAATGGCAACAACCTCCCCTGAAATTTACTCTGGGAGGGGTTCAGGATTTCCATAATTTCATTTTTATTTCATGAATGAATAAATAAACCCTTCAAAGTAGATAATAAACCAAGTAAAAGTAATGGCATCCAGAATACTACCAGCCAATGAGTTCAGATGTGACCAAAGCCAAAGAATGTATTGACATGGATTTTAATTGTGAACTCATTCAATCAATTAATTGTTTGAATGACTACCTTTATACAGCAGCAAGGCCCAATTTCCCATTACCTAAAGATGATGATAATCTTTAATGAATGATTAATTATAAATTTAAGAAATAAAAATTAATCTTTGGAAATAATTTATTTACCATACTAAGCCTCCCTCCCTGAAGATTTACATTTCATTGAACCTTCTTGCCTCACTTTAATTACCCTCCTTATCAAATTTTGGTTGATCTGAAATGAGCAACCAAAATGAGTAAAATTTTCATAAGATTCTAACCCAGGAGGAGCTTGAGTTGTTTGATGACTATCTTGTGAAGAGTTCCAATTTTCATCCACCAGACCATACCCTAATCCAAATTCAATAATATATTTGTGATTGGGAAAGTATAATCCATGACCATTGAGTTTAGAAGGTGAAGGAATTAGTAGTCCAGTAATAGGATCAATATAAGAAAAAATCCCAAATGTAAGAAAATTAGAATTGTTTTTGTCCATATGAATCTTGTTGTGAAAGCATCCATATGTAATAATCATCATGAGATATGGGGGGACAACTTGATAGCAAGTTTGCAACCTCAAACCCAAATTCATATAAAATTGAGTAAATATTGAGGTAGTGATGAAACAATTATGGCAAAATAGTGAATTTACTTTGAAAACACTTTAAAGCTATTTTACAAATTTATTGAAGCACAAGAAATCATTGGTAACAATAATCATTGAGGCTTGTACTACAGGAATTTTTGAAGGAATATTAAAAAAATTGAACCCTAATACCCAACCAGGCTGACACATGCAAAATATTAAACAAAAGTTTTAGAAAAAATAATAATGTCATCAATATAAACCATGAGCCATCCTTCAATTATTTCTTGATGGAAAGTGTTATCCATGACTTTTTGAAAAACTAAAGGAGCATTTTTAGGGCCAAATGGCATCCTAACATACTTATGTATTCCCATATGAGTAGCAATAAGCAAAAAGCTTTGAGAATTTTTCTCAATTGGAACTTGATGATATCCTTTATTACCATCCAGACAGCTAATAAATTTTGCACCTTGCAAGGTAGCATGTATTGAATTAATTCTGGGTAAAGGATAGATATCATCAACAGTATAAGTGTTCAATGCTCTGTAATCACCACATAACCTAGCCTTATCTTTTTTATAAGAAATCAAGACCGGGGAGATGACACAATATTTAGGGGTGACATCCACTTTCTCAATGATATTCATTTTTAATAATGTGGCATTATTATCTTAAATATCCTTTCTTTTTGATGGAGAAGCAGGATATGGTTTTCTCTTAAGACTAGGAGAGATATCACTCAAGTTACAGGATAAGGTAATTTTCATTTCTTTGTGAACAATTCCTAAGACATGAGAACCATGAGCAAAAGCAATAGGGAAAGAGGTAATTGAGGCAATAATAGAATCCTTTTGTTCACTAGTTAACTGATCACCAAAAGAAGCAGTATTTATTTCATTTAATAAATCATCCATTTCAATTGTTGTTCTGCCTTTACACTGGATTAGTGAGTTACAAGACTTTAACAGATGCCCAGAAGGTTTTCTAGAGGAGGAAATTTTGAATTTCCTTTTGCCATTCAATCCCAAGGTGAAGCAATTATTTGCTGGGTCCATTTTCACACCAAACATGGTTAAAATATCATTACCCATAATAAACCAATTGCTTAAATTATCACTTTGCATGACAACAAATTCACAAATAGCTCTGACAAAACCACCATTATATTTGAAGAATACAGAGGTTTTGTATTTGCCAATAGGAATTAAGGTAGAACCATACCCTCTCCATTTTTCAGAAGTTATAGGTAATAATTTACTCAAATAATCCTTATCTACTGAAGCTAAAGCCTTTTCAGACACTACACTTCCTCCAGCACCAGAGTCAAGAACTACATCAACATTTTTACCATTAATGAGAACAGGTGCTTTCAAGGGAGATATGGCTACAGAATTGTTAGTGATATCTTTAATTATTTCAGCATTTTCCACTGAAGATAAATCCAATACACATTTTTCAGATATATTATCTAAATAATGGACATCCTGTTCTAACATTAAGACATCTTTAACAGAGTCATTGCCATAGGAGATATTACTTTCACAATCACCAGAAGAATTATTGACATCAATGTCAGCTTCATCAGTGTCTTCATTTTTTTCAACAAGATTAATTTTCTTGTCACAAAGATGACCCTTTTGCCATGTTTTGTCACATTTATAACAAGTATTTGTTGCATATTTTTTAGGTGCAACTGGGGCAGAGGGTTTACCAGATTTTTCTGGGGGCTTTGTAGAGGCTTTATTCTGACCATGATATGATTTTCCAAGGTAATTCTTTGGTTCATATCTACGGTTGAGCAGTACCTCATTACAGATATTAATGAAAGAAAAATGTTCCCCCACATACTCAGTTCTAGCTACAATTAAATCTCTAAGAGAATTTGGTAATTTATACAAGATTTTATCTCTCCAAATATCATAATCCATCTTTGGATCAATTGCTCTCAAGATTTTTGTTACTTTAATAAGAAAAAAAAATGGGTTTTTCAACAGAGGAGGATACATATCTAGTAATCTCATACAGTCTTTGCTGAGCCAACCTGAATTTTGAACCACCCAACTGATTCTCAATCAAGGATTTCCAATCATTCCATGTATAATGGCTGTTATCTAATAGTACAGATTCATACCACATCAAGGCTACATTGGAAAATAAAGAAATTAGCTTAGAAACAATTTCCTCATCAGGTAGTTTATAAGATCTCTTTAAATTATCAATTCTTTGGATAAAGTGTTGCCAATCAGATGAAGAATCACCATCAAAGGTAGGATATTGGTCCAATTTAGGCCAATTTTTCTGACTAATGGGGTGGTCCATCCTTTGGGTTGAATTATTTATCATTAATAATTCCTGAAGTTTAGCCAGGTGTTCAGAAATTTCATTATTTACAGAAACAGCTGGTACATGACCATCACAAGATTTTTTGCTAGTAGCAAAAGATTTTACAGACTCATTGTCAGTTTGTTTAATGGCTGAAATATGAGGAAGAAAAGATGAACTTTGTTCAGGTTCTTTTCCTTTATTTTTATGCAGCTTATGGGCAGCATTCTCATTTATACCATAATTATTGATGGTTAAGGTTGAAGTTTTTTCCTGAAGGTCAGCCACATAGTTTTTTATCCTTGGAAATTCAGACATCTGGTGATTTACTTTTGCAAGAGATAAAACATTTCTGTCCTCAGAAACTGTGTGTTTGGCATTCAGTGCATGGAAATCATTTTTTAGCTTTTTAAACTCATTTTGTATAGATGTAATTTCACTTTTTAATGAATAATTTTCCTCAATAAGGGGTTTCAATTCACTCAAGGTTTTATGTAGATTTATATTCTTATCTGAGATAGATCTATGGTCACTCCTTATTTGTTTTTGTTGGCTAAGAACAATATTCAAGGTTTCTTTGATTTTAAAATAAGCAGTATCTTGTATAGAAGAACTTACTTTACAATGCAAGTGCAAATTATTTAATCTATCACTTTCATGTATTAACACATCTCTTAAATGCTTTTCTTTTACAACATTAAAATCAAGGGTATCTTTCAATATTTCTTCAGAAGTTTTCTCAATTAAAGTGTAGACTTCAGGTGAAACAGAATCATTCTTAATTTCAAGAGAAGGATTAATTAAAGAAGTAGAAGTCAAATGATAATTTGCTAATTAAATCATTGGGGATAGTCATTAAACGAAGTTTTCTTTTTATTTGTTTAACTATTCTTTCACCAGGATCCACAATATTAACTGAAGAAGATTTATTATTATACATACCAACATGTTTATCAAAAAAAATACTCACCATGGCAAGGGAGGAAACTTCCCCTGTGCTTTCTTTCTTCTGTCTCCCTGATAAGGATTGGGCTGAGGAGATGGATAATAGGTTGGTGTCCTGGATGGGCCAGGTTGTTGAGCTGTTGGTTGCTGAAAATTCTGTTGGTAATGGCTCATTAAGTAATCCCATTTCCACTGCTCCACCTGCAGAGTGCTTTTGATTTTGCGTGAAGGAGCTGGGTACTTGATTGGGCTGAGTTTGAGGCTGAGGCTGGGAGGCTAGGAAATGAGGAGTTTGAGCTTGTTTGGGATATAATAATGCCTGCATCTGTTCCAGAGTGTGTCTACTCTTGCCTTGTACTTCATACTTTCTGCTCTCAGCTCTTTGATGTGACTGGACAGGTTGTTTACATTTTCCACGTATCTCTCCTTGAACTGGCTCAAGAAACATACCCAGGCAGGAACCAATTTCCTCTGGAACTGGTCGAAGTAGAAGACCATCTTAAGTAGGAAGTAAGCCATATCCTTGATTCAAGAATGGGCAAGGGGAAACTTCAATACCTCGTGGAATGGGAAGGCTTCCTTGATGACTCAGACAAAACATCCTGGGAACCAGCCATCAATGTTTCTAACGCCCATGAACTCCTAAAATCTTTTCATCTTTAATATCCTTTAAAACGAAAACCTCAAAACTCTCTTTTATTTTTATTTTTTCTTCTCTTTTCTTTTCTTTTCTTTTCTTAAAATTCTAAAGCTTCTTCTCTTCTAAAAAATCCTTACTCTGTTTTCATTTTTCTTCTTCTCTTTCAAAAAAGTTTTTTCAACCTTCTTTAAAAATAAATAAAACAAAACAAAATAAAATAAAGTAAAATAAACTAAAATCAAATTAAATTAAAATTAAAAAAAATAAAAAATATAACAAAAACAAAGTCTTAAAAAATTCATTAAAATAAAATCTTAAAAATCAATAATTCCTTTGATTTTCTTTCTTTTCTCCTTTCAAACTTATTTCTTTTTAAAATACAATTTTCCTTTCCTTATTTCTTTTTCTTTGAACCATAAAATTTTTTCACAAACTCAATAAGACAACCTTTCTCAAACTTCACTTCAACCTTTAAATCTCTCTTTAAAAATTATTTGAACAAATTACTCTTTTCTTTCAAATTTTTTTTTTCAAAACTATTTTTTTTTCTTTTCTCTTCAAATAACCAAAATTCCTCAAAATTTCAAAAATAACCTCAAATAAATTTTCATGAAGAACATTTTTTCTTTTTCTTTTTTCTCATTAAATTTTCATTTATAAATATAAAATCAAAATTTTCAATCAACTATTTTTTTTACTTAAATAATTTTTTCTTTACAAAACTTAAACTAAAATTTCCTCAGTTAAATATTCTTTCTTTTCTTCTTTCATTCAAATTTTCTTTTTTCAAAATTTAAAGCAAAACATTTATTCAAATAATTTCTTCTTTCTTTTTTTTCACTTTCAAAATCTTATAAAACATATAATAAACTTTTAATTAAAACAACAAAACCTATAGAATAAATAAATACACAATTTACATTTGCTTTCTACCTTTTTTTTTCTCTTTTCCTTCTCTATCTTCTTTTTTCTCCACCCATTTCAAATCTTCTCCTGAATTTTCTCTCCAACCAATTTCTTCATTTTCTCCAACACCATCCTTATTTGATTTCTGCATTTTTCAAATACCGCCTCCTCTCCTACCGGTACCACCTCTCCAATTTCAAGTAACTCTTCTGCCACATCAAAGGAGGTGGCATTGAAAGTCGTGTCAATCTTGTCACTTAAGTTTTATACAAATCAAACTCTTTGACCCTGCCAAGGCTTCTTTGACCACACCTGGTCAAGGTTTTCCTCATCCTCCTCTTTGAATTAACTGCGGGTTGACTGGCCTTAACTGGTAGTGATGAGCAGCCTCCACAATCAGAGCTTCTTCAATGACATCTGAATTCTAAAAATATAACATATAGTCATCAGTGTAAACTAAAAAACTTGAAACAAAAAAAAAGGTAAAATTCACCTCAAAAACAGGGTTGGGTTCTAAAAACAGCTTTGGGGTGACTACTATTGTCACTCCCTTCTCATCCTCATCATCATCCTTGATTATCATCCATTGCTTTTTTAGAGGACAGATTGAGATGGTAACCTCATCCTCATCCTCTTCATCAAAATCATCCACCTCTTCTTCCACTCCTTGTTTTTGATCTGTGGTCTGGGCTACCCAAGTCACCACGGTATCTTTGACCTCATTTTTGTCTTCTTGCACCAATTGATCATCCCTGACCAATACGTCCCAAATATCCTCGACCACCTCTTTGGTCTTAGTGATCACCCAGTACTTAGTCCCCATAAACATCTGCTTGATATCCCTGTTTTTTGTAAGCGCATCACAGGTCACCTGTCTCCAGCAACAAAATTCACGTTTCCGGAGAGGGCCTTGTGTGGCTGTGCTTTCGACACAGAAATAATACATCAATGCAAAAGCGGTGCAAGCATGGGTATAATGGCAAGTAACAACACCGCCACTAGCCTTGGGGTGTGGAGGCATGTGAACAGGAGTGGGGCAGTTAGACATAATAAAAAAATTTTAAAAAAAGAAGTAGAGGAAAATTATAGTGTGAGAGGAATATGTTCTCATGCTCAATGGAGCTTGAGTCTTATATTGGGCATCTGTCACACGCCACATGACACTCAAGGAAAAATCAGCTCATTAAATCAATAATAACGAGGTCTAAATACATGTTCCAAGAGCAGAAGCAATTTTACATAGCGACTTCAACTTTCCTTTGTGTACTCACTATTCAACTGTGTTAATCTAAAACTTTAAATCTAAATTAGTTAATCCCTCAATAGTGTGTTCAGTCTTTTAATTTGATAGGCAATGCACAGCCCAACAGCCAATGCAATATTCCGCTAAAGGGTTATTGTGTGTCTGTGGGTTATTAACGGGGGTAGTGAGCATGGATGGGATGGTTAGTGGAGGGTCAAGGGGTTTACAGATGTTAGTGAGGAGGGTCCAGGTGTAACGGGTGTTTTTAGGGAGGTCTGTGGTGTGCAGAATGATGGATGGGCATGAGATCAATGCGAGGAGGAGTAGTGGATATAAAAGGGATGGGATTTTTGGTTTGACATTCTTTATAATTAAATTATAAAATGTATATATAGTTAATAGTGGTAAAGATTCAGGTTAAATCATTATTATTGTAAATTTCCTTATTTTCTCAGTAATCATTTCTAAAAACTTAAATATTTGATTATTGAGGTTCCAACCCTTTGTGAGATCCTAAGAATATTAATATTACCTTTAATTTATATTAAGATTCTTATCAAACATATCTTGAAGAAGTAACTCTTCCTTTGACTGATCTTTGAATCACTTCCTTGAGTATTTCCTCTGTACTTCAAAGAAGTCTCTAAATTCCTTTCTCCATCTCACTTTCCCAGGAACACCCTCAACCTTGTGCGTAGGTTGTCTGGTGACATATGTCTTGTTGACCTTGTTCAGATTATAAGTATTCAGGGGATAATTTCTCATTTTTCATTTAAAAAGATAGCTGTTTAATTTTGTTTTTTGTTTTTTACGGGATAACCTCAAGTATTAGAGTTAAGTGCTTAGTACAATTAGAATGAGCTAATTTTTCTCTACATTTTATGTCACAATGTTGTTATAGCCTAATTATGTGTTTTAAAGGTTTTAGTAGTCGTAGTAGATTTTTCTAAGTATTTTGGGTATTTTTGGAGGTTTTCTGGCTTCAGGGTGGTCCGGCGGCCTCACATGGGCCTCCCAATGTTGAGCAGACGGCCTGCTTCAGTTCTAGAAGTCTGGGAAGCATTTCTAGAGGGGTTTTATGCAATTTGGCGCTCAAGAATGCCAAATTTGTTGGGGTGCATGGGCTCTTAGATAGTGGTCTGTGTGTACATAGTGAATAAGACAGTTTGGTGCAACTTTAATTATCATACAACTATCTGGAGGTGATATCCTTGTTCATCACTCATTTTTCTCTGTTTTTGGCCACAATTGGCTGTGTTTGTTGCAAGGTGAGTTCTTCAATTAACTTAACTTGGCAACTGGTTTCTCCGGTATAGTCTTGCAAGCTATATCAAGTATTATTGCTGTCTCTGGTGTGGATTTGCAACCTAAATCATGTATCAGTTCTTTTTCTGGTGTGGAAATTGGTCTACATTTCAGTTCTTTGGTTTGGTAGTCTGTCTGGAGACTAATTTCTTGGCTGATCAGGCAGTCAAGTGTGTTTGAAAAGGGGCTTTAGTAACAAGAAACAATTTATTGTAGCACGCAAATCTCCTTTTATTTTTCTAAAGGAGCAGGGGAATTTCTCTTTGTGTTTTCTCCAAATCCCTTGGTCAAGGCCTATAGTTAGTACTATAGGATTTTCTACAACATATGGAGGAATCTTTTTAATAATTACTCAATGTAAAAGTTAAAATTTATAATTATTATTATAACTAATGGATTAAAAAATACACAGTTGTAAATACTAAAAAATATGTAATAGTAATAAATATGTTATTGGTTTGTAAATTTAATAAAATAACGTGTAAGTAAAAGGATGATCTAAAACAACCAAAAGGGGAGGCCTTATTTAGGCAAAAGAGAGAGAAAGCACAGAGTTAAAATACTATATACAAGAGTATGAGAGAAAAAAAAGAAAATTCCAGAATGAAATATTTCAAATATTAAAATTGTTCTATTAAGAATGTATTAAAATAATGTATTTACTGTATATGTCAATATTAATTGATTTATTTGAAAAATTCTGTAAATGTCACTTTTAAATAAGTAATTTGAATTTTTTGTATATATTTATTTTATTTTAATATTGATTTTTATTTCCTTTAACCTGTCATTAAGAACGGTGTTATGAAATAAAAAATATAAGGGACATTTAATATTAATTTTAAATATTTACTAAATTTACTTTTTGTAACTAGTTAATTTATTACAAGTAATTTTAGAGTAAATATATTATAATTAATAATAATATAAGAAATAAATAAGGCATGGATTCATCCCAGTAAATAATTAATTATTTTACTGGGTAAGTCTAGTAGCCTGGCTGACATAGCCTTAAAAAATTAGAATGGATAAATTATTTTAGCTATGATGCAACTTTATTTAAAGAAAATTTCACCTACATTGGTAGCTCAATCTTTTTTCTTTGGATTATATAAATACTGAATTTAATAATTCTTCTACAAAATACTTGAGTACATGAACCTAATTTTGTTGGCCCATTCTATACAGACAATCAACTTCTTGCTGTTCAACTGCTGGATTCCAATTAGGCTCATGTCTCAATATATTTAAAAAATTCTCTTTTCAACCTTTTTTATTTCAGTATAAGACTCTTTGACTTACCATTATATATACATTTTTCACACGTCTCAAGTCTATTCAAGCTCCTGCAGACTTGATTGTACCAAGAAAAACTTGACATATTTTATCAGTTTGGAATTTGTCCAGATTTTTGTCCCTTTTTTCATGCTCAACTTTCCTAAAAGCTCTGCGTAGCTAATTCCATGGTCATCTAAAGCCTTTTTTATACTGTTTCAATGGATAGAATACTGAAATTTTGATTAAGCTAAAAATAAATTATTGAGATAATTAATAGAATTACTTACATTTCTAAAAAATCTGCATATTCTGAAAATATAAAAGCCTTGAGACAAATTATCCCCCTTTCTCCCTTTAAGAAATTTTCTAAATGACTGATTAGATGTGTAATCTTTGCTGAATGTTTCCACATGAAAGGAAGCATTGGAGGTTGATCTGGGTTTTTGAAGACAGGGTGGTTACAAAATTGCCTTAAAATTGAAAGTTCTTGGAGAAACACAGCTGAGTCATAAGGGAGGTTAGTGTTAAATGAAGGCCCATAATACTCAGAAAATTTTTCTTGAAGCTTGGTAGGTTTTGAGTGCCAAGGATCTGATAATTCTACAGATATTCCTTGCTCAATTTTTTTGAGGAAGTGATAAGATTTCTTCTTTAGTCTCCTGCAGGCATATGAAATTCATGAGAGTATGTATTGATTTTATTGAGCTAGAGATTCCTCTGTTTAAGCCATTCATTAGAAAATTAATCCAAAACCAGTTTTCTTTCCATCTTTCAATTCTGAGGAATGTTATAAGGCTTTGAAGATCACTTGTCTGGCTCTAAAGTGGTGTCCCTGTAAAGCATAGTCAATACTCAGCCTCCAGGTTTGATATATTCTGATTCTTCTGCAACTTGGGATTTTTGATTAAACTTTTTAATTATATTAAACATTTCATCAGCTTTTATAATACTATGTTCAAAAACTTCAGCAATTCAAATGAATGCTTACTTAGCCATATCTAAAACTATTCTGTACCAAACTAGTTTATGAGATACCAGAAGAATAGGCTGAGGAGTTTTCTTTGAAGACGATGGACTTGCTGGTTCATAAGTAGTCAAAAAAACTAGTTTGTTCTGAAGCTCCTTAAAATCAATTCTCTTTGAATCTTTACATAAAGAACCTTGAAAGGTAGTGCATCATCTTCAAAGTGAGTTCTTATTTCATTGACCCAGTTTGATAGTGTTGAAAATGGGAAAGTGATGAGAGTTGCTGATGTCCTAACTTTCTCTTCTCCACCACCCAAAAGTTGGAATTGTCTGGCTTCACTTTGAGTTGCAGTAATTAGGCCAAGAGTTGAGAGGGTCTTTCCCAAGACTGTATCATCAGCTAGAGTTGAACCAAATCCTGAAAGGGATAACTCTTCTTCAGGAAAATGTTCATAATAATTATTAGAATATACTCTTAGCCAACTGTTGTCCCCATACTTCAACAGGTTTTTTAAATTTTCTAATAAGTTATTTTCATTGTCTATCATAAAATTGATAGCTTGAATCTGAAGTGTTTTCAGATTTGTTTTGATACCACGTATAGACAGATTTTCCATTTGATTATCCCTTGTCTAGGAAATTTCAGAAGTTGCGTTAATACAAGAATGAGGAGTATTGAAGAAGATGGTTGGATTCTAGTGTGAAATAAATTTAAAATCAATTTGAGCTTTTAGAAATACTTCTTTAGCCTGACTAAAAAAATAAGTCAAACAAAAAAGGAAGCCACAAATTCTATACTGCCTGTTTAAAATTAGAACAAAGTAAGGGAAAAAATAATTAGGTATTTGGGGACTTAAAGCCCTTTCCTTATTTAAAATTTGAGATCCAGATCCAATTTCTCCAAGTAATTGTACAATTTGGCAGCTCTGTTTGTGAGAAAGATAGCCAATAGGTGTTGCTTCTCCTTCTTTGAATAATCCAAAAAAATGAGCCAAAGATCTTCATTGTTGCACAATAACTGGAGTTTAGCCTTCATCAAATACTGATCATTCCCTTGGAAAAATATTTTTAAAATTTAAAGAGAATTGTCCAATGCATCTTTAATTTGAAATTTCATTTGAATAAATTTTATGGTGATGGTAGTAGTTTAAAGAGAGAGAGGATGAGAGGAAATTTTTAAAACAGAATAAAGTAGAGAATATATATAATATTGGATAAATATTCACAATTGAATTTTTTATGTATGTTAATAATTAGTTTTGACTCACATTTTAATAAAAACTAAATACAGATAGATAACTGAAGGAAGTGCATAATTTTAGAGCCTAGGTTTTGTTCCAATATATTAAAATTAGTCCCTTCAATATCATAAATGAAAAAAATTCATTACTATTTTTTCCCCTTATAATATATATATATATATATTCTACTACATTAAATTTATTGAACATTGTCTTAAATTTTTTATTCCAAGGAACAATCAGAAATTTCTATAAATAAGGGCTCAATATCAACTTTTGTCTAGAAAATTTGAAATAATGTGCAAATATTTTTACAGAATTATATTTTTATTAATAATTTTTTTAAAAAGGACTTAAATAGTATGCTTTTTTATATATTTGTGGAAATAAAAATGATAATTGAAATAATATTCCAGACCTAGTATACTATGTGTCTTTATAATATTTCTACTAATATAAAGCCTGACCTCCCAACATTAAATTGATCTAGATATAAAATTAAATATTATGGTATGTAAATTGTTGTGGCTCCACCATTGCTCAAATTTGGTCCAACTGGTGCTCAACTTTAAACCAAAGCTCTGCTCAAGAAGGGATAAATTGAGGCTCAATTTAGGGCCAACTTTTTTTTCAAACTTTTTTCATCTAATTTAAAAACAGTTTCTTTCAGCCTAGGTATCTCCAGTACTGAGTAACTCTTATTTTTAAAGTAAGATAACTTTAATTACATTAAGATTATAACTTAAAATAAGGTTAAGATACTTATATATATGGTTATAATACATATATATATAATTATTACACTATTATATGACTTATAGTAGTTTAAATAGATTATACATAGCCTAATAATACTTATTAAGGTGTTTATAGAGTCATAATATACTTATCTTAAGTGATATTAAGTATTTATAGACATACATTAGCTTATATGTATACATAATTCATATTCAGTGAAATATGTAGTTATATTATGTATATTAAGGTCTATAAGTGAATTTTAACCTCTTAATAGCCTATAACCTTTATTTTTCTGCTTAATTTAGGTCATATGAACGTATTCAGTGGACTCACAACGCCTATACAAGCATATACACCTTTTTCAGGCGCATATATCCAGTTTGGACAACTTAATCTGCTTCCTTGGATGGATTTTCACAGATTTATTAGTTGGGATATGATTACTGGGTCAATATGGATTCTTGGGGATGTTATTGGGGCTTGAAAAGTTAAATTTTCTCCATTATATGCTTTGGGTTTGATTATATACTCTTTGGATGAGTTATTTTACATGTTTCTTTACGGTACCTGCTTTTATCTGTTTATATTATTTAGGGTATGGGTCTGTGGTATCATTAATTGTGATTGAGGGTCCTTACTGGAGGTCTAGGTGTTGAAAAATCTTGAAGTGGAAGCCATGGGGAGGTGATGGGCCCTCACAGTGATGTAATTGCCGGCGATAGCAGTGACATAATCTGGATTGAAGGTCTGTGCACTCCAGTGGATTTCAGTAAAATAAAGGGAGAATTTTGATGGGTTATTGGACATCACTTACTTACTACACTTCAAATAAACATTATAAAACAATTATTATCATATATAAATATATTATAAAACATTTATAAATTGATATTATTTTTATATAAGCTATAACTAAATTTTATTATTCTATTTTTCACCACTAGCACGCATTAAATCTAAGTATTGTGAGTTTATTTGAGAATAACTATTTTATTAGTCTTCCCCTGAGGTTTAATCACTAAATAATTTAAAAATAAGTAGTTGGAAAATTAATATTTACTATTGAATTATACTTAGATACTAGCACACACTGACAATTGGGGGTCTTTCCTTAGTTATTACTTATTATTTAGTATAAGCATTAGGATATAATTTTTACTCTATTATATCTCAAAAAAACTAAATTTTTGGGTCTGAAGAACATTAGTGGGTCTTCATAACTCAGTGATTGGGGAAAAGAACCCTTATAGTAATTATACTAATTTTTTATAATAAAAATTAGGTATTTACAGTAGTAACTGTACCCAATATAAACCCAATTTCACTTGTTATTTGGTCACCAATATAACACCCAATTAAATTAGTATTTTTTTAAAGCTTGGTAAGCTAATTATTCACCTATATAAAGGTTTAGTTAAATTTATTATATTATTTTTAACAGATTTTTTTGATTTTTTCTTATATTTTATTTAAATAAATAAAGATATAAATTCAGGGTAAGCTCCAGTGCTTTTATTAGTAATTGTATTGCTAATAATTTTTGTCTACTAATTACCGTATAGGTTTTCTCTATTGTAGACATGAAGAATTGGTATTTAAGGCACAATGAGTGCTCCACAGGACAATGTAAGTGAAAAACCTTCTTATAACACCAGGTCTAAAGCTAAAACATTGCTCCAGGACATCACCATGGAGGGCCAATCTTGCCCACAACCAGAGTCTATGAGCATAGAGGAAAAGGAAAATCTTCTAAAAAAGATAACAATCAAAAAGACTTCATCTCCTCTGAAGGATCAACTTTCCCATCTGGACAAACAGGCTCTGAAACTACAGGAATCAAAATCTACCATACTAAAGTAGGTAGATCAGCTGCAAAACAACTGCAAGGTGGGGTTCCAACAAATGGATAAAACCTTGTTGGAGTTAAAGGAAGGTAAGCCAAGCTAACAACCCCCTACCCAAGGAGGGTCACATCATTCCCAGGAAAAAACTTGGTAGATAAATGGAAGTGGAATTGGTTCCATCAGCTGTGGTCAAGCCACAATTGCAACACGGATCCAACTCCTCATCAGACTGCCTCAGCTCACCCTTACAAAGGAAAACAAAAGCGCCAAAAGTCAGGAATTGCTCCTATCCCATGGTAAGTAGATTAACCTCTCATATTGAACACAAGAATGATGATTAAAATATAGGTAAGGTTATTGATGTAAAATCTGTACAGAAAATTGAGGAGGACTTAAGACAATTAGGTTTTGATGTAGATACACCTGATTTATCTTTTGTTAATAATAACAGTGCTATTTATAAAAATAATACATTTAATCCTCATTTGCCACCACTTATTAGGGGGTATCAAAGTTAAAAACTTGTAATTATTTAAAAGGCATTTCACAACCCAAAAAGAAAGCCACAAACATGACATTAATTTTCAGTAGAAAGGTGTTTTGGGGGCACAATATGGCATATTTAAAAAAAATTATCATATTTGATTTGGTGGAAAAAAGAGGTATTTTGAAATAGAAGATTTCTAACTTTGATACCCCCTATTAGTGAGATAAGAAGTTCACAAAACAGTGAAAAAATTGAAAAGGAAGACATGGAGTATTTTAATAATAAATTAACTGTCCATAGAATTGTTTCAGCATTATGGAATAGAATGACTGAGTGTGAGGAACAGAGAATTAAGCTCACAAGTGATACAATTTGGTCCTTGAAATTGAACATTTCTCAACTGGCAACAAGAAATAAAGAATTTGAGAATGAAAAATTGGCTCTAACTCTTAAATATGATTCTTTAAGTAATAAATATAGTGAACTTTCAAAAAAATTCTGTGAGTTAGAAAAATTGTATGAAGCACATTTATTAAAATCTGAATCAAGAACTAAGTTATCTTTTGCACAAACAAATCAGAGTGTCTCTGATCTGTTACAAATATTAACTAAAGTTCAGATTGAAACTGCTAATCTATTAATGACCCATGATAATCATAAGTATAAACAGTATAATAATAATCCTTTCATTGAAAAAAATAAATCTCAATCATTTCCCATACCACCACAAGTAATACTATCTGGTGGTAGTGTCAAGTCTGAGAAAACAAATCTAAGTCACAAATCTGTGCAAGAAGAAAGACAAGACCATTTATCCAGAGTAAATGAGTTATTGAATTTACCAAAGATTAGTGAAAAAAAATCCAATCAGAAGAACTGGCCAAAGATTGATCAGTACTAAACTTATGATGGGGAAGCCAGCTCTTATTGGAAACATTTTATTCAAAGAATCACCACACAATATGGGGGGTGGACTTGCTATTAAGTCTGAAACCTTGGACCTAAACTCATCCCAGATTGAACACACAATGAGCTATTGACAAAGGAATCATACAGTCAGGGATGAACACCACTCAGCCAAAAAGTTTTAGGTGGGTGTTCAAGCAGAGTTCAGTATGGTTTCAGTATAAGTTCAGTCTGAGTTCCATCTGAATTCCATCTGAGTTCACTTGGGGACTTGCTAGCAAGTCCACCCCCTATATTGTGTAGTGAATTGACAACTTAAAATTCTTATATAAGTTGCCAGATGAAGAAATAACATCAAAGTTGATCTCTTTTTTTTAGGATGTTGCTCTATTATGGTTTAAAACCGTGCTAAGTGAGGGTAAAGATTACTCTTGGGCTGATTGGAAACAACTAATTGATAAAAAATTTGAAGGTTCTAAATTCAGGCTCACTCAGCAAAGATTATATGAGAAAACTGGGTATAATCCGTTGAATGGTGACAAACCTATGGTATTTTTAATGAATTTTAATAAAATATTAAAAGCAATTGAGACAAAAATAGATTTTAACTTATGGAAAGATTAGATAATGTATAATTTACCTATATCTGTCTGAGAATTTGTTGTAGCTAGAATAATAATGGTTAATGAATATTCTGAATTTATTAATATTTGTAAAGAAATAATATTAAACCATAAGTATGAAGCAAGGTAAACCACTTATAAAAAAATAATAAACCTGTGAAAAATCAGTATTCAAAACCACTTCAGGAGAAGGAGAAAAAACCTACTGCACCTGTAGTACGTAAAAAGTATGAGACTAATACTTGTTATAAGTGTAATAAGCCTTGTGTTAAAGGTCAAAAATGTGAGAAGAATATAAATATGGTTTAAAATCAGCATGAATCTGAAAATGAAACAGAAAAAAGTAAATATTCAAGTGAGTATGACAGTAATATCTCATATAGTGATGAGAATGAAGTCTGTATGTTGGAAGAGGATTTGTCCATCTTTGAAACTCCAATATTAAATATGGGCTCAAATGAATCTTTAATGAATTTTGAGGATTCTGAAATCATTAAGGATATACAAACTGATAACTCAAAAATGATACCTATCACAGTTCCAGCTATCATTTCTGGAAAAAATGTAAGTATAGTATTGGACACAGGAGCTGCTGGTTCCATTGTTTCTACAAATATATTACAGAAAATTTATAGTGATTATAAGTCAAAGCTTGAACCCCTTCAAAGTAAAAATTAGAGAGGTTTTGGATCAGTGCTGCACCCCATTTGTAGATAAAAATCTGCTGTTTCCTTTAAACATCAACATGGTTATGTTAGAGTAACTTGTGACTTTGTAGTAATGGACAATACTAATTGTAGTACCTATTTTATCATTGGAAATGACATTCTGACTAAGTTTGGTATGAAATTAGACCCTGCTAATAGTAATTTTACAATTGGAATGAATGGTAAAAGGAAATTCAAAATAAATTCTTTTAATATGGTCTTACACATTGAGTCAGTAATAAATATTCCTTTCAAAGGAAGAGAATCCAATGAGATGGAACTTCTGGAAACAAAAATTTCAAAAGCATCATTTGGTAATTAGATAAGTTAAACTGAGAAAACAAATGTTTTGGACTAAATTAATGCATTTCCAATAGCTTTTGCACATGGTACAAATGAACTTGGCCTTGTAAAAGATCATGAAATGAAAATTAGTTTAACCTGTGATATGGAAAATATTCCTGCCAGTCTTAAAAAGAAACCATAACCTGCTTCACATATGAAGAGGAAAGACATAGAGGATAATATATAAATGTTATTAAAAATGAAAATTCTTGAAAAGGTTGAAACTACACCAAAAAATTGTGTAATATCACCAGTGGTAGTTTCTTATGAACAAGATAAAGCAAGACTGTGTGGTGATTATAGAGCATTACATACATTTACAGTAGATGATATTTACCCCTTGCCAAGGATTGCCTCTATACATGCTACCCTTAAAGGTGCTAAGTATATAAGTTGCTTAGATGGAAAAAAAAGGGTACCATCATATTCCTGTAGAAAAGAATTCACAGAACTTTTGTTAACAACAACAGATATGTGAATATAAAAATATGTCAGGATGCCATTTGCATTAAAAAATGCTCTATCAGTATTTCAGAAGTTAATGGATATAACATTCCATAATGAAATGATTGAGGGATGTTTAATGGTATACATTGATGACATAATAGTGTTTTCTAAGACATATGATGAACACTTAGTCCATTTAAAGAAGGTATTTCAGAAAATGTATGAAATAAAAATGAGCCTTGCATTGATAAAAATGTAAGTTTGGGTTTGAGTCTTTAAAAGTGCTTTGTCATATTGTATCTGGCTTACAAATATGTGTGAAATCAAGAATATTGGAATTCCTCAAAATGTAAAGGATGTACAATCTTTTCTTGGTATTTGTGGTTATTATAGACAGTATATAAAAAACTAACAATTAATTGCTGCACCATTGACCACACTGATAAGGAAATCAGAAGCTTTCTTTTGAATAATGAAAGACAACAAGTTTTTGATAAGTTGAATGAATTTTTGATGACGGCTCCTATCCTGGTATTACCATATTTCAAATCGCCTTTTGTATTGTATACAGATGCAAGTTTTATTGGTCTGGGTGCTTCTTTACATCAAAAACAACTTGTTGAAGGGCAAATTTCAGAAGTAGTTATTTGCTATATTTCACGTACTCTAAAAAGTAGTGAATTGAAATATTGTGCTACTCAACTTGAATGTTTGGAAGTATTATGGACTCTTCACAAGGTACATTATTACCTTGAAGACCAAAAATTTGAGTTAATACCTGACTTTAGTGCAGTTAAGTCACTCTTAAACATGAAAAATCCTAATAGGCATATGTTTAGATGGTAATTAGCTGTACAAGAATACAGAGGATGGATGACTACTACACATAGAGCAGGGACTTTACACACTAATGTAGATCTGTTATCTAGAGTATCTTAACCAAATAATTATGATAATCCCTCTTATGTTCCTGAAACAGAGATTATTAAAATTTATGGAATTTATATTGTAGATCTTGAGATGAATTTATGCAATCAATTCTTGATAATTATCTTTAGATCCTAACTTGAGTAAATTTACTACAATATTAAATGATCCATCTAATGCTTCAATGAGTGTTTTGATAAAAACATTACCACAAAAGTATAGAGAAGCATTAGAAAAAAAAATTTTTCCATTGAGGATGGTTTTATATATTACAGGAAGAAATTTAGCAATGTAATTGTGATTCCCCCTTCAATGAAGGAGTTAATGTTAAGTATATGTCATGATGATATATTGGCAGGTCATTTTGATTTCCATAAAACATTAAGCAGAGTAAAAAATACAGCTTGGTGGATTTACATATCTGATGATGTTCAAAAATATGTTGAGATGTGTGACTCTTGTCAAAATCCAAAATATTGACAGGCAAAAGAGCTGTTTTTTTACAACAACTTGAGCAACCAAAAGCTCCATGGGAAATAGTTAACATGGAATTTGTAACAGGTTTTTTAATAGCAGGGAATAAGAGTCATAACTCCTGCTGGGTAATTCTAGATAGATTTACAAAAATGTGTAAATTTATATCTACCCACAAAGGGGTTTCTGAAAAGGACTTAACTTTTTTATGGTGGACACAAATTTTAAATAGAGCAGTTTTCTTCAAAGCAATAGTCTCAGACAGAGATCCTAACTTTACTTTGGAGTTCTGGACATCACTTATGGATGTTTCAGGGTGTCAATTAGAACTTTCTACAGCACACCATCCACACACTGATAGGCTAGCAGAAAGAATGATACAACCTTTAGAATATATGATAAGAAGATATTGTGCTTTTTGTCTTGACTTTAAAGACAATGACAAATTCACGCATGATTGGGTAACCCTTATCCCAGGTTTATAATTTGCATACAATAGTACAGTACATTCTGTCACTGGCAAAAAGCCATTTGAGTTATGGTTGGGTTATGTACCTAATACCCCTTCTAAAACTCTTAATAAATTAACTATATTGGATATCAATCCAGGTACAAAATATTTTCTTCAGATGCAAGAATTATGCAGAAAGCATGCTCAACAATGTATAAATAAGGCATCTGAGTATAAGAAGAAAAGATGGGATAAAGCACATAAAGAACAAATGTTCAATGAGGGTGATAAAGTCCTTATTTTTACACAAAATTTAAATTTAAATGGTAATTTTAATTTAAAGGATCCATTCATAGGACCATTTTTAGTAAAAAAGATGATTGGTAACAATGCTGTTGAAGTTATTCTATATGCACCATATGATAGAAAAAATCCAGTATTTCCTATTTCTCTTATCAAATCATACCATTCTAATGATACTTGTCAAGGGGTGCTTTTGGTCTAGAAGCTTGTTTCGAGGTTTATACAAGGAATTTTAGGGTTTTATTGGACTCTCAAAGAATGGTACGTATTTCTTAATCAGATAATTGCTTTACTCAAATAAAAAAGGTAGTTATAAGATATCAATATAAATTATAGATTAGAATTACGGTGTTGTAAATACTAAAATTATAAAATATAGGAATAAATGTATTGTTGTGAGTGTAATAATAATGTAAGTGATAAAAAGAATGTTTTGAAAAGCACAAAGTAAAAGGCCTTTTATAGGCAAAACATGAGGGAATAAAATATACGGAATTTACACTATGTATTGTAAGAATGTGAGTAAAAGAGTGACTGAAAGGAGTACATATATTACATAAGAATTAAATAAATGATACGCCAACAAGGACATCAAATTTATTAGCAATAAAGTTTGAGTTCCTTGGACTGTCACAATTAATTACACAATAATAAATTAATTATATTACTTTCACGGGATTCCAGATCTCTCATTGAGGTAATATAATTAATTTAAAGTTTTTTTATTATAATTTTATTTTTAAATTCTATTCCCATTGAATTATACCATTGATCACGGTGTTAGGGAGTAAAATTGTAAGGGACATTTTATTTACCTTAAATTAATTATACTACTTATTGTACTTAACTACTTAATTGTAAGTAATGCTTAAGTAGGTAATTAATTATTAGTAAGAAGAAAAGGCGTGGCTTCAACTCAGTAAAATAATTAATTATTTTACCAGTTAAGTCTAGTAGCCTGGCTGACACTCCCTCACTCTAAAAAAAAACAATAAAAAAAATGCTATGATTTTTTCTTTTTATACTTTTTTAGTAGAGTAGGAAGATTAGATATCTCCATCCCAGGTATCCAAGAATCATATTCAGATGATTTATTCTTGAATCTCAATAAGTATTCTGTACCTTTTTCAGCAGTGACTATTCTGTCATTTAGAATTTTTTCAATTTCTGCTGTTTCAGTGATTTCATTTGGGGTTTTCTTTGGTCTTCCCCTCCTTTTTGGAAATAAATCACTATTGGATGTGTAAGGTTTCAAAAGAGATATTGGAAAAACAGGATGTTTTCTGTCATATGGAGAATACAAAATAAACTCAACTGCATTATCTCCAATCATTCTTCTGACAACAAATGAACCAATAAATGGATCTTTCAATTTGTTATTACCTTGTAAGTTGAAGTGGACTGTAGAAATCAACACTTCATCACCCTTTTTAAAAGTGTATTCTTTATGGGATTTGTCCCATCTCTTCTTCTCATATTCAAATGATTTTTCAATACATTGTTGAGCATTACTTCTGCACAGTTGTTGCATTTGAAGAAAAGATTTTACATCAGGATGTATATCCAATTTGGTTATTTTGTTATTGAGAATTTGGGCAGGAGTATTTGGAACATATCCAAGCCAGAGCTCAAAAGGCTTTCTTTGAGTAACAGAATGTACAGTGCTATTATAAGCAAATTCCAACCCAGGAAGTAAGGTAACCCAATCATGAGTGAATCTGTCATTATCTTTATACTCAAGGCCAAAGGCACAATACCTTCTAATCATGTCCTCTAAAGTCTGAATCATTCTTTCAGCTAAACCATCAGTCTGTGGATGATGGGCAGTAGAAAGTTTCAGATCACAAACACAAACATCCATCAGAGACATCCAAAATTCAGAAGTAAATTTAGGGTCTCTGTCAGAGATTATGTCTTTAGGAAAACCAGCAGTATTAAACATATGAGACCACTATAAGAAAGCTAATTCTTTAGTGGAAACATCCTTGTGAGTAGGGATAAATTTACACATCTTTGTGAATCTGTCCACAATAACCCAACAAGAGTTATAACTGTCTTTACCAGCAATAGGTAATCCTGTTACAAAATCCATGTTTATTATCTTCCATGGTGCATCAGGAGGTTAAATATGTTGCATTAATCCTGCTCTTTTACCAGTTAATCTTTTTGATTTTTGGCAAGAATCACAAGACTCAACATATAATTTTGTGTCTTCAGACATATTAGCCCACCAAGCAGTGCTCTTAATTCTGATCATTGTTTTGTCAAGATCAAAATGTCCAGATAATATGTTATCATGAAAAATTTTCAAGATGATTTCTTTCATAGAAGGGGGAATAACAATAACATTACTCAACTTCCTTCTATAACATAGATATCTTTCATCAATTGAAAATTTACCTTTTTCCAAAGCTTTTTGGTACTTTGGTGGAAGGGTTTTAATTAATGCTCGTATTGAAGCATTCTTTGGATCATTTAATATGGTGCATAACTTTTTCAAGTCAGTGTCCTTATCATATGATTCCAGAATAAGCTGTAATAGCTCTTCCTCCATATCAACCACATATATCCCATGTATATGAATAATTTCATCCTCAGGATCATACGCAGGATTAGAGTCATTATTTGGTAAAGGTAACCAAGATAACATATTCACATTTGAGTGAACAATACCAGCCCTATGAATAATTGACATTCTCCCTCTGTATTCTTGAACAGCCAACTGCCATCTCAACATATTTCTGTTAGGTGTTTTCAAGTTTAAAAGGGATTTAACTGCACTGCAGTCAGTGGCAAGCTCAAATTTCTGGTCATCTAGGTAATAATGAAGCTTTTCTAGAGCCCATACTACAGCTAAACACTCTAATTGAGTAGCACCATATTTCAATTCACTATTTCTCAAGGTTCTTGAAATATAAAAAATTACTACTTCTGAAACTTTATCATTTATCACTTGTTTTTGATGGAGGGCAGCACCAAGACCAATGAAACTGGAATCAGTGTACAAAACAAATGGTTGATTAAAGTCAGGTAAAGCAAGAATTGGTGCTGACATCAAACAGTGTTTCATAGTGTCAAAGGCTCTTTGTCTTTCACTATTCCAGAAAAAAGCAACATCCATTCTAGTTGATTGGGTAAGGGGTAAAGCTATGACTTGGTAATTTTTAATTTACTGTCTATAGTATCCACACATTCCCAAAAAACTTTGGAGCTCTCTCACTGTTGTAGGAGCTTTCACCTGTTGTATGGCTGCCACTTTGTTCTGGTCAACACATATCTGTAAGCCTGAAACAACATGACCAAGAACTTTTAAAGAATGGAAACCAAATTTACATTTCTTCAAAGCAAGTGTCATATTTATTTCATCAATTTTCTGGAATACTTTACACAGGTGTTTAAGATAATCCTCAAATGTTTTTGAGAATATAATGATATCATCAATATAAACCATCAGCCATCCTTCAATTATCTCTTGATGGAATGTGTTATCCATTACTTTTTGGAAAACTGAAGGGGCATTTTTAGGGCCAAATGGCATCCTAATATACTTATAAATACCCATATGAGTGGCAATCATCAGAAAGTTCTGAGAATTTTTCTCAACAGGTACCTGGCGATATCCCTTATTACCATCCAAACAGCTGATGTATTTAGCACCCTGTAAAGTAGCATGTATAGAGCTGATTCTAGGTAAAGGGTAGATATCATCAACAGTATAAGTGTTTAGTGCTCTATAATCACCACATAACCTGGCTTTATCTTTCTCATAATAAATTAGGACAGGTGAGATAACACAATATTTAGGTGTTTCAACTACCTTTTCAATAATATGCATTTTTAAAAGGGTAGAGATATTGTCTTCAATATCTCTTCTCTTTGTGGGAGAAGCAGGATAAGGCTTCTTCTTTAAACTAGGTGGTATATCAGTTAATGGGCAAGACAATGAAAGTTTCATTTCCTCTTTAACTAATCCCAGTTCATGTGACCCATGAGCAAAGGCCATAGGAAAAGATTTTATCAAGTTAATGATGGAATCTTTATCCTCACCAGAAAGTTGTTCTCCAAAAGAAGCATTGTCAATTTCAGACACAAGGGCATGCATTTCCTTTGTAGATCTTCCTTTATATTGAGCCACAGAATTACATGTCTTCAATTCTGGTTTTAATAATTTTTTAGGGGAGGAAATTTTAAATTTTCTCTTCCCATTCATCCCCATTGTGAAACATTGATTTGAGGGATCCAATTTTATGCCATACTTGGTTAAAATATCATTTCCTACAATAAACCACTTGATCAAGTTATCATTTTTCATGACAACAAAATCACAAATAGCTCTTACAAAACCATGGTTATATTTAAAAAACACTGTGGCTTTGTATTTACCAATGGGGGACAAAACAGAGCCATACCCTCTCCAATTTTCAGAAAAGATAGGCATCAGTTTAGATTTATAGTCTTGATCTACTGAAGCAAGTGCTCTTTCAGATACTACACTTCCTCCAGCTCCAGAATCCAGAACAACTTCAATGCTGGTTCCATTGATCAAGACTGGTGCCTTAAGAGGGGCAATAAAAATTGAGTTATCCTCAATGTTCTTTATGATCTCAGCATCCTCAACTGTAGATAAAGCATTATTATCAATATCAATAGTATTTAAATAATGAATATCCTCTTCCAGCATCAAGATTTCTTGTTGAGATTCATATGAAATATTGCTGGCACAATCACTTGATGTATCATCCAGTGCCACTGTGTCATCAGCATGCTCCTCTGTTTGTTCTACAATATTTATCTTCTTGTCACAAACATGGACTTTCTGCCAAGGCTTGTTGCACTTGAAGCAAGTGTTTGTTGCATACTTCTTTGGTGCAACAGGGGCAGAAGGTTTACCAACCTTTTCCAGAGGTTTCTGTTGGTAAGTGGAGGGTTTCTCCAAAGGGGTCCTAGGAATGAATCTTCTGGCATCATACTTATTGTTTAGAAGTATCTCATTGCAAGTATTAATGAAAGAAGAGGGTTCTTTGGAGAACTCAGTCCTAGCCACTATCAAGTCTCTCAGAGACATTGGTAATTTATAAAGGATCCTGTCCTTCCATAAATCAAACTCCATATTTGGGTCTATTGCCCTTAAGATTTTTACAAGTTTCATTAAAAATTCAATAGGTTTATCAGTAGAAGAGCTATATCTAGTTTCCTCATACTGCCTTTGTTGAGCCATTCTGAACTTGGAGCCACCAAATTGTGCTTTAATTAATTTCTTCCAATCCTCCCATGAGTAGTCATTCCCATCCAGGAGAACAGATTCATACCACATCAGGGCAACATTAGTGAACAAAGAAATTAACTTGGACACAATTTCCTCATCTGGGAGTTTGTAAGAATTTTCTAAGTTATCAATTCTGCAAATAAATTGTTGCCAATCAGAGGAAGAATCACCATCAAATGTAGGATATTGGTCAAGTTTTGGCCAATTCTTTTGATTTGAAGGATTCTCCTTAGTACTAGCTTGTTTCTGAGTAAGAAGCAGCTGTAATTTCTCTAATTGGGCTGAAATCTCATTGTTTAATCCTTCTGTTGCAGATCCTGGTGCATCATCAGTCTTTGATGGAAACTCAGCGTTATCAACAGATATTTCTGGAGCTATTTTTACTTTAGATGAACTAGCCACAGGTACTATTTGAGCATCCTGCACTATATGTTCCTTCACAGAAATGTCAGAATATTTCTGGTCATTTAACAATGAGTTCAATTTTTCTTCAATGGTTGTTAGTCTTGTTTTCATTCTTGGAAGACTAGATAAACTCTCATTGATAGTTGCAAAAGATAACTGATTTTTATTTTGAAAAGATGAAAAATGGTCATTCAATCTTTTCAGATTTATCTTATCTATCTCCACCTCCTGGAAACAGGCAGATACAGTATCTTTTAGTTTAGACAAATCATTTTTTATATTTTGCCATAAAGAAACTTTCTTTTCATGGGTTGCTTTGTAATGAGACGATTCATAAGAGACTCTCTGTGATTCACTTCTTAATGCTTGATAACCCTGATCAGTTAACAAACTATTATATCTCTGAGTCAATTGCATATTGTTCATTATATGATTTTGTTTGGCAATAATATCTCTTAAGTACTCATCATTAATTCTTGCTACATCTGGAGTGTTTCTCAATAAGGAAACTGAGTAACTTTCCAGACTCTCATAGAACTCAGGGTCAAGAGTTTCTTCAATTACAGCCATATCAGGGTTAATCATTGAGGTAGCAATTAAAAGTAATGGATTAGATACATGAGTTATCTGTCTACTGCTCCCAGCCTCTACTGGTCTCAAGGTGTATTCTTCCCTCTCAGATTTACCTGAAAGAACAGAATCAGCCACAAGAAAAGGCACTTGAGAATCAATAGAGGGACGTACCAGGGTTTTCTGGGTATCACCATATTGGGATTTCTTCTTCTTTTGCCTCGTTCATAGGGGTGGGGAGGAGTGGGGTTGACCTGGTTGGGCCTTGATGGACCTGCCTGAGGTAACTGATGCTGATTTTGAGACAGGTAGTCCCACTGAGTGTTTAACCAGTCCCACTGCCACTTGGACACTTCCACCTTCTCTTGGGACTGGGGAGCCAATTGTTGTTGATCCCTGGGAGGAAGAGGTTTCTTCTTCTCTTGAAGAAAGGTATCTGTTCTTCTCACCTTTTCTTCCAGAGCATCTACCCTTACCTTTAGTCTCAAGCTTTCTGTCCTTAACTCCTTTATGTGAGTTGACAGATTCTTTACCTGCTGAGACAATGGCATCTTTTATATCCTGAAGCCTTTTGGAAACTCTTCTGGTGGGTTTATCATAGGCTTCTGATCCTGAGTGGTGTCCACTAGGATTTCTACTTCTTCCATCTCTACATCCTGTTTGGGGCAAGGATTTATTAGTTTGAGAAATTCTTCTTGTTAAAGGAGAACTTACAGAAGTAGGCTCATCATAATCAATTAAGTCTAGTTTTTCTTCACGTGCAGCAGAACCACTTTGGTCAGTCATTTTAAGATTTTACTGAAATGAAGAAAAGAGACAATAAGATTAATTAGTCTTTATTTTTGATTTTTTGATTTTTAAAAAAAAAATAAATAAATAAATAAAAAAATCTTTTTTCAGGAAAAAAATCAACTTAAATAAAATTAATTTATTAATAAAAAAAATTTAAAACCAGTATTATAATATAATCAACTGTAGTAATAAATTAGAATTTTTATTAATAATTTTTAATTAATTATTTTCAGGATTTAAATCAACTAATTTATTACCAGGACTTATTGTCAACTGAAGTAATCAAATATGAAACTTTATTAATTTAACAAAATTTTATTAAACTGATAACTTAACTACCAGGACTTAATGTCAACTGAAGTAATTAAATATTAATTTTTATTTTAAAATTTTATTAAGCTTGATCACTTTATTACCAGGACTTAATGTCAACTGAAATATTTAAATATGAGTTTTATTAATTAAAATATTTATTGAATTACCAGGACTCAAAGTCAACTGAAGTAATTAAATATTAATTATATATTAATTAAAAATATTATTGTCAGGACAATTTGTCAACTGGAACAATTAAATTAGTCAGGACAAATGTCAACTGAAAAGATTATAATAATTAATATTAAAATATAATTATTTTATAACCTCTGGGACTAAGAACACTTATTTCTCTATTATGGTCAACCAGGAAAAATAAAAATAAAATATAATAATAAAAATAAAATCCAATTACCAGACACCTCCCCTTGTAAAATGAGCATATTAATGCGACTTACAGAGTGCTGAGTAAAAGGAAATACGTAGCAAATGAAGAGTGAAGAGTAACCCACAAATAGTAATGCAATAATTACCACAATATATACAACGTTTAGTCAATATATGAACCTAATTTTTGGAGCGCAGTTCGATTCCCCTTCGCAGCAAAAATTTTTGTCACGTGACGTATGACATTCGTCGTTTTTGTCGCTTTCTTGTCCTTACAGGTATTCGAATTGCCGATGGTCCCTTTGATTACGCCCTCAAATCACGATGCGCCGTCGATAAATCGGGAAGGCCCTCAATTTTCAAGGGGTGCTTTTGGTCTAGAAGCTTGTTTTGAGGTTTATACGAGGAATTTTAGGGTTTTATTGGACTCTCAAAGAAAGGTACGTATTTCTTAATCAAATAATTGCTTTACTCAAATAAAAGAGGTAGTTATAAGATATCATTATAAATTATAGATTAGAATTACGGTGTTGTAAATACTAAAATTATAAAATATAGGAATAAATGTATTGTTGTGAGTGTAATAATAATGTAAGTGATAAAAAGAATGTTTTGAAAAGCACAAAGTAAAAAGCCTTTTATAGGCAAAACATGAGGGAATAAAATATACGGAATTTACACTATGTATTGTAAGAATGTGAGTAAAAGAGTGACTGAAAGGAGTACATATATTACATAAGAATTAAATAAATGATACGCCAACAAGGACATCAAATTTATTAGCAATAAAGTTTGAGTTCCTTGGACTGTCACAATTAATTACACAATAATAAATTAATTATATTACTTTCACGGGATTCCAGATCTCTCACTGAGGTAATACAATTAATTTAAAGTTTTTTTATTATAATTTTATTTTTAAATTCTATTCCCATTGACTTATACCATTGAGCACGGTGTTAGGGAGTAAAATTGTAAGGGACATTTTATTTACATTAAATTAATTATACTACTTATTGTACTTAACTACTTAATTGGAAGCAATGCTTAAGTAGGTAATTAATTATTAGTAAGAAGAAGGGGCGTGGCTTCAACTCAGTAAAATAATTAATTATTTTACCAGTTAAGTCTAGTAGCTTGGCTGACAATACTGCTCTATTTCCAAGAAGATCAGGAAGCTATAAAAAGCAACCTGAAGAAATAGTTGAAAAGGCAGAAATTGAAAAGATACTTAAATAAAGACACCTTACTAAATAAAAGGGAGTTGAGTATCTATTAAGGTTTAAAAATAAGTCAAGTGAATATGACCAGTGGATTCCAGAAAATGATATATCTGATCTTAAAAATCTCTTGAAAAAATTTAAATACAAATAATTCTGGTTTTTTCAGTATTTGTATCATAGAAATTTTAAAATTATTTTTCTATTCACTCATTACTTATTAATTAAAATGTCTTAACATTTTTTTTATCATTTTTTTTTGGTGAGGGAGTGTCAGCCTTGATATCTCCAGTACTGAGTAATTCTTATGTTTAAAATAAGATAGCCTTAATTACATTAAGATTATAACTTAAAATAAGATTAAGATACTTACATATATGGTTATAATTCATATATATATAATTATTACACTATTATATGACTTATAGTAGTTTAAGCAGCTTATCCATAGCCTAATAATACTTATTAAGGTGTCAATGAGTTCATAATATACTTATCTTAAGTGATATTAAGTAATTATAGACATAAATAAGCTTATATGTATACATAAACCTCATATTCAGTAAAATTGTCATGCACCACGAGACACTCAAGGCAAAAGCAGTTCATTAAATCAATAATACAGAGGACTAAATCCATACTCGAAGCGCAGAAAACAATTCTACATAGCAACTGCGACTTTCCTTTGTGTACTCACTATTCAACCGTGCTAGTCCAAACTTTAAATCTAAATTATTCAATCTCTCAATAGTGTGTTTTAGTCTTTTCCTCAATAAGCGACACACAGCACAATAGTTAATGTAATAGTCCTCTAAAAGGTTTATTAAGTATCTGTGGGTTATTAACTGGGGTAGTGAGCATGGACGGGATGGTTAGTGGAGGATTAAAGGGTTAATGGATGTTAGTGAGGAGGGTCCAGGTGTAACAGGTGTATTTTTGGTGGTCTGTGGTGTGTGGAATCATGGATGGATATGAGGTCAGTGCAAGGAGGAGTAATGGATATAAAAGGGGTTGGGTTGTGGTTTGATATTCCTTAAGAATTAAATTATAAAACGTATATATATTTAATAGTGGTAAAGCTCCAGGTTAAATCATTATTCTTGTATCTTTCCTTATTTTTCTCAGTAATCATTTTTAAATCCTAAATCATTGATTATTGAGTTTCCAACCCTTTGTGAGATCTTGAAGAATATTAATATTACCTTTAAATTATATTAGAATTCTTATTGAACATACCTCAAAGCAGTAGCTCTTCCTTTGAGTCATCTTCAAATCACTTCCTCAAACATTTTCTCTGTGCTTCAAAGAGGTTTCTAAACTACTATCCTTATCTCACTTCCAGGAAAACCCTCAACCTTTTGCATAGGTTGTCCGGTGACAGTATAATTTAATTCTCCATAGTTCTCATTCTTTGGCTCTACTAAGTCCTTTTTTTCAGGTGTTTTAAATTCTTTAATTGGCACCTGTTCAACGCACTCCTCCTACAGGCGCTACTACTAGGGCTTGCGCCAGAGGCAGGCCAACAGCCACACGGCCTGTTTCCCGCACTCACTCCTTGGAACCTCTTGACCTTAGGGAACTGTCACCGGAAGACCTATGCACAAGGTTGAGGATGTTCCTGCAAGTGAGATGAAAGGTTCAGATACTTCTTCGAAGCACAGAGGGATGGTTCGAGGAAGTGATTCAAAGATGACTCAAAGGAAGAACTACTGCTTTGAGATATGTTTGAGGAGAATTCTAATATAATTTAAAGGTAATATTAAATTTCTTAAAATCTCTTGAAGGGTTGGAAACTCAATAATCAAAGATTTAGGATTTAGATATGATTATTGAGAAAATAAAGAAAGATACAATAATAATGATTTTTACTTAGAATTTTATCACTATTAACTATAAATACGTTTTATAATTTAATTCTAAGGAATGTCGAACCAAAAACCCAGCCCCTTTTATATCCTTTACTCCTCCTCGCATTGACCTCATACTCATCCACTATTCCGCACACCACAAACCATTTAAAATATATCCGTTACACCTGGACCCTCCTCACTAACATCCGTTAACCCCTTAATCCTTCACTAACCATTCCGTCCATGCTCACTACACCTTAATAACCCACAGACACTTCATAAACTTTTTAATGTACTATTATATTGGTTATTGCACTGTGCGTCGCTTATTGAGAAAAAAGACTAAGACACACTATTGAGAAATTGAATAATTTAGATTTAGAGTTTTAGACTAGTGCAATTGAATAGCGAGTACACAAAGGAAAGTAGCAGTTGCTATGGAGAGTTGCTTTCTGCGCTTCGAGTATGGATTTGAGCCCTTTAGATTTGATTTAATGAGCTACTTTTGCCTCGAGTGTCACGTGGCGCGTGACAGATTCCCGGGTATAAGAATGCGAGCTCCGTTGAGCGTAAAACATATTTCCCACACTAATTTTCCTTCCTCTTTATTTAATTATTATTATTATTACTTTAACTCACTATGACGGATTTCCCTACACCAACTCCCACGCCTCCACACCCTAAAGCGGATGGGGGTGTTGTTACACGGCAATTTTTGAAGACTTGCACGGCTTGCGAGTCGATGGAGTATTTTTGCGTGGAGAGCACGGCGACACGAGGGCCTTGCCAGAAGTGCAAGTTTCGCCAATGGAGTAGGGTGGCCTGTGACACCTTAGCAAAGAATGCCGACATTGAGAGTCGGTTTACTAAGACGAAGTATTGGGTGATCCCCAAAACGAAGGAAGTAGTCGAGGACATTTGGGATGTGTCCATTGGGGACAATCAATTGGTGGGGGAAAATGAGGAAGAAGTTGAGGATGATGTGAACATCTGGGTGGCTAGGGCTGCAAACAAGAGGGGGGTTGTTGAGGAGGAAGTCGACGAATTGGTTGAAGAGGAAGAAGAAATTCCCATCTCAAGGAAAACCCCGAAAAAACATTGGGTGGTCATCGAAGATGACGAAGAGGAGAGGGAGGTGGCAGAGAAGGTCACTCCTAAATTATTTTTGGAGGTTGACCCAATCTTCAAAGTAAGTTCACTTTTTTATAATTCATAAATTTAATTACTGATGATCCTGTTTTAGAATTAAGACATCATCATTGAAGTCCCTATGGCGAAAGCTTCAAATGTGGAAGCAACCCTTGTGGGACCCACTGCTGTGGAAGTGGTAGTGTCTGTGGAGGATAGGTTACCGACTGTTACCTCAAGGGAGGAAAACAAAGAAACCCTCGATCAAGTATGGTCGAAGAAACCTCGTCAGGTTTGACGAGCAAAATATATTGAAGACTTGAGCGGCAAGATTGATAAAATTGTTGATGCCACTTCCTTCGACGTAGCCGAGGAGCTACTTGAACTTAGATAATTGATTCCGGTAGGAGAGGGGGAGAACTTTGAAAAATGTAGAAAGGAGATAGGGGAAATTTTGGAGAAGATGAAGGGATTGGTTCGGGAGAAGATAAAAGAGAAAAGAAGAAAATAGGAATGTAGAAACAATTTGTATTTAGTTATTTTATTTTGTTATTTTATTTAGAATTTTAATATTTATTTTTATAAGATTTTTAGAGAAATAAGAACAAAGAAAAGACAGAAAATTAAAAAAAATTAAATAGAAATTATTTTTTAAATTTTAAAAAAAGATGTCTGAATGAGAGAAGAAAGAAGAAGAAAAAAAAAAATAGTTGATTGAAAAATTGGTTGTAGAGAAAATTTAATGAAAAGAAGAAAATTTGTTATTTAAGTTTGTTAATTGAAGATTTGAGGGATTTTAGTTATTTGAAAAAAGAAAAGAAAGAAAAGGAAAAGAAGAAAAAAAAATTTTTAAGAGGATTTTGAAAGAAAGAAGTAATTTGTTTCGAAGAATTTTAAAAGAGTGATTTAGAAGTAAGAATGAAGTTCGAAAAAGATAGTCGTGTAATGTTCGTGAAGAATTTTGATAGTTTGACGAAGAGAAAATTTTAAAGAAAGAATGTATATACAAAATTGAGAAGGGAAAAGAGAAAGAAGTAATTTTTTTTTTTTTTTTAAAAAAAGTTTTTAATTTTATTTGTTTTAATTTAATTTAATTTAAATTTTATTTTTATTTTATTTTTATTTTATTTTATTTTAATTTATTTTATTTTTTGAATTTTAATTTTATTTATAATTTTTTTTTTAAAAAAAAAGTTGAAAAAAAATTTGAAAAGAAAAAGAATAAAGAAGAAAACAAAATTAAAAGAATTTTTTAGAAGTAAAGATGTTTTAGATTTTAAAAGAAAAAAACATAGAAAAGAAAAAAGAGAGTTTTAAGGTTTTGGTTTTAAAGGATATTTAAGATGAAAAGATTTTAGGAGTTCAGGGGCGTTAGAAACATTGATGGCTGGTTCCCAGGATGTTTTGTCTAAGTCATCGAGGAAGCCTTCCCATTCCACAAGGTATTGAAGTTTCCCCTTGCGCATTCTTGAATCAAGGATACGGCTTACTTCCCACTCTAGATGGTCTTCTACTTCGACCGGTTCCAGAGGAGGTTGGTTCTTGCCCGGGTATGTTTCTCGAGCCAGTTCCAGGAGAGATATGTGAAAAACAGGGTGAATAGCCTGCCACTTAGGAGGTAGCTTGAGTTGAAATGCAGTTTTAGAGACTTCAGAGTCTATTTCGAATGGCCCCAAGCGTTTTTCAGCCAGTTTCTTTGATGGTCGAGTCGTTCAAATGTTCCGTGCGTCAAGCCATACCCTGTCGCCTGGTTTAAAAGAAGGAGCAGTTTGTCAATGTTTGTCAGCCTGTTCCTTGTACCTTCGAACCACTAATTCCAAATTTGATTTAAGTTCCTCTTGGAGTCGTGATATGGTTTGAAGATAATGTTCCGCAGGATGATTAGTTCCTACATGGATTGAATTGAATTGAGGATGTCTTCCATAAACAGTTTCAAAAGGATATTGTTGTGTCAAAGAATGAGTCAAGTTATTATAAGCAAATTCGGCCAATGGTAACCATGTGGTCCAATCGTCTTGTTGGTAACTGACATACATTCAAAGGTATTATTCGAGGATTTGGTTGACCCTTTCTGTTTGCCCATTGGTTTCAGGATGATAGGCTGTGGAGAGGTTCCTTGTGATATTGAGTTGTCAACACAGTTGAGTCCAGTGTGTGGATACAAACGATGAGCCTCTATCTGAAATAATATCATTAGGTAAGCTGTGTTTGGAAAATACATATTCTAGAAACAATTTTGACAAATCTTCTGCTGTAGCAGTAGTAGCTGTTTTAATGAAAATAGACATCTTTGAAAATCTATCTACTATTACTAATATAACATCAAAATTATTAGAAAGAGGAAGTTGAGAAATAAAATCCATCGATAAAGATTCCCAAGGTTTAGATGGAATAGGAAGTGGTTGAACAAACCCATACTTTCGGTGACGGGGAGCCTTATTCCTATTACATTCGTAACAAGCTTTTATATAGGCCTTGATTTCCCTGGTCATACCTGGCCAGAAAAAATCTCTCGCTATTAACTGGTAGGTTTTATCAACCCCAAAATGACCAGCTAATGGAGAATCATGTCGACTATTGAAAATCAATAATTTTATCTCATTGTTGTCGGGTATGACTACTATACCATTGAAGACTATTAGACCTGATTCAATACTAAATCTTTTGGCCCCTTGCTTTGAGAGTATTTTGTCTTTTAACGCTAAACAATAATCGTCCTTTGACTGAGCTTCAAGGATGTTGGATAGTGGATTTTGAAACGATTGAATTGTCATCGAATTAAGTTGATGAGTCATTAACATTGATTCGTTGAAGATTGATTTCACATTTGCTGGATTTTTGTCAGCAAATGCGTCCCCCCGCTGTGGGTAAACGCCGTCCCGACGTGACAAGATATCTGGGACAATGCAGTTCTTACCTGGGCAATAGGAAATAGAAAAGGGAAATTCAGACAGAAATTCAGCCCACCTGGCATGACTCCTGGTTAACACTTTGGAAGAAATAAAGTATTTCAAAGCATTATGGTCTGTTAAAATTTGAAAAGGACTATCTAAGCTGAGAAGAAAAGAGCGCCATTTTTTAAGACAATGAATAATAGCTAAAAGCTCATTGTCATGAATTTCATAATTTAATTCTGCTGCAATGAGTTTGCGTGACTCAAAAGAAACAGGATGAAACAGTTTTGTTTCCTGGCTCAATTGAGAAATGACCCCTGCTATAGCATAATCGCTCGCATCCGTCTCGACTATTGTCAAAGCAGAAGGATCAAAGTGTCAAAGAATTGGAGCTGTGGCGAACACCGTCTTCAATGCTTCGAATTTCTTTCGTGCTGTAGCAGTAAAAATAAAAGGAATATCTTTTCTAAGAAGAGAAGTAAGATTAGAAATAGTTTTAGAGTAATCTTTAATAAATCTTCTATAGAAATTTGTAAAACTCAAAAAATCCTTGAAGGGATTTAACGGATTTGGGCTCAGGCCATTCCAGGACCTTTTGAACTTTTTTGTCGTCCATGACTAAACCATCAGTGGATAATGTGAAACCCAAAAAATCAATAGATTTAAGATGGAATTCGCATTTATTATGCTTGGCGTAGAGACCGTGATCTTGAAGTCGATTTAGAACCTGTCAAACATGATGAATGTGTTCATCTAGTGTCTTTGAGAAAATTAAAATATCATCTAAATAGACGACAAAAATTGTTCGAAAATATCTTGAAATATGTCATTGACAAAAGTTTGAAAAGTAGATGGTGCGTTACACAATCCAAAAGGCATAACTAAATATTCAAAACTACCAAATCTAGTGCGCATTGCAGTCAGTGGTTCATGACCTTCCGCAATGCAAATAAGATTGTAAGCTCCTCTAAGATCAATTTTAGAAAAGAAATTAGCACCATTAAAAAGGGTAAGAAGCAATGACATAGGAGGAACAGGATATGCATTCTTCTTAGTGACTGTGTTGAGCTTTCTATAGTCAACACATAACCTAAGACTACCATCCTTCTTTTTTACAAAGAGGACAGGGGAGGCCGTTGGAGATTTACTGGCTCTGATGAAACCATTGGCTACATTCTCTGCAATGTAGTCTCAGAGAACTTGAGATTTGTCCTTTGACAAGGAATAGACAGGACCTGCCGGAGGTACTGGACCTATTAACTCTATCTGATGGTCGTAGGGTCGGTGAGGTGGTAACTTATTGGCCGTGCGGATTGAAAAAACATCAGGGAAATCATGATAAATTTCTGGTAGAATCGATTTAATGGCTTCAACATCGATTTGGTTGTCCTCATCATCTTCGAGAGAATCTGTTGAGGGAAGACCAGAATTGAGAGAGAATAATTCAATTACTTCGAGGCAATTTAAATCCTCTTCGAGTGAAGTCATTGAGCTAGAAGGGTTAGCCAATTGCTCATTTAAAGAAAGATCAGATGCTTGCAAGTCATCTGGCAGAGATTTGTCCTCTAGCAGGACATTGTCAGGCGGGTTGTTTACTTCATTATTGACATGCATTGAAGAATCAGAAATATACTTAATCTGTGGGGTGGTCAATCCCCGTGTCCAATCAATTTCAGGATTCCAATGCGTTAAAAAGTCATGGCCAAGGATGGTATCTTCCATTCTTGGGGCGTCTAAGACTGATAGTTCCCACTTGAAGGGGGGAAAATTCGGAAAGTTGAAAACCCATAAAACTTACTTACTTACCCAATATTTGGGTTCCTCTGATTCAACCAAATAAATTGGAGTTCAATCAATATCTGTGAATTTCAGCTTTAACTTCTTGGCAAAAGATAAACTGACAAAAGAAATTGAAGCTCCAGAGTCTATAAGACAACTGAAGGGGGTATCTTCCTTGAGAAGAATGAATCTCAAGCGGTTTAAGGCAACTCCAGTCCTTAAGACATGGAGGTTCTGTGCACTGGGAGAGATAAGATAGTTTGCTTTGCACACAAGTAAACTATCTACTAGTTTTTTTACTTTGAACTAGTAACTTCTCTTTCCTTCAATTTTACACAATCTTCCAGCTTGTGCTTACCCCCACAATACATACATAACCCATTATCTGTTCGCCTCTTCCTCTCAGCTTCTTTAAGTTCCCCTTTAGGATCCAGTACTTTACTGATATTGCCTGGGGTCGAGCTTTTCGGTCAAGGTTTATCCTTTCCCTTATTGGGTTTGGATTGATTCAAGGAGGATTGAGTTGTCCGTGGGTGTTAAGAAGGTCCTGATTTGAAATTTAGGCCTTGATATTTGTTGGATTATTGAAGATGTTGTAGTCGTACTTGGTAAACGCTGTCAAGTTCAAGGGTTCAATTCATTAAATCTGTTAAAGTAGTCATTTTCTGACCATGAAGATTTAATTGATCCAGAATCCTTGAAGGAAGTCCTTTTTTGAAATGATACTTAAGGGCAGCATCATTCCAACCTACTCGAGTTTGAAGCGCTCTGAAGTTTGAGATATATTCAGAGGCTTTCCCATTATCACTCATGCAAAGGAAATCAAGTTCAATTTCTGCGTTGTCAGTTTCATTAGGGTCACCAAACAATGTGAAGAGTTGGTCTTCAAACTTTTCCCAGTTATTAATAAGTAAGTTGGTTTCGGTTTAAGAGAGCATGAGAAGATAAGGTTCGAACCATCTTGCTGCTTTTCCAGCCAGGAATGAAGAAGCATAAACAACCTTTGGTAGGTCGTTATTGAAGGTTTGAGGGTCAATATGGAAAAGGAGCTTGCAGGTTTGCAAGAAGGATCACAATCTGTCTGTATGTTCTCCATCGAATTTATCAGGAGATTTCATAGAAGGAGTTTTTAATTTAGATACCTCTGAAGACGTTGAAATTGAAAGGGTCTTCATGAAAAGTTTTATGAAATCTTCCAGAGAATTGGATGGTCCAGTTTCTGAAGGTTGGCCAGAAGTGTGATTTGCAGGGGCGGATGGTGCCTCGCGCATTGTATCCTCTCCTTCTTCATCATCACTAGAATCATTGAAATCTTGTGGGATGTCTTCTACAGATTGGACTGAATGTTGCCGTTCCCTAAGGTCAAGTGGCTCCAAGGAGTGAGTGCAGGAAACAGGCCTAGTGGATGTTGGCCTGCCTCTGGCGCGAGCTCTAGTAGTAGCGCCTGTAGGAGGAGTGCGTTGAACAGGTGCCATTTTAAGAATTTAGAGAAAACACCTGAAAAGGGACGTAGTAGTGCAAAGAATGAGAACTACGTAGAATTAAATTATACTGTCACCGGACGACCTACGCACAAGGTCAAGGATGTTCCTGCAAGTGAGATGAAAGGTTCAGATACTTCTTCAAAGCACAGAGGGATGGTTCGAGGAAGTGATTCAAAAATGACTCGAAGGAAGAACTACTGCTTTGAGTTATGTTCGAGAAGGATTCTAATATAATTGAAAGGTAATATTAAAATTCTTAAGATCTCACAAAGGGTTGGAAATTCAACAATCAAAGATTTAGGATTTAGAAATGATTATTGAGAAAAATAAAGAAAGATTCAATAATAATGATTTTCAATTTAGAGTTTTATCACTATTAACTATAAATATGTTTTATAATTTAATTCTAAGGAATCTTGAACCAAAAACCCAGCCCTTTTTATATCCTTTACTGCTCCTTGCATTGACCTCATACTCATCCACTATTCCGCACACCACAAACCATTTAAAATATATCCGTTACACTTGGACCCTCCTCACTAACATCTGTTAATCCCTTAATCCTTCACTAACCATTCCGCCCATGCTCACTACCCCTTAATAACCCACAGACACTTCATAAACTTTTTAATGTACTATTATATTGGTTATTGCGCTGTGCGTCGCTTATTGAGAAAAAAGACTAAGACACACTATTGAGAAATTGACTAATTTAGATTTAGAGTTTTAGACTAGCGCGATTGAATAGCGAGTACACAAAGGAAAGTCACAGTTGCTATGGAGAGTTGCTTTCTGCGCTTCAAGTATGGATTTGAGCCCTTTAGTATTGATTTAATGAGCTAATTTTGCCTTGAGTGTCACGTGGCACGTGACAGGGACAGGGACATTCAGTCCTATCTGTAGAAGACATCCCCCATGATTTTGATGATTCTAGCGAGGAAGAAGAAGGAGAGGATACAATGCATGAGGCACCATCTAGTCCTGCTACTCACCCTTCTCATCAACCTTCGGAACCTGAACCATCTAATTCTCTGGAAGACTTCATGAGACTTTTCGTGGAAACCCTTTCCAATCCAACGTCTTCAGAGGGATCTAAATTCAAAACTCCTTCCATGAAATCTCCTGATAAATTTGATGGAGAACATCCAGACAGATTGCGCCCCTTCTTGCATACCTGCAAGCTCCTGTTCCATAACAAACCTCAAACCTTCAATAACGACTGATCAATGGTTGTTTACCCTTCTTCATTCCTAGCTGGAAAAGCAGCAAGATGGTTTGAACCTTATATTCTCATGCTCTCTTTGACAGAAACCCACTTACTCATTAATAACTGGGAAAAGTTTGAAGACCAACTCGTTACATTGTATGGTGACCCTAATGAAACTGAAAATGCGGAAATTGAACTTGATTTCCTTCTCATGAGTGATAATGGTAAAGTCCCTGAATATATCTTGAACTTCAGAGCACTTCAAACTCGAGTAGGTTGGAATGATGCTGTCAGTATAGTCTAGTATATAAGTATGATATAATAGTGTTTATTTATGGTCCTACTGCTTATTGATAAATGATTTTGTGATTAAACCTCAGGGGAAGACTAATAAAATAGTTATACTCAAGTAAAACTCACAATACTTGGACTTAAATGCGTGCTAATGGTGGAAAATAGATGAATAAATATATAGTTATAGCTTATATAGAGATAATATAAATTTATAATAGCTTTATAATATATTTCTGAATGCTAATAATTGTATTGTAGTGTTTATTTGAATTGTAGTAATTAAATGATGATAAATAACCGTCAAAATCCCTCCTTACTTATACCCAAATCCACTGGAGTGCACAGACCTTCAATCCAGATGATGTCACTGCTATCCCCGGAAATTAAAGCACTGTGAGGGCCCATCATCTCCCCATGGCGTCCACTTCAAAAAGATTCAACACCCAGACCTCCAGTATGGACCCTCCATCACAATTAATGATAACACAGATCTATACCACAAATAGAAAGTCCAGATAAAAGCAGATACCATAAAGAAACAGGTAAAATAAGCAATCAAAAAGAGATTTAATGAAACACAAAGCATATAAAGGAAAAAAATAAGATGTCCAAGCCCCCAATAACATCCCCAAGCATCCATATTAACCCAGAAATGACCTTCCAACCCATAAATCCGTGAATAACCATCCAAGGAAGTAAATTAAGTTGTCCAAACTGAGTGTATGCGCCTGATATAGATGTCTATGCTTCTGTAGGCATTGTGAGTCCACTGATTTCGTCCATATGACCTAAAATAAGTAGAAAAACAAAGGTTATAGGCTCTTAAGGGGCTAAAACCCACTTATATACCTAAATATACATAATATACTGCATATTTCACTGAATATGAGATTTATGTATACATATAAGCTTATGTATGTCAATAATTACTTCATATCACTTAAGATAAGTATATTATGACTCCATTAACACCTTAATAAGTATTATTAGGCTAGGGATAAGCTATTTAAACTACTATAATTTATATGATAGAATAATAATTATATTAATATATATAATATAATAATATATATTATTATTCTAACCTTATTTTTAAGATATAAGCTTAATTTACTTAAGGTTATTTTATTTTAAGCATAAGAAATACTCAGTCCTAGGGATATCTAGGCTGACAGATGCTGCCCTCAAGTATCATTTCAAAAAGGGGCTTCCTTCAAGGATTCTGGATCAATTAAATCTTCATGGTCAGAAAATGACTGCTTTAACAGATTTAATGGATCGAACCTTCGAACTTGACGGCGTTTACCAAGTACGACTACAACATCTTTGATAATCCAACAAATTTCAAGGCCTAAATTTCAAATCAGGACCTTCTTAACACCCATGGACAACTCAATCCTCCTTGAATCAATCCAAACCCAATAAGGGAAAGGATAAACCTTGACCAAAAATCTCGACCCCAGGCAATATCAGTAAAGTACTGGATCCTAAAGGGGAACTTAAAGAAGCTGAGAGGAAGAGGCAAACAGATAATGGGTTATGTATGTATTGTGGGGGTAAGCACAAGCTGGAAGATTGTGTAAAATTGAAGGAAAGAGAAGTTACTAGTTCAAAGTAAAAAAACTAGTAGATAGTTTACTTGTGTGCAAAGCAAACTATCTTATCTCTCCTAGTGCACAGAACCTCCATGTCTTAAGGACTGGAGTTGCCTTAAACCGCTTGAGATTCATTCTTCTCAAGGAAGATACCCCCTTCAGTTGTCTTATAGACTCTGGAGCTTCAATTTCTTTTGTCAGTTTATCTTTTGCCAAGAAGTTAAAGCTGAAATTCACAGATATTGATTGAACTCCAATTTATTTGGTTGAATCAGAGGAACCCAAATATTGGGTAAGTAAGTAAGTTTTATGGGGTTTCAACTTTCCGAATTTCCCCCCCTTCAAGTGGGAACTATCAGTCTTAGACGCCCCAAGAATGGAAGATACCATCCTTGGCCATGACTTTTTAACGCATTGGAATCCTGAAATTGATTGGTCATGGGGATTGATCACCCCACGCACTAAGTATATTTCTAATTCTTCAATGCAGGTCAATAGGGAGTTAAACAACCCGCCTGAAAATGTCCTGCTAGAGGTAAAATCTCTGCCAGATGACTTGCAAGCATCTGATCTTTCTCTAAATGAGAAATCGGCTAATTCTTCTAGCTTGATCACTTCACTCAAAGAAGATTTAAATTTCCTTGAAGTAGTCAAACTATACTCTCTCAATTCTGGTCTTACCTCAACAGATTCTCTCGAAGATGATGAGGACAACCAAGTCAACGTTGAAGCCATTAAATAAAATCTACCAGAAATTTATCATTATTTCCTTGATGTTTTCTCAATCCGCAAGGCCAATATATTACCACCTCATCAACCCTACAACCATCAAATAGAGTTAATACGTCCAGTACCTCCGGCAGGTCCTGTCTATTCTTTATTGAAGGAAAAATCACAATTTCTTTGAGACAGAATTGCAGAGAATGTAGCCAAAGGTTTCATCAGAGCCAGTAAATCTCCAACCGGCTCCCCTGTTCTTTTTGTAAAGAAAAAAGACGGTAGCCTTAGGTTGTGTGTTGACTATAGAAAGCTCCTACACAGTTTCAAAGAAGAATGCATATCCAGTTCCTCCTATGTCATTGCTTCTTACCCTTTTTAATGGTGCTAATTTCTTTTCTAAAATTGATCTTAGAGGCACTTATAATCTTATTTGCATTGTGGAAGGTAATGAACCACCAACTGAAATGAGCACTAGATTTGGTAGTTTTGAATATATAGTAATTCCTTTTGGATTATGTAACGCACCATCTACCTTTCAAACTTTTGTTAATGACATCTTTCAAGATTTTGTCAAACAATTTGTTGTCGTCTACTTAGACAATATTTTAATTTTCTTGAAGACACTAGATGAACATATTCATCATGTTCGACAGGTTCTAAATCGCCTTCAAGATCATGGTCTCTACACCAAGCACAATAAATGCAAATTCCATATTAAATCTATTGATTTTTTTGGGTTTAAGTTATCTACTGATGGTTTAGTCATTGATGAAAAAAAGGTCCAAAAAGTCCTGGAATGGCCTGAGCCCAAAACCGTTAAATCCCTCCAAGGATTTTTGGGTTTTGCCAATTTCTATAGAAGATTTATTTAAGATTACTGTTAAACTATTTCCAATCTTACATCTCTTCTTAGAAAAGATATTCCTTTTGTTTTTACTTTTACAGCATGAAAGGAATTTTAAGCATTGAAGACTGAGTTTACCACAGCTCCAATTCTTTGACACTTTGATCCTTCTGCTTCAACAATAGTCAAGACAGATGCTAGCGATTATGCTATTGCAGGGGTCATTTCTCAATTAAATCCTGAAACAAAATTGTTTCATCTTGTTGCTTTTGAGTCACAAAAACTCATTGCGGCAGAATTAAATTATGAAATTCATGACAAGGAGCTTTTAGCTATTATTCAATGGTTTAAAATATGGCGCTCTTTTCTTCTCAGCCTAGATAGTCCTTTTCAAATCCTGACGGACCATAATGCTTTGAAATACTTTATTTCTTCCAAAGTGTTAACCAGGCTTCAAACCAGGTGGGCTGAATTTTTGTCTGAATTTCCTTTTTCTATTTCCTATCACCCAGGTAAGAACTGCATTTTCCCAGATATCCTGTCATGTCAGGATGACATTTACCCACAGCTGGAGGACGCATTTGCTGACAAGAACCCAGAAAATGTGAAATCAATCTTAAATGAAACAATGTTAATGACTCATCAACTCAATTCAATGACAATTTAATCTTTACAAAATCCACTATCCAACATCCTCAAAGCTCAATCAAAGTACAATTATTGTTTGTAGATAAAAGACAAAATACTCTTGAAGCAAGGAGCCAAAAGATTTAGTATTGAATCAGTTCTATTAGTTTTCGAAGGTAGAGTAGTCATACCTAACAATAATGAAATAAAATTATGGATTTTCAATAGTCGACATGATTCTCCATTAGCTGGTCATTTTGGGGTTGATAAAACCTACCAGTTTATAGCAAGGGATTTCTTCGGGCCAGGAATGACCAGAGAAATCAAGGCCTATATAAGATCTTGTTACGAATTTAATAGGAATAAGGCTCCCTGTCACCGGAAGCATGGGTTGCTTCAACCACTTCTTATTCCCTCTAAACCTTGGGAATCTTTATCAATGGATTTTATTTCTCAACTTCCTCTTTCTAATAATTTTGATGCTATATTAGTAATAGTAGATAGATTTTCAAAGATGTCTATTTTCATTAAAACAACTACTACTGCTACAGCAGAAGATTTGTCAAAATTGTTTCTGGAATATATATTTTCCAAACATGGCTTACCTAATGATATTTTTTCAGATAGAGGCTCATTGTTTGTATCCACATTCTGGACTTAATTGTGTCGACAACTTAATATCACGAGGAATCTCTCCATGGCCTATCATCCTGAAACCAATGGGAAAACGGAAAGGGTCAACCATATCCTTGAACAATACCTTTGAATGTATTTCAGTTACCAACAAGACAATTGAACCACATGGTTACAATTGGCCAAATTTGCTTATAATAACTTGACTCATTCTTGGACACAACAATCTCCTTTCAAAAATGTTTAAGGAAGACAACCTCGATTCAACTCAATCCATGTAGGAACTAGTCATCCTGCAGAACATTATCTTCGAACCATATCACGACTCCAAGAAGAACTTAAATCAAACGTGGAATTAGCAATTCAAAGGTACAAGGAACAGTCTGATAAACATCAACAATCTGCTCCATCCTTTAAACCAGGCAACAAAGTATGGCTCGATGCACAAAAATTTTGAACAACTCAACCATCAAAGAAACTGGCCGAAAGGCGCTTGGGACCATTCAAAATTGACTCCGAAGTCTCTAAAACTGCATTTTGACTCAAGCTACCTCCTAAATAGCAGGCTATTCACCCTGTTTTCCACATATCTCTCCTGGAACTGGTTCGAGAAACATACCCAGGCAGGAACCAACCTCCTCCGGAACTGGTCAAAGTAGAAGAAAATCTAGAGTGGGAAGTAAGCTGTATCCTTGATTCAATAATGCGCAAGTGTAAACTTCAATACCTTGTGGAATGGGAAGGCTTCCTCGATGACTCAGACAAAACATCCTGGGAACCAGCCATCAATGTTTCAAACGCCCCTGAACTCCTAAAATCTTTTCATCTTAAATATCCTTTAAAACCAAAGCCTTAGAACTCTCATTTATTTTTCTCTTCTCTTCAATTTTCTCTTTTCTTTCTCATTTCTCTTCTTTTCCTAAAAATTCTAAAACTTCTTCTCTTCTAAAAATCCTTGCTCTGTTTTCTCTTTTCTTCTTTCTTCTTCTCAAAAGTTTTTTAAACTTTCTTTAAAACTAAATAAATAAAATAAACTAAAATTAAATTAAATTAAATTAAAAGTTAAAATAAAAAATAAAATAAAATAATTAAAATATAATCTTAAAAATCAATAATTCCTTTAATTTTCTTTCTTTTCTCTTTTCAAACTTTTCTTTTTTTGCTTATTTCTTTTTCTTTGAATTATCAAATTTTTTCATGAACTCAATACAACAATCTTTCTCAAACTTCACTTCAACCTATAAATCTCTCTTTTAAAATTCTTTGAACAAATTAATTCTTTCTTTCAAATTCTTTTTTTTCAAAACTATTTTTCTTCTTTCTTTTCAAGAAACCAAAATCCCTCAAAAAATTCAATAAATAAACTCTCACAAATTTTTCTCTCATTTAATTTTCATTTCAAACAAAATTTTTTCAATCAACTATTTCTTTTTTCTTACTTAAATTTTTCTTTTCAAAACTTAAACTAAAATTCCTTCAGTTAAACATTCTTTTATTTCTTCTTTTAAAATTTAAAACAAAATTTTATTCAAATCTTTTCTTTTCATTTTCATTTTTTCTTTTTTCTTTCTCAAAATCTTATAAAATATATATTTAAATTTTTATTAAAACAACAAAATAAAATAAATAAATAAATACACAAATTGCTTCCACTTTTCCTTCCCTCTTTCTTTCTTTTTTTCCCTTTCCCATTCAAATTTTATCCTGTTTTTTTCTCCCAACCAACTTCTTCATTTTTTCAAAAACCACCCTTATTTCCTTCCTGAATTTCTCAAATACCTCCTCTCCTACCAGTACCACTTCCCCAATTTCTAGTAATTCTTCATCCACGTCAAAGGAGGCAGCATCAACAATCTTGTCGACCTCACCACTTAAATCTTCGATGAATCGAGCTTGTTGATCCTGCTGAGGTTTCTTCAACCATACCTGGTCAAGGGTTTCTTTGTTGTCCTCCCTTGAATCAATCATTGGTTGATTTTTCTCAACTGGCAGCAATGGCGCAGCTTCCACGATGACATCTGAATTCTAAAACATACGGCCATCAGTAACAAAATTTTTGAAAAAATAAAAGAAAGGCAGAATTACTTTGAAAAATTGGTCAGCCTCTAAAAATTATTTTGGGGTGTCTTCCACCGTCACTTTATTCTCCTTTTCGTCATCTTCAATGACCATCTGCCGTTTCTTCAGTGTCGGTCTCAAGATGGGGACTTCATCCTCACCCTCTTCAACCAACTCATCTACCCTTCTTCCACCCATTGTTTTTTACCTGTGGCCTGGGTTACCCAGGCTTCCACGGTATCCTTGACCTCCTCCTCAATCTCTTCCACAGACTGATCATCCCCGACCAATACGTACCAGATATCTTCAACCACCTCTTTGGTCTTTGATATTACCCAGTATTTGGTTTTTGTAAACCTTTGTTTGATGTCCACATTTTTTGATTGGACATCACATGTCACCCGTCGCCAGCAGCAAAACTTGCATTTCTAGCAAGGACCTCTTGTAGCCGTGCTTCCAACGCAGAAATATTCCATCAATTAGCAGGCTGTGCAGGCTTGAGAATATTTCCGGGTAACAATTCCACCATCCACTTTGAGGTGTGGAGGCGTGGGAGTTGGGGTAGGACAAGTCAAAATAATAAATATAAAATAATTAAAAGAAGAATTGAGAGAAAGTAGTGTGGGAAAAATATGTCTTATACTCAACCGAGCTTGCGTTTCATACACGGGCATCTGTCACGCGCCACGTGACACTCGAGGCTAAATCAGCTCATTAAATCAATAATACAGAGGTCTAAATCCATACTCGAAGCGCAGAAAACAATTCTACATAGCAACTGCGACTTTCCTTTGTGTACTCACTATTCAACCGTGCTAGTCCAAACTTTAAATCTAAATTATTCAATCTCTCAATAGTGTGTTTTAGTCTTTTCCTCAATAAGCGACACACAGCACAATAGTTAATGTAATAGTCCTCTAAAAGGTTTATTAAGTATCTGTGGGTTATTAACTGGGGTAGTGAGCATGGACGGGATGGTTAGTGGAGGATTAAAGGGTTAATGGATGTTAGTGAGGAGGGTCCAGGTGTAACAGGTGTATTTTTGGTGGTCTGTGGTGTGCGGAATCATGGATGGATATGAGGTCAGTGCAACGAGGAGTAATGGATATAAAAGGGGTTGGATTGTGGTTTGATATTCCTTTAGAATTAAATTATAAAACATATATTTATTTAATAGTGGTAAAGCTCCAGGTTAAATCATTATTATTGTATCTTTCCTTATTTTTCTCAGTAATCATTTTTAAATCCTAAATCTTTGATTATTGAGTTTCCAACCATTTGTGAGATCTTAAAGAATATTAATATTACCTTTAAATTATATTAGAATTCTTATTGAGCATATCTCAAAGCAGTAGCTCTTCCTTCAAGTCATATTTAAATCACTTCCTTGAACATTTCCTCTGTGCTTCAAAGAGGTTTCTAAACTACTCTCCTTAATTCACTTCTAGGAACACCCTCAACCTTGTGCGTAGGTTGTCCGGTGATAGAAATATGTAGTTATATTATGTATATTTAGGTCTATAAGTGGGTTTTCACCTCTTAATAGCCTAATAACTTTATTTTTCTGCTTATTTTAAGTCATATAGACGTATTCAGTGGACTCACAACGCCTATACAAGCATATACACCTTTTTCAGGTGCATATATCCAGTTTGAACAACTTAATCTGCTTCCTTGGATGGATTTTCACAGATTTATGAGTTGAGATATTATTACTGGGTTAATATGGATTCTTGGGGATGTTGTTGGGGGCTTGGGAAGGTAACTTGGTTCCTTTATACTCTTTTGGTTTCATTATATACTCTTTGGATGAGTTATTTTACCTGTTTCTTTATGTTATCTGCTTTTATCTGTTTATTCTATTTATGGTATGGGTCTGTGGTATCATTAATTGTGATGAAGGGTCCTTACTGGAGGTCTGGGTGTTGAAACTTCTTGAAGTGGAAGCCATGGGAAGGTGATGGGCCCTCACAGTGCTGTAATTGCGGGGGATAGAAGTGACATCATCTGGATTGAAGGTCTGTGCACTCCTGTGGATTTTGGTATAAGTAAGGGAGGATTTTGACAGGTTATTTGACATCACTTACTTGCTACAATTCAAATAGACATTGTAAAACAATTATTATCATATATAAATATATTATAAAACATTTATAAATTGATATTATCTCTATATAAGCTATAACTAAATTTTATTATTCTATTTTCCACCACTAGCATGCATAAAATCCAAGTACTGTCAGTTTATATTGAGAATAACTATTTTATTAATCCTACCATGGGGTTTAATTACTGAATAATTTAACAATAAGTAGTTGGAACATTAAGATTTACTATTAAATTATACTTAGATACTAGCACACACTTAAAGTTTCCTAACACTTTCACAACATTTCCCCAATTTTTTCCCAACCTCTTCCTAAAAGTTTCAAAGAGGGGGAACTGCTAGCAGTTCACCCCCTTCTTTCCCATGGTGATATAGACCTATATATACATAATATAACTGCATCTTCCAATTAATATGAGGTTTAAGCATACATATAGGCTCATGATTCATGGGTTTGGGCTCATACCCCTATGACCTCTTGCCTACTCCTGAATTATGAAACCAAAAAGAGGAGTACCTGGGGGTGTCATAAACATACACCTCCTTTGAAAGGGCGGCTTGGATGGTACTCCTCTATAAAATAAACTCAGTAGTTAGTCTCACAAACTACTTAAACTCCTCCAATATAGGCTTATGATTGTCTATAATTACTTAATACTACTTAAGATGAGTATATTATGACTTCATTAGCACCTTAATAAGTATTATGGGGCTATGCATAATCTTTTTAAACTTATAGAAGTCATTTAATAGTGTAATAAATATATATAAAAGCATAATAACCATATATATAAGTTTTATGACCATATTTTTATAGCGATAAGCTTATTTCAAGTAACATTATCTTATTTGAAACATAATAAATACTTAATCCTTTGGAAACCTAGGCTGACATAAGTTGAGGAAATATATAAAAAGATCTAGTACAAACTCAATTTAATTATTCCAAATGGAGAACTTCAAAAAAGAAGCTCTAAAAATGACCTAGAAGTTCCCAAACCAGAAAAATTCAATAAAAGATTATATGAAGAATAATCAGACTTCAACTCCTCATCTTATTTTTCAGAATTTGGCCCCATTGCATCAATAAGCCAAATTTCATGACACTCTGCAGCTTTTAATTCATTTGGTTTTCCTGTAACAGACTTACCAATTTACAACATTAAGATGGCAGGAATAATTATCCTTACAATTGCGGATTTTTGGAAAAGCAGTAAATTATATCTCTTCAATAATTTACACTTTTTTGGGAAAGCCTTTTAACAAGCCAGACTGTTTCCACATTAAGTTTGCTGATGTAACACTTATAGAGGTACTTGGCACCATGACACTGTATTTTGATAAGGAGGGCTCTCAATTACTGAAGACTTTATAGAATTTCACTTTCAAGATTATGAACTAGTTCTGAGAATGCCTTGGTTACATAAATATAATGTTGAAATGAAGTTTAAAAATAATTCTTTACATGTCAGGAACCAAGTAAATATGAAGGGGATTATGAAACTTGTAAGTCTCTTTAATATACTAAATACAAGTTATGAGCAATATTTTTATACAGAAAATAAAGTCCTAAAATTGTCCAAGAAATTGGCACCCTCATGTTTAGAAAATAAAGTTATTCTCAGGCTGGACACAAAGTTTTCACACAGAAAAGATACAGGAAATTAACCAATGATAAAACGAAAAGTTCAACCCCATAACCATGCTGAAAAAATATAATAGAGTGTTTTCTTGAAGAAAGTTTAAAGAAAGGGATAATTGAGGAGTCAGACTCAACCTGGTCAGCCCCTCTTCACAACTCTGGACTTGAAAAGCATATTCTGGAAGATTCCTATGAACTCTGACTCCAAAGAAAAGGCAGCATTTACTTGTCTAAAAACACACTTGATTGGAACATAATGCCTTTTGGAATTTTTAATGCTCCCAGTAAATTCCAATCTGTAATGAATAAAATATTAAAAAATGTAATTGAAAAGTATGCTATGGTGTTTTTGGATGACATAATCATTTACTCAACTAACATCAATCAACATTTATGTGATATTTAAAGATTCTTGAAGATTTTGGAACACTAGAATTTTATCTTATCAGTAAATAAGTGAGAATGTGAAAAAATAAACTATTATTCCTTGGACATATTGTAGAAAGGGATGGTTAGAGAAAAAATCTTATTAAAATTGATAAGATAATAGACTGGCCAATACCTACAAACATTACTCAGGTGAGAGGATTTTAAACCTTTGTACATATTACAAATTTTTTGTTAAAGGATTCTCATCCATTACTTCTCCATTGTATGAATTAACAAAAAACTTTCCAAAAAAGAGAGCTAAGTTCTAATGGGGGGAAGAGTAATAAAAATCTTTTAAAACTCTAAAAATTTCTCCTACTGGAAAAATACTTCTTAAACACCAAATTTCATCCCACCCTTTTATTCTTGATAATTACGCCTCAGGAACTAACATAGGAGCTGCCCAACAACAGGACATAGAAACTACTTATTATCAAAATCGCTTTAACCCACTTCAATACTTGAGGACTGTAAAGGAAATGAATATAAGACCAATCACCATGTAATATTTGGGTGGTACTTTCTGGATAGTCCTCAACTGGAAGTCAGATAGAACTCAGATTGAAGTCAAATGGTGCTCATGCTGAGCTCTTCTTTAACAAAAGCTTTCACTCTTTATTAATGATGGAGGAATCTTTACTGAAATAATCACCACACAATATAGGGGGCGGACTTGCTAGCAAGTCCGCAACCCTGAACCCTGATTCATATCTTTTTGAGCCACATCAAATTAGTGATGAAACCACCAAGAAAAAATGTTGACATTCTGGTGAACTCAATATGAATACAACTTGAACATTTATTGAAGTATAGGTAATAATACTTTGAAAAATTCATGAGATATGAAGAATGAGATTTTATATAGAAATTTTAATACAGTGCAGACCACACTCAAATTAATCTGAAAAATACATATTAGGGGGTGTCAGTTCTGGCAAATCCGCACTTAACTTAAGTGCAGATTTCAAACCAAATCAGCACTTAAATTTTGCAAAAAAGTCACTTATTTCAAAAAAGGGTGTCAGTTATGACCTCAAATCAGCACTTTTTTCCCGTTTTTTTTCACAACCACATTTTGGCCACAAAACATCCCTTCCTTTCTTACCCCATCCCTGTCACATGTGACACACTGACCTTCCTCGTTACCTACCCAACAATCCTCGGCACACACCCCTTCCTGACATTTTCAATATTTTGACCAGGCATGTTTACATCCTTTTTTACTTATTTCTTCTACTTCTTAATCTTTTTTCTATGGGTGTCAGTTCTGACCTCAAATCAGCACTTTTTTTGTGATTTTTTTTTTCAAAACCACATGTTGGCCACATCATCCCTTTCTTTCCCATACCATTTTGTACTCTCCAAATGTCCTCTTTGTGTACTTCATTCACTTGGGTTGGTATTTTGGTTTGTTGCATATTCGTTTTTTTGGAATTTACGGTGAAAATTTTTTTTTTGGATGGCTCATTGGTTTTCTTTCACCAGCTCAACATGAAATCACATATTTTCTGAAATTGCATATTTTGTCAGTGATTTTTTTTTTCATTCATCCCTCATATCCTTTTCCTATTCTCCTCCAACATCCCTCAAACAATTTGGTTTCATTCATTTTGTCATCTCATCTCTCCAGGTAAGTCACTTTATTCTTTTTTTTGATTTTTTGATTACTAATTATAATTTTTTTTGTTTTTTTCTGTTTATTTTATTTTTTTTATCTAATTTTTTTTTGTAAGTGGTTATTTTGGATTTCAATGGTATAATTATCCTTTTTTTTCTCTCCCTCTTTACTTTCTTTTTTAGCTCCATCACCCTACTCTTCATCCCTCCTTGGCATGGTCATTATCCCCCCTTTCCCTTATTTCACTTTTTTTTGGCTCCATTTCATTGAAACACATACATTGCACATTATTTATGCATTTCACTTACTCCATATTCAATTTCCCCACAATTCCAACATCAATCTTTCTCACTCTATTTTTCCTACTTTTCAATCAAGGTAAGTTTCATCTCCTTTTTTTCATGCCTATATGATATCTCATTCCTTTTATGAAAAGTTCATACTTAAATATATGTATGACTCTTATCTGGATAACAGTGAACTTATAAAATTCCTTTTGATCTCATCTTCATTACCACTTTTCAAGTTTTTGTAAAATTTTGAAAATCAGACTCGGAATTAGGGTTAGGTTTATTCAAATCTAATGTTCTTTTTACTGAAGATTCTCCTGAAGGCTACCTTTCATTTCCCACAAACAGATTTTAATTTGATTCAGTGGTTGCTGAGATATTGACCGTTAAAGTTGAGCCTTTTTTTTCCCAATTTAAATTTTTATTTCATTTTTTTATGTAACAAATTAGGTTTAGGTTTATTTAAATCACATTTCCTTTAACTGAAGATTCTACTAAAGCATATCTTTCATTTTCCACAAACAGGTTTGAATTAGGTTCAGTGGTTGCTGAGATTTTGACCTTTGAAGTTGAGCCTTTTTTCCAAATTTCACTTGTCTTATTTCACATTTTTATATTGCATATTTAGAGGATAAGGATTCTGAAACTCTTATATGATTATTATCTAGGCATTTAAATTATATAGGCATATATTTTTTGCTCAAGAATATCACTAAAGCTCAAAAAGATGAAGATTTTTGCTTATGGGACACTCTACCTTCCTTTAACTCTTTTCTTGCTCTTCGACTCAAAAAGCACTGTAATAAAGCATTTGAAAAAAATCATGAACTTGCAGCCAAATTTGGAATACCGAATTGGTGTGACTCCTAATGGGAAGATATCAGCCACGAATATCTTTTATTTTCTAATTTTATTATCACTCATTCTGGATTTCACAATAAAATTCACACTGATACCAAGGACACCAATTTTCTTACTTTTGGTATATTCTCATATATCAAACCGATTACTGGCCAACCAATACCATCTCCAGCTAAAATAAAATGACATGGTTTATATTTTCCAGACCACCTGTGCATCATTGATTTTGGTTTGGCAAATGGTATCATTGAAACTATTTGGAATTCTTCTAAGGATAATCATCAAACGACCAAAGCTCCTCCTGGTTTGGAATCCTGTCAAGATTTAACACATTTTGGTTGCTCTTTTCAAATCAGTCATAAGTTGATTCAAAGAATCAATAAGGTAATGAAAGAAGGTAAAGTTAATCGATTTAAAAAAACTTTATTTAGATCCAAAAAGTATGGGGATTAGAGTTGTCATCGAAAATTTTATATTTTTTCGTAAATTTTTAATAAATATTTTTTATGTATCAATTTCCTCAACTAAAGTAATGGGCCCACGACCTTGTGTTGTATAAATGGTAATCATGATAAAATTTATTTGTTTCATGGGGTTCCTCTAGCCTATACCTGTGGAAAGTCCCAAACTTTTGTTTCTAGATTTGATCTGCATTTTGGCTTGAGGGATTGTCATTACTTTAAACTAGGGAAAGTGATATATATTAGATATTTATTTAATAATTTACGTAATTATATTAAATTTAGATGACTTCCACCACTTACTTCAATAAAATGCAGGGGGGGGGGGGTATTGCCAAATTTTAAAATCTGACGTGTGAAATTGATGACTTAGAAAAATTTTGGTGATATCCACCCCTTGCTTCAATAAAATGCAGGGGAGAGTATTGCCAATTTTTTAAAGCAGATATAGAATTTTTTTGACTTGTAAATATTTTGGTGAAAATTTTTGACAAGAATGTGAAAGTAATTGTTTCCACCTTGAGCAGGTTTCTGGCTCAAAGGAATAGCAGTACCATCAACAAAACCAATACATCCTGGGAAGCCCTCTGCTTGCATAACCTGAGATGATTCAAGTAGCTCTTCTTTTGTTGGCCAGGTGAGAAGTTGAGATTACAAGGAGTTGATGGCAGTGATACATTGTTTGGTATAAGTATTAACTGAACTATACCCTAAATCAAAGACATTTTCTAAACATTTCAAAGCAGCTCCATTACCATTTGAACCCAAATGACATAGTGTGATGGCCAATTGAATTGAAGGATGTCGTTGTTCTTTTTGAGAATTATTGTTAAATATGGGATGATCCTGAATAAGCTCAATAAATTTAAGGAAACATTCCTGAGAAGTCCTGAACAGCTGTCTAAAACTGGGTGTAGATAGTTTAAGAAGTGTTTGGATGGTGTACTTGGGGGTATGAAGTACTTGAGGCTTTCTGGGAAGAAGGTAATGTTTCGTGGCCATTTTTGATAAAAAGACAAAATCTCCTTCTAGATCAGAATCAGAATCGCAATCAGAGTCCAAGAGCAGTTCAAGAGCCATCAAAGTCATTGCTTTATGTAATTTATCACAATTTGAAAGTGAGGAAGGCATAACTCTTATATGATATGATATGAAGATGTAAGTGATGTACGATGTTTTGAGTTATGAAGTGTTATGCTGCGGAGTGCTGTGTATGAATGGGATGATGCTGACAAATCAGTGAAATGGGACTTGATGGTGAAATCAGCACTTTTGGTTGAGAAAGTGCGGATTTGAGTGAAATAAGTGACTTATTTCATTTTGAAATCCACCAGTATTGGGGCTAGTGTGTTTTGGAAATCCGCACTTATTTAAGTTCGGATTTGGTCAAATTTAAGTGCCGATTTGTAAGTGCGGATTTTCCAGAACTAACACCCCCTATTTTAGACTATTCAAGCAGTTTCTTTGAAATTATAAAAAAAGAACACCAATTTATAGATCTGGAAATATACCATCTGACATTATTATATAAGTTTCTTTGGCAAGAAATACATGGAGAAACTACAATTTGAAATATGTCAATTTGTTCATGAAAGGTTATTTTGTGCATTTATATTATTAATTTTATTATTTTTAAGAATTGAAAAAATTATATACATATATTATGACTAGATAATATTGAATATTATAAATTATTATAATATCTAAAGAAGGTGCAAAAATCTTAAAAATGATGTTACAAAGACTTTACTTAGACATATAATTTTCAAATTCAATTGACATACTATATTTCACTATTAGATAAAAAGAAATTCATACTAATATTTATTAAAATTTATTTCCCCTCTTCTTAAAAATTTTCAAAATATTAAAATGTATATTTTTATTTTATTTAAGTAAATGAAGATAATAACAGTATAGAAGTTGTGAGTTTTTAGGATTCAAGTAATTTCTGTGCCCATTCTTTGTAACATATTTTATATATTTTATATTTTTTGTATATTTATTTTGTATAACTATCTACTTTTATCATCTTTTTTTACTCCCTCTCAAGAATACTCCACTCTTTTCCCTTTGAAATATTTCTTTATCCTCACCTCATCTATCTCCCCAAACTTTTCACTCCCTTTGTCTTCATTTTCAACCCCTATCCAAATTTGCCTCTCCCTCTACACTCTTCTCCTTCCAGTTTTCTTACATCCCCATTTCTCCCTAACAATTTTTTTATATACAGAAATAGGGACTGAGTTGAAAGGGAGGAAATTGGGGTTCAAGGATTGTGGAGGCGAGGTCAAGGGGAGGAATGGGGCTGCAAGGGTTGGGGAGGCTGGAGAGAGGGGTGAGGAAGGGTATATGGGGTAGTGAAAAGGTTGGGAAAGAGTTATAAGGGAATATTAAGGGCTCTGAGGCGTTTTGAATGAAGGAAAGAATCAGGGAGAGGTTGAGAGGGGTGAAATGGGGATAAAAAAGGATGGCATACAATGGGGCTGGGAGGATAGCAAAAGGGGTGGGGAGGGAAGACAAGCATGTGTTGATAGAATTGAAAGGGATGGGGATTGGTGCAAAAAAAGTGTGAAAATAGGAGGATGAACTCTGTTCTTCGGGCAAAGAAAAGAGTTCACTTCCATAAAATATTAGCTAAAACATAGTTTTGAATTCTGTAAAAACAGTTGTAGGTAATAGAAAAAGTCACTGATTTTTTTTATATGTAATCTGAAAGTTTTTAATAAAATTATTTTATTTAAGAATTGTGATATTGTCAATCAATTTTTATTGATCAATTTAATTTAATAAAGTATTATTTAAATAAGTTGGTTCAAAGAATACTGTGTATTGAGTAGACTCATGGAATTTTTTTTTCTGGAATCCATTCAGTTATCCTCACACTTTCACTATGTTTTCAATATAAATCCATTATTATTTGTGTGATACTTCAAGTGAAAGTTCAGTATTACTTCAGTCTGAGTTCCATCTGATTTCCATCTGACCTCAAGTTGCAGACTTGCTAGCAAGTCCACCCCCCATATTGTGTGGTGAATTATGAAACTTAAATGAGCTCTGGTTAGAAATCACAATAAGGAAAGTATAATAATCTTCTTGGAAAAAATTTCTTTTTCATTTAATATATTTTATAATTTTTTTCAATTATATTTTATCAATAAAATTACACAAAAATAGATTATTAATTCTAAATTTTCATTTTTAAATTTATTAAGTATTTTAAGAAAATATTTTTCAAAAAATATGAAAGCTAATTCACTTTAACCCACTCAACTACTTGAGGACTGTAAAGGACATAAATATTAGGCCAATCATCAAATAATATTTTGGGGGGACTTGCTGGAAAGTCCTCAACTTGAAGTCAGATAGAACTCAGATTGAAGTCAAATGGAACTCATGCTGAACAATTCTTTAACAACAGCTTGCATTCTTCTTTAATTATGAATGAATCTTTACTGAAATAATTGTGAAAATTCAATGAACTCTGATTAGAAATCACAAAAATGAAAGTGTTATAATCTTCTTAACACAATTTTTTTTTCATTAAATATTTTTTATCTTATTTTCCAATTCTATTTTATGAATAAAATTACAGAAAAATTGATTATTAATTATAAATTTATCATTTTTAAATTGATTAAGTATTTTTAGAAACTCTTTTTCAAAACATATGAAAGCTAATATGTACCTTTTAAAGTTCAAAAAATTGTTTATTGAGAATTAAAAATAGTAATATTTTAATAGAAACCATATAAACTGAAGTTGTATTGTATTTAATATAAGGGGTTTTAGATTGAAAAATATTATTTGTTTAACTTAAATGAATTATATGAGAAGCACATTGAACCATCAGGATTTTTAAATTTTTAGATCTATAACTAAGTAGAAAACACACAAAACCAAAAAGAAAGAAAGAAAAAGAAAAACCTGAGTCATGTGTTATTGAATAATTTTTAACTCAATAAAAAGTTTCATTGTTTCTTTGCACTAAAAAATAATAAATAAAAAATAATTGATTTTGTATCTTCAAATAATATTAATTCTTCAAGTGGTATACTTGAATCATTTTTTTGCACCTTTTTCATGTAAAAAAAATTATTGAAATTTCACGGAAAATAATTTCTACCTTCTTATAGCTATAGTGATTCCAAAAATTTCTTAATAAGTGTCGGTCAGTCGTCTAGAAGAGATAAGAAAAGAGGGAAGAAAAGACAGGAAGACAAGAAGGTAATAGTGATTGAGAAATAAAAGAAATAAAATCAAATGAAATTATTTAATCTATTGAAGAGAAAGCAACGACGAGTGATTTGAGAGGTGACACAAAATTGGTTTTATTAATATTAATATTATTTCAAGTAAGGGTTCTGCGCGGCAAACACTTTAATTACTATCAGACTTAAGGCAACCTTTTAATTGTTATATAGAATTTTTAATTAGATTGTAATACTAATAAAAAATAATAATAAACGTAATAAAATTATATTTAAATTGTTGAGTGTATAGTAAGTGATGAGCTACAGGGGATTATCCAAGGCCTTTTTATAGGCAATGGGTCTTCTGAAGCGCTGCTATATTTGTAAATACAAGAATTATAATAGAATGAAACAAGAATATAAAAGAATAAGTGAAACATAACAATGTAGAGAAAAATATGAAACAAATAATTAAAAACCCCAATTAAGAATCCAATTTTCCCACAATTAATTCCCAAATCAGTAAGTAAAAATAGTGAATAACTAAACAAGCCTGGGACATAGGGACTATGAGAAAAATAATTCAAAACAGATTGTACAGTTTGATTTAAGGATTTTTAAGTGAAACAAAGAATATTGTTACACAACAAAATATGTAATTAATCTCAATTTAGTATAAATTAATTAATTGTTTATCCTGACACACTTAAGGGTCAAAAGAAGCTTCATTAATTATTTTTTAATATTATATGAAAGGTTTTATTTAATATATAAATTTAAATAATTAATTTAATTATATTATAAGTCAATTTTACACCTATAATTATAATATATGTTTTTAATTAATTAAATATAAATTTATAATTATTAAATACATAAAAATGCGCCATTATTTGTAGAATATAGAATATATCATGTTTAATTTAAATGTATAAAAATTTATATAAACAATAAAATTAATATAACACTTATATGTAATAAGATACTTATATAATTTTATTATGCAATAAAAAATTAATTTATATACATTAAATACAATTCTTACGCCCTCTTTCAGGTCTTATAAGTTAACATATCATTTACTGGACTCCTGGAATAGCCTGGCTGACAATAAGTATATAATATATGATAATTAAATACAATGAATTTCTGAAATTATGAATCTTGTTTTCATTTTTTTCATTTATTTTTGTAAGATTACTTTGGGTAGTAAATTGATCTCACTCAAAGAAAAAAATGAATCAATATTCAGTTAATTTTTATTTTGAAAAAAATTATACATAAAAATAATCTCAAATTTTCAAATAGTAATTATAATAATAAAATAACTATCACTACGCAATATAGGGGGTGGACTTGCTAGCAAGTCCTCAACCTGAACTGAGATGGAACTCAGATGGAACTCAGACTGAACTCATACTGAACTCTACTTGAACACCCACCTAAAACTGTTCTGCTGAGTGGTGTTCATTCCTGATTGTATGGTTCCTTTATCAATAGCTCAATGTGTGTTCAATCTGTGGTGAGTTTGGGTCCAAGGTTACGGACTCACTAGCAAGTCCGCCCCCCATATTGTGTGGTGTATTTATTAAAATTCAATTTAAAATTGGATTTGTGTTGGAATACCATTTTTTTCAATAACATTTTTCTTCTTTAGCTCATACAAAAAATTGTAAAAATTATTTTTATGTGAATATATGGGATTTGAGTTGGAATTATATACTGTATTATTGTTCAGTGAATCTTCTGAATATTGAGTAGGAGATTTTTCTAATCATTATACCAGTTTTTCTATAGAAAAATATTATTTAAAATTTTGTTTAAAATACAAATGATCAGCATTTTTAGATCTTCCCTTAGTAAATTTGTATAATAGAAGAACTGTATTGTAATTAATATAAATTCAAGAAAATATTATAAATTTTTATTTGTCTTATTGAAATATTTTTCTTTTGAGGTTTAAATAGAGTATAAAGTTGAAATTGCACATGCTTGCTTTCTGGGACCAAATATTTCACAAGGATGAATCACATCTTAAAATTTCAACATCATTTTCAAGTAAAACAATACATTTTAAAGATTTTTTAATGCTTAATAGTAATAAAATACTAAAATTATTAAGTAAAAAATTAAATTTTTATTTTAACAACAAGTAAATATATACAATACAGTATATTTGATATTCTTTTGACCATAAAAGTCTACATATATACTCTTAGTTAATTCCTTTATCAAATATAAATACTTGAATAAATATATTTATAATAAAAGTAAGTTCAAAAGAAGAATTTCAACCATTAGAATGAAAAATTGTTTTTTAGAGATTTTTTTTATAATAAGATTTAAATTCATAAATTTTGTCAGCCAGGCTACTAGACTTACCCAGTCAAATAATTAATTAATTACTGGATGAAGCCGCACCTTATCATTTTTAATTATTATTTAATTATAATTTAGTTACATTAAAATTAGTTATAATAAATTAACTAATTACAGAATGTTAAAATAAAAAAATTAATTAATTAAATAAATAATTAAAATTAAAAATATAATTTTGTCCCTTATATTTTTCTCTAACACCGTGCTCATTTGACAGGTTGGGAAAAAAATAAAATTTTGTATTAAAAAATAAATATAAAGATAAAATAAGATTTAAATATTCAAATAATATTAAATATATACAAAAAAATCAAATTTCTTATTTAGGATTGACTTTTACAGTACATATTAAATATATTGATGTATTTCTGACATATTCTGTAATTACATCTTTTTGACGCCTTCTTTTTAGAATAACTTTATTATTTGAAATACTCTTTCTGGAATGTTCTTTTCTCTCTCTCTTCCTACTGTTTTTAGAATCTGATTGCCGTGCTTTGTCTCTCCTTTGCCTATAAAAGGCCTCTCTTTTTGTTGTCTTTTATTCATTCTTTTTACCAACTCATTTATTACTACAACTACACAGTTAAAACTTATTTATTATATTTTATATCCTTAGTAGTTACACCATACGTAATTCTAATTCTATAACTTATATAAATTATTAAAATCTACCTCTTATTTTGAGTAAAATAAATCATACTTGATTGAGAAAATACGTACCTAATTATTGAGAGTCAAATAAATCCTTAAAATCTTCACATAACACTGTACCAAAGCTTCTAGACCAAAAGTGAACCTTGACAATTGGGATCCTTTCCAAAATATTGACGGCGCAACGTTACTTGAGGCGTAATCGAGGGGACCATCGGCGTACAAGTACCTGTAAAGGACTAGTGGAGGCAAGAAAACGACAAACATCATACGTCATGTGATAAAAGTTTTTGCTGCGAACGGGAATCGAACCGCGCTCCAAAACTTAAGTTCATATACTGACTGAAAATCGTATATATTGTGGTAATTATTGTTATTACTATTTGTGGGTTACTCTTCACTCTTCATTTGCTACGTATTTCATTTTACTCAGCACTCTGTAAGTGGCATTAATTTGCTCATTTTTCAGGGGGAGGTGTCTGGCAATTTGAAATTTAATTTTATTATTATATTTTTTTTATTTTTCCTGGTTGACCATAATAGAGCAATAACTGTTCTTAGTCCCAGAAGTAATAAAATAATTATATTTTAATATTAATTATTATCATTTTTCAGTTGACAATTGTCCTGATTAATTTGAATTTTAATTGTTCCAGTTGACAAATTGTCCTGACAATAATATTTTTTATTAAATAAAATAATTATTATAATTTTTCAGTTGACAGTTGTCCTGATTAATTTAAATTTTAATTGTTCCAGTTGACAAATTTTCCTGACAATAATATTTTTTATTAAATAAAATAATTATTATAATTTTTCAGTTGACAGTTGTCCTGATTAATTTAAATTTTAATTGTTCCAGTTGACAAATTGTCCTGACAATAATATTTTTTATTAAATAAAATAATTATTATAATTTTTCAGTTGACAGTTGTCCTGATTAATTTAAATTTTAATTGTTCCAGTTGACAAATTGTCCTGACAATAATATTTTTTATTAAATAAAATAATTATTATAATTTTTCAGTTGACAGTTGTCCTGATTAATTTAAATTTTAATTGTTCCAGTTGACAAATTGTCCTGACAATTATATTTTTTTAATAAATTCACATTTAATTACTTCATTTGACTTTGAGTCCTGGTAATCCAATAAATCTTTTTAATTAATAAAACTCATATTTAATTACTTCAGTTGACATTAAGTCCTGGTATTTAAGTGATCAGTAATATAATTTTAAAATAAAACTTCATATTTAATTACTTCAGTTGACATTAAGTCCTGGTAGTTAAGTGATCAGTTAAAATAATTTTTTTTTATTTATAAAGATTCATATTTGATTATTTCAGTTGACAATAAATCCTGGTAATGAATTAGTTGATTTAAATCCTGAAAATAAAAATTAATAGAAATTCTAATTTATTTCTACAGTTGATTGTATTATCCTGGTTTTAAATTTTTCTTTTATTAATTTTATTTAAGTTGATTTTTATCCTAAAAAGATTTTTTATTATTATTTTTATTTTTACTTCTGTTAAATAAAAATTAAAAATAAAGACTAATTAATTTTTTTCTCTTTCCTTCATTTCAGTAGAATCTTAAAATGACTGATCAAAGTGGTTTTGCTGCACGTGAAGAAGAACTAGACTTAATTGATTATGATGAGCCTACTTCTGTAAGTTCTCCTTTAACAAGAAGAATTTTTCAAACTAATAAATCCTTGCCCCAAACAGGATGTAGAAATGGAAGAAGTAGAAATCCTAGTGGACAATACTCAGGATCAGAAGCCCATGACAAACCCACCAGAAGAGCTTCCAAAAGGCTTCAGGATAAAAAAGATGCCGTTGTCTCAGCAGGTAAAGAATCTGTCAGCCCACATAAAGGAGTTAAGGACAGACAGCTTAAGACTAAAGGTAAGAGTAGATGCCTTGGAAGAAAAGGTGAAAAGAACAGATACTTTTCTCCAAGAGAAGAAGAAACCTCTTCCTCCCAGGGATCAACAACAATTGGCTCCCCAATCCCAAGAGATGGTGGAAGTGTCCAAGTGGCAGTGGGACTGGCTCAACACTCAGTGGGACTACTTGGCTCAAAACCAGCATCAGTTACCTCAGGTAGGTCCATCAAGGCCCACCCAGGCCAACCCCACTCCTCCCCACCCTTATCAAGGAGGCAAAGGAAGAAGGAAGCCCAATATGGTGATACCCAGCAAACCCTGGTACGTCCCTCTATTGATTCTCAAGTGCCTTTTCTTGTGGCTGACTCTGTTCCTTCAGGTAAATCTGGAAGGCAGGATGAAACCTTGAGACCTATAGAGGCTGGGAATAGTAGACAGATATCTCATGTATCTAATCCATTACTTTTAATTGCTACCTCAATGATTAATCCTGATATGGCTGTGATTGATGAAACTCTTGACCCTGAGTTCTATGAGAGTCTGGAAAGTTACTCAGTTTCCTTATTGAGAAACACTCCAGATGTAGCAAGAATTAATGATGAGCACTTGAGAGATATTATTGCCAAGCAAAATAATATAATGAACAATATGCAATTGACTCAGATATATAATAGTTTGTTAACTGATCAGGGTTATCAAGCATTAAAAAGTGAAGCACAGAGAGTCTCTGATGAATTGTCTCATTACAAAGCAACCCATGAAAAGAAAATTGCTTTATGGCAAAATATAAAAAATGATTTGTCTAAACTAAAAGATACTGTATCTGCCTGTTGCCAGGAGGTAGAGATAGATAAGATAAATCTGAAAAGATTGAGTGACCATTTGTCATCTTTTCAACATAAAAATCAATTATCTTTTGCAACTATCAATGAAAGCTTATCTAGTCTTCCAAGAATGAAAACAAGACTAACAACCATTGAAGAAAAATTGAACTCATTGTTAAATGACAAAAACTATTCTGACATTTCTGTGAAGGAACATATAGTGCAGGATGCTCAACCAGTAACTGTGGCTAGTTCATCTAAAATAAAAATTGATCCAGAAATACCTGTTGATAACACTGAGTTTCCATCAAAAACTGATGATGCACCAGGATCTGCAACAGAAGGATTAAAAAATGAGATTTCAGCACAATTAGAGAAATTACAGCTGCTTCTTACTCAGAAACAAGCTAGTACTAAGGAGACTCCTTCAAATCAAAAGAATTGGCCAAAACTTGACCAGTACTCAACATTTGATGGTGATTCTTCTTCTGATTGGCAACAATTTATTTGCAGAATTGATAATTTAAAAAATTCTTACATACTCCCAGATGATGAAATTGTGTCCAAGTTAATTTCTTTGTTCACTAATGTTGCCCTGATGTGGTATGAATCTGTTCTCCTGGATGGGAATGACTACTCATGGGAGGATTGGAAGAAATTAATTAAAGCACAATTTGGTGGCTCCAAGTTCAGAATGGCTCAACAAAGGCAGTATGAGGAAACTAGATATAGCTCTTCTACTGATAAACCTATTGAGTTTTTAATGAAACTTGTAAAAATCTTAAGGGCAATGGACCCAAATATGGAGTTTGATTTATGGAAGGACAGGATCCTCTATAAATTACCAATGTCTCTGAGAGACTTGATTGTGGCTAGGACTGAGTTCTCCAAAGAACCCTCTTCTTTCATTAATACTTGCAATGAGATACTTCTAAACAATAAATATGATTCAAGAAGATTCATTCCTAGGACCCCTTTGGAGAAACCCTCCACTTACCAACAAAAACCTCTGGAAAAGGTTGGTAAACCTTCTGCCCCTGTTGCACCAAAGAAGTATGCAACAAACACTTGCTTCAAGTGCAACAAGCCTTGGTAGAAAGTCCATGTTTGTGACAAGAAGATAAATCTTGTAGAACAAACAGAGGAGCATGCTGATGACACAGTGGCACTGGATGATACATCAAGTGATTGTGCCAGCAATATTTCATATGAATCTCAACAAGAAATCTTGATGCTGGAAGAAGATATTCATTATTTAAATACTATTGATATTGATAATAATGCTTTGTCTACAGTTGAGGATGCTGAGATCATAAAGAACATTGAGGATAACTCAATTTTTATTGCCCCTCTTAAGGCACCAGTCTTGATCAATGGAACCAGCATTGAAGTTGTTCTGGATTCTTGAGCTGGAGGAAGTGTAGTATCTGAAAGAGCACTTGCTTCAGTAGATCAAGACTATAAATCTAAACTGATGCCTATCATTTCTCAAAATTGGAGAGGGTGTGGCTCTGTTTTGTCCCCCATTGGTAAATACAAAGCCACAGTGTTTTTTAAATATAACCATGGTTTTGTAAGAGCTATTTTTGATTTTGTTGTCATGAAAAATGATAACTTGAGCAATTGGTTTATTGTAGGAAATGATATTTTAACCAAGTATGGCATAAAATTGGATCCTTCAAACCAATGTTTCACAATGGGGATGAATGGAAGAGAAAATTTAAAATTTCCTCACCTAAAAAATTATTAAAACCAGAATTGAAGACATGTAATTCTGTGGTTCAATATAAAGGAAGATCTACAAAGGAAATGCATGCCCTTATGTCTGAAATTGACAATGCTTCTTTTGGAGAACAACTTTCTGGTGAGGATAAAGATTCCATCATTAACTTGATAAAATCTTTTCCTATGGCCTTTGCTCATGGGTCACATGAACTGGGATTAGTTAAAGAGGAAATGAAACTTTCATTGTCTTGCCCATTAACTGATATACCCCCTAGTTTAAAGAAGAAGCCTTATCCTGCTTCTCCCACAAAGAGAAAAGATATTGAAGATAATATCTCTACCCTTTTAAAAATGAATATTATTGAAAAGGTAGTTGAAACACCTAAATATTGTGTTATCTCACCTGTCCTAATTTATTATGAGAAAGATAAATTTAGGTTATGTGGTGATTATAGAGCACTAAACACTTATACTGTTGATGATATCTATCCTTTACCTAGAATCAGCTCTATACATGCTACTTTACAGGGTGCTAAATACATCAGCTGTTTGGATGGTAATAAGGGATATCACCAGGTACCTGTTGAGAAAAATTCTCAGAACTTTCTGATGATTGCCACTCATATGGGTATTTATAAGTATATTAGGATGCCATTTGGCCCTAAAAATGCCCCTTAAGTTTTCCAAAAAGTAATGGATAACACATTCCATCAAGAGATAATTGAAGGTTGGCTGATGGTTTATATTGATGATATCATTATATTCTCAAAAACATTTGAGGACCATCTCAAACACCTGTGTAAAGTATTCCAGAAAATGGATGAAATAAATATGATACTTGCTTTGAAGAAATGTAAATTTGGTTTCCATTCTTTAAAAGTTCTTGGTCATGTTGTTTCAGGCTTACAGATATGTGTTGACCAGAACAAAGTGGCAGCCATACAACAGGTGAAAGCTCCTACAACAGTGAGAGAGCTCCAAAGTTTTTTGGGAATGTGTGGATACTATAGACAGTATATTAAAAATTACCAAGTCATAGCTTTACCCCTTACCCAATTAACTAGAAAGGATGTTGCTTTTGTCTGGAATAGTGAAAGACAAAGAGCCTTTGACACTATGAAACACTGTTTGATGTCAGCAACAATTCTTGCTTTACCTGACTTTGATCAACCATTTGTTTTGTACACTGATGCCAGTTTCATTGGTCTTGGTGCTGCCCTCCATCAAAAACAAGTGATAAATGATAAAGTTTCAGAAGTAGTAATTTGTTATATTTCAAGAACCTTGAGAAATAGTGAATTGAAATATGGTGCTACTCAATTAGAGTGTTTAGCTGTAGTATGGGCTCTAGAAAAGCTTCATTATTACCTAGATGACCAGAAATTTGAACTTGTCACTGACTGCAGTGCAGTTAAATCCCTTTTAAACTTGAAAACACCTAATAGACATATGTTCAGATAGCAGCTGGCTGTTCAAGAGTACAGAGGGAGAATGACAATTATTCATAGGGCTGGTATTGTTCACTCAAATGTGGATATGTTATCAAGGTTACCTTTACCAAATGATGACTCTAATCCTGCTTATGATCCTGAGGATGAAATTATTCATATTCATGGGATATATGTGGTTGATATGGAGGAAGAGCTATTACAGCTTATTCTGGAATCATATGATAAGGACACTGACTTGAAAAAGTTATGCACCATATTAAATGATCCAAAGAATGCTTCAATACAAGCATTAATTAAAACCCTTCCACCAAAGTACCAAAAAGGTTTGGAAAAAGGGAAATTTTCAATTGATGAAGGATATCTATATTATAGAAGAAAGTTTGGTAATGTTATTGTTATTCCTCCTTCTATGAAAGAAATCATCTTGAAAATTTGTCATGATGACATATTAGCTGGACATTTTGATCTTGACAAAACAATGATCAGAATTAAGAACACTGCTTGGTGGGCTAATATGTCTGAGGACACAAAATTAAATGTTGAATCCTGTGATTCATGCCAAAAATCAAAAAGATTAACTGGTAAAAGAGCAGGATTAATGCAACATATTGAACCTCCTGATGCTCCATGGCAAATAATAAACATGGATTTTGTAACAGGATTACCTATTGCTGGTAAAGACAGTTATAACTCTTGTTGGGTTATTGTGGACAGATTCACAAAAATGTGTAAATTTATCCCTACCCACAAGGATGTTTCCACTAAAGAATTAGCTTTCTTATGGTGGTCTCATATGTTTAATACTGCTGGTTTTCCTAAAGCCATAATCTCTGACAGAGACCCTAAATTTACTTCTGAATTTTGGATGTATCTGATGGATGTTTGTGGTTGTGATCTGAAACTTTCTACTGCCCATCACCCTCAGACTGATGGTTTAGCTGAAAGAATGATTCAGACTTTAGAGGACATGATAAGAAGATTTTGTGCCTTTGGCCTTGAGTATAAAGATAATGACAGATTCACTCATGATTGGGTTACCTTACTTCCTGGGTTAGAATTTGCTTATAATAGCACTGTTCATTCTGTTACTCAAAGAAAGCCTTTTGAGCTCTGGCTTGGATATGTTCCTAATACTCCTTCCCGAATTCTCAATAACAAAATACCTAAATTGGATATACATCCTGGTGTAAAATCTTTTCTTCAAATGCAACAACTATGTAGAAATCATGCTCAAAAATGTATTGAAAAATCATTTGAATATGAGAAGAAAAGATGGGACAAATCCCATAAAGAATACACTTTTAAAAAGGGTGATGAAGTGTTGATTTCTACAGTCCACTTCAACTTACAAGGTAATAACAAATTGAAAGATCTATTTGTTGGTCCATTTGTTGTCAGAAGAATGATTGGAGATAATGCAGTTGAAGTTATTCTGTATTCTCCATATGACAGAAAACATCCTGTTTTTCCAATATCTCTTTTGAAACCTTACACATCCAATAGTGATTTATTTCCAAAAAGGAGGGGTAGACCAAAGAAAACCCCAAATGAAATCACTGAGACAGCAGAAATTGAAAAAATTTTAAATGACAGAATAGTCACTGCTGAGAAAGGTACAGAATACTTATTGAGATTCAAGAATAAATCATCTGAATATGATTCTTGGATACCTGAGAAGGAGATATCTAATCTTCCTACTCTACTAAAAAAGTATAAAAAGAAAAAATCATAGCATTTTTTTTATTGTTTTTTTTAGAGTGAGGGAGTGTCAGCCAGGCTACTAGACTTACCCAGTGAAATAATTAATTAATTACTGGATGAAGCCGCACCTTATCATTTTTAATTATTATTTAATTATAATTTAGTTACATTAAAATTAGTTATAATAAATTAACTAATTACAGAATGTTAAAATTAAAAAATTAATTAATTAAATAAATAATTAAAATTAAAAATATAATTTTGTCCCTTATATTTTTCTCTAACACCGTGCTCATTTGACAGGTTGGGAAAAAAATAAAATTTTATATTAAAAAATAAATATAAAGATAAAATAAGATTTAAATATTCAAATAATATTAAATATATACAAAAAAATCAAATTTCTTATTTAGGATTGACTTTTACAGTACATATTAAATATATTGATGTATTTCTGACATATTCTGTAATTACATCTTTTTGACGCCTTCTTTTTAGAATAACTTTATTATTTGAAATACTCTTTCTGGAATGTTCTTTTCTCTCTCTCTTCCTACTGTTTTTAAAATTTGATTGCCGTGCTTTGTCTCTCCTTTGCCTATAAAAGGCCTCTCTTTTTGTTGTCTTTTATTCATTCTTTTTACCAACTCATTTATTACTACAACTACACAGTTAAAACTTATTTATTATATTTTATATCCTTAGTAGTTACACCATACGTAATTCTAATTCTATAACTTATATAAATTATTAAAATCTACCTCTTATTTTGAGTAAAATAAATCATACTTGATTGAGAAAATACGTACCTAATTATTGAGAGTCAAATAAATCCTTAAAATCTTCACATAACACTGTACCAAAGCTTCTAGACCAAAAGTGAACCTTGACAAATTTTTTTTCATTTTTCAAGTTAAACCTGTAATTGCCTAAATTTTTGGCATAAACTTAGACATATCCATCTAAAAAACAATTTGATGCTCAGAAGGAGATGTATTGTTTTTTTAAAAAACAAGAATGGCTTTCTATCAGATTAGTTAAAATAAAAACCAAAAATGTGACTTATTTTATTACATAAGATAGATCTATAAGACTAAGTTTTGAGCTGTTCTTTGTCTATCATATGAAAGAAAATCATATTATACTGTGTGAAAATAAAAATTCTCATTTGTTGAATTTAAAAATTTTCTAAACTTATCTATAGGTTTACTTATTTCTAGAATTTTATGTATTACTTAATATAAATCTTGTTGATAAAGAAATATACATTTATATACATTAAAAAATAAAATATCAAATTTGAAAAAATAAAAGAAAATCTCACATTTTAACGTATCTTCAAAAACAGTCACAAACAGGATGGAATTGGGAGTTCAATCTAAGTTTCATCAAAATATAGAAATATATTTTTTTAAAAGTAGATATATTCATTTTCATCAAGCTAATTTAGTAATGAAGATAACTCAAAGAGCTTCCTGTTACTGAATTTACAATAATATGTATTTTAAGACATACTATAATTTATTTTTCTGGAATTTTTAATAATTACATCTATTTATTCATGTATTTAAAAATATTTTAATACAAAAAATCAAGCTAAAAGTTGAGATATATCCAAAGATTTTGTTTTATTTTGATTTTTTTAATTATATAATTTATGTAAAATATATTCTGTGCCGCACCAACAGAGCTGACAGTCAATTCAAAAGGAAAGTGAGCTCAACTTATCATTAACATATTAATAGTTTAGATCTTAATATTGTTTTTTTGTTAATAATTATCTCTAGAAATTACCTATATCACTTCTTTTATCATCATAGGCGTAATGTATAAACAAATTCCATAAAATAGTTTTTTTAGAAATTTTTAGTATTTTTTCACTTTTAATTTTTACATTTCAATGCTTATACTTAAAAATCTAGTATTTATAAAAATTGGACATTACTGATGTACTATAAATGAAAAAAGGTGTAAACAAGACAATACACCAGAATATACCATCATTGCATGTTCAAAAATTGATACATATTTCTATTTGAAAAAGTATAGCAACTTATAGCATTAAACCAGTCCTGAAACTCTCTAGTTACAGCTGTTTCTGTAATTGATAACTAAATTGATAGGTGTACCCTGACGTTTGGCCAAACATCAGAGTACAACATCAGTTTTTGGCCACCTTTTTGGCCTCCCTCACCATCCCTACCTACAATCATTTCTTTCCTGCACTCACCACATATTTTCATCCCTATATATCTCTTATCTAGCCTTCTTTATTCCCTATCCATCTCGAACCACCCCTTTTGCACCATCTGCATTCCTCCTCAGCCCCTGAAAAACCTTTCGCTAGCCTCCTCACTGCTGACCAATCATTTGGATACCCCCCAAACCATCAATTATCCTTTGGCTACACTCCCCACCCCTCCTATCCCTTAAGCCACCCTCCCCTCACCTCCTATAACTTTTGCTTCACTCCCCATACCACCTGAGCTCATCCCTTCCCCTCTTCATCCCAATCATCTCACTTCCATTCCCACCCTACCCTTTTTCTCTGCACTCCCAACCCATTTTGCTTGATATCAAGTAAAAGGTGTAGAGAGTAGTGGGGAAGTGAGCGAAAGGGATGTAGAGGGGTTAAGAGAGATAAAAAATGGTATGGAGGGGAAATGAAATGAAAGGGATGGGAGAGGAAATTAAGTTTAAAGAGGGAGGGTAATATGAGAGGGGATGAGTTTTTGATTCATAAGAGGGGAGAGGGTAGGAGCAGAAAGAGAAGGATTTCTCTTCAAAAAATTGATATGATAGTAAAACAAAATAATTATGTTCAAGAGAATGAAAAGACTAATGACTGAAATTTAAAGAAAAAAAACATTAGACTTCTAGTAAAGCATTATCTTTTAATGTGCTTCAATCTTTAGAAAATTCCCCCCTTCATAATTAGATATGCTGAAGAAGGAGGAAAGCTGTTTTTAAAGAATAAAAGTACCTGTTTATTTCTTGTAATTACTGGTAAAAAAACTATATATAATTTATTTAAAAATTATATGTTTAACTATATTATTCTATTATTCATTTTGAAGATTCCATTGAGCTCTACAGATCCTTTAAAGGTTCACAAGATTTGATGTTATGTAACCATACATAAAGATAAAATATCATTTTTATAAATAATTTAACTGAAAATAATGTGATGATTAATATCACTACACTATATAGTATTTCTCAAATTTTTTCTGATTATATTTAATAATTTAAATATGTAATTGAGCTAAAATATCTGAATGCTTATGTAAAATGAATTCTGATGAAATCTACAATTATGATTATTTTTTTAAAGAATAAGAAAAGCACCATTTTTTAAAAAAAAATCTTATGCATTTACCAGCCTGGTTTATCTTTGGAGTGCACTGATTTTAGCCTTATATCAAAAAATCATATTGTTCAGATATAAAAAAATTTTCAAGTAATGAATTCATTGGCTTCAATAATAATTTAACAATGATCCAGCATGAATTCAACAAACTTTCAACCTTTTTTCTTTGATAGTTCATGGGAAGCTCTATTAATACTCATTTTGTGATGAATTAAGATTCAAGGTTGCAGAAATGCTATCAATTCTACCCCCCCCCATATTGCATGGTGAATTGCCTACAAATCCCAAAAACTTTCTCTCCCTGAAAAAGGGTACTTGCCCCAGGAAAGGGAGCTCTTAGCAATGGTACACCCTCTCAAACACTTCAGAAGATACATTGAGGTATCACAAGTTTTTATATGAACTGATCATGAGTATATAAAAAACTTCAAAACACAAAGAGTAACTTGAAGGCTCAGACATTTTATAGATTAAATTGAACACTTTAATGTTCACATTTTATATTGCCCTTGTAAGTCTCAACTTGCCTCTGACTCCCTTTCCTGGAAACCAGAGTCACCCAATGATCTCAAACCTTCAAAAACAGCTACACTGCTTTTCAATACAAATGAAAAAGACTGATGGGCTCAACTAGACAAAATAAACCACATCTTACAAAATAATCCATCTCTACCTAACTATCTAGAGAATTAAAACCTTAATTATTGACAACTCTATTACTTCCCTTACTTAAACATAAAAGAAATGTTTTTAAAGCTATATTGGATGAAAAAGAAGCTGAAAATTTTTTCCAGAATATCCGTGAAGAATTGGGACATAGAAACAAAAAAGATGTTGCAAGTAGTCTTAAAGAAAGATACCTTTTTCTGGACATGTTCAAAAAAGTAAAAAATTGAATGAAAAATTATTTACCTTTTCAATTAAATAAGGTCCAATCATCTCAATATAAACTTCTCATTCTTCTTATACTCAGAGGAGGACCTTTTTCAAATGAGTTATGGAATTTTTTGGCTCACTTCCAATCACTAAGAAATTAGAAAAACACATAGTAACTGCAATTGATTATGGTACAGAATGGGCTTATGCAAAACCATAAAGGCTAAATAAACTTTTGAGGCAATAGAAATGGTAAATTTAATCACTCTCAATCACAGGCTTCCACATGTAATTTTAACTGAAAATGGTTCCAAATTTGTTTCATATCAGTTTGAACTATTCCTCAAAGAAAAAAAAATTAGTTGTATCAAGACAGTCCCATTCAATCCTCAATCAAATGGCCTGGTCAAAAGATTTCATGGTACCCTCAAAAACACCATAAGAAAATATGTGTCCCCCAACAATCAACATTATTGAGACCTTTATATTGACATATCTATTTTATTATAGCAGCTCATTGTCAAGAGCCCTCAAGACAACAACATTCTTCATGACTTATGGAGTAAAGATAATCATCAATTGCATGTTTATTGTGAATATAAGGTTAATAACCTTAACAATTCTTCTCAAGAACAGTTTTCAGAAACTGATGAAGCATATACTCAAAGGGGACTTAATCCTGGTGACAAAGTCTTATGAAAATATGAAGGCAGGCTATCAAAATTTCATCCAAAATGAGACAGACCATTCATCATCCAAGTAGGTGATTTACAGGGTGTGTAAAAATTAAAGACTATAAATGGGAATATACTAAGAACAAATGTATATAGCTCACAATTAAAACTATTCCATGGAAATTCAGCTCAAGACTCAAAATTAGAGACTGAAATGCCAGAAATAACTCTGGATAGAGAGCATATGATAGAACAGGTATACAAACACAGGTTTCCACTTCTAACTCATGAACATGAATTCATAGAAATTCCAGAAGAATTATTTAAAAAGCAAGAAATAGAAAATAATCAATGCAAACAGTGCACTTCTAATTGGAATTTCGACCCTTATTTTAGACTCTCTTTAATTTATTACTTAGAATCATGGCTTAATTTTCTACGCATAGAACAGAATTTTGACTTAAACAATTCGGCAACACTTTTTCATGGGATTGAGAATATGCAACAAGCTGCCTATACAGTACCAGAAATGAAAGACCTAAATTTACTAGAAGATTTGGACCTTCTCGGAGAAACTGTAGAGTTTGAAGTTGAAGAAATATTCCCTGAAGCCTCTCCTCAATATTATATTAACCTAACCAAAGAAGTCAATAACTTAGTAACACAAAACAATATAATCAAAGAACTAAGCATCTTAACTAAACAAAAAATAAGCCAAAAAGCATCCCAAAGCCAAGAAGACAAACTCTCTTACAATTCTCAAAATGAAACAATCATGAATACAGATGACAAAATCTTGAACCTAGACAAGGATGTCGGAAATCTGGGAGTGTATGATGTGGTTCTTACATCCCATTTTATGGTATTATGAAATAATAGCATAATAGTTTGTTTTTTCTTAACTTATAATTTTCCTTTCTCAAAATCATTATTTACTAATAGTCAGTCAGCTATAATAATTACAATATTCAATAATACTTTTTTATCACTCAAAAGCTGTATAGTTTTCTCAAATATATTTACTAAATGCGGATTTGTATTCTTAGATTTTATCTTGTATCTCCGTGCATATGTAAAGTGCAACATTTCTTGCAATGAACACTAAGCTAGATTCACTTACTAACCTTGATGCACTAAGGATTCAGTAAGAATCACAAGAGTTATAAAAGAAGATTCATTGTGGCAGAAGAGCAGATGAACTAGATAAATACATGAACCAAATGAGAACAACAAAAGATTTTGAAGTTAATGAGACTCAAGTCTAAGAAACACTAGTAAAGTAGCGCTGAGATAAAGAAACTGTTATAAAAGAGATATAAGAAAGAAAAGATATTAATTGAACAATTCTGTAAAAAGAGTGATAAAAGGAGATCAATTGCAGAAGAAGAGTAGACTAACTAGATAAATACCTTAAACAAATGAGAACAACAAAAGATTTAAAAGTTAATAAGACTCAAATTTAAGAAACACAAGTGGAGTAGCGCTGAGATAAAAGAAACTTTGATAAAAGATATATAAGAAAGAAAAGATATTAATTGAAAAATAAAGTAAAAAGAGTGATAAAAGGAGATGCCAAAAAGAATTGTAAGGCAGCTCCTTTCATCTTCTCACAAAGGATAAACACTATGCAAAAATATCTCACTACTTCACTGGCCTACAAAAAAAGAAACAAATGGATGCTAAAATATAGGTCTGAGCATAGTGGAAGAATTACACAGTTGATTAATGAGTAAAATTATATATCTAATATTTTAACAACATATTCAGTAAACACCTGCTCATTTAATTTGTGTGTGGCATGGGGCTTCACACCATTTTACATTTTATTGTCGGACATTGAGGCCCGCATTGCAAATGTGACACGATTTTGCCCCCAGTGTTTGTTATCTGCTGACATGTCGCATTTTTAATTGGTATACAGGTGGTGGGAGATGGTAGGTGATGATGTTAAAAAGTGAATAGTGCCAATAAATATTGTTGTGTAGTGTTTGAGGTGATGTGAAATGTAAGTGAAAAATGGGAAAGGTGATCGGTGACGTTTGAGAGTGTTGAGAGTTGCCGATGAGTTTGAAAAACATGGCGTTACAGATTGTAAATCTTTGTGCGCCAGTAAATTTGCATACAGGGTTGGATTATCTACTGACATTTTTAGTTAATGTGAGAGTTTAATGCAACAGTGCTCAAAATTTGGGAAAAGGCAGTGTAAAGTATGCATACCGACGAATTTACCGACATGGGGGTAGACATTGCGACACATTTTCACTTCGCCTTTGGGCGCAAAAATTACGCAACAGTTGTTTTTTGCACTTAAGATCCAGTTGAAACCTTTAAGTGCTTAAAATAATTGTTACATAACTGTTGTGCAAGCGTTGCGCCATTGCTGCGCTCAAAGACGAAACAAACATTTGTTGCAGTGACACTACCAACACCATTCACTACGCACCAAGTAAGATATCCCTGATGGGGATATCCAGTGCGAGTTGGGGATATTTCAGGGAGGGAAATAAGGATAGAAAAATATGTGTAAGAAAAATATGTGCGAGAAAAATATGTGTAAGGAAAATATGTGCAAAAAAAATATGTGAGAAAAATAGGTGTAAGAAAAATACACTACGCACCAAGTAAGATATCCCTGATGGGAATATCCAGCGCAATTTCACTACGCACCAAGTAAGATATCCCTGATGGGGATATCCAGCGCGAGTTGGGGATATTTTAGGGGGTGACATTAGGTCAGAAAAGTAAATGTGAGAAAAGTAAGTGCAAGAAAAATAAGTACGAGAAAATTAAGTGTAAGAAACATCATTTGCGACCATGAGAATTTTTTTTTTTCATAAAAAAATTGTGAAAAAACAGAGAAAAATAAAAAATGAAATAAAAAATCAGGTTTTCGGAGAAAAAAAAATTAAAAAACAAAATTTCCCATGGTTGCAAAATATTTTTCTTACAGTTATTTTTCTCACATATTTTTTTTGCACATATTTTATTACACATATTTTTCTCGCACATATTTTTCTGACACATATTTTTCTATCCTTATGTCCCTCCCTAAAATATCCCCAACTCGCGCTGGATATCCCCATCAGGGATATCTTACTCGGTGCGTAGTGTTTAGGGATATTTTAGGGAGAGGCATAGGGTCAGAAAAATAAATATAAGAAAAGTATGTGCGAGAAAAATAAGTGCGAGAAGAGTGTCAATATAATATGGTTCTCACTACTAGTCTACTTATGTCACTTAGTTATTTAAGCATATTCTATTCGCTATCATACTGCAGTTACCTAATAGCCTATCTTTTAACCTAACCTGATGATACACAGTTTTATTCATAAGATGCGGATCCATTACTTGATTCCGCATCTATCTATTTTGTTTCTCTTTACTTATTTTATCTAGTCTAACAATTCATTATATTCTTTGTCAAAGTCTTTCTGCCCCTATCAAGTCCACCAGTCCAAGTCCTTAGTCCACAGTCCCTCGTCCTTGTCCCTCGTCCTTGTCCCTCGTCCTTGTCCCTCGTCCTTGTCCATCTATTTATTAAGTTACTAATTTATATAAAATCATCAGTCCCTCATATTAACAAAAAGTAAGTGTAAGAAAAATCATTTGCGACCATGAGAATTTTTTTTTTCAAAAAAAAATTGTAAAAAAACAGAAAAAAATAAAAAAATGAAATAAAAATCATTTTTTTTGAGAAATATTTTTTTTTTTTTTTTGAGAAAGAAAAATCATTTTTTTTGAGAAATAAAAATCATTTCCTTTGAGAAAAAAAAATTAAAAAACTAAATTTCCCATTGTTGCAGATATCTTTATTACGCTTATTTTTCTCACATATTTTTCTCGCACATATTTTTCTATTCTTATGTCCCTCCCTACAATATCCCCATCTCGCGCTGGATATCCCCATCAGGGATATCTTACTTGGTGCGTAGTGATTCGTTACGCCACAAGGTGTAACAGATGCCACTACCAAATTTGTTTGTTACTCCACACGGCGTAACAGTTGCGTAGCGGTTGTGTAACAAATACATAACAATTATTATTGATTGGTAGGTGACATAAAGATTGTTATGTATTTATTATGCAACCGTTACACAACTGTTACGCACTTGTTGCGCCTTGTGGCGTAACGAATGGTGTTGGTAGTGTGCGTAACAGTTGTGTAACGGTTGCATAATAAATACATAACAATCATTATGTCCCCTAGCAATCAATAATAATTGTTATATATTTGTTACACAACCGTTACGCAACTGTTACGCCGTGTGGCGTAACAAACAAATTTGGTAGTGTGAGATGCTCCAACGAATGGGGTTGGGAGTAAGTTGCGAAACAATTATTTTTTGCACATAAGACCCACTTAAGACCTATAAGTGCTGAAAAAAATTGTTACATAACTGTTGCGCAATTGTTGCGCTACTGTTGCGCCCCAAGACGAAACGAACATTTGTTGCAATGTTTATTGTGTAAAAGCTTCAAAACATTATGCAATGATTTTTCTCTCCTATTCTGCCTTTAGTTCTTGCCTTTTTAATCAACTCTAAAAGATTCCCTAACAACCTTCCTCTCCAGGGTAAGTCACCAATTGCATCACTTTCCACTCTTTATTCTTGAGCCCCCTTCACCAGGAAAAAAAAAGCTGGCATCTGCTAGCAGGCGCCTTTTCCCAATCGAATCGCCGTAGTTCAGTCAGGAATAGGAACCTGCTAGCAGGTGTCAGCTTATTTTCTGGTGCTTGTTCCACAATAAATGTCTTTCTACTTCATGATGTCCCCCTGTTGAGTTAGATTGTAAGAAACAAAAAGAAATCGCGACAATGCTGTACTTGAACACATGTCCTGGCAAGTTTCAGGTTTAGAAGCCGGAACTTTCTTTTCGTTCAAACTATCTCAAGTTATGCGGAACTTGTATCCAACTCAATCATCCGGTTTAGCAAAATCCCTACTTTGCAAAAGAAAAAAAGTTCATAAACTCTCGTTAGGCTTGAATTGCTCAAATTTGACTTGGGGCCATTTTTATCGCTTCATTTTAAATCGTGCCATGTGCGAACCGCTTAACTTGTTATTTTTTATCTATGCGTTTTGGCTGTCATTCGGATGCCCAGGCTCTACCACAATCAATAGCAGTATTGAGAAAACCGACATAGCAATGGTAAATTTTATGTGCTTGCTTTCAGAAGATAGTCAAAGTCTGAAGTTCAAAAACTGTTCTTCATTTTCTAATGAGAAGAAAGATTTGAGCACTGAACACAGTGCTTTGGAGCATGCGCAATCAATACCATTAATGAATCCATATGATCAACAGATTTCGAGTGAAGTAAGTCAACTCACAAAAAATTATATAAAGTGGAAAAAAAACAAATAACCACCATATTAATTCTTTTCAATTTGCCGCCTGGTTCTGTTTGGTTGAAGAGGATAAAGCCAAAGAAACACACCATAAAGATCTTTGTAAGTTCGTGATCCTATGAATGAAAATTTTTAAGCCATGATGTATCTTTTTAAAAAACACATAAATTACTTAAATAAAAAAATAAAATCTTGACTCCTTATTTACCTTCAAAATTCAAAAACAGGGTGTTGAGTTTATGGAAAGCTCACCGATAAACTTATGCATCTCCGATGCGGTGGAAGAAACCCAAAATTTGCTGACAAAATCTTCAGAACAAGAATTAAATTTTATGAATATATTTTCTAAAGATAATACGTCAAGTGCAGGAGAAAAAGCATCAGGATATCAAGCATTATCAAATGGACCGGGTGAGTGACTTCAAAAAGATATTTTTCCCTCCAATAAAAATAAAATATCATTCACTGACCATTGCTTCATCTGATTTATCACTACTCCCTCATTCAAAATTTTGGAAAGGACCCCAAAACACGAAGATGTCTTTAGCGCAGGACACACAAACTTTGGGCGTTAAAGACGAAAAAATAATAAACAATGCACCCACAGCTGGTACCTCCAATCAACATTTATCATCTCCGCCCAACGTTCTGTGCAGCAACAAAACTGATGAAACCACATTGTGAGTTGAGTTTCACCGCTCCCCGCCCCTCCCCCTTCACACCTGCCTCCAATGATGATTGATTGTGGATAAAATGATTATCACAGCCCAGAAATGATGTATGCGGAAGATAAAACTCAAATATTACGTTACGCAAAATCGTGTGAGGCAGGTACATCTTGTCAGGAAGGTACCTTGCGCATCATTAATCAACCAACAGCCAAATTTCTAGGGATTGGCTTGAATGGTCTAGTAAAAGAGTATTCTCAATACGCTGAAATGGAAAAAGCCACTAAAATACCAATTGGGTTTGAAAATATGGAACTGGCACCCACAAACATCAAAATTATTGGACTTGAACGTGATATTGACAGGATCTTGCATATATTATCAAAAATAAATCTAATAAACAGTATTCCGAAAAATATTCTTGTAGAAAGTATAACAGGACCAACGGAAATATATGAACTCTACCAGAGAGGGATGCGGCACTTTTTTAACACCGAAATCGAGAAGGACTTTTGTTTCCATGCAGCTAAGATTTCTCAAGTTTTACTTTTTCAAGATATTAAAAACATCCATATTGGATTTCATAAATATGGATTCCCATTTAAATCAATGAAAAACTTCTACTTAATGTTATTTATTGATATATTGAAATTAATGGAAGAGGGATTATCTTATATAATTGCTGTAAATTGTGCAGAGTTCATAGGAAGATTTATGAATTTAGTTCAAACTTATGATTCTGATGTGTCATTTATCGAGGTTTCTTATTGGATCAAAGTTCAAATCAAGGAATGGCTTGATACTGTTACAAAGGAAGAGTTGGACAAATGGTGCTCAGGAGAACTAACAGGGGTTATTCACAGAAATGAGTCACATTGCGAAATAAGAGGTCCACAGGAACAAAAAAGACTTTTCATCCTTTCCATTTTTGAAAAGCTCCACTCTCATATAAATGAAAGACATTTCTTACATATGTATAAAGAATCATATGACAAATATATGGTGGAAAGTCGTTCCACAAACGAAGAAGTATTGTCATGGCCACTTCAGCACAACATGATAAACAGGATTTTTTCTAACACCTTTTCCCAACGATTAAAGCAATATATGAAGACTAAATTGACAGGAGATAATAGTGGCACTTTAAATATTCAAGTGAACTATTTTGGCAATCCCCATTATGTAGAGTTATCAAAATATTGCAAAGGCCAGGAAATAGAGTCCACTGAAAATAAAAAACGTAAATTAAGCCTTCGTACTGAACTTCCTAGAAATAAAATAAAGAATGAGATTCTTTAATAAAAAATGAGGTGATGTAATGAAACTCTATGACAAAGCAATCTTTTCAAAAGTATTTAGAAGCTAAACTGAATCGCAATTCATAAAATAGTTCAATGAATTCTCTACATTCTGGTATTTAAATAACTTGATCTGATAGAATTTCTAAATTCATGTTTGCAAAAGAGCAAGAAGAGTGATAATAAAAACTTAAAATCATGATAGATTGGCTTTAATTGTCAAATATTTTTATGGTGGTATATTTTTGTGAATGTCTTAGAGTTTGACTATCAAAGGCATTTCATTCAGGATGATTAGATCATTTCACAGATTTACAGAATCAGAAAAAAAAGGCTGAAAACTGCTAGCAGGTCTCTATACTTATCTTGAATAGAGTAGCTCAATTGGAAATAGGATTGCGATAATAAATTATAAAATTTTTTCACAAGTAGATTTAAGTATAAAACACAGAAAAATAATAAATATACCAGGTTATTTTTGATAAAATTAGTATAAACCAAATGAAACATATTGAAATTGTCAGCTTTCACATTTTTGCTTTTATTTTTGTGTTAAGAAGTAATTTAAAATAACAACAAATTTCTAACTTTGATGCCCCATAATTAAGAGAAAATTTTGAAAAAGAATCCAGTTGATCAGTTTCCCACACACTTTGCAAGATGAAGTATCAAAGATTCTCCTTTAAAAACCCCTAAAAATTAAATAAAAGATCACATTCATATCTTGCCCAAGTAAGTGACTACACCAAAAGAGATCTTAAAGATGAAAAATGTTGAAGTACAATAAGCTCATTTATAATGATAGAAATAGGAGTCCTCTTTACATTAATTCATCAAATGAAGGATTTTAAGTGGTCAAAAAAATCAAAATTGAAAGTTTATTACTTATTAATTTGAATAAAAAATTAAATTTTCTAATGGCTAATTTGCAATGTTTGACACCCATAGTAATTAATTATTAAAGAATAGTTCAGCTTCATTATGAATGAAAAACCAATATAAATATATAATTTCTTAAAAATAAAAGAAGGTAGATAGTTCCTTCTCAATTTATTGTTAAACTTCTGAACGCTCAGTGTCTCTAAGATGTTCATTGACTTTTTCTGCAGCCACTCTCTTCTTAAACTACACACTATTCAGCTCCTCTAAAACTTATAGACTTCCATACCTAAGAGTTTATTCTGTATGGCCCATTCCATCTGTCAGGGAAAATCCTTCTTCTCCACTAAAATTTAACTAATAATTCTCAGCTTCACCCATCAGCTGCACCCACCAGTTCAGGAGCATTTCCACTTATACCTCTCAAATTTTGTGTTACTCCAGTCTTCATGGAAAGTTTCAACTTGCTTTTGTCATCCAGAAAAATAAAATTCAACTGACAACCTGAATTGAACAAGTCCATCACATCTAAAAAATTAAAAGAAACTAAAATATAACACAGAGGAGTTGAAAAATGTGTAACCTCTTCCTCTTTAAACTTGGTTTTTACATAAACATAATCAAACTCCCCATCTTAAAATATTCTTCTTTTTAAAATATTTTGGCTCTCTTCAAAAAAAAAATAAGAAAAAATATTCCCTCAAGTTATGAAAAGTGAGAAATTTAATCACTCTCCCAAAAACACCACCCAAAAAATTCTTCATCCCTGGAACAACTGGTATCTCAAAATGAGCCTTATAATTCACCACCCTGGTCTTTGTAATCACTTAGGGACACAAATCAAACTTGCTAAAAGTTTTAAATCTTCAAAAAACACCAGAAATTAAACCTGACCCATAATTGACTACCTTTTCTCCATTATTTAAAGTAGGTCCAAGAAAAATCTTTTAAGAAGATTTTAGGGTTCTACCCCTTCAAACTCAGACCAAGAACGAAAATCCATAGAGTCAACATTCAAATGTAAACCTGCATAGTTTTAACTAGAATTTATAATTATAATCTGAAAAAAATAAATCTAATCAGGGAAAAACCTTTTCTAACCACCTCCATCATTTTATATGATTTAGTTACACTATTCTTGACTTATGGTTAAAAGCCAATCTTCCCATGTCAAACTGGCTTCTTCCTAGAAAAACAACATCACATTCCCCTTCAATATACTCTTCAGAAAATTTAAACTCCAGAATAAAATACAAAATAAAACATTTAGCCTTTTGATTCGCTTTCTGCTTGAATCCATCTCCAGAGAGACCTAAAACCTCAGGTGGGAGCTCTTTAAACTATATCTTCTTTCACCAACACCAAAAACAGGAAAAATTAGGGGAGGAACTGCATTAAAGTCTGAAGCGAGTTTTTCATTGACAAGAATTCATCCAGAATACAACCAGTACTCACACTACACAATATAGGGTGTGGACTTGCTAGCAAGTCCTCAACCTGAACTCAGATAGAACTCAGACTGAACTCATACTGAACCCATACTGAACTCTACTTGACCACCCACCTAAAATTGTTCTACTGAGTGGTGTTCATCCCTGATTGTATGGTTCCTTTATAAATAGCTCAAAGTGTGCTCAATCTGTGGTGAGTTTGGGTCCAAGGTTGCGGACCTGCTTGCAAGTCTGCCCCCCATATTGTGTGGTGTCATTTGGTAATTTTTTTTTACCTCCCATTAAAATTTCTATTAGCTTGCTTTGTACTTCATTTCTACATAAAACAATTTCAATTTTTTTCACATTGATAAGGTTTAAAATTATTCATGAGTCTCAAGTAGAAATTTTTCATCAAAATTTTATGTTCTGCTATCCCATTTCAGAATTTTCTAATCTTTGACCCTTTTCACTTTAGATTTTTTATTTTCTAGATTTTTATTCACTTCGTATTTGGTTTTTCAATCATTAATTTGTTCTTAGATACCACATTTGAACAACTTTAATTTTTTTAATTAAAACCTATACCTATTTTTTCATATCAATTCTATACTAAAATATCACATTCCATCATCCACAATTTTTTTTCTTAACACATTTTCTATTTTTCCAACATAATTTTATACTCAAATATAATTTTTCATCATTTTCTAACTTTTTTCCTTCTACAATTTTCTACTTTTCCATCATATTTAAATATTTGCTAACTTTTTATTCACCTTGCTTTGGTTTTCTTATTATTTCGAACACCAAATATGGGAAGAGAACATTCTATAAATTCAGAAACTTGTAACCAAAATTATGCCATCAATAGAGCATAAGTTGAGGTAGTTATGCAAAAACTAAAGAGTCAGGTTAAAAATATATTGAAACTCACTTGAAGATAAGTTGAAAATAAATTGAAGTTACATGAGATTCAATTTAAATTTTTTTGTTTGTCATTTTAGAGCCAATGATCAGTCACCTTTGAGCCAATTCTCAGTAAATTATTATCTGATTCTCAGACATTGCTGATTCATTCCTCAGCCATTTTTTGAGCTAAATCACAGTAATTTATGATAAAAATCTTAGAGATAGTTGGTCTATTCTTAGGAATTACTGAGATTATCTACGCTCATGGGTCAAATCAGGTTTTTTATGCATATTTTAATCAAAATAGTGGCTAATATTCAACACTCATAATGTTTCAGTCTTTTGCTGAAGGGTCAAATCTGTAACTTTTTCAGTAAATTGTGGATCTTTCCACCATTTATTGAGCCTTTTTTTTACCTCATTTTCTGCCCTTCTGTAGTACACATCTTCAGTAGTGCAGAAGTTGACTCATTCCTGAAGCTAGAACAAGAAAGGGGTTGGTATGAAGGTTGGTTACAAGAATGAAAAAAAGAGGTCTTCAAAAGACAGAAAATTTAGACTCTCTGCACTCAGGGTTCTTAGTGCAATATGGATATATTCCACAGAGAGATAAAGATGGAGGGAAGTGCATACAAGACTATATGTTTAAAGGCCAGTATTTATTTGAAAGTATCATAGCCAGCACCAAGAGAATAGTATAGGTTTAGGAAATAGCATCAAGTGATGGTAAAAGTTTCATCTTAAGATAAGTGTTACAGAACATAGAGTTTGTCAACTGGTACCTGTTTCTGTTAGCTTAGAGCATCCAAAGGCTAGCCAAAGAAAGGTGATGATAGAGAGGATTGAAAATTGAGCATATGTGCAGTGCTTAAAGTCAAGCATGAGGAAAAAAAATAACAGGATGCTAAATGAAGGAAGCACTCTTACTAAGTGCTGAGGGATCCACAAAAAATGGATATTCTTGCAAAAAGAGCACATTCTATAGTAAGTACAGGAGGTGGTACAGTCTTTACTATACCATTATGGATATCAGGAAACATAGAGTATGTAAGTTTTGGCATTAGATGGGACACTAATAACAGGATTTACATGAAATATTAGGCACTATTAGTTGATAAATACTGATACAAGAAAAAGTACTTAGAGTAATAAGATATTTAGTTTAACATTTGAAACACTTAGAAAAGTTCTGAGCTTGTGAAAGGGAACCAGTAGGGGTTGAAAGCATTGTGTAAAGGGGACTGATCATATAGGGTATATAAAGAGATTATGATCTTTTATAAAAGAGGAAACTAATGGACTGAAACTTACTTAGTTATGTGCATACTTTTATAAAAGTGTATTGGTCATCAAAGAATAGATATAGAGTAGAAAAAAATTAGGAAAATAGTATATCAAGTAGGATAAGAAATCTATATTATTGTGTGCATGCAGGTATATATAGTAAAGTAATAGTGCTGTAGAAGTGTTTTATTGCTACTTTAAAGAAAATATTAGAGAGAGCAAGGTAAGAGGGAGTAGCAAATAGTACTAGCACTTACTGAGAATATATATAGCCAGAGAGTGGTATCATCTTTTTTTCCCAATATTTTTCTAATATTCTATTTAGTATCTATATTGTTTCAATACAATCGTCTCTCACTCACAACAATATACAAATTATTACACTGTATCAAAATATTAGAGTAGAAAGCTCTTCTTTTCATTAAAGGAGAACCAACCCATCTTGCTCTGGATCTATATATTAGCACTATAGAGCTGTTGTTCTTCTGCACCATTATTTTTTCAGCAATTCATCTCACTTGCTCAACCTTGAAAAACCTCAATCCCTTTGATTAATCAAGACTTCACTCTTACCAAACACTTCTTTTCTCACTTCTCATCATCATATAACACCCAAAAGAAGCTCTATATTATTTTAATAAAGGTTATTTTAAATGTAAACACCTCTTAAAAGTCCTATCACCAAATTAAATAAGAAAATATGGCCACTTAATTAGTGTCCACTTTCAAGGGTAGTTAACAAGTAAGTAATTATATGGACCTCCTCATCTAGGTTTATAATTTTATAGAAAGTTAAAAGGCCAAAGACAAGAAATAGTGCAAATAAAATTTTTAAAAAAATGAATATGCTGAGTCAATGCATAGAGATATGAAAAAGTAAAATTGAAATTACTGAATTCAATAAAAAACATGAGTGTTGAATATTTTGTGCAAGTCTTACTGATTCCTTACAAGTAATGAATGGCATCATTAATTAGTGCAACTTGGAATAAATATGCATGTAAATGGGAGTTACACACCTGCACACATGTGGATGCTCTGAGCTAATTCTCAGAAACCACCGAGCTGGTTCTCAGTCATTATTCATCCAATTCTCAGTTATCACTAATCTAATAGTCAGTTATTACTAAGCCAATACTCATTTATTTCTGATCCAATGATAAGGAGTTTCTGAGACAATTCTCAGTCCTTATTCAGCCAATTCTCAACCACTTCTCAGATATTTCTCAGTTGCAGCTCAGTGACTACTTAGTAACTTCTTAGTAAGTGATCATTAATTATTTAGTAAATATTTGGTTACAAGTCAATAAAAATTGATCATGATTTCCATAATAGATATTGTATGAGTTCTGTCGGTCAGTTGTCTAGAAGAGAAGGAGTAAAGGGGAAGTAAATAGAAGAGGATACAGAGGAAAGGACTATTGGTAATAAAAGAAATAGAGTGTATAAAGATTATTTAATTTATTGGGGAGAATCAACGACGTTTTCTTGAGAGGTGAAAAAATTAGGGTTTTATTAAATAACAATATTAATTTTACTGTGAGAACTATGCGTGGCAGACACTGAGATCGCTATCAGACTTAAAGCAACCTTTTGCTTGTTATATAGAATTTTAATTAGATTTTTATTACTAATAAAAATAGTAAAAACGTAATATAAAGATATATTTAAATTGTTGAGTGTATAATAAGTGATGCTTCTACAGGGGATTATCCAAGGCCCTTTTATAGGCAATGGTCCCCTGAAGCGCTACAAATGACTATATACAAAAGAGTAATGAAGTAAAACAAAAAGATAAGAGTAGACATTTGTAACATAGTAACTAAGAGAAAAATATACGAAAAATAACAAGTATCCCAATTAAGACTGTAAAATTCCCATCCCAAATTCCCCAAATTAGTTTCTATAGATTAATGAGTAACTAAACAACCATGTGAACCAATAACTATGGGAAAAACAAATCAAAAAAAGTAATACAATCTGTTTTCAGTATTTCTAAGTGAAACAATTGACATGTCTTGACGCAACAAGGTATGAAATCAATTTAATTCAGCATAAGTTTATATAATTTAATTGTTTTCACTTATGTAGTTAAATACTAATTAACTGAAATAATCAATTAAATTAATTTGAGAAATTATAATACTATTATATAAAATAAGTATTATAATTTATTTAATTTTCTTCCTGACACAATTAAGGGTCAAAAGAAGCACCATTACTTTTTGTTTAATACTATATGAAAGATGTAATTTAATATATAAATGTAAATAATTAATATAATTATATTATAAGTCAATTTTACACTTATAATTATAATATACATTTTCAATTAATTAAATATTAATTTATAATTATTAAATACATAAAAATGCGCCATTATTTGTAGAATATAAAATATATTATGTTTAATTTAAATGTATAAAATTTATATAAACAATAAAATCAATATAACACTTATATGTAATAAGATATTTATATAATTTTATTATGCAATAAAATATTAATTTATATACATTAAATATAATTCATACGCCCTCTTTCAGGTTCTATAAGGTAACACATAATTTACTGGGCTCCTGGAATAGCCTGGCTGACACTCCCTCACTCTAAAAAAACAATAAAAAAAATGCTAAGATTTTTTCTTTTTGTATTTTTTCAACAGAGTAGGCAGATTTGAAATCTCCTTGCCAGGTATCCATGCATAATGTTCAGATTATTTTTTCTTATATCTCAATAAATATTCAATACCTCTTTCAGAAGTGATAATTCTATCATTGAGAATTTTATCAATTTTTGCTGTTTCTGTGACTTCCTGAGGGTTTTTCTTAGGTCTTCCCCTTCTTTTGGGAAATAAGTCACTGTTGGAAGTATAAGGTTTAAGCAAAGAAATGTGAAAAACAGGATGTTTCCTATCATATGGAGAATATAATACAACTTCCACTGCATTATCACCAACCATTCTTTTAACAACAAATGGGCCTACAAAAGGATCTTTTAATTTGTGGTTACCTTGTAAATTGGAATGGACAGTAGAGATCAACACTTCATCACCCATGTTAAATGTGTATTCTTTATGGGATTTATCCCATCTTTTCTTTTCATATTCAAATGCTTTATCAATACAGCTCTGAGCATGTTTTCTGCATAGCTGTTGCATTTGCATGAAAGATTTTACACCAGGGTGTAGTTCCAACTTAGGTAATTTATTATTGAGAATCTGAGCAGGAGTATGTGGGACATAACCTAACCAAAGCTCAAAAGGCTTTTTCTCAGTGACAGAATGAACAGTGCTATTATATGCAAATTCAAGACCAGGCAATAGAGTGACCCAATCATGAGTAAATCTGTCATTGTCTTTATATTCTAAACCAAAGGCACAATACCTTCTAATCATATCTTCCAAAGTTTGAATCATTCTCTCAGCTAGACCATCAGTCTGAGGATGGTGAGCTGTAGACAACTTCAAATCACAGCCACAAATGTCCATCAAAGAGGTCCAAAACTCAGAAGTGAATTTTGGATCCCTATCAGAGATAATGGCTTTTGGAAAACCAATAGTATTAAACATGTAAGACCACCATAAGAAAGCTAATTCTTTGGTGGATACATCTTTGTGGGTTGGAATAAATTTGCACATTTTTGTAAATCTATCTACTATTACCCAACAAGAGTTAAAGCTGTCTTTACCTGCAACAGGAAGACCAGTGACAAAATCCATATTAATTATTTTCCAGGGAGCATTAGGTGCTTCAATATGTTGTAATAACCCTTCCCTCTTACCTGTTAACCTTTTAGATTTTTGGCAGGAATCACAAGATTCAACATATAATTTTGTGTCTTCAGACATATTAGCCCACCATGCAGTGTTTTTGATTCTAATCAATGTTTTTTCAAGATCAAAATGACCAGCTAATATTTCATCATGACAAAGTTTGAGGATAGTTTCTTTCATAGAAGGAGGAATTACAATTACATTAGTAAGTTTTCTTCTATAATATATATAACCATCTTCAATAGAAAACTTTCCTTTACTTAAAACATTTTGATAGTTTGCAGGAAAAGTTTATATTAATGCTTGAATTGAATCATTCTTAGAATCATTTAAGATAGTAACCAATTTATTTAAATCAGAATCCTTCTCATATGAATCCAGTATTAATTGCAATAACTCTTCTTCCATATCTACTACAAATATACCATTGATATGAACAGTATCATCTTCAGGTACATAAGCAGGATTTGAGTCATTATTTGGCAGAGGCAATCTGGAGAGCATATCAACATTGGAGTGAAAATTTCCAGCCCTATGAATAATTGTAATCTGTCCTCTGTATTCTTGAACAGCAAGTTGCCACCTGAACATATGTCTGTTAGGTGTCTTCAGGTTTAAGAGGGACTTCACAGCACTACAGTCAGTTACCAATTCAAATTTTTGGTCATATAGATAGTAATGAAGTTTCTCAAGAGCCCAAACAACTACTAAGCACTCTAATTGAGTGGCACCATATTTCAATTCACTATTTCTTAAGGCTCTTGAAATATAACAAATTACAACCTCTGAGGATTTATCATTAATAATTTGTTTCTGGTGAAGGGCAGCACCCAGACTAATAAAGCTAGCATCTGTATACAGGACAAATGGCTTGTTAAAATCTGGAAGAGCCAATATAGGGGCTGTTATTAAGCAGCTTTTTAATGTATTAAAAGCTTTTTGACAGTCATTATTCCAGAAAAAGGCAACATCTTTTCTGGTAAGTTTTGTAAGAGGCAAGGCTATGACCTGATAATTTTTAATATATTGTCTATAATAGCCACACATCCCCAAAAAACTTTGAATTTCTCTTACAGAAGTTGGTGCTTTCACATTTATGATGGCAGCAACTTTGTTTTGGTCTACACAAATTTGTAAGCCTGACACAACACGGCCAAGGACTTTAAAAGATTGAAAACAAAATTTACACTTTTTTAAGGATAAGGTCATATTGATTTCATCCATTTTTTGGAAAACTCTATTCAAGTGAATCATATGTTCATCAAAAGTTTTAGAAAAAACAATAATGTCATCAATATAAACCATGAGCCATCCTTCAATTATTTCCTGATGGAAAGTGTTATCCATGACTTTCTGGAAAACTGAAGGAGCATTTTTAGGGCCAAATGGCATCCTAACATACTTATATATTCCCATATGAGTAGCAATAAGCAAAAAATTTTGAGAATTTTTCTCAACTGGAACTTGATGATAACCTTTATTACCATCCAGACAACTAATAAATTTTGCACCTTGCAAGGTAGCATGTATTGAATTAGTTCTGGGTAAAGGATAGATATCATCAACAGTATAAGTGTTCAAAGCTCTGTAATCTCCACATAATCTATCCTTATCTTTTTCATAAGAAATCAAGACTGGGGAGATGACACAATATTTGGGGGTGACATCTACTTTCTCAATGATATTCATTTTTAATAATGTTGAAATATTATCTTCAATATCTTTTCTTTTTGATGGATAAGCAGGATATGGGTTTTTCTTAAGAGTAGGAGGAATATCACTCAATTTACAGGATAAGGTAATTTTCATTTCTTCCTGAACAATTACCAAGACATGAGAACCATGAGCAAAAGCCATAGGGAAAGAGGTAATAGAGGCAATAATAGAATCCTTTTGTTCACTAGTCAACTGATCACCAAAAGAAGCAGTATTTATTTCATTTAATAGATCATCCATATCAGTTGTTGTTCTGCCTTTACACTGGATTAGTGAGTTACAAGATTTTAACAGATGCCCAGAATTTCTAGAAGCGGAAATTTTGAATTTCCTTTTGCCATTAATTCCTAAGGTAAAGCAATTATTTGCTGGGTCCAGTTTCACACCAAACATGGTTAAAATATCATTTCCCATAATAAACCAATTGCTTAAATTATCATTTTTTATGACAACAAATTCACAAATAGCCCTGACAAAACCACCATTATATTTGAAGAATACAGAGGTTTTGTATTTGCCAATAGGAATTAAGGTAGAACCATACCCTCTCCATTTTTCAAAAGTTATAGGTAATAATTTACTCAAATATTCCTTATCCACTGAAGCTAAAGCTTTTTCAGACACTACACTTCCTCCAGCACCAGAATCAAGAACTACATCAACATTTTTACCATTAATGATAACAGGTGCCTTCAAAGGGGATATAGGTATAGAATTGTTAGTAATATCTTTAATCATCTCAGCATTTTCTACTGAAGATAAATCCAATACACATTCTTCAGATATATTATTTAAATAATGGACATCTTGTTCAACATTAAAACATCTTTAACAGATTCATTGTCAAAGGAGATATTACTTTCACAGTCACTAGAAGAATTATTGACATCAAGTTCAACTTCATCAGTGTCTTCATTTTGTTCAACAAGATGAATTTTCTTGTCACAAACATGACCCTTCTTCCACGGTTTGTTACATTTATAACAAGTATTTGTTGCATATTTTTTAGGTGCAACTGAGGCAGAGGGTTTACCAGATTTTTCTGGGAGCTTTGTAGAAGGTTTATTCTGATCATTATAAGATTTACCAAGGTAATTCATTGGCTCATATCTATGGTTGAGTAGTACCTCATTACAGATATTAATGAAAGAAGAATTTTCCCTTACATGCTCAGTTCTAGCCACAATCAAATCTCTAAGAGAATTTGGTAATTTATACAATATTTTATCTCTCAAAATATCATAATCCATCTTTGAATCAATTGCTCTTAGGATTTTTGTCAGTTTCATAAGAAAAACAATGGGTTTTTCAACAGAGGAGGGTACATATCTAGTATTCTCATACAGTCTTTGCTGAGCTAACCCAAATTTTGAACCACCAAACTGATTCTCAATCAAGGATTTCCAATCATTCCATGTATAATGATTGTTATCTAAAAGAACATATTCATACCACATCAAGGCTACATTGGAAAATGAAGAAATTAGCTTAGAAACAATTTCCTCATAAGGTAGTTTATAAGATCTCTTTAAATTATCAATTCTTTGGATAAAGTGTTGCCAATCAGAGGAAGAATCACCATCAAAGGTAGGATATTGGTCTAACTTAGGCCAATTTATCTGACTTCTGGGATGGTCCACTTTTTGTTTGAATTATTCATTATTAATAATTCCTGAAGTTTAGCCAGGTGTTCAGAAATTTCATTATTTACAAAAACAGCTGGTGCATGACCATCACAAGATTTTTTGCTAGTAGCAAAAGATTTTACAGACTCATTGTCAGTTTTTTAATGGTTGAAATATGAGGAAGAAAGGATGAACTTTGCTCAGGTTTTTTTCCTTTATTTTTATGCAGCTTATTGACAGCATTCTCATTCAATTCATTATTGATGGTTAAGGTTGAGAATTTTTCCTGCAGGTCAGACACATAGTTTCTTATTCTTGGAATTTCAGACATCTGGTCATTTACTTTTGCAAGAGATAGAACATTTCTGTCCTCAGAAACTGAGTGTTTGGCACTTAGTGCATGGAAATCATTTCTTAGCTTTTTAAACTCATTTTGCAGAGATTTTATTTCATTTTTTAATGAATAATTTTCTTCAATAAGGGGTTTCAATTCACTCAAGGTCTTATGTAGATTGATATTTCTATCTGAGATAGCTCTATGGTCACTTCTTATTTGTTTTTGTTGACTAAGTACAATATTCAAGGTTTCTTTGATTTTTAAATAAGCTGTATCTTGTACAGAAGAACTCACTTTACATTGCAAGTGTAAATTATTTAATCTATCATTTTCATGGATTAACACATCTCTCAAATGTTTGTCTTTCACAACATTAAAATCAAGGGTATCTTTCAATATTTCCTCAGAAGTTTTTTCAATTAAGGTATAGATTTCAGGGGGAACAGAATCATTTTTAATTGCAAGAGAGGGATTAATTAAAGATGTAGAAGTTAAATGTAAAGGTTCATCAAATGACGATTTGCTAATTACATCAATAGGGCTACTAGTTACAGGAAGCTGTCTTTTAACAGGTTTAACTGTTCTTTCACCATGTTAAATAATATTACCTGCAGAAGAAGTTTTATTAGAAAACATACCCAAGTGAATATCAACCAAATTACTTACCATGGAAGAGGAGGAAACTTCCCCTGAGACTGAGTTTGGGATTGTGCTTTGGCCTTCTTTCTCCTGCTTTGTTGGTAGGGATGAGGAGGTGGATGGAAATTGGGTGTTCTGGATGGGCCAGGCTGATGATGAGGAGGGTGTTGCACATTCTGTTGGTAGTGACTCATTAGATAATCCCATTTCCATTGCTCTACTTCCATAGGATTTGGATTTTGGATGGTTGAGCTGGGTGGCTGTGAAGGTTGAGCCTGAAACTGAGGCTGATTGGGAGGCAACTGAGGAGGGGCCTGGGCCTGATTTTGGTTCCTGAGTTCTTGAACCTGATCCCACAAGGTGTCTACTTTTGCTTTGTACCTCATATTTTCTGTCTTCAGCTCTTTTATATGACTGGACAGGTTTCTGATTTGTTGTGGTAGAGGAAGCTTTTTTATTTTGAATCCTTTGAGAAGACCTTCTAGAGGTACTAGAGGCTTTACTTCCTTCTGTTGTGCTGGGGGAAGGGGGTTTGGTTTGTTTACTTCTCCTGTCATTTCCACATCCTGAAGTATGTGAATTTTTTGTGTTAGCATAAGATTTTTTATGTTCAAATTTAGAAGAACTCACAGTATCAGCATCATAGTCAATTTCAATTTCATCCACTTGCATGTTATCCATTTTTTCAGCCAAATTGTTGGACATAATAGTGGGAAGATTAATTAACTTTAAAAAAATTAATAAAAGTTAGTTAATAATTGCTCCAAATATTAAAAAATTTTTTTAATTAATTAAATTATAAAAAAAAAATTTTAATATAAAGTAATAATTATAAAAGATTAATTAATAAAATGGATTGCAAGGTTAAATTGGGAATAAACAATCAAGTTAATTCAACCAATTAATTACCAATATTAAATATGGCAATATATTTGGGACCAAGCACAAAGTAATTTTAAGTCAACCAAAATTAACAGTAATTAATAATAAAAAAAATTAATTTAATAATTCAATTTGGATTAATAATAATGTTAATTCTTCTAGGACTAAGAGGATTTAACACTCTATAATGGTCAACTAGGAAAAAAAATTTTTTTTTTTAATAATTTGACACTTACACCCAGTGAATCAGCAATTAAGCCACAATCACTGTTATTGCAGTAAAAATATAGTAATATGAGTGAGAGGTGCAAAGGTAAACTTACTATAGTGATCAAAAAATCACTTCAAAATGATAGATGAATTAAATTAATATAAACCTAATCGATCAAACCCAAGTTCAAAACACGGTCGCGGCAAAAGTTTCTTTTTTGCTGGGTGGTCTGTGCGTTTGTTGTTCGTCGCAAGAATCGGTATCGTCATTGTCGTTTGGAAAGGCCTCCAGTTGTCGGTCAGTTTTCTAGAAGAGAAGGAGTAAAGGGGAAGTAAATAGAAGAAGATACAGAGGAAAGGACTATTGGTAATAAAAGAAATAAAGTATATAAAGATTATTTAATTTATTGGGGAGAATCAACGACGTTTTCTTGAGAGGTGACAAAAATGAGGTTTTTATTAAAGAATAATATAAATTTTACTGTAAGAACTATGCGTTGTGGTAAGGTAAACTCTTACAGTCGCCTTGCTGTAAGCAGAATCCGGAGGAGATATGTGGATTTAGCTGAAAACCCCGTCCTTCCAATAAAAATATCAAAATGGGAATTCTAAATCACTAAGCTAACCAATCTACTTGGATATGATTGATAAAAATAATGAAACTCTAAAATAATTAACGCTTATTGAGATTTAAAGAAAGTGGCTGTTGATAAAGAAATACTGATAACAACAATTAAGGTGTACCAGTGAAAGATCTGAAAAGATTGACTTTTATGTTTTTATAATAATTTGAGTTTTTATGAGACAGCAATAATCAAGTCCCAGTGTTGAAGACCTTTCTAAAGATACCCTGTATGAAGTGTGATTTAAATTGTTGAGTAGTATTTCTAAAATGTTATATATAAAATATAAAGTTATAAGGGTATTACAAATTTATTTAATTTGTTGAGTAATAAAAAATGAGACCGTGGTGGTTAAAGATTAAGCTGTATGATGTGTCCCCCCTCTCAATTTCGAGTTTGAGAAGCGCTTAAGTATTCCTAGTCACGTGCCTAAGTTTTCCCCTCCAGAGCTCTTCCAGAGTCGATCCGGAGCCCGTACGGAGTCCGTACGGAGTCAAAGCGGAGTCCATCCGGACTTCCGGACTCAATTTAGAACCTTAAAACCATAATAAAAAATCTAGAAAAATTACACATAATAGAGCTACTTCCCCTTTACATACCAAACTAATTTTCGTAGTCTGCGCAGCTCTAATTACCCCGTGAAAATTCATCAAAGTTAAGTAATTTTTGAAAACGTAAATATTTCTATAAAACTTTAAAATTCATTTAAAAATATAAGAAAAATAGTAAAAATTCTGGGAAAATTTCCCAAGGTTCTTGAGTGACTCGACTTAATACTTATAAATTTTCAGACCGTAAAAATAAGTTTTCTCTGTAAAATAAATTGTTTTTGTGTAGGCATTCGCTCGTGACCAATTTCTTCATATTTTAAACTTCAATAAATTAAATAAAACCCTTTTATAAAAAATAATAACGCCAATCTTGCACGCCGTGATAACTCCATTTACATATTTAGGTGCCGCACTAAACTTTAGGCTACCACAGCGTGGCAGATACTGAGATCACTATCAGACTTAAAGCAACCTTTTGTTTGTTATATAGAATTTTAATTAGATTTTTATTACTAATAAAAATAGTAAAAACGTAATATAAAGATATATTTAAATTTTTGAGTGTATAATAAGTGATGCTTCTACAGGGGATTATCCAAGGCCCTTTTATAGGCAATGGTCCCCTGAAGCTCTACAAATGACTATATACAAAAGAGTAATGAAGTAAAACAAAAAGATAAGAGTAGACATTTGTAACATAGTAACTAAGAGAAAAATATACGAAAAATAACAAGTATCCCAATTAAGACTGTAAAATTCCCATCCCAAATTCCCCAAATTAGTTTCTATAGATTAATAAGTAACTAAACAACCATGTGAACTAATAACTATGGGAAAAACAAATCAAAACAAGTAATACAATCTGTTTTCAGTATTTCTAAGTGAAACAATTGACATGTCTTGACGCAAAAAGGTATGCAATCAATTTAATTCAGCATAAGTTTATATAATTTAATTGTTTTCACTTATGTAGTTAAATACTAATTAACTGAAATAATCAATTAAATTAATTTGAGAAATTATAATACTATTATATAAAATAAGTATTATAATTTATTTAATTTTCTTCCTGACACAATTAAGGGTCAAAAGAAGCACCATTACTTTTTGTTTAATACTATATGAAAGATGTAATTTAATATATAAATGTAAATAATTAATATAATTATATTATAAGTCAATTTTACACTTATAATTATAATATACATTTTCAATTAATTAAATATTAATTTATAATTATTAAATACATAAAAATGCGCCATTATTTGTAGAATATAAAATATATTATGTTTAATTTAAATGTATAAAATTTATATAAACAATAAAATCAATATAACACTTATATGTAATAAGATACTTATATAATTTTATTATGCAATAAAATATTAATTTATATACATTAAATATAATTCATACGCCCTCTTTCAGGTTCTATAAGGTAACACATCATTTACTGGGCTCCTGGAATAGCCTGTCTGACAAGTTCAGTCTGAGTTCCATATCAATTACAGTTTCAGACTTCTTGCTAAAGCAATAATCTATTTGGGAATAAGAAAAATTATAAATTTATGATACTTTCTTATTTATAATTGATAGTTTCATTGATATCAAAGGCAAGTGGGCTTGCACCACCTATTAAAATACATGCCATAATGTTAAAAAATAAGCCAAAAATTTTTCAGTGATAGATCAAAAAAATTTCATAAAAGCAACAATAAAAACTTACAAAATAATTAATGAATTGAAAAAAAAAATCAGAATCCAATATTTTTTGTTGTTTAAAATGTTGATGAATGTGTGAGATAAATAAAAAGTGGTGGGTTTGAGGAAGGATTAAGAATAATAATTTGTAAGGATCTGCTTCAACCACTTGTATAGCCACTTTTTTCAATGTTTGATATATCCATTCAATTTTATTCTAGATCATTGACTGTCTAAAGTATAAATTATAATGTGCTATATACTACAAAATCTCTGGATAATTTTAAAGTCCTAATACATATTTTTTCACATAATATGAATTTTCTTATTGAGATTTAGCATGTTACACATTTTCAAATTTTGAAAATTTTCTGTGAAAAGAAGTAATGGTGATACTTAACCTTCCAAGAGTAATTTTAAGTCTGTAACCTTATTTTTGTGAATTCATCAAAGGTGCTGACTAGACACACATGTATATGTACTACAGGACACAAATTCTGTTGGCCAACTAGAGTGAGACTTAGTGGATCAGAGCATAGACTTTTACCAACTTATGTAAGACTACATACAATTCTGTAAATGTGAAGGGACTTTTTAGCAAGTCTTTTACTAACCCCTTAATTCTTCAGATGACTGAATAACTGTCTTCTTTTTATTACATTAATTCTCTGATAATTCCCCTACCGCTCTTTTTCTTTCCTATATCTTATTCCTTGATTAATTATTTTATTCCATTATTTAGCCATTCCTTTTTATTTTTATTTTTTAGATAATTATATATTTTAATTCATATTTATTCAATTTTAGGTTGGTGAGGGCACTTTTCCGACTCTTTGGTCATTTTATGATTTTTTTGGTATTTTATCTTGCTAGTTATTTGAGCTATTTAGCACTGAGTTTTGATGTTGTAGACAATCCTATAGTACTAGCTATAGTCCTTGACCAAGGGAGTTGCAGTAAAACTGGGGAGAAAAACCCCTGTCCCTTTGAGAAATACCAGGTGAGATTTATTTGCTACAGCAAATTAGAGACTGTTACAATACCCCTTCCAACACAATTCTTGACTGCTTAACAAGTTAAGTAGCCTAAACAGACCACAGACCAAAGAGAACCTGAAATACAGAAAGATCCACACCGGAAAACCAAAACACTGTGCACTTGCTGCACAAAAAACAGCAATAATACTTTATGCGGGTTACGAAGCTACACCAGAGAAACCAGTTGTCAAAGTTGAGTTAAATATAGAACTAACCTTGCAACAAACACAGCCAATTTTGGCCAAAAAAACATTGAAAACTGAGTGAGAAACAATGATATAATTGCCAGATGGTTGTATGATAATAAAGGTTGCCCCAAAATGTCTTCATCAGTATGTACACACAGACCACCACCTAAAAATCCATGCACAGCAACTAATTTGGCACTTTTGACAGCCAAATTGAATAAAAACCCTCTAGGAATGCTCCCCAGACTTCTATAACCCAGGTGGGCGGCCCCTCTAGAGGTGGCCGGACCTCCCTGAAGCCAGAAAACCACTTAAAACCTCCAATAAAAGCAAAATACTTAGAAAAATACACCACGACTACTAAAACCCTTAAAACACAAAATTAGGCTATGAAAACCTTGTGAAATAAAATATAGAGCCAAATTAACTCTACTTATTGGTACTAAGCACTTAAACCTAAGACTTAAGGTTAGCCCTTAAAACACAAAAAACAAAATTAAACAGCTATCTTTTAGAAATGTAAAGTGAATAAATGACCCCTTGAAACTTGGAATATGAAAAATATCATCAAGATAAAAAATATAGAGAAAAGCAGGGACTATACAATGGTAGTACCCACATACCCATAGCTCAAATACTCACTGAATAAAAACTAAAATACACCTAATTCTTCAACCAATGTCAATTAAGACATACAAATACAGCGCCAACCAGACCAACAAAGGCCTCTGCCAATGTTGGAAGACCTCATCTTCCCTCCAATATATAATTTTCACATTCTCCTTCCTTAGATACACCATGTTCAGCTTTCTTTCAAAATCTGCCTTGGACATGGGCCCTTGCCAATACTGCATTGACAACAATCTAATCTGCACCATCACACCACAAGCTCATTCATACAGAACCTCCTGCTGTGTCTGCGAATCCAGAAAGAAGACTTGCTTCAGACTGGGTCCATTATCATCTTCAACAGCTTCACCTCCACCTCAACCTGTTCCATCTTCCACCAATACCAAAGGATCCAGGCCATCCATCCTGATACTCAGATTGGTCAACAAACTACACCCTTCAAAGAAGAGTGCCAGCACCTATACAGCAACCACTTCCACCATGCTTGTTCCATCTGACAATAAACAAAAAAAACTTTTATTCCTTCCTTCTACTTTTAAAACTGATGACTTCTCAGTTCCTCCATCTTCTGACAGTGATGATGACAATGTAGGATCCATTGCACCACCAACATATAACCACTAGCCTACCATTAAGGCCAAGTTCCAGAAACACTCCTCTGAACAAAAAAACCTTCTACTAAGCTACTTCCAATACACTCATGCTAGAAATCCACAGGACCTTGAGAAAAGGAAGCACCTCATCCACCAGTTCAAGACTAATTCTGAACACTTTGTTTCATCTCTTGATTCTCTTCTACCACTTGACTCTTGATTGAACTTTTTGTTTTAGAAATTAAATTCTTGACCATTCTCCAGACTTCCTGAATGTAGCCAATCATAAGAAATTCCTCAGTTTACAGTCTTGGGGGACTTATCCTCAGTTTTAAGTCTAGGAGGACTAACAACACCCACTTTATAGTCTTGGGGGACTCAAAACCTAAATCATAGAGACAGAACCATAGATCAAACCATTAAAAACCAAGGAAATAAACTAACATTCTGGGGTAACTGTTCTACAGAGCAGCCAGCTCACCTGTTACCCCCATACTTGCCTTAACTAAATTCAGAGACTCCCCCTTTGGATGCCCTCTGCCAGAATCACACCAACATCACATTATCAGCTTATAGTCCTGAAGGACTCAACCATCAAACCATCCTAAGTTTATAGTCTTGGGGGACTATACCATTCTTCAGTTTAAAGTCTTGATGGACTGAACATAGTGTTCAGTTTAAAGTCTTGATGGACTTTCCACACTTTTCATAAAAAGACGGAGCCATTTCCATGAAAAATACTCTGTGAACACCCTACTGAACTTCCACTTTCTCTTCATCATCTACCCATCACTGATAAAAATTTTCTTTTATCCCTTTTCTCTTCATTGTTGTCACATCACAGATCATGGCAGGATACCCAGATTTTTACCCATCAGACCTTCTTTTTTTCACTTCTCCCAAGGACTATGCTTGCAAACAGTGTATCCACATGTGGAGACCTTGCACCTTCACTCTTCCAACTCCTGAAGCCAAACTCTACAACAGGGCCTGTGAATCTTGAAACTCCAAAAGAAAAAAATGTGACAGAGACCCCAATTGTCCTATACCACCACCTTAACCTTCACAAAAATACATCTCTAGATCTCCTACCAGATCCCCAGAACTTGGTCCTGCTTCCTCTTCTATATCTTCAGCTCCATCCAGAAGATCACTCCACTCTGTCCCCAGAACACTCTCCAAAAGACCTGCTTTATCATCTCAAGAAACAGACTTTATATCAGCAAACTCAGCTAAAACAGCTTCAAAATCAGCCCCCAGGCTGCTAGACCATGCCCAGGCCGCCTGCCTGCCTTGCTAGGAAGCGAAAATAAGGCTCAAAACCTCCAATTCTAGCCAGAAAACAGCCACATTCCACCAGTAAACAACAACAACTCCACACAAAAACCTCCTAGTGCTCCCAGAGAAATGTGCATAAAGATTTCTTCATCAAAAAATGCCAAAAATTACAAAACTTCTAGAAGACCTTCCAGAAGACCTCAAGAAGACACCAGAGCACCAAACACTGCTCCCAGACAAAAATCTCCCTCTCAAACAAGAAGAATTAACTACACCTCTCCTCTGCAAGCCAATTACTCATCTGAAAGTTCGATTTATTCCAGATCTTTATCCAGAAGATCCCAATCAGCTTCCAGGTCACTTTCTCCTGGTCCATCCTATAACCAACCTGGTACTCCATCGCCAGTATCCAACCAAACTGAGCCATGCAAAAATATCAACAACAACAACAACAACAGCCCTGCTGCTCCAACCAGAAAAAAGGAACATCCTCATTCTAGTTCATATTCACAATACCATATAGAGGATGGCCATGAAAATCCATACCTCCATCTGCTTAATCCTCCTACTACATCCATTCAAAATCCTTCAACAGTCTAGAATCCAGCCACTTACAAATTTGATGAGCTTCCAATCTGCAAGTACCAAATTGATAAATCCAATGTCTTCAACAGAAAACAACTACTGATCCAAATCTTCTGTTTAGTTAGCACCCCACCTCCTGAAACCTTCATTGGGATTGGCCAAACTCTAGAAAACACATTGACACTGGATTACGCCGATATGAAGCAGCACCTGAGTATGATGTGTTCAAACATTCTTAAGAACTTTGCTCTTCATGGGCCATTGAATGAATTTGAGAATAATCTGAGGAAACAACTTCTTGATGATCACTGGAATATGTGTAGAAAAATTAAGCCCACCTTCCAACACTCCATCCCAGTCTCTTCTACTTCTACCCAAAAATTACCTTCCAGTCCAGTTCCTGACCATTACAATCAATACACTCTCTCCAGCTGCCTACACCACAAGGAACACAGTTCCTCCTCCAATCACAACATAAACCTAAACAAATGCTGGAGGCTTCTTCTTCCCAACATTAATTATCAAAACAAAAGAAATTAATAAGTTACTAAATGGAGAAAACAATAATAATTAGCAATTATAAAAAAATTATTTTTTTTTATTTTTTTTATTTATTATTATTATTATTATTATTTCTTTCTTTTTATTTTTTTATTTTATTTTTATTTTATTTTTTATTTTTTATTTTTTATTTTTTATTTTTTATTTTTAATTTTTTAATTTTTTAATTTTTTAATTTTTTTTTTTTAATTTTTAATTTTTAATTTTTAATTTTTAATTTTTAATTTTTAATTTTTAATTTTTAATTTTTAATTTTTAATTTTTAATTTTTAATTTTTAATTTTTAATTTTTAATTTTTAATTTTTAATTTTTAATTTTTAATTTTTAATTTTTAATTTTTAATTTTTAATTTTTAATTTTTAATTTTTAATTTTTAATTTTTAATTTTTAATTTTTAATTTTTAATTTTTAATTTTTAATTTTTAATTTTTAATTTTTAATTTTTAATTTTTTAATTTTTAATTTTTAATTTAATTTTTAATTTTTAATTTTTAATTTTCAATTTTTAATTTTTAATTTTTAATTTTTAATTTTTAATTTTTAATTTTTAATTTTTAATTTTTAATTTTTAATTTTTAATTTTTAATTTTTAATTTTTAATTTTTAATTTTTAATTTTTAATTTTTAATTTTTAATTTTTAATTTTTAATTTTTAATTTTTAATTTTTAATTTTTAATTTTTAATTTTTAATTTTTAATTTTTAATTTTTAATTTTTAATTTTTAATTTTTAATTTTTAATTTTTAATTTTTAATTTTTAATTTTTAATTTTTAATTTTTAATTTTTAATTTTTAATTTTTAATTTTTAATTTTTAATTTTTAATTTTTAATTTTTAATTTTTAATTTTTAATTTTTAATTTTTAATTTTTAATTTTTAATTTTTAATTTTTAATTTTTAATTTTTAATTTTTAATTTTTAATTTTTAATTTTTAATTTTTAATTTTTAATTTTTAATTTTTAATTTTTAATTTTTAATTTTTAATTTTTAATTTTTAATTTTTAATTTTTAATTTTTAATTTTTAATTTTTAATTTTTAATTTTTAATTTTTAATTTTTAATTTTTAATTTTTAATTTTTAATTTTTAATTTTTAATTTTTAATTTTTAATTTTTAATTTTTAATTTTTAATTTTTAATTTTTAATTTTTAATTTTTAATTTTTAATTTTTAATTTTTAATTTTTAATTTTTAATTTTTAATTTTTAATTTTTAATTTTTAATTTTTAATTTTTAATTTTTAATTTTTAATTTTTAATTTTTAATTTTTAATTTTTAATTTTTAATTTTTAATTTTTAATTTTTAATTTTTAATTTTTAATTTTTAATTTTTAATTTTTAATTTTTAATTTTTAATTTTTAATTTTTAATTTTTAATTTTTAATTTTTAATTTTTAATTTTTAATTTTTAATTTTTAATTTTTAATTTTTAATTTTTAATTTTTAATTTTTAATTTTTAATTTTTAATTTTTAATTTTTAATTTTTAATTTTTAATTTTTAATTTTTAATTTTTAATTTTTAATTTTTAATTTTTAATTTTTAATTTTTAATTTTTAATTTTTAATTTTTAATTTTTAATTTTGAATTTTGAATTTTGAATTTTAAATTTTAAATTTTAAATTTTAAATTTTAAATTTTAAATTTTAAATTTTAAATTTTAAATTTTAAATTTTAAATTTTAAATTTTAAATTTTAAATTTTAAATTTTAAATTTTTGATTTTTAATTTTTAATTTTTAATTTTTAATTTTTAATTTTTAATTTTTAATTTTTAATTTTTAATTTTTAATTTTTAATTTTTGATTTTTGATTTTTAATTTTTAATTTTTAATTTTTAATTTTTAATTTTTAATTTTTAATTTTTAATTTTTAATTTTTAATTTTTAATTTTTAATTTTTAATTTTTAATTTTTAATTTTTAATTTTTAACTTTTAATTTTTAATTTTTAATTTTTAATTTTTAATTTTTAATTTTTAATTTTTAATTTTTAATTTTTAATATTTAATTTTTTATTTTTAATTTTTAATTTTTAATTTTTTATTTTTTATTTTTTATTTTTTATTTTTTATTTTTTATTTTTAATTTTTAATTTTTTATTTTTTATTTTTTATTTTTTATTTTTTATTTTTTATTTTTTATTTTTTATTTTTTATTTTTTATTTTTTATTTTTTATTTTTTATTTTTTATTTTTTATTTTTTATTTTTTATTTTTTATTTTTTATTTTTTATTTTTTATTTTTTATTTTTTATTTTTTATTTTTTATTTTTTATTTTTTATTTTTTATTTTTTATTTTTTATTTTTTATTTTTTATTTTTTATTTTTTATTTTTTATTTTTTATTTTTTATTTTTTATTTTTTATTTTTTATTTTTTATTTTTTATTTTTTATTTTTTATTTTTTATTTTTTATTTTTTATTTTTTATTTTTTATTTTTTATTTTTTATTTTTTATTTTTTATTTTTTATTTTTTATTTCTTATTTTTTATTTTTTATTTTTTATTTTTTATTTTTTATTTTATTTTTACTGATTGTTACTTAAACTACTAACATACTAAAAAAAATTGAAAAGAATTAAACAAAATTGCCCAAATAATTATGAGATATGAGAAATGAAAATGAAATTAATAATAATAAGATGAATTAAATAGTAATTACAAATGGTTTCCCCCAGCCAATTGATGAGCTAATCCCCTGATACCTTACCCACATCCAAGTGCACTTTGATGTGGATTTTAAATGAATTGAAATAAAAATAAATTAAGAAAAATAATATCAATAAATATAAGATGAAATGAATAGAAATTAAAGTAAATAATAAAAAAATGAGATAAAAAAGAAAAACGCATTGCCCAGCCAATTGGTGAGCCTTTCCCCACCATTGCTTGCTCACATTGAGGTGACCCTGATGTGGTTACACCATATAATATAATTTGTGATTTTTACCATTCTTTATATCCTAATAACCCCCATAAAAATTAAAAGAAAAAATGAGAAAAAAGAAAATAATCTAAAACTTCTATCTAACACAACCATAGACACAAAAAACAAATAAAGAAGAAGAAAAAGTCTGGCTCCATAGAAAGTCCAGTCCAAGGAAATGATGACTGGGTGGGCTACCTCCAATAATCAAAAATGATGGGAGAACACCAGTGATCCACTACCAATCCAAATAGACCAAAGATAAAGAAGCCAGTTTCAATCCAGTAAACCAGTTTAAAGTCATAGTGGACTTGAAACCTGAATAATAAAAACCATAATTAGGATTCAACTAGGCCAAACAAAATACTTGAAAAAGACATTATGGAATACCTACTCTACAGAGAAGCCAGCTCATTTGATACCCCCAAACTTGCCAATATAAAATCCAGAAGCCCCCCCTGGGTACCTTCTAACAAAAATACAACATCCAACACAATAAACCAAAAACAAATAATAGTGAAGAGTCCAGCACTTAAATACCAAAAGACTTCCAGCTTAAAGTCATAGAGGAGTAAAACCTGTGAAGAGAAACCAATACTAGGGTTCAACCAAATTAAGAAAAGGGGTTGGAAACAGACTGTCTAGGGTAACTGTTCTACAGAGCAGCCAGCTAATCAGTTACCCCTACACTTGCCAAGATATAATCTAGAAGCCCCACCCATGGGTACCTTCTAACAAAAAAAAAGTTTCCAACAAAACATATGCACAGCATCACCAAAATCCAAAATTTAAAGAATTTTCCATAGTTTATCCTCATTGCGGAGTCAATCTTCTTCACTTTTAGTGCCTCTTGGGTAAAATCTCTTCACCTGATCAGCAGCCACTTTCTTCTTAAAGACTGCACCATCTAACTCCTCCAAAACACAAGAACCTCCAGACACCTGAGATTTGACTCTGTAAGGCCCATTCCATCTGTCACCAAAAATTTTTCACCACTGACTCTCCAAACTTCTATTATGCACCAAAACCAAACAACCAGGTTTCAAGGGATTCCTGAGTCTATGAGCCAAATTATTGTCTCACTATCTGACAGATTAATTTCTTATCTTCATCATTCTAGAGTATGCCTTCTCTTGAAATTCCTCTCTACATTCCATCTGTTGCATCTTGCCACAGAGAAAATCTTCTGTTGAGCATACATCATCCCAATCAGTTTCAAGATAAGAGAAAGCTTCCAAATCCACTGGTAGAACAGCTTTCTGCCCAAAAATTAATTCATAAGGGGAATAGACAGTTGTCCTTTTCACAATGACCCTATCAGCAAACAACACCAAGGGTAAATAATGCCTCCAATTTTCAGCACTATCTCCACAAAGCTTCACCAAAGCATTCTTGATAACTTGATGGCCTCTTTAAACCATGCCTTCAGTTTCAGGATAATAAGGTGTAGCCACTCTAAATTTAGAGCCAATACTTTCCACAGCTTCTTTAAATTCAGCTCCAAAATCTGGCCCACCATCAACAGTCACCAACTTCATTAACCCATATCTAAACACCCATTCCTTCTTCAAAAGTTCTACCACATTTTTGGAAGTCAAATTAACCAGAGGCACTGCCTCAACCCAACCAGAAAAATAATCCCTGGAAACAATCAAGTATTTATACCTGCCCTCTTTGATATGGACAGCATCCAGACTGACTCTTCAAAAACAGTTAATTCACCAGTAGCGCAGACAACCTCTTTAGTTTTCAAGTGACTTCTTCTTTGACATTCTTCACAAGATTAAACCCAACCCTGTACAGCCAACTTCATACCTGGCAACCAAAATCTGTCTTCTACTCTTCTATAAGTCTCCCCAAAGCCTCTATGACCAAGGTCTTCATGAAAAGACATCAACACCAACTCTTGACCCTCCCTCTGAGTCCCCACTACTTGAGGATTCTCATGTCTCCTCCTCATTAACCTCCTTCCTGACACATAGAAGCCAGGACTCTTCTTCTTGATTTCCACCCAAGTATCATCATCACAAATATCTGTCCTCTGAAGGTTAACAGATATTCAACCATAGTAAAATAAAACCCAGTCTGACCCCAGGTCTCATCTTCAAAATAAAAAAAACAACATCCAAGGGTACAACCCTGTCATCAGAATCACCATTGTACACATGAGCCACTTGACCAGCCCTACCAAGACACCAATTCCTAAATTTTGGTACAACCTTTTTCTTCCATTGAATCTTAAGAGAATCCAGTTCACTAACAAAAACAACATTTTCCAAATTTGAGCCATCCAAAACAACAGACGCATCTTCATCAAAAAAGACATCTTGATCACCAGAATCAAGATTAGAACCATCCAGTTTAACATCATGGGGGAGGAGATAAAAATCTTCCATTTTAGCCTCATGGGGGAGGAGAGAAAAATATTCAGCACCCTTTGTGATTTCCCTAACCACTTGGAAATCTTCATCTGTGAGTGGTATCCTTGATAATCCATCAGGAATTGTAATGGTTTTTTCAGGTTTGTGTACCAGGTCAAAAGAAAAATGCGGAATAAATGCCACCCACCTAGTAATAGGAGCATTTTTAAGGCTAGGTGTGTTGATCATTTGAGCCAGAGATTTCGCATCCACCTGCAGCTCAGAATTCCACCCCACAAAAAAGTTTGCAGCTTCTTAAAAAATTTTTCTACACCACAAAACTCCAACTTAGGGTGAGAACATCTAAACTCCACCTCACTAATTACCACTGACTCATACCTTACTATCCTGACACTCCCAGTTTTATCTTCCTGAGACAAAACAGAACAGACGCAATATAACTTTAGTCCACTTCCAGATAGATTTTTCCAGCTCCCACACCATAATACAACTTTTGAAGAATAATATCTTCACCCACCTCCTTTTTCAACTTCTGAAAAGCCTTTTCACACTCTTCAGACCATTCCCACTCTGTATCTTTCCTGGTCAATCTCCTTAAATGTTAAGCCAACAAAGAAAAATCTTTAATAAAAATTCTGACATACACATAAACTCCCAAAAAACCCCTGACTTCAGTAGTATTTTTAGACCTTGGCCATGACTGAATTTTATTAATCTTTTTCTTTTCCATAATCCTTCCCTCTTTAAATACCACATGACCAAAAATTTCCAGATCAGGAACACAACAACAAAACTTTGACCCAGAAATGGTCAAACCAGCCTCTTCAATCCTAAAAAATACTCTCTCTAGAGTAATTTAATATTCCCAAACAAACCTCCTTATACCAGTGTTTTCCTTCAGTGCCTCATTCCTATAATCAGTGGAGGGTCCTTTGATTCCATCATCATCAATAAAAATACCAGCATGGGTAGGAACCTCATCCTGTAAAATCAAAGTATTTGTGCTTGATATACTGCTACTGAATTGGTTGCTCCTTGATGCAAACTAGTGAGCTGAAACCTTCCCAAAGTAGTCTCAAAAGTTTTAAGTGGCCATGAATCTGTGTGAAGTTCCATTTCATCGTAACCACCCATTATCTTACCCAAACTATAACACACCCTTACAGTAAAAGCTTCCACAAAATCATCTGCACTTGGTGGCATCCCAGAATCCTTGATAGTGACTCTATACAAGGCTCTAAGATCATGTACCATCCTCAGCTTCCCATTCTGCTTCTTTACACAGAAAACTGGACTTGAGTAAAAAGATGTTGATTTTTTGTATAAACCAGTCCTGACTCTTTCCCTAATAATCTCTAAAAAATAATCCCTATTAGCAGCTGGAATTGGAATAGGTTTGATTTTCCAAGTTTTGTGACAAACCACAGGAATCAAGTATGATTCCCCATAAGAGTGTTTCAACTCACCCTTTTCCTCTTCCTCAAATTCCACTGTGCTCTCCCTCTGCAGAATAACATGCAACAAAAACTACTTTTCTTAATCAGACAACCACCCATCAGGACCAAAATTAACAACTTTCAACCTTTCCTCAGTCACTCTAGCAGTTTCCACAAAATCAGGAGAATTCTTCACCAGAGGAGTACAATACGGATCTCTTGACAAAGGAGGTCTCTTCAAAGGAGTATTCAAACCTACAGGCATAGGCTCATTGACAGGCCTAATCTTCTGCACTAACGTCTTATACTTTTCAGCTCCACCTTCAACTTGAGGGATCTTCAGGACATCTACACCACCAGGCCTGGAACAAAAACCAAGGGTTTCCCCATTGCTCACATGTTTGGCCAGGATAATGTTTTTGAAAGGTTTAGAAGAAGCCCTAGTGGTGCACAATTGGGAGGACTTACTTTTATTCCCCAATCTCACCACTCCAAAACCTTTGCACAATTCCACATCTTCATCCTCACTTCCATCTTCTAAATCTTCAAATCTTCGTTCATCTGCTGAATCACATCTTCTAAAATTGTGCAGTTTATCCCCATGCTGGAGGCCCGAAAATTGATCTTTATGATATTCTTTCTTCAAAATTTGGTGCAGGTTAACCTCATGCTAGAGCCCCAAAAATTGATCTTGATGATCATCTTTCTTCAAAATTTTGTGCAGTTTAACCTCATGCTGGAGACCCAAAAATTGATCTTGATGATCTTCACAAAAATATTTCTTTTCTTATTTCTAAATTTTCTTCAGATTATTTCTTGATTTTCTTCAGTTATCTTGAAATTTTTATTTTATTTTCTTGATTTTTCTTCTATCCCACAGAAATAACCAGGGGTTTCCCCAATGCTCACAGGCGTGGCCAAGGTAATGTTTTTGAAAGGTGTAGAAGAAACCCTAGTGGTGCACATTTGGGAGGTTTTACTTTTAGACCCCAATCTCCCCACTCAACAGCTCTTTTGCACATATTTCAATGAATATATATAACCAATCTTCTTATTTGAACTTGAATTGAAAATAATTGCGAATTTTGAGAGAGAACAGATACTTAATATAAAACTTGAAAAATAATTTCAGAGAAGAGAGACATTACAAAGAGAAAGTTAAAAATCCACTTGGTATATCTCCAAGGGAGTTGAACTACTAAAACCTGAGATTTCCTCATCATGGGGAGAGGTTGTAGCACTAGGGTTATCAGCCCTCATCACTCCAAAAAAGACACACTCCCACTAGAGCCTGAGCCACACTCCAAAAAACCAGAGGCAGAAACCACTTCTCTTCTTCTCCTACAACAATCCATGCACTAGAACATTGAAGAAAAACAAAGCCTGGTCTCCCAACCATCCTCTCCAGGAGATGATAACCTCATGTGAAGTATCCTTTTATCTTCACCAGTCAACTACAAACTGATTCCCAAATCAAATTGTTAGCCAATTCTTGCTTGAAAATCCATCAATAATGGCCCACCCAAAACAGATTTTCTGTTCCTTTGGAAATATAAAAATAGACCTTCCCTGAGGCTCCACCAACATCTAAATTCACAAAATCAGATGTTCCAAGCAATTCAGTGACATGGACACCAACTCCTCTCAAATTTACACCAATACCTGTTTTGATGGGGAGGCCCAGATGAGTAGCCTCAAACAAAGAAATCAGGTTAATCTGAGAACCTGAATCCACCAATTTCCTAGCCTCCCTGCCATTCAGAGTGACAATGAAATAACCCAGAGGTGCAGAAAAATGAGTTTCCAGCCCCTCACAAACTTTTTCAGCAGAATCACAAATGTATTCTACCTCCCCAGAAGAAACCCTTCTCCTGGTCAACAACTTTTTCTGCCTATTAGCAAACTCAGGACTGATAGCATAAAACTTCCCATACATAAGGGAAACCTAACCCTGATTCATACTTTCCACGACAGAGTCCATAACATTAACTTGGCCAAAAACCACTGGCCTCTCAAAGTGAGCTCTTTACTTCACTACCTTGGTCCTAGAAGATTCTTGAGGACCAGAACCACCAAAAAATTTGCGATCAACAGAAATCAAACCAGATCCGTCACCAGGCCCTCTAACTCCATCAGGCTTTGGCAATGAAGCCAAAGGGACATCCTCCTCAGAGTCAGAATGAAAATCTATAGGCATTAGTTCACCATTCATGTCCAGTACTCCAAAACTAATGGGGCCCATATCTGCCATACCCTTCTGAATTTTATACAGATACTCTTTGCTGTACTTCTTCCTAGATGAACTCAGCTTAGGATCCACCTTGGAAGCCTTAGGCTTTGTTTGAGCCTGAGAACTGCTCTTAGGCCTTCCCACCTTTCCTGCTTCCACATCATAAAAACCAGCCAAGCATTCTCCACTTGACTTTCCACCACAAGAATACAACTCCAAACTACCAAAGGAAGATGTAAATGAGACTCTATTAGACTCCTTCCTCTTTCCCTTGCCATTATATCCACCTTTACCAGAAGAAGAAGCTTCATTAGGCAACTCGTCAAACCTTGGCCTCCTTGAGTTGACATTATGTCTCCTCCTCACCAAGTCCACTGGAGCCTGACCATCATTAGGCTTCATAAAAGAACCATCTGGGAACTTGAACACTTTCCCATCAAATTCCACTTTCCCTTCAGACACATCCCTATTAAGTGCCCAAAAATCATTGGAATTGTGGCACTTACTGCTACAATAAGAGCAGACCCAAGGATCACTTCTCCCAGCCCTCCTTTCAAATCCCTAGGCTGAGAAAAAGCCTTCTTGGCATTCTGAGCCTCCTGAAAAAAATATGTAGCTATTTTTTCAGATCAGCCAACTGCTCCACTTCTGTATCAACCTATTTAGGCTTCTCAAGAGCCTTTCCCTTCTTCACACTTTCCTTATTCTTAGATTCCTCCACATCTTCAGCAAAAGCTTCACTGACCTTGCTAACATACTTGGTGCTAGCTTCTTGGCGAGAATCCACTTCCAACAGTTTCAGATGACCCTCCACAAACTCCTTCACCACAGAAAGAGCAGGAAACTTCTAATTCCCATTAGGAAAAATCTTCATTTTATCCTTCCTTGCCAACTCCTTCAGCACATCTATTCTGACATTGCTGGCCAGAGCAGAACAGAAAATATCCCTTGCAGAGTCAGCACTCTACAACTCCTGAATATCCAACAAATAATCCACCACTGGCTCCAACTGAGCCAGAAACTTCCTATAAGTATGGAGGTTGTCCACCCCTCCATAAGATTGCCATTCACTTGAAATCATATTGAGATCCACCATTGAATATCTGGATCCCCATCTGTCTGTCATCTAAAGACACAACTTTTCCAATCTTTCCTCCTATAACCCTCCATAGCAGAAACCTCTTTCACCAGAGACCTATCACCAATGAAGAAGATGATTTTCTTCATAATGTCCAAGTGAGAAGCACCATCCACATTCCCAGAAGCCTCAAACAGCTCCAGAAACAACTTCAAATCCTCCCCCATAAACATAGGCCCCTTCCAGGACTTGATCCTAACAGAAGGCCTAACAGAAACAGGAGAATTTCCATCCTCATCAGCACCAACAGTTCCACTACCACCACTAGAGAAAAAGGGTCCAGAAGCCATGGTCCAATAGATTTCAGAAAACTAATCTCCAACCAAAGAAGAGAGTCAAAAAGTAACCAAAAGTCCAAAAAGCTAACAAATCCTCACCCCACATTTGGCGCCATAAATGTAGACAATCCTATAGTACTAGCTATAGGCCTTGACCAAAGGATTTTGAGTAAAACTGGAGAGAAAAACCCCTGCCCCAATGAGAAATACCTGGTGATATTTATTTGCTACAGCAAATTAGAGACTGTTACAATACCCCTTCCAACTCACTTCTTGACTTCTTTACAAGTCAAGACAGTAGCCAATGGAAGACCACTAAGAACCAAAGAAGCAGAAACCTTAAATGCAGAAAGATTCACACAAGAAAAACAAAACACTGTGCACTTGTTGCACAGAAAACAGCAATAATACTTGATGCAGGTTGCAAAGCTACACCAGAAAAACCAGTTGCCAAAGTTGAGTTAAATGAAGAACTAACCTTGCAACAAACACAGTCAATTGTGACCAAAAAACAGTGAAAACTGAGTGAGAAACAATGATATAATTACCAGATGGTTGTATGATAATTAAGGTTTCCCCAAACTGTCTTCAGTATGTACCCACAGACCACCACCTAAAAAATCCATGCACAGCAACTAATTTGGCCCTTTTGGCAGCCAAATTGAATAAAAACCCTCTAGAAATTCTCCCCAGCCTTCTATAACTGAGGCAGGTGGGTGGCCCTCCTAGAGGCAGCCAGACCTCCCTGAAGCTAGAAAACCACTAAAAACCTCCAATAAAGCCCAAAATACTTAGAAAAATCCACCACGACTACTAAAACCCTTAAAACAAAAAATTGAGCTGTGAAAACGTTGAGACATAAATATAGAGACAAATTAGCTCTACTTATTGGTACTAAGCACTTGAACCTAGGACTTAAGGTTGGACCGTCAAACACAAAAAACAAAATTAAAAGCTATCTTTTAGAAATGAAAAGTGAGTAAATGACCCCTTAAAACCTGCAATATGAAAAATATCATCCAGAATTAAAAAATAAAGAAAAACTGGGACTATCCAATGATAGTACCCACATACCCATAGTCCCAATATTCACTGAATAAAAACCAAAATACACCTAATTCTTCAACCAATGTCAATTAAGACATAAAAAAAAAGTGCCAACCAGACCAAAAAAGTTCTCTGCCAATGTTGGAATACCACAATATATATAATGAAAAGATTTGTTGCACTTTACTCTAGCCTCTTAAAAAGAATAAAAGATTTGAATGAATTATTATGTATTTATTTAATTTATTAGATTCTTTATTAAAAATAATTAGATAAGATGATTACTTTTAAATTTAAGAATTACTATTTCTCTATCACCTGTATTCTTGGGCTATTATAATAAAATAAAAAACTGAATATATTGATTAATTATTTGATCATGTAAATATAATTTTTTCAATGATCTACTGAAAAGCCTTACTTCATGTGGGACTATTTATTATTTTACTTAAAAAAATTTTAAACCTCCATTTGACCTTATCCTTCTGAAATTTATATTTTTAATTTTTAACTTCTCTAATTTTTAATTTTTACATTTTTGTTTTTTTCTATTATTTATATTGTTTTCTTCACCAATTCCGATAAACAGAATATTATTTTTTTCTTTATCCTACAATTTTATTCATAGTAATTACTTTGAAGTAATTATTGATTTTTTTGAAAAAAAATAGATAAACACAAAATAATTTTCTTGATAATTTTCAATTGATGTCTATTATTCTATACTTTTTTTGTAACTGTAATTTTATATTCTTTAATTTTCTATAATTATTATAGCTTTTATGACTCATTTGATATAAATAGTTTCTTTAAAGTTTAAAAATATTATGATTAATGTAATTTTCTAACTTTGGTTTCATTAAATAATTCTTGCAATTTGTCTATATTTTTTCTTTAAGGCTTTGGTTGTTTTTCCTTATTTTTGTGATATTTATGATTTTGATGAGTCTAATTAGTTTTACATTTTCAATCAATTAGGTGAATTTTTTGGCTTAATGATTTTGATAATTTATTCCAGTTTAAAAAAAAACTTAATTTATTAATTTTAATGGATTTTTAAACAATTTAAATTTTTTTATTTGTTAATTTTTAGGATTTTTTGGTGATTTATTTTAAAATTATTTATTTTTATGATAATTTTTGAATTTTTATTATTTTGATAAATATTTTAATTAATAAGATCTAATTAGGATTTCAAGATTGATAAGATTTATTTAATTTTAAAATTTAAATAATTTATATAAAAATAAATATTATTATAATTTTATTTATTTATTTTTATGATTTTTATGAATTTTTCATTTTCTTAATTTTTTTTAATTTTTTGCTTTTAGTGAAATTTTTAAAAATGTTAAAAATTTTGATTTTTTTGATTTTTTTTTGATTTTTTTAATTTTTTTTAATTTTTTTTGTTTTTTTTTTGTTTTCCTTGATTTTTTGATTTTTTTTTTGATTTTTTTGATTTTTTATTATTATTATATTTTTATTATGACTTCATTGTTTTTTTTGTTTTTTTTTGATTTTTTTGATTTTTTGATGATTTTATTTTTTTTACGATATTTTTTGACTTTTTTGATTTTTATGATTTTTTTTATGATTTTTCATTTTATTTTTTTCATTTTTTTTATTTTTATGTTTTTTTTATGATTTTATGATTTCTTTGATACTTATCACCACAGAAAAAATGGGGGGGTATTGCTAGCAATACCCCTTGCTTGAGCTCCGTTGAGCCACAAATCTATGCTTGAATTATGCACACATCATCACCATGTAGGAAATTGTTTGGCCTTACATTTAGTCAGAGATTTGTCACAGATTGAGCTCAAGATGAACCTACATTGATCACCGTTTGATCTTGTAAAATCCTAATTTGATCATCAGTTAAGCTCCCTTTGATCTCACTTTGATCTAACATAAGCTTTTGCATATCCAATATGTCAACTATTCACTTTCAAAAAGATTCATAATGAATTTCACATGGAATATTAGAAACGAAACCAGTAATTTTGAGTAAATGTCTCATCAAAATGATTAATCTACAACAAAATACCATCAAAATTCAATCTGATTACTGAAAACTTTTGTTAAAATGACTAATAGATATTTAAATTGGAAAATAATATTCCATTTCTCAATTTCAAATTCAAAATATAAATCCTCGTTTGAAATGTGAATTTTGTAGATTCCTTGCCTTCCTATATTATGAGTAATATTTGAGGTATTTTACACCTTTGTAAATATGGTGTTGTGCTGCTAGAAATTATCTCTGTTTCAATTCAACTTTATTGAAGCTTGAGTCCAGAATGATAAATATTTTATAACTATTTTGAGAAAAAAGTCACTAGTAATGAATTTAGCCTTTTATCTGTCCTTTATTAAACCTCACTTAATCCTACTTAAATCCAAATTGACCCACAAAAACCTTATTTGGGATATTTTTTAGCCCAGGATGATTCAAGATTGGAGCAAAATATTATTTTAAATATCCAATATGCCTATTGATTAAATTTCTTCAAGCTTACTTTAAATTCACATTAACATTAACTTTCACAGGAAATATTAAACACAAATCTTGAAAATATAGTATTTAAAATCATAATAAATATAATATAATATGCTTACAACAAAATTTTCTTTCTGGATTAATTGAAACGAAAAATTGTTCATTTGTGAAAATAGAAAAAATACTATCCATCCTGAATTTAGAATTCATTTTTAAAAATTTAATGCCCCCTCACTTTCAAGTTTATCATGTATTTCGAAAATTATATTTTTAATAATTTTGTGAATAGTACACCTGAGATATAAACTTGGGGATATCAAAAACTAAAACATCAGCAAATTGAAATGTTTTTTATTGTTATGAATGGAAATAATGATTGAAAAACACCATTAGAGCAAGTTTGATTTTGAATAATAGGCATACTTTCTCATGTAAATTTCAATAAAAATAATTTTTATTCTTACTTAAGTTGCGGTGGATACATTTGAGCTCAAAAAGAATTAAAATTGATAAAATAAGACTTCTATAGTTCATATTCAAAAATGAAATCACCCTTCATTATCTACCTGTAAACTATTTTAAATTGAATAATTTCAAAGTCAGTATATACTGATGTTATTTTTTCTTCTAAAAAATTTATTATATAGATTAATAGTCATAAACAGTTGACATAGATGTTAAATTTATATAAGCAATCTTTAATTCATAAAATGATAAAACTATCTTTTATGTAAAAAGTGATGAAGGAAAAAAATATTATTAAATTTTTGATGCACTATCAATAAAATTGAAGATAGAGCATATCAAAAGTTTAAACTTAATTTCAATTTTGATATCATCATTTTATTTTATTTTACTTGAGTAGAAAACAGATTTTAAATCTCAATATAATTTTAAATCCCATTAGTTTGTAGATTTCAACATTTGAAACTATGAAATAAATATTTATGAAAGAATTTTACAATATTTGCCCTTCTAAAAACTCATAAATCCAACTTCAAATCTTCTAACCTTCACAAGTAACCACAATGCATTCTGAAAATACTCTATATTTAAATAATTAAAGGTAAATAAAATTATGTTTTTATTCTTTATTTCAATTTTTGATAAATAATATATATATATACATATATATATATATATAATTTCTTAAAAAGTCTAAGAGGGAACTTAATAGTGGTTTTGGCATTAGATATATAGATTCAACTTTCAAAAAATTTGTTTGGAATAAATTACAAAGACAAAAAGGATATATTTTGATGAAAGAATACTGATTTAGGTTCTCTTAAAATATTATTAACCATTTTTATGGAATATTAATCCATGGTTATCATTCTTTATGATATTATCATAGAATTTTTTCCTTTTTTAATATAATGATTTTCTATTGTGTGGTATGTAGGCTAAGATAAGTTTAAAAGATTTATTGAAGATATATATACCAGAAACAGTATAATCTGTAGATTTATAACTATAACTTACTTTTCTGATGTTTTACATCATTGATAAGTAGCTCATGCATTACACAAGTAAATAATTATAGTCTCTGGAAATAATTCCTTGTGAATTTCAATTTTTTTGTTATTCTTAAAATCATTACTCAAATAAACTAAAATTTCTTCAAATATTGATTGAAAGAAGGAGTTACAAAATCTTATTTTGTAGTTATAAAAGTTTGAGTTATTTTTCATATTATCAAGTATAATGAACATTTGTAAATTTTAACTTGAAAACTAGTGATCATAGCAAAGTAATACTGGAAGAATCAGATAAAAAGGGTGGAATAAAGTCATAGCACAACAGGAAATGATACAAAATTGTTGATTTTTATCTCATAAAATTCAACTTATTTTTAACATATTTTACCACCTTTAGATAATGTTTAGTGGATTTTAACATTATTATAACAAGCAAACTTAACAATGTTTTGATTTTTTTAACAAAAATAAATATTGTTAGATCATTTTTTTAAAAAATATGACTTATTTTTATGCTTTATCTACAATAGTTAGTAGTTTTTTTTGCAGAAATTACTTGTTTTGATATTCTATTTTTGAATTTTTTAAGAGACTTCATTGCATTAAAGTTTTGTAATAATTTTTCATTAAAGCATCATATTTTAAATCTAGAGAATTGGTTTTGAAATAATATATATTTTCATGTTAATTGACTCATTATTTTTGGATTGATAAATTATGTTAAAATTGGGATTGCTTATTTCTAGTGAGTGTACATCATAGTTTGTTTTCAAATCAAAGATTAATAAATGGTGAAATTTGGTAAAACTCTAAATATCTTTTAAACCTTTTTGATTTAAATAATGTTTAATGTTATGTAATCATTCTATAAGTAGAACACAGTTAAAATCTGATAATGGTACATTGCTTTCAATTTCTAATACTAAAATTCTATTCTACTTGAAACAATGTAAACTAAAGCTTGGTATCTCATAAGAAACTCACAATTTTCAAAAATCATATTTCCAACTTTTTAAACATGATACACATTAAAATATATTTTTAGAATAATTTCCTAATTAGTTTCAAATACTAGAAAATAATGACCTCAATTTATTTTAATACTTAAACCATTCTGATGAGTGAATTTCACAATCCTCTAAGTAACATATGGTTACCATTTATACACATATGCATGATTTCTCCTTTTGTTTAATTTTAGCTGAATCTAAAAAGTAAAATCACATGTTGAATATCATCTATAGATAAACTTCTTATATTAGAAGCTAATATTTCATATGAGAAATTTGTTATTGAGTTTGGGAAACATTAATAAGTGTTGGGTATTATAATTGAGCCATTTATTCAAGTAAATAAAAAAGGATGACGTTCTAAATATTTCATATATATATATATATATATATATATATATAATAAAAATTAATTATATAGTAGCATTTAACCATGTTTTTATACTAATGTCATATAAAAAAAGGGATTGAACTAAAACTTTCAGTAAAGAAAATAAAAATAAGATAAGTTAATATTCTTGTTTATATTCTCATATTTTTGAAATGGCTTACTTAAGGGAGAAAATTATTTGGTTTTAGAGTACAAGAATTTCTAGATAAAAATCTTCACAATATAGTTTGACCCTCTAAAAAAGAAAATTCCTTAAATTTTACTATCACATTTTATATATTTGTTAAGTAATAGAAAATGGAGTTGTGTCTTTGACAATGAAGCTTTAGAAAATGAAATAAATGATTTAAATTTATAATATAATTTTTGAAACAATAAATCATGTATTCAAAAAAAATTATATATCTTACAATCAAGATAACAGTATTAATTAAGCAACTCTAACAACTTTGGAAAGAAACAAGAAAAAAATAATTAGTAAAATGCATAAGTTATTTTTAGAATTTAAGGAAACTTAATAGCTCTACCTGTAAACTAGCCTTAAAGCAGGTTTGGATTTAACATGTGGAAATTCATACATAGTACCCTTCCATCATTAGAGCAGAATAAAATTTATGTAGTTTTATTTTTTTAATTTATAATAGTATTTTTATTTTTGGCTTTTTCATTAGTATAACTATATATTTTTTAACTTTTTTGTTTTTCATAACATAAGTTCAAAGCTGCACATCACTACTTCAAGATGAAACTCCATATAATGTAATCAATGAATGATATATTATAATGAATTTTACTAGAGACTTTTCAAAAATGGTGATTAAGAATACTTATTATAATTTTTTAAATTTTTATTATTATTCTATCTCTTGAAAGGAGATGGCCATATCTCAATTTAATTAGTTTTTCCTCAGAAAAATTTATTCTTGATCTAAATAAAATTGCATCACTATTAACTAGATGTTATTATACAATTTTAACAATTTTTTTATCTGAACATAGTTGAAAGTATGTATAAATTAAAGTGTTTCCACATAGTCTTACTATTATCCCACCATTATTTTCACATTTAGATTTCATTATAACTGTAAAATAAGTTTTTCAATAATTTTAATAATACCTTAATATTTAATAATTTAGTTACATAGTAGATTTTTTATCCTTTTTTTTTATGAGGCTTATTATATAAACACTACTTTTAGATTTTATCCATTTTGATGTCTGATAATTTAAATTTTCATTTAACTACCCAAATTATATCAAAAAAAATTCAAAAGTATATTTTTTTAATGTACTCTTTTTGATAAACTTATCATTTCTTATAGGTTATTCTTCAACTATTTATTGTAATTAACTACCCACTCATTTATGGTCTGTTATTGTTGTTCATTACATACAGACAAAATAAGGATACTCTCATATTATATTGGAGTTTTAAATTAAAAAGTAAATACTAGTGGCTGGTATTAAATATGAAGTTGTTATAACTAAGTTGAACATTAATTAATTATTAAATGGCATTTTATATTACAAATTTTATTGAATGTATATAAAAATAACACTCAAGAAATATATATAAGATATATATATAACCATTGTATATCAAAAATGAAGTACTTATCAACATGGTCTTTTTAAATGATTTTCAAATTTACTTAAAGAGACATTAATATTACCAATTCAAATTTTATATCAAATACAACAATATTATTATTTCATTTTTAATTATTTTACAAAAAATTTGAGTTTCAAAGTAATTTAATTCAGTATTTAATGAATGTTTTTGAAAAATATTTTTAAAAATAGAAATAACCCCTCACAAAAAAAAATATAATTTTTTTTACTTACAATTTGCACCATATTTCTACCCTTAAAATATTTTTATTCTTCTAACAAAAATATTTTTTAAATAAATTTAAAATTTTTTTCATTATTCAATTACAAAATGTCAAATTTATAATTTATTTTACCTTACTAAAAAATTTAGCTGAAAATTTAATTTTGTATTTCCAAAAAATAAACTTAAATGTCAAAAATTAAAAAAACAAAATTATAAATATAATTATGAGAAAGAGGTAGATTAAATTTATAATATTCATATAAAAAAAATTCATATATTTTATGGTGTTTGAATTTTAAATTTAATGTATTAAAAATTAATTATTAAATAACCAAGCCAAATGAAATTGGCTTGGATTTTTGGTATCACTAGAACTTATTTTTTTTCTTTTACTCACATTTTAATTTTTAATTTTTTTTTTTTTCTACATTTCTCATTTTTTTTTTTATGATTTTTAATGTTTTTAAGACCGAAGTTGCTTTCAAACAACTTCGGTCTAACGTTTCTCTCACTTTCCCACCAGATTGCACCTGGTAGGGAAAGTCGCTTCCATTTTAGAGACCAAAGTCCCTTGCAGGGACTTTGGTTTCTCTGTGTGCATTGCACAGCCAGAAAAAAACTGGCTGTGCAATGCACTGCATGCAGCACATGCAACACGCATTGCTGCTGCAAGTAATGCGCATTGCATGCAGCAGAAATGCGCGTTGCATGCAGCAGCAATGCAGGCTGCATGCAACGCGCGTTTCTGCTGCATGAAGCACGCATTGCACATGCTGCGCATATCTCATGCAGCTGACTTGATATCAGCTGCATGAAATATGGTAGCGATTGTGCAACGCGCGTTACTTGCAGCAGCAACGCGCGTTGCACACTGCTTTGGCCACCTCCCAGCCTAGTAAATTAGCTGGGAGGGTGGCAAACATTACAGCAAGCAATCGAAGTCGCTTTTAGCGACTTCGATTGCTTGAAAGAGACACTTCCAGCCAGGGGAAACCTGGCTGGAAGTACTAAATTGCAATGTAAGGGACCCAAGCCAATTTCAAAGGCTTGGGTCATAAATTAAGGTTTCTAAAAGGCAGCCAGTATAAATCTGGCTGCAATAAAAAGTAAATTTTTTAAATAAAATACATAAAAAAATAAAAATTTGTTCAAATAAAATATACAACACTCTTTCGCCAGTAAGAAACAGCCTTCCATTGTTACACATAGAAACAAAATCAAATGTTTCTTTCATCAAAATTGGCCATGTTTCAATATTTTGAACCAAGTAAGATCAGGAAAAAGGTCACGGCAAAAAAATTGCATAATTAAAAGTCTCCCAATTTAATATGGTGCGGAGGTTCATATTTTAGAAATAGGTGGTGCACATTATAGTTTCCTTTAAAAAAATTCAAAAATGAATTAATTTTGGCGCAATGTAAATTTAAATGTGATGAGTGTATGTTTTTTAGCTACGTGAAACATGGTAGCTAGAATTATGTGGCGTCAATTTTTTTTAGATGTGAAATTCAGTGTTCCACAAATGTGCATCTGTACAACATGCAGCCAAGTAAATTCTAGCTGGAATTAGTATATGCATAGGAAAAAATGATCATGCTGTGTAAAGTGCCTTGGCAACATCATTCTTGGAATTTAGATGAAGTTTATCATATGACTTGGAGAGCTGCATTTTTTTGAAAATGTGATCAGTGAAAATTCATGATATATACATCTGTTTGCCACCCAATTTATTTTTCCTTTCTCTTTCTCACTTACCTTTTTCAAAAATTATCAATCATATTTTTGCTTTATCATTTTGAATTATTGGTACTATTTTCTTGACCTTATCTGATTACCGGTAAGCAAATTTTTCTTGCTATTGCATTTCATATCATTTTGGTTTGTTACACTTTTTTACACTTTTGACAAGTTAATCTAATGATTCTAATTCTGAATTTATTTTTATGGTATCTTTTACTGTACCCTTTCGATTCATTATAAAAAAATTCTTTTTCAGTTAACTTAAAGTTTTTTTATTTGTTTGTCAATTTACTTTTCTTTATTCCTTATCAAAAATGTTCAATTTATTTATCTAACCATTTATTTTTTAAAACAGTGATTATAAAATAAACTTTATAATTAATTTTGATCAATCAGCTACAAATGGAAGAAGATTTTATAGACATGTAAGTTCATGTTTTGCTTATCATTTTTCTATATTTCTTTAATACTTTCTCAACCATTATATTATTAATATGAAAAGTAAAACATCATCTCGTACTTGCTGAAAGCATACAGGATAATGTTTTGCTTTTCATAATAATAATTAGATTGTTTGTACTTTACCTTTAATTTATTGATTTTTAAGTTGTTTCAAAGTCTCGTACTTGCTGAAAGCATACAGGACAATGCTACAATTTAAAAATTAATAATTTATTGAAGTATAACTTTCTAAGTCAATATATTGATCAGAGCAAGATTTTTCATTTTATATATGTGGATATCATAATTCCGTAAATTTTTTAATATTACTAGTGTATTGGAGTTATACTTTCATTATATTATTAATATTAAGTGTAGAGCCAAATCTCGTACTTGCTGAATGCATACAGGATAAAGCTATACTCTTTATATGTATAATTTAATAAAGTATACCTTTGAAACGCTTTCTTAATATTTGAAATAAAGAAAAAGTATATAAATTTACTAATATGTAGATATGCTAACTTTTGTATTTCTAATATTGAAGATATGATAAAGTTAAAGGTATCATTGACTGATAATTGAAATTATGTTACTATTTTCTAATTTTTGATTTTTTTCTATTTTAAATCAAAATTGAATTCTCTTAGGATTGAACCATCAATGAGTAACGATTTGAAAAAAAAAAAACGGCCAGGGAAGAACTCTAACAATAGGTGGGCGAAAGACATTGCTACTGGAATGAAACTTGTAAACGCTCTTGGAATGGATACAAACGGGAAGAAGCCACATTTCTATGCACGATCTTATGCAAATAATATGACAGATTGCAATAATTATTACAATTTTTTTCCTGGATGTAGTATTTATAAACCAAAAGGTGTCTTAATACCTAATGTTCTTGTGCAGACTTTTGAAATTCATGAGCTCAAAGAACTAGATATGTTAGAAGCTACGGTGCGATGCATTAAGGATCTTTCTTACTGCGAACATGAAATTAAAAATAATGGTTATCATCAAAGAGCTGGTGGTTTTGGAAAAATGTTTGGTGGTGGCTTTATTTTAGATAGAAAGAAATCTTTACATATTCGTAAGTATCACTTTTTTTAATTTAAATACTGAATTTTTGAATGCTTTTCCTTGCAGATGAATACACTGATGATATTGTAAAAACGGATGAATATAAAAAACGAATGAAGAGGATTGCAATGTACTTTGAATATTTTTTTAAAAAAATATCATATGTAAAGTACAATGAGGCAACTAATCTTTGCGCAAAACTTGGTATTCCTGGATTTTCAAAAGTTTCTAGTGAAGAAGACGGTGTACCGTTTGCTAGTAATTTAACTTGGACATCTGGAGGGAATGGTAATGGGTTCTCTAATGAGGTTCATCTCGATAAGGATGCAAGTGAGTATACTTTAGGAATATTTTTTCCTAAAGATACAGAAAAAAACACCATTCATATGAAGTATGATAAGACCCAACCACGACAAATAGGTGGAGAACTTATGTTTCCCGAAATTCGAAGTAAAATCAACTTTGAAGCAACTAATGGAATAACAGTGACATTATGGCCTGCCAATCAACTAAGGCATTTTACCTCAAGATGTCATGAAATTCCTGGCTTCACTAGGATAGGTTCTTCTATTCAAATCAGCACTAGACTTTTTCATGCTATAGAAAAGCTTAATGTTTTTGATATTGATATTTCAGAATACTTAGAAATTAAAACAGAAAAATTTAGGTTAGAATATTTGATTAGTGCTTTGAGAGTTTTTTTGAAAAGAGATGACTTAATAGAGGAAGAAATAGAATCAGCAAAGTATTATTTATCTAATGTTAAGACAAATCTAAAAAATCTAGATATATAAATATTAAAAATTTATATTATATATACACAACTTAATGCAAATTTAAACATGATAAATACTGGGAGTAGCTGTAACATTTTCAGTTTTGATAATTATAGTATTATCTATTTCTTTTATTTGTGAAATAAAATAATTTTTTTTCATAATATTATAAGAAAATTTGATTTACTTTTGAGGAAATATATAAGTTGTGAAATCTTTAAATGTCATTTTTATTAAATTGGTAGCAAAGGTTCTAAAATAAAAAAAACTATAATAAAGAATTTGAAATATATTAGCCATAAAAATGTGCTTTTAATGCTACCAAATTAACTGTATAGTATTTTAGGTCAAACAGGCTTATTAATAAAAAAGGTAATAATAAAGAGTTGAAGAAAGAATTTTGAATCAATGATAGATTAAATTGTATTTTTTTAAGAATGTACTCATTTAATTATTTAAATTGTTCTACTTCTGATTAAAAATGTTACAATCAACGAAAATATTTGTAATAAATAATAGATTATATAATATTAAAGGTAAAGTAACAAAACTAGAGCAGTTATCATATTTTTATATAAACAATAAAATATTTAAGAATTTAATACAAGTATTTGAAATCATATAAGTAGATTTTAAAATCTTTGTTATTGCTGGACTTACAATAATTTTTTTTAATAATTAATTTAGAAAATCATGTCAAAGGTTACTTAATAAATTTCAAAGATGGTCACATTTTTGACGTATTTGAAGGAAAATAACTTGAATTATACAAGATATATCATATAGAAAGAACTTTATCTATTTACATGTTGGAATATTAATTTATTGAAAGGCTATGTTTAGCAAAAAAAGGTGATACTGGCTGAATGGAGCTCCAGTGATTAAGAAAATCTGCAGAAATAGCCCTAGCAATTCCCGGAGGACTTGGGGTATCAAATTTTAAAGGAAATGGATCACACTTGCCTATAAAAGGTTTTATTAATGTTAAAATATAGTTATTTAAATTTTTCCAAATTATTTCTTCCATCAAATGATTTTTTTTTTCATGTAAATTAAGAAACTTAACTTCTGATATTACCTCCAAGCAATCAGCTGCTGAAGCCAATCTATGATCTTGAGAGCTCAGAAATAAACCACGGACACCATCAATTATATAGAATGTGAAAGATTGATATCGGTGGTGGGAGTATTCAGAATTTATTTTGTTTAGTGCAGCCTTTTGTTTCTCTCTCCTTATAGTCAGTTCAGTATTTTCGTTTTTCTCACTTGATTGTTGAGCTTCACTAGTCTTGCCACTTGATATTGTTGCAGCACAATATTTTGATTTAAGAATGATAATTGACATAATTATATCAATGATAATATTGCTGATTTGAAGAAGAGTTGACATTGATATATCACGGGTTTGAAGTGCAGTGGGACCAACTTCTAAGCCATCAGAAATCGGACTCTTCAGATTTGAAAGGTGAGCTAGAAGCTGAAGACCACGTTCAATTGGACAATCTGAGTTAATGTTTTGATGTGATGGAAGCTGGCTGAATTCATGTGCGGTCAGATAAAGTGAAGATGATATAAGAGATACCCATGAAGAACGGCAGTGGTCACTTGGGATCATTAATCTCATGAGCATTCGGATAAGATTGGATTCAGGGTGATCCGTTTTCTTTGTTGAGGAAAGAATTTCAGTATTTAAACCATCAGGATCACATAAATCTTCCATTTTTTTGAAATCAATATTATCGAGTACCCATAGCTGTGAGCTATCAATCTCTAAAAAAATATTTGCTACAAAAGGAAAAAAAAAATAAGTAAAAGAACAAAAGTCAAGACTAAAAATTATGGTAACTTACATAACTCAGTAAGTTTTGAAAGCCAATCTTCTCCACAAGATTTTTCCCAATGAAAAGTAAACATTGGAATATTTGACATGGGTTCTTGGGAATAAGTAGAAGAGCGTAATTCGAGGAGAGTAACAATTTCCAACCACGACCTTAGGACCTTTGCCGTGCTGATTCTACCTTTATAAAAATTATGAATTTTACAGAATTCCTCCTGCAAATCAGATTCTTTTAGAACTGAGGGTGAATAAGTTAGAGGTTTTTTCGATATCTTGATTGGAGTTGATTTCATTGGTAGAGAAGCTTTCAAAGAGGTCAAAGTAGGTAATTTAGGAGGTGATGGGTATTGCTTCTTAGAAATGAAGGAATTCGGTGATGAGCTGTTTGAATCATCATCTTTATCAAACATATCAACATGTCTTGAAGAAGATTTTAAACTTTGCTTTTTTTGATGAACAAGCATAGCTTCATATTCTGATAGTTGATCATCGCTATTTTCATTGCTCTTTTCATCATCTTCATCAGGGAGAGGGCGTTTATGGATGGAACAATCTACAGCAGGTGAGTTTCTGGTACAAAATATCAAAAGAAAGATAAAAAGTACAATATGTAAGCAATAAAAGAGATATATGATTGAATTTTAAAGATAAAAGAATAACAATAAAAAAAAAAGGAAACAAGAATATACTCATTATCAAAACCTTTGCTTTTTTTTTGAGATTTATTATTTGATACATCAGAAAATTCATTAGCAGAAGCCGGTTTAATACGTCGAACAAAAGAGGAGCCTTGGGATAATCTCTTTTTCTTGGAGCGGATAACAGGTGTTTCAAGATTTTCCTTAGAAGTTGAAGCATGAGTTGAAGCTGATGGTTCATCTGTCTCATCATCATCCTTAATGACAATGACTTCATCAGGAGGAATCATACCCTCCTCATAAGCTACAAATATATATGAAGAAAAAAAAAATATTAATAATCTTATCTACTAATTTAAAAGGAGACAAAAAAGATGATGAACATACATTTTTCAAGGCTTTTCACATATTGGAGTAATTCATTACAAGGGTTAGATAAATATGAAGGAGAAGGATTATTGTTAAGGATCTTGACAAGCTCTTCTGTTTTATCTCTAGCCAATTCAAGTAAATTGCGATACTGAACTCTCGTTATTTCCTGCCTCTCATTGCTAAGTACAGGAGGGTTAGGTGCCATGCCATGTGGCAGACATGGTGCAAGCTCAAAAGCTTCAAAGCGAGTATCAATCAGAGAGTGGGATGAAACACATTTGGGTGCTGGAAAATCAAATTTTTGAAAAAAAAAGATATAGAACATAAGTGAAATATATAAATTAAGAGAGAGGAACATGATATACATACAAAGTGGAGGTGTAGGATTTTGTATACTAGACATATTGATTAATGAATATTAAAAAAAAGTATTCGATATCAAAAAATTATGATGTAATATGATGAATAATTATAAGAAACTCTATTCTAGAAAATTGAAGTTGATATTTTAATAGGATAAAAAATTGAATAAGATTAAAATTAAAGTGAGGATGAAAGAAACAGAAAACATAAAGAGGGGGATTTTATATTATTTGAGCTTTTTTTAACATGTATTATTCATAGTGGGGTAAACTGAGTAACATGCTAAATCACAATCTGTTTATATTGAAGCGAAATTTGATGTAGCTAACAGAAAATACTAGTAATTCTTTGGGGACTTTTAGTGTGAAAAACAAATAATAACAAATTTATATCCCATATTCAAATTGCCACGGGTAAATACAAAATTTTTTAAATTAGAATTTACTCCTAAACAATGGAGATACACTTAATTAGTATATTATATGAAAAAAAAGGATAATCCTTTATGAATATTTGTTAAATTTAATTTCAGATGACAATGCGAGATTCACATATATACTGATATGCCTCATCAAACAAGAAATGAATTATAAATATAAAATTGGTAACATTAGAATTTAAGATAAGAATTTGTTTTTTAAGTGACAGGAGGAGTGTCAGGCTAGGGTGTGGGCACCGTGACCAAACCTTTGATAAACTTGGATACAACTAAGGGAAAAAAAAAAATTGAATAGTTTTATTTTGCAATATATCTTAGTCTGCACAAGATATTGCATTGTTGTCCCTAACTATACCAAAATTGTTACTTTTCAAAAGTTATAGGACTACTAAGTTGATAAAATATTATTATGAATCACCCAATGAAATACCTTAAGCAACATTCAAAATTATTAAAATATTAATATTCAATTTGAGATTTGGATTAGCTAATTTTTCACAACTTACCACAGTTTTGATTAATATAATAAAACTTGAAAAAAATTGTTGAGATAACCTAGAAATGGGTGCAAGAAAATGATGAAACATATGACTTGAAACTTAACTCATACACTATTGATAAACTTCATGGATCCTGATTAATTTCTATCGAAATTAATTTTGAGACTAGCATATTGAATTTTAGCTATGACCAAGTACTGTAAGTGCCATGGTTTGTATTCAATATATTGGTGTTGAAATTAATTTTGATAGGAATCAACAAGTATCAGATGGCACCATGCATGAAACACTGACAGAAACCATCAAATTTATGAGGCAATGAACCTCATAATTTCGATCGAAATTAATATAGACCCCTGCATATTGAATACAAGCCATTTCACATGGACTACACAGACATAGATAAAATTCAACATGCATGGCTTAATATTAATTTTGATCGAAATTAACCAAGGCATTAAAACATCAATTTTTATATGGTGTACTTGATCAAACCAGTTTATCTAACTGCTTAGCTTACCTATACTTATAGGAATTTTATGCATAGTCCATGTCCATATTAATTTCGATCGAAATTAATGTTGACTAATACATAATGAATACATGCTATGCCACTTACACTTTCCAGGCATAGCTACCATTAAATATGCCAGTATCAAAAATTAATTTCGATCGAAATTAATGAGCATGATAATCATGAATTTCTGGAGTCAACTGCTTATTTTTATGCATGGTGCCTTGCCAACATTAATTTCGATCGAAATTACTTTTGATACTGGCATATTGCATGTATATATGCCTGGAAAGTGTAAGTGGCATAGTGTGTATTCATTATGTATTGGTCAACATTAATTTCAATAGAATTTAATATTGACATTTTCATATTGAACCCAAACCAGCAAACGACCCAAAAAATTCTTCATAAAACTGCTCATTAATTTCGATTGAAATTAGTGAGCACCATATACATATTGAATGGTAGTTATATCTGGTGTGTGTAAGTTGTAAAGCTTGTGTTCAATGTTTATTGGTCAACATTAATTTTGATCAAAATTAATGAGCATTTTGATCATGAACTTTTTCAGTCAGTTAGTTGTTTCAATGCATAATGGCATTCCAACATTAATTTTGATCAAAATTAATGTTGAAATGATATAATGCTTTTTTGCATGACATGTAAAGGACGGCAAGTATTTTTAAGTATTGAAATTTACTATACATGTTGAGGGTAAATATAAAATTTACATATCCATATTAATTTCTATAAAAATTAATGTTGACCAATACATAATAAATAGTAAATATGCCTGGCTAGTGTAAGTGGCATAGCTTTTTTTCAATCTGCACTTGGCAACATTAATTTCGATCGAAATTAAGGTTCATGATTATCATCAATTTATTCAGTCAGTTGCTTACTGTTATGCATGGTAACATGTCAACATTAATTTTAATAAAAATTGAATTTGACATGCTACCAAGCATTTTTATGTAAGATGAAAAGTAGGGCACTCTATTGTTAAGTAAACACATTACAATGCATATTGAGCATGTAAATATCATTTACACATTAATATTAATTTCAATCAAAATTAATGTTGACCAATAAACATTGAACACAAGCTTTACAACTTACACACACCAGATATAACTACCATTCAATATGTATATGGTGCTCACTAATTTCAATCGAAATTAATGAGCAGTTTTATGAAGAATTTTTTGGGTCGTTTGCTGGTTTGGGTTCAATATGAAAATGTCAATATTAAATTCTATTGAAATTAATGTTGACCAATACGTAATGAATACACACTATGCCACTTACACTTTCCAGGAATAGACACCATGCAATATGCCAGTATCAAAAGTAATTTCGATCGAAATTAATGTTGGCAAGGCACCATGCATAAAAATAAGCAGTTGACTCCAGAAATTCATGATTATCATGCTCATTAATTTCGATCGAAATTAATTTTTGATACTGGCATATTTAATGGTAGCAATGCCTGGCAAGTATAAGTGGCATAGCGTGTATTCACTATGTATTGGTCAACATTAAATTCGATTGAAATTAATATGGATACATAAATGTGACATAAAGAGGTATGGACCATCAATTTGTTGAAAATACATTTTTATATCTCATACATTATTTGTTTTTCTTAAATAAAATGTTACTCTCTCTCAATATCACTTTATAACATTTACCAAGCTGCTTTGAAAAAAAACAGAATACATAAAATTCAATATAAGATAGCTATATTACACAGAAGATCACCGTTATACCTAAGTTATGATGATGTTGATGCTCTATTAATTGATTCCCGAATCTTTACCAGATCAATATCAGCTCCAACCCCAAGTGACTCACGTTCATTCACAGATAATCCTTGCAAAAATGTTGCTGAATAGCAATTCTTGGGGAGGTATTTGGGAACATTGAATATACCATTTTGTGCAACTGTCCTTTCTGATGACCGTGAATATGTTTTTAATGTTGATTTTTTTTGAGCTGGTGTATGGGCTAAGTCCTTTGTCATCTTATCCATTTTTTTAAACAAATCATTGAGTTCAGGATTTCGCCATCCAGGAATAGCTCGGATAGGTGCAGTTGGGGCTGGTGCTGGGCCTTCCTCGATATCAGAGATGCACCTAGTATCATGAAAAAGCACAACAAAACCTGGCACATCACTGCAGAGATCTCTTGCTAACTTGTAGCGTGCACTAGCAATCTGAATTCCAACTAAATCAGCTTCATAATAACAAAAAGCAAAGTAAAATTAAAAACTTACCTTGGTCCGATAACGTTTTACTTGTGCCCTTGCCCTCTTTTCAATCTTTTCTCTTGCTACCCTTTCCTCTTCTTGCCCAAACAACCTTATCATCTCCTTCCCCTTATTAACTACCCATTTCTCAATAACACATTGAGTGAACTGAAGCTTTGACTGATCGATTGTATTCAAGGTGGTGAGCCATCTGGTACAGTGGTCGCATACTATGCTTCCCATGACTTGATTCCAAGTTGATTCTGAAAAATCACGGCAAGTCCAATCAAACGTGAATTTCCGAAAACCTTTTTCTTGCAATTCACGCTCTAAGTTTCTTTTGACAGAAAGTGGGATCGGTGCTCCTCCTTTTAGTCCTCGAGGCTCAGGTGCTGGAAAAAATTCGGGTAGTCGAATTTTGGATCGCAAGAAGGCTATAGAATTGGTTATCAGAAATTGTCGATCAGCTGCAGAATTGGCACGGTTAGAAGATTGGACTTGGGTTAGGACAGTTTGAATGGTTTTTAGTTTGAATTGGCTCCAATCTTTCCAATTTTCAATCTCCAAAGGTGTTGGGCTCGCAGGATATTTTGATATTTGTGTTGGTCCCCCAAGACAATACTTCAGAAAGTGGTAAATATTTCTATTTAGACTGTCCGAGCTCCTGGGAACATCATTCCTTCTAACTAAGCCTCTTACAGCCCTTAACCCCCGTTCTCGCTCATGAGACTCTGCTGAATTGAGTCTGTGGTAATCACTGATACCCATAATGATTGAGGGATTCACTAACAATTCAAATAAGTTAATTAAATTGGTTATTTTTCAATAAAAGAATACACTACAAATTTTACTTACCTGCTCCACTTGTGCTTGCTCCTTGGTTAGGCTGAGCAGATGATGATTGGTCTCCGAAAAATTCCCTCAATACTTCACTAGCCCAATCTCTTCCTAGCTGATCAGCTTGCTGATCAGCACTTTCAGAAGCAGAAGGATGATTGGGATTAAAATTTCTCGGTTCTGAATGAGACTCTTGGCCTGGATTGGGATTAGGTGGTGGGTTAGGATTAGGTGGTACAGATTGAGATGCATCTGGAGGTGGAGGAGTATTTCCAGTATTAGTATGTTGAGGCGGAAAACAATCAGAATCGGTTGGGTCAACAGACATCCCTTCAAAATTATCATCCATAATGAACTGTAATAAAATAAAATAAAATAAAAATAATCAGTTGTTAAAATTTATACCTATCAAAGCTAAAGTAAAAAAAGATACTATGTATATAGTCTTGTAAACGTGTATGTTCTCTTGTCGAAAAATAAAGTGAATAATATATAGCTATCAGCTAAAGTTGGAAGGTCAAACTATTTATAGTAGATGAATGAGCAAGAAGATCATTCATTAAGTAAAAATTTTATCATATTTCTCATTATCATGATTTTATTTCTTTCATTCTTACATTTAAGATAAAAATGACTCATTGAAAGCATGGGTTCTCTCGCAATAAAAGCAACCAAAGTAATTGTTCACTGGTTTATGATAAGGTAAGTTGGATGCATTGCATTTTTTAATCGAGCATTGAATTATTTCTTTCACCATTTACAAATATCACCAATCCTACAAATTTCCCGAATCCCAAATTAACACAAAGATGTTAGTCAACAGAAAATAAATTTGATTAATTTTTTCACTCACTACTGTCTTCAGTCCAATGGCAGTGACAACCTCGTCTTTGATTCCAAACATTCCTTTTTTGTGCTCGACAGTAGCTGCATGTCCAATTATTGCATCTTTCTTAATCACAATTTGAGTTGCTTTGGCTACTCTTACTAACCGACAATGCACTTGTGGGAAAAGCTCATATGGATCCTTTTATGTTTCTTCTGGACGGAGCTCTTTGAAAGGACTTACTATTAAATATATTTGATCAATCTCTTCCTTTGATCTGAAAAGATCATCAATTTGCCCAAACTGGCTATCTTTTCCATAGTAGAATTCAATTGTTGAATTAGCAATGTGTCGATGGTAACTAGTAAACCTCTTTCCATGTATCAATATGCTTGCTACATTTTCAACTACCCGATCCCCACTTTTCTCCGATGGTGTCAAAGCCCGTCTTGAAGTTTCTTTTCCCATTCGTGCCCTTACCCATTTAGTAAATAATGCCATACTTAGATGGATCCATTTGTTTTGTTTATCGAGATCAATATGGATTTTTTTAGTCTCACATTGATCATTATCTTCAGCTTCACCAAGATCTAATACCCTAGACTTCCGATACCAATGTTTGAGCATTGTTAGCGGTATCTCTCCTGTGGTAAATATTAATAAATTAGCACAGCTGAGTTTTTAAATCATTTCTTACAAACATTACATACGTGGATGGTGATTGTTTGGAATTTCAGATAATATATGATTCACCCGCTCTCCAGACCAAGTAGCTGTACCTGATGGTGGACCAAGACGCTTTATCATTTCAGGATAATGTTGAGTGATATGCAGATTTGGCTTTGCATTAATATTCTTCCAACCCTCTTCAAGGCACTCACGATACTCTAACAGAAATTGATCTAGATCTTTAAGCTCATTAGTCTGTATATTTTTTAATGTCAAAAAATTGGTGATCGAGCATAATGTTACAAGTGACTTGAGAAGATAATATTCTCTTGGTTTATCAGCTGAGGAAGCTGAAGATTCAGATTCTTTAAATTTTTCAAACCAAAGGGGTATAAGTGACAAAGGGAAGTAGAGAGTATACAGCATGTGCCATTCTGCTGCCTTGAGGGATCCTGCCTTTTTAGATCCTACTGATTTTGGAACTCGTGTTAGCCAGGAAGGTCTTCTTACTTGATCAATCATCTTCCATACAACCTGTAGCTCTGCTGCTGTGATTCGTGGATTACTACTACCTTCATTTTCTTTCTCCTTACCTTTCCTTTTATTTTCTTCATCTCTAGCTGTCTCATTTGATGAGTGAGATCCTTCACTCTGTGATATGCTAATGCTTCTTTGCCTTAAGTTATACAATGAATTCCTACTGTCACTGCTTTGAGACTGTACTGAGGCCACATCGCTATATGGAGGAATAAATTTGGAGCTGGATGACCTACTCTGGCTTCTTGATCGATTTGTTCCCAATCCTTCATTATCTAGTCCATGATGACTTGATGACTGTCTTGAACTCGTACGTCTTTGCCGCTTGTGCTGTCTCGTGTGTCCTGTATCATCATCATCATTATTCGTGGTGCTTAAGCTACTTCTACGTTTTTTCGAATGTTTGTGCAGTGAAGTATCAGAAAAGAAATCATCATCTTCTTCTCTTACATGCCAATTTTTATCCTTTTCCAGCTTTCTTTCTAGATCTTTTGCTGCATTTTGGATTTGAAAATAGCTTAGACTGTGATCTTTTAGGTTGCCAAGCATATGTGAATGCATAACATCAATTGAGCAATATTCAGTTGGACACCAATATTCAAGGTTATTCAGCTCACTCCATCGTACCCCATGATTTTGAACAATTGATACACGCTCCCAATGTGACTTAGAATTTTTCCACTTTGTTGCCCAGCACATATGATCCTCATGATTCCGTAATGAAAAATTTCCCACATTCTTTTCACTAATTTCATCTTTAGAGATATTACAGAAAGAGCAGAACATTTTTGCAGAGTGACTCGAAAAGCCAGCCAATTTTCGTATTGCAGGAATGTCACCTATCAAAGAGAACAATGCAACTCTTAATTTCCGGCCTCGTGGATAAAGATGTGTCTTTTCAATCAATATACCATCCCATAGAGTTTGTAGATCATTAACCAGTGGTTTTAGAAGGTGATTAAGCTGTTCACTTGTGGGTTCTGTTGGTCCGGGTATAATAGAATACAAAAAAAGATTTTCCATTTTGTATCTATCTTCTTGAGGTAGGTTCATACACACCATCATAATATTGCCTACAGACTTCTGATGACCTCCAATCCTATTGCCACCAGGCCTAAACCAGTCGACATATAAAGTAAACATTAAGTTGCCTGAAGTTATCGTATATTCATCATCATTGCTATCCAGAGCTGGAGTGGTTATGGGAAAGTTTTTCCAAATTGAACCATCACAAACATCCTTCATCAAATCACACTCTACACGTTCTGCCACAGGGGTTTTCTTCTCAATCAGAAGCTCAAATTTGAACAGTTTGATCTTTTCCTTAAGCCAGTCGATAAAAGAATGGTGATGAAATGTTTTAAGAGATAAGTATTTTACATGTTCTTGATGTTCCTCCATCAAATACAGCCTTTCATCACATTTAACTGCAATTTGTCCTGCTCCAAACATTTTTAAATAGCGCTTTGATGATGAAAGAAACGGTTGATTGCAACATAGTATAGATGGTTGAGATTCAGAGTTATACTCATAAAGAGCAAAGCATTTAGGACAGCATGTTTTAGTGAAAAATGATTGATTGAGCTTTAATCGACTAAAAACTGTATCTATCGAGCGTGGGACCAGGCGGACAATGCTATCAGAATCCAGTATTCCACTATCACCTAGAAGTTTGAGCTTCTTAATTTCTTCATCCAAAAATTGAGTACAACCTTCTTTGCTCAAATGATGAATCAGAGAAAGCTTTGCTGCCTGCCACATAATTATTTGGCTATACCGTTCCCCGAGATTTGAGTTTCTAGAGACTGTTGAAGATACTTCTGCCCCCAATAGCAACTGCCCCTATGTAATAAATCATTGAAACATCATAAAGACTTTAATTCTCACATTGAACTATAGATATACAGCTTACTGTTTCTGTGGAGCGGGAACTTCCAATGTTAAGTGGATTGTTGGAAGAAATAACCATCTGGGCCTTCCTATTTCTTTCCTCTTGATGTTTTGCATAAGAATTAGAGCTTTTGAAAGCCATACCAACTTCAAAGGACCCAGAAGAAGTTTGATACTTTCTATTGACACATCCAAGATCTTGACATTGACATACATGAAAAAATGGAGGCATTGTAATTGTGATAATTGTAGGAATAAGTTAGCTATTCGAAGTTACCGATTGAAGGTATTCCTTTTTTTGAAAGGCACTAGCTAATATAAGCTACATTTTTTTATCAAAAGAATATGATGGAATATGTGTTGAAATTATTTAAGTTTAAATGTTTAATTTTTAATCGGATAAATTATATATTAATTTAAAGTTATGCAGTCTACTTTATTTGTATTCTGTATACTCTCTGCATTTGTACAACAATGCATGCATGTTTATCAGAATATTTTCTATCATAGAAAAAATTCTGTTGTACGCACAAGCATCTTAATTATTTTTCTATCAAATGCCTTCTGAGTTATATCTAACTACCCTATAATTATTTGATTTTGATAAAAATTCTTAGTTATGGACTATAAGAAAAGTAATCCATATTTTTAACATAATTATTTAAAAAATTACCCCAAAAATCAAAGTTAAACCCAAAAATAAGTTTAATATTTTGTAAAAAACAATCACAAACATATTTCTTTCAACTTGAAAATTGGTCTGTACTAGGTAGAATTTTCTATAAAGAAAAAATCAAAAATACTCAAATAATAGATGCTACAAAAGTGTAAACCTTAAAGAATTACATAAAAGCTGAAACCTTGTATAACTTTTCATACATAAATGCGATGAAGTGACACTCTAGTCTATTTATTCAGGTTGAAAAAAATTACTCAAAAGAATATGTATTACTATCATATTGGACCAAAAATAATTTTTTGGTAATCAAAAAATGAACATAGCCTCACATTTAACAAATTATTTTTGTGGAAGAATTTTTTGAAAAGAAAAAAAAATCCGTTTCTTAAATGAGTCTGCTTTTATCACATAATCATTCTCTTTATTTTATACCATTCCTTTTGAGTTCAAGTTGCATATAAAAATATAATTTATGCATATTATAATTCCATAAAGTCGAAATATTTCTTATTCTTAATTTTTGTGATATTTCTCCTTAAATCAACTTTGATCATAAAGTTTTGGAGCTCAACAATTTATCCTTCCTCTTTGTTTAATTTAATTGAACACTTTCTTAATCTTATTATTTATGAACCCTAGTAGCTCTTACTTTCCTCATGGAAACCTGCCCACAAACACAAGAACACTTAATAGAATTTTTAATGAGACTTTGCCTCCATTCAATTCTCACTTTTGTAGATCTATACACAATTTTTGTCGTTCACTTTTGGATATGTCACCAGAATCAAATGGATGGAAACAAAACCCTACTGAAGAGCAATTAGACAGATTTTCATCATTCGACATGAATTCTTGCAACATTGCCTTTGAACTACCTCATCCAGAATCAAATTCAGCAGTTTCAGAAAAGTTTCCACCAATTTTCCGTGAATCTTTTATTGAGCACCTTTGCATGTGTGGTTTCCCAGGATCAACTTTCGCTTGGAACCTAGATTGGTTTGACAAATGGAACCAGGTCTTGGCAAATATTCTCATTAAACACTGGGACAATGCCTTAAAAACCAATAATTTGATTGCATATCCAATTGACTCAACTCAAATTAGCTTCTCAAATCAAATAGGAGTTCTTCACCGTTGGTTTTTAGGTCATGCTGATAGATTAAGACTTGGGAAGGATTCTCATAGCTCTCAAGAAATAATCAAAGTGAGAAAGCATAAATATAGAATAAAAAAAAAAGTATGAAAATCCCTTTTTTTTCAACCGTTTTTATTTATGACCTTTATTTCAAATAACAAAGATTCTTAGAATTCAGTTAACCGAACTAAACTTCTTAAACAACTTCCACATTGTGAAACTTATCACAACCTTTTCACAAACATCAAATGTTGTTCAGACACCGAAATTGATAATGATGGATCGTTAAGACGTATCTTAATGCAATGGAGGTCTGAAGATTTTTCTAAAGTTGCACAATATCTTGACCAACAACACTTTGATATTCGAGATAATTCAACCTACTCTGGCAGTGTGCTAAAGGACTTGGCCTTGTACAAAAGAATCAGTTTGGTTTCAACATTATCCCCTAACCTTAATCCTTCTCATGTCCCCCGGGGTTTGCCGAATGACTGTTATTCTCCCTTATATCTTGCATCTCTAAATCCTCAACAACTCAGACTTTTAAATCCTCAAAATCCCATAAATTTACCTGCTCTCCTTGAAATTCTTTGTTCCTCTAATGTGAGTGATTGACAAACTCCCTTAATAATAGGTTTGCACACTCATACTCCTCATTTCCACTGTTTGGGACACTTAGCCTTGAAAACAAAAACATAATTTTAATGATTACTATTATCATTAAAATTTATAGAAATGAAATTTGGCTTACATTGTTAGCTCCATTTTTTTCCTTTGAATCTTATACATGCTGAATTCTATACTTCCTTGTACAAAATAATTCAAAACATTTACTTCATTTTGCTGCCCCATTCTATACAGCCGATCAACAGCCTGTTGCTCAACTGCTGGATTCCAATTTGGCTCCTATTTCAACATTGAACATATAAAAAATTTAATATTTTTGTTCTTAATATGAAATAAAAGACATTGAGCTCACCATTATATATACATTTTGAGCACACCTGAGATCTATACCCACTCCTGCAGCCTGAATCGTTCCAACCAAAACTTGGCAATTTTTATTAAAATGGAATTCATGCATATTTTTGTCTCGCTTTGTCCGGCTGAGTTCACCCGTAAGCTGGGTATACCTAATATTGTGGTCATCTAAAGCCATTTTTATTCTATTTTGAAATATTAGAAAATTGTTTTTAATAAGCCAACACAATTTTGTAAAACAATTCATTATAGAATCACTTACATCTGCAAAAAGTCTGCAAAGTTGGAGAATATAACAGCTTTTGGAAAATTTATATCCCTTTCACCAGACAAAAAGTTTTTTAAGTGGCCTATAAGATGACAAATCTTTGCGGAATGCTGCCAGGTGAAATCAAAAGTTGGAGTTTCATCCAGATTTTCGTAGATTGGATGGTTGCAGAATTTTCTTAAAATCATCAGCTCTCTTAGAAACTCAGATGAGTCCCAAGGGAAGTCAGTGCTTCTGGAGGGCCCATATCGCTCAGTGAATCCTTCTTGAAGCACATCAAGTTTAGACCTCCATGGATCTGCTAATTGAACCGATATCCCCCTTTGAATCTTTTTTGGAAGAGACAAAATTGCATCCTTTGTTCTACGTAGGCTTATGACTTTCATTAAGTGATTGATTGATTTAATAGAATTAGCCTTTCCTTTTTGCAAACCTGGAAAAAGGAAATTCTTCCATAACCAGTCTTCTTGCCACTTTTCGATTCTAAGAAAAAATATGAGACTTTGAAGGTCAGTGGGCCTGTTCTGAAGTGGAGTTCCAGTCAAGCATAGTCGGTGTTGGGATTCCAAGTCGAATATTGTTTGAGCCCTCTGCGAGTAAGGATTTTTAATGTAACTAAAAGAATATTTATAAAAATTGATAATAAAAATTAAGTTTTAAGTTTTAGATATAGAAATGGGCACTAACTGAGCTTCATCTAAAACAACTCTATACCAAAAGAGCATTTGAGTCACCGGTATCTTTTTTTGGCTTTGATTTTTTGACATCGTTGGGCTAGCTATTTCATAGGTCGTTAAAACAATAGCAGTGTCCTGTAGCTCATTGACATTAGTATTTTGACAATCCTTCCCATAAAGAACCTTGAAAGGAAGTGCATTATCTTCAAAGTGCACACTTATTTCATTGATCCAATTCGATAGTGTTGCCAGGGGGCATATAATCAGTGTGGCTGAACTCCGATTAATACCTTCTTGATTTTCTGATACCTGGAATTGTCTTGCTTCACCTTGAGTTGCACTTATAAGAGAAAGAGTTGAAAGTGTCTTTCCCAAACCCATATCATCAGCAAGTATTGACCCGTTTCCTTCAGGCGGCAATTGATTGTTAGGAAACTGATCTTTATAGTCATCGAATCCAGTTCTAAGCCAATGGTTGTCCTGGTGCCTCCACATGATATCCAACTTTTCCTTTAACATTCGTTCATTGTCAATCATAAAATTTATTGCTTGAAGTTGATGTGTTTTGAGAACTGTTTTGATTCCTCGGATAAGTTGATCAGCTTTCCAATCTTGAGTACTCTGAGATATTTGGAAAGAGCCTTCAAAAATTACATGCGGGATATTAAAAAAGATAGTGGAGTCGTAGTTCAGGATTGGACATAAATCGATTTGTGCAGAAGAAAATGCTTCTTTAGCAAGACTGATTAGTGTACTTGAAGAAAAGAGGCATCCCCAAAGTTGATACTGATTACCAAAAACTGGAACCAAGTAAGCATGAAAATAGAAAGGCTTCATAGGATTCAAGGCACTTCTTTGGTTTAAATGGTGAGATCCAGAGCCAATGTCACCCAATAGTGGTCCAATGTGCTGACTCTGCACTTGAGAAAGATTACCAACAAGGGTTGGTTTTCTTTCTTCAAAAAGTCCAAAAATATGAACATTCGAATGGCCTCGCTGTAAAATTGTGGGGGTCGGTGAGTTTTGAAATCTTGAAATTACATTCATATAAATTTGATCGATTGTTATTGAGAACTGTCCAACACATCTGAGACTTGACATATTAAGTAAGAATAGTATCTGAAGATAGTGGTTGTTAAAAGATGAATTGAAGCAAAAAATGAAGAATCAGTTTTGAATAAAACGACAAAATAACTTTTTAGCATATGCTATGCTAAGCTCATAATTCTTTCACATGTATTATTATTATCTTTTTAATAAATATTGGAAGTAAATCAATGATAACTGAAATGAATAATATGTCTTAAAAATAAATCTTGAGCCTATAGAGTAAATTTTGGTTTGTGGAGGAAGAAAAATTTTCTCAATAAAAATGTGCATTATTGTTACATTATAATCACAAAATAGAATAATTTCACTCTTATTACACTTATTTATGTTTCTGTCTAATAGTAAAATGCTTTAGATGTCAGTTCAAAATCCAAATTGAAACTACTACCTAGAACGATATCTTGATACTAACATACTTTTTGTAAGTCTTTGGAAAGACACTTATGGTGATCTCAATAATATTAAAATTGATTTGAATTGTATGTTTTATCAAATATCTATGTAGTCTAGTGTAATAATTGAGATACTACAGTCTAACCTTCTGTTACCAACTTGGCAAGAAAATATATGTAGATATTCTTAGAACGAATATCAAATTTTGCTTTCCACAAGATGGGAAAGTGAATATTATGATATGTTAAATGATATGTTCAAGCTTTGCTCAATCTGTGCTCAGCTCAAAATCAAAGTAATCACCAAGCTCCAAGAAACCTGTGATTGAGTTTGGTTGAACCTAGGTCTAACTGATTACCAAATCTTTGTCCAATTAATTTAAATCTGGTTTCACAATGAACTCCCAACAGCCTTCCAACAGCTTTCCAACCACTTCCCAACATTTTTAAATGAGGGGTATTGCTAGCAATACCCCCCCAAATTTTCTGTGGTGTATGATTTTTATTTTTTAAATTTTTTGGATCTTTATGATTTTTTATGTTTTTTTAGGATGTTTATGATTTTTTTTTATTTTTTTGAATTTATTTGAATTTATTTTAATTTTTTTGATTTAATTTAATTTTTTTTGAATTTTTTTTTTGAATTTTTTTGAATTTTTTTTGAGTTTTTTTGTATTTTTTTGATTTATTTTTTTTATTTTTTTTTATTTTTTTGAAGTTGAGGTATTTGATGAAGATAATGATTTTCAGATTTTTATCATTTTTTTCAATTTTCTTTATACTTATTGAACAATTGTTTTTTGATATTGATTGGTTTTCTTTGAGTTGACACATTTTTTTGAATAGACTTAGAGTCCTACATTTGAATATTCAATATCATGTTGCATATTGCATAGATATGTTGGGCAAGAGAAATGTACATTTGCCCTCATAAATTTGGACTTTTGACTCTTACGTGGGGGGGGGACAAAAATGATATAACATTCAATCATTAATGATTCTTCACAAGCGGCTTGATTCATGCAAGTTTCCCCTATCCATCATTGAACATGTAAATGATAAATGCAGCAAAAAATTTGGTTCCTAACATACATTGATTATCTCATGTTTTGTTATAGAAAAAAGCCTTTCTTTTGCCAAACATCTAAGTGAATAGAATTTTTTTTTGAAGAATTTTGAAGTGAGCATGACATAGTTCAGTTTTTCCTGCATTCAATTTGTTTAACAAAGTATACTGAGGAATATTCAAATCTCATGAACTAGAAATATTTGTGCAATTTTACATGTCCAATAATCATGTAGCTTATGGTGTGTTAGTCTTTTTTGACTATTAAATAGGGGGACAAATATGATATAATATTTTATCATTAATAATTTTTCAGCAAGCGGCTTGGTTGATGCAAGTTGCCCCTATCCGTCATTGAACATGTAAATCATAAATGCAGCAAACAATTGGGTTCTTAACATACATTGATTATCTCATGTTTTGTCATAGAAAACAGCCTTTATTTTGCCAAACACCTAAGGGAATAGTATTTTTTGTTGAACAATTTTGAAGTGAGCATGACATAGTTCAGTTTTCGCTGCACATTATTCATTCAACAAAGTATGCTGGGGAATGTTCAAATCTCATAAAGCAGAAATATTTTTTGCAATATTGCATGTTCAATAAATATTTAGCTTATGGTGTCCTAGTGTATTGCTTTTTAGGCATATGCCTTGCTATTACTTTTTATATAAATTTTTTTATGATATTTATTTTTTTACCAAAGGTGGATTTAGGAATGTGCAGAGGAGAGATGAGAATTGTTCAAGATAAAGAGAAGGATTGTGTAGAGCAAAAAATTGGTGATAGAATGTGTTAAGATGGATGATGGGTGGTGAAGTGAGAGGGAAGAAGAAAGAGGCAGCATGAGGGGATAGAGGAGGAGTTAGAGTAGGATATTAAGGAAGTGAGGAAGAGTAGAAGGGAGTATAGAAAAACTAAAGTAGAGGCTCAGGATGGAGAAAGAATAAAAACTAGACATAATTATATTTTTGAAATGGGGAAGTTGATGATTTCACAAAGATGAGAACAGCATCTAATTAAGAGGTTTAAAACAAGAATTCATGATAAAAACAAAAAAATTAAAGAAAAAATCACTCATGAAGATTTAGGAGAAGGAGGATATATGAATGAGGGGCAGGAGATTTAACAAGAGGGGATGTTAATGTCAGACAATCAAAAGAATCCAGGGATCCAAAATGTTTTCTTCTAGAGTCATTCCCTTGGCCCAAAAAGTGACATTCCATGTTTTGTCACTAAAATGCACCCATGAATGTAATAGGGTCCCAAAACTGAAGTCAATGCCTAGTTCATGTTTTTTTCCCCTTATGATACCTATCTTTGATTTGATTCAGTTTTAGCTCAGCTTTAATTCTTCTGAGAAGATTGCACACTGAAAATTGGCCATGCCAGCTAAAATGGCATGAAATATAATTTATTCTTGAGTCACACATAGATTGAGGGGTTGGAACCTTCTAGCAGGTGCTGGAAGTTTTTTCATAGTGAGAGGAGTTAAGTAAGTTAACCATTATTTATATAAGAGTTCTGCATAAATCTAAGTGAAAGTTCTTAATATAATAAAGGTGATATCAGATAGGCATGTAAATTAAAAAGGAAGTGGCACTTACCTTTATGAAAGGGTAGAAAAATATAGATTTAGAAAAAGGTAATTTGAGCTTTGTGGAAGATTGATTATTGAAAAAATGAAATGCATAGAGAATGTGTTATTTATGTGTACCAAAGTGATAGAGACAAAGAAAATTTAATGGTGCAAAAAAAGGCTTAAATTTAATGTTCAATATCTCAGAAGTTAGAAGATTCAGTGAAGAAAGAAAACTATAGCTGGAAAGCAATAAATTTACTGTCATGAGAAAGATAAAGATTTGCTTTGGAAACTTTTATTAAGAAAAATTCAAATTTTTTTAGTGAATTTAAAAAGTGAGGTTAAGGGGGAAGGGATAATATGGGAAAACAATCTGGGTGATATATGCATGGTTGGGCTAACATGTGGTAAAATAAATGGTGTAAAGTTAGAAAGTATTTGACCTCATTTTTGAGAGATCAGGTACCAAATTGGCCATATTTCATGATGTCTTTGTGTGTAATAGTGCACAATTAGAAAGACTGGCTTGTTAGCCTAACTTTCACCACTTCAAAACACATCTGCTCAACTTCAACTCCACCTATCTTGACTCTTGTACTTGAAATATATTGAATCAAAAAACCATGAGAAAAAAAAAGACAAGACCAAAAGATGAAACAGATTTGCACTTCAAAGAAAAATCTCCTATGAAAAATTTGAATTCCACCTGGCATATTTTAAAGTGAAGTGATCTACTACAATCCAGAACCGTCAAACCCACAGGAGAGATTATAGCGTTAAAAATCTTCTAGGCATGTTTGGTTATATTTGAGACCCCTAGCATGTCCCTCTTTATCAAAAAAATGCACATTCCTTCCATTAGATTTGTTTTTAGACATACAGGAGATATAATTATGTTATGTAATTAACTATTAATTACAAGTTTATCTCTGAAATTGGATAATAGGGGGTATCAAAGTTATAAATCATCCATTTCAAAAACCCTCTTTTTTCCACCAAATAACCATGATAATTTTTTAAAAAATGCCATATTGTGCCTCCAAAACACCTTTTTACTGAGAATTAATTTCAAATTTGTCCCTCTCTTTTTGTCTTGTGCAATAAATTTTAAATAATTAAAAATTTCTAACTTTGATACCTCCTAATAATGATGGTGACTCAAACAAGGGGAAAAACAGGGGATAACCTGCATGAAATTACACAATGAGTTTTTTTCTTTGCACTGAATTCATCCTGCATATGTCAAGAACTTTACCAGAAATAATTTGGTAACTTTTCTTTATCTTTCTGTAACACTTTACTGAACCTACTAGTCACTTCTCCTTCTCAGGCAAAATTATCATCAAAATTTTCCCCAATAAAATTTTACCTCACTTAATTTCTAGTATTTAAAAATATTGTATTCAATAAATTTGGTAAATTTTTACTCAAATAAATTGTATGCTTCTCTATCCTACATCTTGGAACTTATCTCCACAGCTTGATAGTTTTTTTCTGAGCTCATTGTAAGCTTAAAATAGTAAGATATCATTATTATTAAAATATTTGAATAATTTTTTTGGGTTTATTGTTTCACAAAATAAATATCATTTTTAATAGTTCATTTTTAAATAATTTTAGCTGCTTTTCATCTTCCAAACTGGAAAAGACAGGGGGAAGAGTGACTTTCTTGCTCCAGTGCACAATAAAGTCTGTATTCTTTGCTCCGGCCAGCTCTTTTTCATCTACAATATAAGAAAACACTGCAAAAAAGCCAGGGTTTTCTATTCCTGAACTAATAAGGCCTACAATTTAATATTTCACCTTCCTCTGAATCATTTCTTAACCAATAAAGTATAGCTTACTAAATCTTTTTAGGACATCCAACTTAATAATAAATAGACAACAGTCAGAGGCAGCAAAAAGTCTGTAATTGAGACTTTTAAGAGATAAGACCCAGATTCAGACAAAATATGATGCAAAAACCTCTAGAAAATAGATGATGACTTCTTCTGGATAATTTATGGGATGAATGGATTGATATTTATAAAGATGAAGTTCCTGAATCTCTACCAACATTTTCCTTCAACAATTCTTCTACCTCTCGATGTAGTGGCTTGCATGAAGAGATTATACCAATCACTCTAGCTCATTTTTTAACTTATTCCTGAAAATTATTTTTTTATTTTATGTCACAAAATTTAAAATTTTTTTAATTTACTTGTGGTTGTTTTTGCTACATTTATTACTATCCAATAAATTATAATTAAAATGCTAAAATTAAAGAATAACAACTAATTCTCCTGCATCTCCCCTACCTCCTTTTTTTAAAATTAATCTTGCTTCCTCCTCCTTACTTTTCCTGTCTTCCAATTATGTTTTAGATATACAGAATTTTTTATTTTAGTGTTGAAAATCTTTATTAGAATGGATTAAATGAATTAAATAGTTCTAAAAATAAAGGAATTTTTATAAGAAGTTTGATAAAAATAAATAAATGATACATGCTTTAAAATAATATGAAAAAGATAGCATTTATTAGCCTTAATAAAATAGAAATTCATAATCTTAAGAATAAAAGAAAGATTCAAATAATAATTTTATAAAAATATTTTAATTTCATAGGGGGTGTTGGCCATTTGTCTAGAACAAGAAGAAGAAGAAGAAGAGAAAAGAAGGAAGAAGAAAGAAGAAGAAAATGAACTTATTGGATATAATAAAAAATAATAAAAGGGAATAATAAAGGGGAGTGCAACAAAAATGATTGGGAGTATAGACAAGACTTGAGGTAATGGTTTAATAGGAAATTATAATCAAGTAAGTATTTTTTTATTCTGCTTAAATATCAACTACTACTACAAACAGACTTAAAGCAACCTTTTAGTTTATTTTATTAATATTTTTATAGGACTTAAAACGTCAAAAAAGTAATAAAAGTTTTTAAATTTGTAATAGTAATGTAACTGATTGCAGCTAAATGGGACAACCAAGGCCTTTTTATAGGAAAGGGGACCTCTGAAGCGCCATAATTCTGTATATACAAAAGAATAATAGTGTAAAAAAAAAAAGAGTAATTAAAACATGGAGATTAAGAAAAAAATATGAAACAGTAAACTAAACCAGTGAGTAAGTATATATTTTTCACACCATAAATTCCCAAAAGAATTAATTAATATAATGAGTAACTAAGTGAGTATGAAACATAAGAACTGTGAGAAAAAATCCTAAACAGGTATTACAGTAAGATGTAAAGGGTTTAATTAAAACAAATAAAATTATTTGCACACTGTAGACAATCCTATAGTACTATCTATAGGCCTTGACCAAGGGAGTTGGAGAAAAACCAGAGAGAAAATCCCCTGTCCCTTTAGAAAAATAAGTGAGATTGACCTGTTGCAGCCAATTGGAGATCTGTTTGCTAGACCCTCTAATTAAACACACTTGACCCCTTTAAAAGTGAAGATAATATTCCCAGACAGACTACTAGAAAGAGTTGAAATGAACAGTAATATATTCCAACAAAACACAAGCCAATGTGACAGTGAGGAACAGGGAGGCAATGAGTAAAGAGATAAGATGATTCCCTCCAAATCTTCTCACACACGCATCATACAGCCAGTGCACAGACCACCCTGACCGATTACCCACCCAAAATCCAGCCAAATTGAATAAAAACCCTCCAGAAGCGCTCCCCAACCTTCTATAACAGAGGCGGACAGGCCACCCAATGTCTGAGGTGCCGCCTAGGGGCAGGCAGGCCGCTTGGGGGCAGGAGGGCCGCTTTTAGGCCCTAAAACACCCATAAAACCAATAAAAACCCTAAAAACCCATACCTTCACTAATAAACAAGATAAACACACATAAGACATACCAAAATGAAAAGAAAATGAAGGAAAATAAGCTGAGACATAATAAGTGACCCTAGCTTAAGCCTAAATAAGCACCACTAAGCAATAAACATCCGATAAATACCAATAACAACACCATAACTACCCTATAAAACAAGGTAACCACCCATAAGGGATAAAAAATGAAGAGAAAATAAAGGACATTAAGCTGAGACATAATAAGTGACCCTAGCGCAAGCCTCCATAAACACTACTAACTATCTCCTAAAGACAAAAAAATCCACTAATAACACCATAACCCCAATAACACCTTACATACCAAATACCCCCAAATATATGCACTCCAAAGGCCTACCCAGGTTTGGATCACCACATCCTCCCTCCAATCAAGAATTTCCCCACTCTTCTTTCGCCATAAACCATGTTCAAACACCTCTTCAGAATCTTTACAAACAGCCCATTTCTCTCTTCCACCAGATCTTATTCCATCCTAAGTGAACTTCTGAACCAGCAATCCAAGCTTCTTCTTTAAAACTTCTCTTGCACCATGCCTTTAAATTAAATCTATCTCTGTGAAAATAATCTCTTTCTTCTGTTCCTGAATTCCAACTCTGGCTGTACTAGCCTCCAACAATGAAAAAGTGATATTCAGTTGACAAGTCTTCCTGACTATAACCTTCTGTCAGCATAAAAATTTCCTCATTTTATAGTCTTGGGGGACTCACAACCCTCAGTTTAAAGTCTTGGGGGACTAAAAGCCCTCAGTTTAAAGTCTTGGGGGACTAACAGCCCTCAGTTTAAAGTCTTGGGGGACTAACAGCCCTCAGTTTAAAGTCTTGGGGGACTGCAAAAACCTGAATCACAGAACCCAGAACCAGAGATCAACCAGAAAAAGATTTAGAGAAGTAACTAAATTTCTGGGGTAACTGTATATAGAGCTGCCAGCCCATCAGTCACCCCCAAACTTGCCTTTACAAAATTCAGAAGTTCCCCCTTGGATCCTTCTGCCTTTAAACTTCCACATCACACTGCCTCCCATTCTCAGTTTATAGTCTTGGGGGACTACACCATCAACAATCATCAGTTTAAAGTCTTGGGGGACTAACCCAGTGTTCAGTTTAAAGTCTTGACGGACTACTTCTTGACAAAATCTTGAAACCAGCCAGTTTAAAGTCTTGGAGGACTACTAGATCCACAGTAGTAAAATTAAATTCTTGAATAAATCTTTTACAACCAGCCAGCTTTAATTCTTGGAGGACTAACATAATTTTCAGTTTAAAGTCTTGATGGACATACAACCCTCAGTTTAAAGTCTTGGGGGACTAACAGCCCTCAGTTTAAAGTCTTGGGGGACTAACAGCCCTCAGTTTATAGTCTTGGGGGACTCCAAAAATCCTCAGTTTATAGTCTTGGGGGACTTTCCATAAAAAAATCTTGAGCCCATAATTAAAAAATCAGTTTTAAGTCATGAAGGACTTTCCAGAAAAAATAATCTTGAAGATATATCCCATAATTAAAAAAAATCAGCTTGAAGTCTTGAAGGACCTTCCAGAAAAAATCTTGAAGATATAGCCCATAAATCCCCAAACCAAGAACCATCAAATCCAAAACATTTAACCACCTTTAAAAAATAAAACAAAATAAAACAGTATCCCCCAGCCAATTGATGAGCTGATCCCCTGATACCTTACCCACATCCAAGTGCACCTTGATGTGGTCACACCTAAAAAAATATTCAATTTTTTTTATTTTTATTTTAACTCCTCCTCTTCTACCAAAAACATTGCCAGAGCCCTATCTTGAGCCTTTGAACAAACATAGCCTCCATAAAAAATTAAAAGAAAAAAAAGAGAAAAAAAGAAAATAATCTTGAATCCACCACTTTCACATCCAACACCCTAAAACCACATAGCAAAGCCAGCTCCAGGTCAACAGAAAATATCACTGGGTGGGCTCCCTCCAATAAGTAAAAATGATTGGAGACCACCAGTGATCCACCACCAATCCAAAAGCACCAAAAGACACCCAAGGCAATCCAGTTTAAAGTCACAGAGGACTAAAACCCTGAATCACAAAAAAACAACACTAGAATTCAACTAGAAAAAAACCAAAGGCTTGAAACAGACATTCTGGGGTAACTTTTCTACAGAGCAGCCAGCTCATCAGTTACCCCCACACTTTCCAAAATAAAATCTAGAAGCCCCCCCTGGGTACCTTCTAACAAAAACACAACATCCAACAAAATTAAGCGAAATCAATAAACATGAGGTGTCCAGCACTTGAAGACCAAAAGAATTTCCAGTTTAAAGTCATGGTGGACTAAAAACCTGTTAAAGAAAAAAAACCAATACTAGAGTTCAACAAAATTAAGAGAAGGGGTTTGAAACAGACAATCTGGGGTAACTGTTGATAGAGCATCCAGCCCATCAGTCACCCCCACACTTGTCAAAATAAAATCTAGAAGCCCCACCCCTGGGTACCTTCTAACAAAAAGGATTTTCCAACACAAATCTTCTCCCATAAAAAACCATTAAAATTATTGAAAGCCAAAAAAAAATCCAATTTAGAAATAAAATTTTGCAGTTTAACCTCATGCTGGAGGTGAAATAAAACCAATAATCTTCATTTTATTTTCAATAAAATATCCATCTTCACTTCAATTTTTCTTTTCTTCCATCTTCATTATACTAAGATTTTTTTTTTTCATTACGGGCGGGCCGCCTGACGTTGGAGGTGCTGCCTGAAGCAGCCTGGCCACCCTTTTTTATATAGAGACTTGAACCAGAGAGACTGATAAGAATTGGAAAAAAAAATTCCTGACCAAATACATAGAGGCTAAATTAAGCAAAACCAAAACAAATTAAGTAGTTTATCCTCATTTTGGAGAAATCAGATTCTGGAAATCCTAAGGTTGAAACCAATAAGTTTTCCCCTAGGGCTTGAACCCCCTCAGCTCCTCTTCCAATTCTGATATCCTAAAATCAGACCTCCAAACAAATCTTCCATCCTCCTCAATACACTGAGTCTACCATAGCTCACATAACCAGAATTAATAAATTCTCCATCCTGTGAAACATCTGGAACCTCCACCACATCTTTAAAATCAACCTCCATACCAGTGACATCCAAAACATCACAACATTCCCCTTCCCTACAGGGATCTTGCTTAGAATCTGAAAAATCCTCCAGAATAACATCCATAACATCAAAATAAAAATCCTCCTCCAAGCAGAGAGCTTCAGATTTTGAGGGAACCACCTGAAAATAATCTTCCTCTATGAGAAAAAGATCCAAGACAGAATCCATTTGTCCACCCAAAAATTCAACTGATAAATCCTCCTCCAATAAGCCATTATCTGAACTTGAGAAAGAAAAATAATCATCCCACAGCAACCATTCATCCACCACAGATTCCTTCTCAATATCCCAAAATCCTTTTTCATGACCAGAAAGTCCTCCTTCCCACATAATTCACCCAACCTTGAGGAAATGCACTGATCCTCCAGTGTGTACATTTCCAAAACATCCAGTGAAACACATTCCTGAGATCCTATTGAATCCTTTGGAAAAGAATAATTAGCTTCACAAACATCATCAGAGTACCCATCTTCCGAAATTGATGGCTCCAACACCTTTCCAGAAACTGAATTTTCCATCACAGTCTCCTGAACCTCTCCACCCAACAGGATTTCCTCTCCAGATTCCACATCCCTATCCTTCATGCCATCCAAATATCCCAAAATAACCTCCTTCAGAATAGCCATACCAGGAATCCTATTTTCCCCATTTGGAAGAGTCTTCATCAAGTCAGCCTTGAAAAGAATCTCCATAACTTCCACCTTTACATTCCTACCCATGGCACTCTAATATACATACTTGGCCCCATCTTCATGTGGGAATATATCATTATATACCAGATAATCCAGAGCCTCACCAAACTCCTCCATAAAATCCCCATACTGAGAAAGAGAAGTTACACCACCTTTCAATTCCCACTTCCTAGAAATCCCATGAAGATCCACCATTGAGAAAGTAGTAGGCCACATTTTAAGCATTTCAATCTTCAACTTCCCCCAATCCTGACTCCTATATCCTGCCATACCAGAAACTTCTTTCTCCACCTCCCTATTAACAATGAAATAGATTACTTGCCTAACAATGTCCAACAGTGAGGCCCCATTAATCTCATCAGAAACCTCAAACCTAGCCAAAAACCCCTTTGCATCCTCTCCCAAAAACCTTGAACCATCCCAAGACGGAATCTTAACCATCCTAGCAATTCCAAGTTACAGCCTCCAATCTCCACCAAAGATATCCAAAGTCCCACCCAATAGCCTTAGAGACCTAGGAGGGACCAAAAACAACAGAAAAGAAGACCCCTAGACCAACCACAAAGAGATATAGCACCAAATCCAAAATCCACCAAAGGAGATCCACCAAAGAGAGAAGCCTAGATCAACAGAGATTCCAAAAAGCCAACAGATTTGTACCTCACGTTGGGCGTTAGAAATGTAGACAATCCTATAGTACTAGCTATAGGCCTTGACCAAGGGAGTTGCAGAAAAACCAGAGAGAAAATCCCCTGTCCCTTTAGAAAAATAAGTGAGATTGACCTGTTGCAGCAAATTGGAGATCTGTTTGCTAGACCCTCTAATTAAACACACTTGACCCCTTTAAAAGTGAAGATAATAGTCCCAGACAGACTACTAGAAAGAGTTGAAATGAACAGTAATATATTCCAACAAAACACAAGCCAATGTGACAGTGAGGAACAGAGAGGCAATGAGTAAAGAGATAAGATGATTCCCTCCAAATCTTCCCACACATGCATCATACAGCCAGTGCACAGACCACCCTGACCTATTCCCCACCCAAAATCCAGCCAAATTGAATAAAATCCCTCCAGAAGCACTCCCCAACCTTCTAAAACAGAGGCAGGCGGGCCGCTTGGGGGCAGGAGGGCCGCTTCTAGGCCCTAAAACACCCATACAACCAATAAAAACCCTAAAAACCCTAAAAACCCATAACTTCACTAATAAACAAGATAAACACACATAAGACATACCAAAATGAAAAGAAAATGAAGGAAAATAAGCTGAGACATAATAAGTGACCCTAGCTTAAGCCTAAATAAGCACCACTAAGCAATAAACATCCGATAAATACCAATAACAACACCATAACTACCCTATAAAACAAGGTAACCACCCATAAGGGATACCAACATGAAGAGAAAGGAAAGGACATTAAGCTGAGACATAATAAGTGACCCTAGCTTAAGCCTCCATAAACACTACTAACTATCTCCTAAAGATGAAAAAATCCACTAATAACACCATAACCTCAATAACACCCTACATACCAAATACACCCAAATATGCACTCCAAAGGCCTAACCAGGTTTGGATCACCACAACACCAAAATTTTTGTAATCAATTTAGCCCAGTATAAAGAAAAAATTAATCAAATTTTTTAACTATTTAAGTAATTTAATAACTAGTTTAACTGAAACAAATAATTAATTTAATAATATTACTAATTTAAAGTGGGAATTTGAATACCATTTTATTAAATTAGTGTTTAAATTATTTAATAATTTTTCTGACACAGTTAAGGGTCAAAAAAAGCACACAATATTTTTGAATAATAATATATGACAAGTTTTTATTTAATATATAAATTTTATTAATTAATTTTTAATTATATTATAAGTTAATTTTATCATTAAGCTTATAATATATTTTTATAAATAATTAATTATTAATTTATAAATATCAAATACATAAAAATGTGCCATTATTTTATAGAATATAATTTATTTTTATGTAATAAATAATTTACTTAATAATAAAATTAATATAATAATTACTTTACTTATTTATAAAATATTTATATAATTTTATTATTCAATAAAATATTTTATTGTAAATACCTAAAATACATAATGTTATTGCCTTATATGATTCCAATAAATTATTATAACAATTTACTGGACTCCTGAGATAGCCTGGCTGACAGGGGGTATCAAATTTAGAAATCTTTAATTATTTAAAAGTTATTTACTGTCATAAAAAGAAAGCCACAAAATTAACATTAATTCTCAGTAAAAAGGCATTTTGAAGGCATCATATGGCATATTTAAAAAAACAATAATTTCTGATTTGATGAAAAAAGAGGTATTTTGAAATGAAAGATTTCTAACTATGATCCCCTTTAAAAATTATATAAACAATTATTTGAAAATCCAGATAAGAATTATATAGAAATTTATATAATTAAAAAAATCATTAAATTTATTTTATGTAAGAAATTAAAATATATTTAAATATAGAATCTGAAATATAAAAATTTGACAGAATAAAAATTATCATTTATAAAACCATAGTGATTTTTTTATATAAATTAAAAATTAGTGAATTCCATTTATAGTAACTCAACTTTTTTCTTATAAATTTATTTTCCATTATGTTTTTGAATTAAAATATTTGATAATCTTGTTCTTAGCAATAAAACTGGTGATTAGAAAGTGAAAAAAATAGAAGGTGTGGTAGGTACCAACATGCCAATAGAAATTCTAGAAAATGCTAACATGCATCTATAATTTGAGAAGCCAAAATTTTGGTGCGCACAAAAATTACTATAAAGAAGAAAATGAATTAGAGAATGAAGAGTAAAATTAATATCTAAAATATATGTTGAATACACAGTTTAACCTTCTTTTTTTATTATTCATATTTGAAATATATTCTCCCAGACATTGACAATATTTCTGGAAGTAACACTCATTTTTCTTATTTATTCTCCTAGAAGGTGAGTGTCCTTTTTTATGGTATGTTGGAATGATTTTAACAACAATTTTGAATAAATAGAATAGTGATTTGTGTAGAGAATTTAATTTGTTGGAAATCTTTTAATAATTTAGAAAATATTTCAATTTTATTATTTCACATTGAACAGTTTTAAGATTCAAATCAATTATAAAATAAATAAATAAGAATTCATATTTAATTGGGTTTAATATAAGTATTAAGAATATAAATTTTGATGAAAAAAAAGATAATTTAGAAAACAATAATGATCTCCTTTTATAGGGAAAGTAAATACAATATGAATTTTTTTAAAGTCAACAAAATCATTGTTAAGAAATTTAAGTTTTTAATTTAAAAATAATTTAATATAAAGTAAGAATGTAAAATAAATTTTGAATGATTAAGTTTAATAAAATAAATAAAATTTAATTTAAAAAAACATTTTCAATTTAAATTTCATTAAAATCAAAAATAAATTTCAATTAATCCTAAAAAGTTTCAAGGAAATACTAAAGGCTATTTTCTTGCTCTCCATGGCCCCCCTCTAGCCAACTTCAAGCAAGTTCTGAGTCCCTGTACTTACATGGACTTAGATCAATAATTTTAGCCATAATTTTATTTCATTTATTTCACTTAATTCAATTACTTTAAGAAAAATGAATAAAATTATAATTTAATAATAAGGTTTGAATTAAAAAATAAACTACTTAAAGAAATTAAATTAATTTTTAAGATAGTTAAATAATTTAATTACACAATGTAGACAATCCTATAGTGCTAGCTATAGGCCTTGACCAAGGGAGTTGGAGAAAAACCAGAGAGAAAATTCCCTGTCCCTTTAGAAAAATAGAGTGAGAGTTACCTGCTACAGTAAATTGGTTCCTGTTTACCAAAATCCCCTTTTCCAATACACTTGACTGCTTGATCAGCCAAGAAAGTAGTCCCCAGACAGACTACCAGACCAAAGAACTGAAATGTAGACCAATTTCCACACCAGAGAAAGCAAAGATACTTGATGTAGGCTGCAAACCCACACCAGAGACAGCAATAATACTTGATATAGCTTGCAAGACTATACCAGAGAACCTGTTGCCAAAGTTGAGTTAAATGAAGAACTAACCTTTCAACCAACACAGCCAATTGTGGCCCAAAAACAGTGAAAACTGAGTGAGAAACAGTATATAATTACCCAATGGTTGTATGATAATTAAAGTTGCCTCAAACTGTCTTATGCAGTATATACACACAGACCACCCATCTAAGATCCATGCTCAGAAATGCATTTGGCACCTGTACCAGCCAAATTGAATAAAAACCCTCCAGAAGCGCTCCCCAACCTTCTAAAACAGAGGTGGGCAGGCCGTTTGACGTCGGCCCTGCCTCCCTGAAGCCAGAAAACCAATAAAAGCATCTAATCTACATAGAAAAATTCACTACAACTACTAAAACCCTTAAAACACAAAATTAAGCCATGACAACATTGAGACATGAAACGTAGAGCCAAATTAGCCCTATCTAATGGTACTAAGCACTTAACCCTAAGACTTAAGGTTAGCCCGTAAAACGTGAAAAACAAAATTAAACAGCCATCTTTTATAATGAAAAATGAGGAAATGCCCCTTTAAAACTTAGAATATGAAAAATGTCCACAAGACATGAAATATAGAGAAAAAACGGGGCTATCTAATGGTAGTACCCACATACCCGCAGTTCAAATATTCACTGAATAAATACAGTAAAACACCTAATTCTTCAACCAATGCCAATTAAGACATGCACAAACAGCGCCAAACTGCACAACAAAGGCCCCTGCCAATGTTGGAAGACCACATCCTCCCTCAAATTGAGAATTTTCACATTCTTTCTTCCCCAATCCACCATGATCAACCTTCTTCCCAAATCTGCCTCTGAAATGGGTCCTTGCCAACACTGCATTGACAATAATCTAATCTGCACCATAACACCTCCGGCCCATCCATAAAGAACGTCCTGTGATATCTGCCACTCCAGAAAGAAGACCTGCTACAGACCTGGTCCATTATCCTCTGCAACAGCTTTGCCTCCACCTCAACCTGGTCCATCTTCTACCAGCACCAAAAGATCTAGGCCATCCATCCTGATATGCAGATTCATCAAAAAGCTACACCCTTCCCAGAAGAGTGCCACAACCCATAAAACAACAAGTTCCACCACCCCTGGTCCATCTGATGGTAAAGAACTTTCATTTCTTCCTTCAACTTTAAAACTGATGACTTCTCAGTTCCACCATCTTCTGACAGTGATGATAACAATGTAGGATCCATTGCACCACCAACACCAACGCACTTGCCCACAATTAAGGCCAAGTTTCAACAACACACATCTCAACAGAAACAACTTCTGCTTCACTACTTCCAATCCACTGCTGCTAGAGATCCACAGGACATTGAGAAAAGAAGGCACCTCATCCACCAGCTCAAGGCTAATTCTGAACACTTCATTTCATCTCTTGATTCCCTCTGTAATTCCACTAGTACTTGAGCTTGATTCAGAAAAGAAAAATTGACCACACCCTCTATAGTATGTAACCACAAACAACCCTCAGTTTTAAGTCTTGGGGGACCATCCTCATTTTATAGTCTTGGGGACTCAAAAACCCTCAGTTTATAGTCTTGGGGGACTCAAAACCTAAATCATAAACCCAGAACCAGAGATAAACCACATTAAGACACAGAAAAAAACTAACATTATGCGGTAATTGTGAATAGAGCTGTTAGCCCATCAATTACCCCCAAACTTGCCTTTGCTAAATTCAGAGGCTCCCCCTGTGGATACACTCTGCCAATCTTTCAAACCAACTCCAACAACAAAACTCATTCCTCAGTTTATAGTCTTGGGGGACTACACCATCAACAATCCTCAGTTTAAAGTCTTGGGGGACTACTAGAATTTTCAGTTTAAAGTCTTGATGGACTGATTTTCAGTTTAAAGTCTTGAGGGACTTACAGAATTTGCATGGAAAAGACCCAGCCGATTCCATGCAGAATACACCCACAGCCAGCCTGCTGAACTTCCACCTTTCACTTCATCATCTACCCAACCACTTACAAAAACCTCCTTCTTATATCTTTCTTCATCTTCTCCTCACCACAGATCATGGCCGGATCTCCTGATGTTGACCCTTCTAACCTTCCTTGCTTCACTGCTCCCAAGGAATATTCCTGCAAGCAGTGCATTCACATGTGCAGACCTTACACATTCACTCTTCCAACTCCTGAGGCCAAATTCTACAAAAAGGCCTGTGACTCTTACTACTCCAAGAAGAAGAAATGAGACAGAGACGCAAACTACCCTATTCCTCCTCCTTCACCTTCTCATAAATACCTTTCAAGATCCCCTACCAGATCCCCAGAGCTTGGCCCAGCCTCTTCCAGAAGATCCAGGAACTCAGTTTCCAGAACTCTCCCCAAAAGACCAGCTTTAACTTCCCAAGAAACAGCTTTTATCTCTGCTAATCCAGCTTCAAAAGCTTCAAAATCAGCTCCTAGGCTGCTAGACCGCGTCCAGGCGGCCTGCCTGCCTCACTAGACAGTGAAAATTAGGCTCAAAACTTCCAAAAACAACCATAAAACAGCCAAATTCCTCAAATCAACAAAAACAACTCTATGCAACCACCTCCCACTTCTCCCAGAGCAATGCAGCCAACCTTTACAAGGTCAAAAAATACCAAAATTTCCCAAACTTCTAGGAGACCTGCCAGAGGACCCCAGGAAGACACCAGAGCTTCCAACACAGCACCAAAACAACAACTTCACACCTGGTTAAGGAAAAGAAACTACACCTCTCCTCTGTCAGCCAACTATTCTTCTGACAGTTCCATTCCTTCAAAAGCTCCATCTAGAAGAGATCAATCTGCTTCTAGATCACCCTCTCCTGCTCCATCTTATAACAACCCTGGTACTCCATCACCAGCACCTCATCCAGCTGAAACCAACCAAAATATCAACAACAAAAACAACAGCCCTTCTGCTCCAACTAGGCCCCAGGAACATCAGCCTCCTATTTCACCCTCTCAAAACCTTTTGGAGGAAGACCAAGAGAATCCATATCTTTCCCTGATTGATCCCCCAACTATCACCCTTCCAAAATCTTCAGAAGTCCAAATTCCGGCCACTTACAAATTTGATGAGCTTCCAATCTGTAAGTACCAATATAATTCATTCCATTTCTTCAACAAAAATAATTACTGATCCAACTCTTCTTTTCTAGTTGGCACCCCTCCTCCTGAATCTACTATTGGAGTTGACCAACCTCTTGAAACTTTGTTAACCTTGGATTATGGAGACATGAAGCAACACCTCAGCACCATGTGTTCTAACATGCTGAAAGCCTTTGCCCTCCATGGACTTTTAAATGACTTTGAGAATCCCTGAGAGAGCGACAGTTGGAAAACCACTGGAAGATGTCTAGGATCATTAAGCACACCTTCTAGCACTCCATTCCTGCCTCTTCTTCTTCCTCCTCCAAATCCTTCTAATCCAATTCCTGCCCATTACAACCCGTACCATATTTCCAGCAGGATCCACTTCAAAGAGCACTGCACTTCCCACAATCCCAACAAAAATCAAAAACGCCAACACAATACAGACCAGCCTCCAGAAGCTTCATCATCCAGAAAATGAGCTCCTGAAACATAATAAAAAATTTAAAAAAAACAATTAATAATAATAATAAAACAATAATAAAAATAATTTCAGAATTTTTTTTTTAACACGTATCCTACTAAACTACTAACATAAGAAAATTTGAAGATGAAATTAAAATAAAATAAATAAAATAATATGAACTAAATAATGATAAAAAATGGTATCTCCCAGCCAATTGATGAGCTGATCCCCTGATAGCTTGCCCACATCCAAGTGCACCTTGATGAGGATACACCTTAAATTATTTTTAACTGATTTGAGATAAAATAAATGAGTAAAAATTGAAGTAAATAATAATAAATAAATAAATAAGATAAAAAATGATTAACTGATAAATAAATAAAAAATAAAAAATAGCATTGCCCGGCCAATTGATGAGACTTTCCCCACCAATGCTTGCCCACATCCAGGTGACCCTGATGTGGTAAGACCCTATATTTTTGATTTTATAATTTTAAAAAACCCCCATAAAAAATTAAAGGAGAAAAAGGGAAAAAAGAAAATAATCTAAAACTACTATCTAGCAAAAACATAACTACAAAATCAAAGACAGTCCAGTTCCATAGATGGTCCAGTAAGAGAAAGTACCGTCCATAGAAATGATCACTGGGTGGGCTCCCTCAAATAAGTAAAAATAATGGGAGACAACAAGTGATCCTCCACCACTCCAAGGAAATAAAGAAGCCAGTCCATAGCCAGTTTAAAGTCATAGTGGAATAAAACCTGGATAACAAAAACCAGATCTAGGATTCAACTAGGACAAACAAAAGACTTGAGACAGACATTCTGGGGTAACTGTTTTACAGAGCAGCCAGCTCATCAGTTACCCCCACACTTTCCAAAATAAAATCTAGAAGCCCCCTCTAGGTACCTTCTAACAAAAAAAAATACACAACATCCAACACAATAACCAAAACCAATAAAAGTGAAGAGTCCAGCACTTGAAGACCAAAGGAATTTCCAGTTTAAAGTCATAGAGGACTAAAACCTGTGAAAAGAAACCAATACTAGGGTTCAACCAAATTAAGAGAAAGGGATGGAAACAGACAATCTGGGGTAACTGTTCTACAGAGAAGCCAGCCCATCAGTTACCCCTACACTTGCCAAAATCCAATCAAGAAGCCCCACCCATGGGTACCTTCTAACAAAAGTTTCTCTGCAACACCAAAATCTAAAATTTAAAGAATGTTCCATAGTTTATCCTCATTGCGGAGTCCATCTTCTTTATGTCTTGTGCCTCTGGGATAAAACCTCTTCACCTGGTCTGAAGCCACTCTCTTCTTTAAGACTGCACCATCCAACTCTTCCAAAACATAAGAACCTCCAGAAACCTGAGATCTGACTCTGTAAGGTCCATTCCATCTGTCAGCAAACATCTTTTCCCACTGACTCTCCAAACTTCTATTATAAACCAAAACCAAACAACCAGGTTTCAAGGGATTCCTGAGTCTATGAGAAAACTTCTTGTCCCAGTATCTGACTGATTTATTTCTTATCTTCATCATTCTAGAGTATGCCTTCTCCTGACATTCCTCTCTACATTCCAACTGTTGCATCCTGGCACAGAGCAAATCTTCTGTTGAGTGCACATCATCCCAATCAATTCCAAGATAAGAGACAGCTTCCAAGTCCACTGGTAGAACCGCTTTCTGACCAAACAATAATTCATAAGGCAAATAGCCAGTTTTCCTCTTCACAGTGACCCTATCAGCAAATAACACCAAGGGTATTTAATGCCTCCACTTTTCAGCACTATCTCCACACATCTTCACCAAAGCATTCTAAATAACTTGATGGCCTCTTTCAACCATGCCTTCAGCTTCAGGATAATAAGGTGTTGCTACTCTAAATTTATAACCAACACTTGCCACAGCTTCTTTGAATTCAGCACCAAACTCTGGCCCACCATCAACAGTCACCAACTTCATCAACCCATATCTATAAATTTACTCTTTCTTCAAAAATTCCACCACATTCTTAGTGGTCAAATTAACCAGAGGCACTGCCTCAACCCAACCAGACAAATCATCTCTAGCAACAATCAAGTATTTATACATGCCCTCTTTAATATGGACAGAATCCAGACTGACTTTTCCAAACACAGTTGATTCACCAGTAGCACGGCCAACCTCTTTAGGTTTCAAATGAATTCTTCTTTGACATTCTTAACAAGATTGAACCCCACCCTGCACAGCCAACTTCATACCTGGACACCAAAATCTGTCTGCTACTCTTTGATAAGTCTCCCCAAAGCCTCTATGACCAAGGTCTTCATGAAAAGACTTCAACACAACTTCTTGAACCTTCTTCTGAGTCACCACAACATGAGGATTAGGATTTCTCCTTCTCATCAGACTTCTTCCTGACATATAGAAGCCAGGACTCTTCTTCTTGATTGCCAACCAAGTATCATTATCACAACTATCTGGCCTCTCCAAGGTCAACAGATATTCCACCATAATAAAATAAAACCCAGACTGACCCCGGGTCTCATCTTCAAAATCCAACAAAATAACATCCAAGGGTACAACCCTATCATAAAAATCTCCAGTGTAAACATGAGCCAATTTACCAGCCCAACCAGTACACCAATCTTTAAATTTTGGCACATCTTCTTCTTCCACTGAATCTTATGAGAATCCAGCTCACTAACAAAGACACCATTCTCCAACTTTGAGCTGTCCCAAACAAATTCTCCATCTTCATCAACAAAAACATTCTGATCACCAGAATAAAGATCAGATCCAGCCAGTTTAGCCTCTTGGGGGAGGTCAAAACAATCATCCAGTTTAGCCTCTTGGGGTAGGTCAGAACAATCATCCAGTTTAGCCTCTTGGGGGAGGTGAGAAAAATTATCAGCACCCTTTGTGCTGGCCCTAACCACTGGAACATCTTCATCAAACTCTTCAGAATCAGAATCATCATCTGTAGGTGGCCTCCTTGATAATCCATCAGGCATTGTAAAAGTTTCCCGGTTTGTGTACCAGGTCAAAAGAGAAATGTTGAATAAATTCCACCCACCTAGTTATTGGAGCATTTGGAAGACTAGGTGTATTGATCATCTGAACCAAAGATTTTTCATCCACCTGAAGCTCAAAATGCTGCGCCTACAAAACAGTTTGTAGCTTCTTCAAAATTTTTGCTACAACACACAATTCCAAATAAGGCTGAGAATACCTAGATTCCACTTCATTAAACACCACAGACTCATACCTTACTGGTCTGACCCTCCCAGTTTTATCTTCCTGAGACAAAACAGCACCAGAAGCAATATAGCTTGAGTCTACTACCAGATAAATTTTTCCAGCATCAACACCATAATCTGATTTGTGAAGGACAATATCTTCACCAACCACCTTCTTCAACTTCTAAAAAGCCTCTTCACACTCTTCAGTCCATTCCAAATCTGCATCTTTCCTGGTCAGCCTCCTTAAAGGTGAAGCCAACAAAGAAAAATCCTTAATAAAAATCCTGACATATACACACACACCCAAAAATCCCCTGAATTCAGTAGTATTTTTAGGCCTTGGCCATGATTTAATTTTATTAATCTTTTTCTTTGCCATAATCCTTCCTTCTTTACATACCACATGACCCATAATTTCCAAAGCAGGAACACAACAACAGAATTTTGACCCTGAAATGGTCAAACCAGCCTCTTCAATCCTAAACAAAACTCTCTCTAGAGTTATTGCATATTCCCAAACAAACCTCCTTATACCAGGATTCTCTTTCAGCACCTCATTACCATAATCAGTGGATGGTCTTTTAATTCCACCATCATCAATAAAAATACCAGCATGAGTAGGGACCTCATCCTGCAAAATCCAAGCCATCTGTGCTTGATAAACTGCCACTGAATTAGTTGCTCCTTGAGGCAACCTAGTGAGCTGAAATCTTCCCAAAGGAGTCTCAAAAGTTGTGAGAGGCCTTGAATCCGTATGAAGTTCCCTCTCATCATAACCACCCATAATATCACCCAATCCATAACACACCCTTCCAGCAAAAGCTTCAACAAAATCCTCTGAACTTGGTGGCATACCACCATCCTTGATTGTGACTCTATTCAAGGCTCTAAGATCATGAACCACCCTCAACTTTCCATTCTGCTTCTTTACACAGAAAACCAGACTTGAGTAACTGGATGTTGATTGTTCATATAACCCAGTCCTGACTCTTTCCCTAACAATCTCCACAAAATCCTCTCAGATAGCAGCTGGAATCGGAAAAGGTTTTATTTTCCAAGGTTCATGACAAACCACAGGAATAAAGTAAGGTTCCCCATAAGAGTGTTTCAATACACCCCTTTCCTCCTCAACAAATGACACAGATTTTTCCCTTAGCACAATAATGTGCAACAACAACTTCTTTTCTTCTTCAGACAAACACCCATCAGGACCAAAATTAACAACTTTCAACCTTTCCACAGTCACCTTAACCGTCTCTACAAAATCTGGAGGATTCTTCACCAAAGGAGTACAGTACAGATCTCTTGACAATTGAGGTCTCTTCAAAGGCGGATTCAAACCCACAGGCATAGGCTCATTGACAGGCCTAATCTTCTGCACCACCTTATTATACTTTGCGGCTCCACCTTCAACTTGAGGGATCTTCAGGAAATCTTCACCACCAGACCTGGAACAAAAACCAAGGGTTTCCCCATTGCTCACATGTGTGGCCGAGGTAATGTTTTTGAAAGTTGTAGAAGAAACCCTAGTGGTGCACAATTGGGAGGACTTACTTTTACACCCCAATCTCACCACTCCAAAACTTTTCTGCAATTCCAAATCTTCATCTTCAATTCCATCTTCCAAATCTTCAAATCTTGATTCATCTTCAGAATCCACTCTTCTTAAATAGTGCAGTTTATCTTCTTGCTGGAGGCCCAAAAATTGATCATGATGATCTTCTTCCTTCATAATTTTGTGCCATTTAACCTCATGCTGGAGGCCTAAAAATTGATCTTGATGATCTTCTTTCTTCATTATCTTCAGATTTTTTTCTTGATTTTCTTGAATTATCTTGAAATTTTTATCTTTTTTTCTTGAGTTTTCTTCTGACCTACAAAAATAACCAGGGGTTTCTCCAATGCTCACCGGTGTGTCCAAGGTAATGTTTTTGAAAGGTGTAGAAGAAACCCTAGCGGTGCACAATTGGGAGGACTTACTTTTAGACCCCAATCTCACCACCTTGAAGCTTTTCCGTATATCTTTCAATAAAGATATACAACCAATCTTCCTATTTGAAATTGAGTGAAAAATAATTGAGAATCTTGAGAGAGAACAGAGACTTGATAAAAAACTTGAAGAATACTTGCAGAGAAGAGAAACATTAAAAAGAGAAATTTGAAAATCCACTTGGTATATCTCCAAGGGAGCTGACCTACTACAACCTGGGATTTCCTCGTCTTGGGGAGAGGTTGTAGAACTAGGGGTATCAGCCCTTATCACTCTAAAAAAGACAGACCCTCACTAGAGCCTGAGCCACACTCCAAAAAACCAGAGGCAGAACCCACATCTCTTCTTCTCCTACAACAATCCATGCATTGACACATGGAAGACAAACCAGGCCTAGTTTCCCAACCATCATCTCCAGGAGATGATAACCTCATGTGAAGTCTTCTTTCATCTTCACCAGTTAGCTCCAAACTGATCCCCATGTCAAACTGATAAACAATTCTTGCCTGAAAATCCATCAAGAATGGCCCACCCAAAACAGCTTTAACTGTTCCTTTAGCAATATAAAAATGAACCTTCCCTGAGGCTTCACCAACATTTAACTTCACAAACTCAGAAGTTTCAACCAATTCAGTGACATGGCCACCAATACCAGTTTTGATGGGGAGGCCCAGATGAATAGCCTCAAACAAAGAAATCAGGTTAATCTGAGAACCTGAATCCACCAATGACCTAGCCTCCCTGCCATTCAGAGTGACATTGACATAACCCAGAGGAGCAGAAAAATGAGTTTCCAACCCCTCACCAAACTTTTCAGCAGAATCAAAAATGTATTCTACCTCCCCAGAAGAAACCCTTCCCCTGGTCAACAACCATTTCTGTCTATTAGCTAACCCAGGACTGATAGCATACAATTCTCCATAAGAAAGGGAAACCTGACCCTGATTCATCCTTTCCAGAACAGAGTCCATAACTTAGAAACCACCAGCCTCTCAAAGTGAGCCCATGGCTTCACCACCTTGGTCCTAGAATATTCATGAGGACCAGCACCTCCAACAGATTTACCATCAACGGGAACCAAACCAAATCCCTCACCAGACCCTCTAACTCCAGCAGGCTTTGGAAATGAAGCCAAAGAGACATCCTCCTCAGAGTCAGAATCAACATCCATAGGCATTGGCTCACCATTCATGTCCAATGCACCAAAACTAGGGGGGCCCATGTCAGCCATACCCTTCTGCATCTTGTACAGCTCCTCTTTGCTGTACTTCTTCCTAGCTGCACTCAGCTTAGGATCCACCTTTGAAGCATTTGGCTTTGGTTGTGCCCGAGAACTGCTCTTAGTCTTTCCAAACTTTCCTGCTTCCAAATCATAAACACCAGCCAAGAATTCACCACTTAAATGTCCACCACAAGAATACAGCTCTAAGCCACCAAAGGAAGTAGAAAAAGAGACCTTATTGACCTCCTTCCCCTTTCCCTTGAAATCATCATCTTCCTTACCAGAAGACTTCCCCTGATCAGGAATCTCCTCAAACCTTGGCCTCCTTTGATTGAGACCACCCCTTCTCCTGACCAAATCAACAGGAGCCTTCCCCTCACTGGGCTTCAAAAATGAACAATCAGATAACTTGAAAACCCTGCCATCAAACTACTCCTTTCCTTCAGACACATCCCTGTTCAGAGCCCAACAAACATTGGACTTGTGCCCCCTCCTGCTGCAATAAGAGCAGACCCAAGGATCACTCCTACCAGCCCTCTTATCAAAATCTCTAGGCTGAGAAGGAGCCTGATTTACCTTCTTAGCCTCCTGAACAAAAATATGTAGCTGTTTTGTCAGATCAGCCAACTGCTCCACCACTGGGTCCCTCTCCTGTTTGGGAACCTGCACCAAATTCTTCTCTTTCCTCTTCACTCTAACCTCCTCTTCAGCCAAAGCCTCACTGACTTTGCTGAAATACTTTTCACACCCCTCCTGATAGGTGTCCACAGCCAATAACTTCAAATGGGCCTCCGCAGCCTCCTTAACCTTGTCCAAGGCAGGCAACCTCTGATCCCCATTAGAAAGAGTCTTCATCAAGTCCTTCCTTGACAGCTCCTTCAGCACATCCATCCTGACATCTCTAGCCAGGGCAGACCAAAAAACATCCTTGGCAGAATTTTCATGTGCCAGCTCCTCCACTTCCACCAAATATTCAACCACAGGATCAAAATGTAGCAGAAACTTCATGTAACTATGTAAGTTACCAACACCACCATAAGACTTCCATTCACTGAAAACCTTGTTCAGATCCCCCATAGTGAACCTGACACCCCATCTATCCACCATCTCCCTGCACAAAAATTTCCAATCTCTCTTCTTGTAGCCAGGCATGGCCACAACCTCCTTCTCCACTGCCCTATCACCAATGAAGAAAATAATCTGCTTCACCATGTCCAGGTAAGAAGCACCATCCACATAAGCAGCAGTTTCATACTTCTCCAGAAACCACTTCACATTTTCACCATTAAGCTTGGTACCATCCCAAGTTTTAATCCTAACACACTCCTTAACCATCACAGCAGGAGGACCATCCACCCCACTGACAGTCACCACAGGAATAGAAGAGCCAGAAGCCATTCTTCCAGACCAAAACACCAAAAGATCCAACCAAAGAAAATAGAGATTCCAAAGAACTAGCAGGTTCTTCCCCACGTTGGGCACCAGAAATGTAGACAATCCTATAGTGCTAGCTATAGGCCTTGACCAAGGGAGTTGGAGAAAAACCATAGAGAAAATCCCCTGTCCCTTTAGAAAAATAGAGTTATATTTACCTGCTACAGTAAATTGGTTCCTGTTTACCAAAAGCCCCTTTTCCAATACACTTGACTGCTTGATCAGCCAAGAAAGTAGTCCCCAGACAGACTACCAGACCAAAGAACTGAAATGTAGACCAATGTCCACACCAGAGAAAGCAAAGATACTTGATGTAGGCTGCAAATCCACACCAGAGACAGCAATAATACTTGATATATCTTGCAAGACTATACCAGAGAACCTGTTGCCAAAGTTGAGTTAAATGAAGAACTAACCTTGCAACCAACACAGCCAATTGTGGCCCAAAAACAGTGAAAACTGAGTGAGAAACAGTATATAATTACCTGATGGTTGTATGATAATTAAAGTTGCCCCAAACTGTCTTATGCAGTATATACACACAGACCACCCATCTAAGATCCATGCACAGCAACGCATTTGGCACCTGTACCAGCCAAATTGAATAAAAACCCTCCAGAAGCCCTCCCCAACCTTCTAAAACAGAGGTAGGCGGGCCGCCTGACGTCGGCCCCGCCTCCCTGAAGCCAGAAAACCAATAAAAACATCTAATCTACTTAGAAAAATTCACTACAACTACTAAAACCCTTAAAACACAAAATTAAGCCATGACAACATTGAGACATGAAACGTAGATCCAAATTAGCCCTATCTAATGGTACTAAGCACTTAACCCTAAGACTTAAGGTTAGCCCATAAAACGTGAAAAACAAAATTAAACAGCTATCTTTTAAAATGAAAAATGAGGAAAGGCCCCCTTAAAACTTAGAATATGAAAAATGTCCACAAGAAATGAAATATAGAGAAAAACCGGGGCTATCCAATGGTAGTACCCACAAACCCGCAGTCCAAATATTCATGGAATAAATCCAGAAAAACACCTAATTCTTCAACCAATGCCAATTAAGACATGCACAAACAGCGCCAAACCGCACAACAAAGGCCCCTGCCAATATTGGAAGACCACAACAATATCATATAATACTTGAAGAATTTAAAATATTGATTTTATAAAATTTTATTAACTAAGTAATCAAAAATTGAGTAATAAATTTTATTAGACAAGTTTAACTATGTCAAGTTAGTTACTGGCTGACAGTGAGAAACTTTCTGAGAGTATCAATCAGATTATATATATATATATATTTAGTTTTCTACTTTCCCAGGCTTTTAGGAACATTGGTGAGAAATTGTTGCTTATAGTATAATTAAACTCATAAATAACACACAACTCTTTTTATTTTTTGTTTTAATACTTTCCAAATGTCCACTTTGTATACTTTATTCACTTGGGTTTGTATTTTTTTTTTCATATTCATTTTTACTTTGAATTTACAGTGAATATCACTTTTTTGAAAGGCTCATTAGCTTTCTTTCACCAGCTCAACACAAAATCGCATATTTTCTGAAATCACATATTTTTTAAGTGTTTCTTTTTTTCATTCATCACTCATATCCTTTTCCTCCTCTCCTCAAACATCCCTCAAATATTTTGGTTTCATTTTTTTAACCCATCTCACCAGGTAAGTCTTTTTTTTCATTTTTGTTGATTTTTTATTTGCTAATCATGATTTTTTCTTTTCTTTTTTTTTTGTAAGTGCTTCATTAATTTTTTTAAATTTAAACTAATTTTCTTTTCTCCCTCTTTTCTCTCTTGTCCTGCTCTTTTTCCCTCCTTTCCCCCCTTCTTGACTGCCTCAAACCCCCTTTCCCCCCCTTTTATCCCCTTGAGGCATTCTTTTTCCTCCCTTTAGGCACCCCCTTTGCCCCATTTAGGCCCTCTTTTCTCTCCTTTAGGCCACCTCACAACTCTCCCCTCCCCTCATCCCCTCCACTGAATCCCCCCCTCCCCCCTCCCCTCTCACCTCTCCTCAACCCTCCTTTTCTTAGCTAACAAATTTCTATGTGATTTGTTTAATATTAAATGATTGGTGCTCAGATTTTTTAATAGCTAAACAAATTTCTAAGAGATTTGTTAGCAAGTTAAACGGGGGAGGAGGCAAGGTGGGAGAAGAGGGGGGAGAGAGGGGAGGGGGGTTGGTGGAATCTGTCAGCCAGGCTGCTAGACTTACCCAGTAAAATAATTAATTATTTACTGGGTTGAAGCCACACCTTTTTTATTTCTTATGTTATTATTAATTATAGTATATTTTACTTTAAAATTACTTTTAATAAATTAACTAATTACAATAAGTAAATTTAGTAAATATTTAAAATTAATATTAATGTCCCTTATATTTTTTTATTCCCTAACACCATGCTCAATGACAGGTTAAAAGAAATAAAAATTAATACTAAACTAAAAATAAATAAATAAATTCAAATTATTTATTTAAAAGTTACACTTACAGAAACTTTGAAATAAATCAAATAAATTTACATATACAGTAAATACATTATATTAATACACTCTTTATAGAACAACCTTAATATATGCAATATTTTATTCTGGAATTTTCTTTTTCTCTCATACTCCTGTATATAGAATTATTAGCTCTGTGGTTTCTCTCCCTTTTGTCTATATAAGTTCTTCCATTTTGGTTGTTTTTAAGTATCTTGTATTTACACAACAATTTATTTAATTACCAACAATAATACCTTTATTACTACTACTTATTGCTTTAGTACTTATATCTGCATAATTATAATCCATCCAAGTATAATTATAATTGTAATTTTAAGTTTTAATTGAGTAATAAAACCTAAAGATAATCCTCTAAGTAATTTACTTTGAAATCCTTGAATATCCACCTATCACTGCCATTGGACCTCTATTAAAATCTTCTAGACCATTGGGAACCATTGACACTTGAGGGACTTTCCAAATTGTCATTGACGCACCATTAACTTGAAGCCAGCAACTGTGGGATCATTGACTACAAGGACCAATAACAACTGGTGGACAACTAAAAACAACAAACATCATCAGGCATGTGACTTACTTTTTTTTTCCGTGACTGAAAATCAATCCTCGCTCCAAATCTAAGTTTTATATATTGGCAACTGTCATATATATTTGTGGTGACTATACTGGTTACAGTCTGTGGGTCTCACTTTGCATATTTCATAGTTTATGTATATCTTTTTTACTCAGCCCTCTGTAGTGGCATTAATTTGTTCACATTACAGGGGGAGGTGCCTGGTAAATAATAATTTTTTTTTCCTAGTTGACCAAAATAGAACTATTTTTTTCTTAGTCCTAGAAGTAATATAAATTAAACTAATTATATTATATATATATTTTTTTTAATAATTTCAGTTGAACATTTTTCCTGATAATTAAAATATTGTATTATTGTTTCAGTTGACAAATTGTCCTGGAAGTAAAATAATAGATATATAAAATTAATTGAATAAACAATATTAAATTATTTCAGTTGACATTAAGTCCTGGTAATTAAATTTTTCAGTTGACAATTAGTCCTGATAATTTTCAACATATATTAGTAGTTAATTGAGAATTTTGTAAATTATTCCAGTTGACTCTTTGTCCTGATAATTAATAAATTACTCTATTATTTCAGTTGATTCATTTTATATCCTGGTAAAAAAATTTAAATATCTTAATTTAATAAATAAAAATTGTGATTATTATTTCAGTTGTTTTTTGTCCTGATAAAAATTATATTTTCATTATTCCAGTTGATTCACTAATCCTGATAATTGATTATATACTTGAAATATTTTTATTTTTCTCTTATTTTTCTTTCAACAAAGTAAGATAATAACTGATTAAATTTTAATATTTCTTTCTCTCAGTTCAGGTTATCTACAACAATGACTGATCAAAGTGCTCTGCTAACTTTGATGAGGAACTAGACTTGATTGATTATGATGTGACTTCTGTAAGTTCTCCTTTGACTACAAAAATTTCTCAAATTAATCAATTGTTGGACCAATCAGGATTTGAAAATTCAAGAAATAGAAATAAAAGTGGAAAAAACTTCTCTGGATCAAAAGCCTTCAGTGAACCCCCCAGAAGAGCTTCCAAAATGATTCAAGATAAAAAAGATACCCTTGCAGCAGCAAGTCAGAAAACTCTCCACTCACATCATGGAGTTGAGGGCAGAGAATCTCAAACTAAGATCAAAAGAAGAAATTCTAGAAGAAAATGTAAGAAGAATAGAATCCTTTCTTGAAGAGAAGAGGAAACCTCCTCCAGCACCAAAAGCCCCTCCAAAATTGGCTTCTCAACAAGAGGAAAAGGTGTAAGTTTCAAAATGGAAATAGGACTAGATAAACACCCAGTGGGACTACCTCCAGGCCCAAAAACAACAAAAACAGCAAGCACCTCAGGAAGGCCCTTCCAGAACCCATCAGTTCAACCTAACACATCCTCATCCCTACCAAGGAGGAAGAAAGAGGAAGAACAATCAAATTCAATTTTTTCAAAAACCTTGGTAAGCCCCTCTATTGAATCCCAATTACCATTTCTTGTTACTGATTCAGTTCCTTCAGGTAATTCTGGAAGAGAAGATGATACTTTGAGACCAGTAGAGGCTGACTGTAGTAGGAAGATTGCTCAATATTCTAATGTAACTAATCCTTTTGTATTGATTGCTACTTCAATAATAAATCCTGATATGGCTATTATTGATGAAACACTTGATCCTGAATTTTATGAGAATCTGGAAAATTATTCTGTTTCATTATTAAGAAATACTCCAGATGTAGCTGCCATTAAAGATGAATATTTGAGAGATATTATTTCTAAAAAAATCATATAATGAACAAAATTCAATTGACTCAAAAATTTAATAGTTTGTTAACTAAACAGGGTTATCAATCAGTGAGAAGTAAATCACAGATATTTTCTGATGATTTGTTTAAGTATGAAGTAACTCATGAGAAGAAAGTTGCTTTGTGGAAAAATATCAAGAATGATTTGTCTAAATTACAAGACACTGTGTCTATCTGTTGCCAGGAGCTAGAAATACATAAGTTGAATTTAAAGAGATTAAGAGACCATTATTCATCTTTTCAAAAAAAGAATCAGTTATCTTTTGCAGCCATCAATGAAAGTTTATCTAGTATTCTAAGAGTGAAGACTAGGCTAACAACTGTTGAAGAGAAATTTAATTCATTTTTACATGACCAAAAGTTTCCTGACATTTCCTTGAAAGAACCTGTTTCACAGGATACTCCCATTGTACCTGTCCCTAGTTCATCTAAAGTAAAATGAGTGCCAGAAATTCCTGTAGATATTAATGAGTCTCCATCAAAAATTGATGATGTACCTTGTTCATCTACAGAGGGGTTAAACAATGAGATTACTGCCCAATTGGAGAAGTTGCAGCTTCTTCTCACTCAGAAACAAGCTTGTAATAATGAGACTACTTCAAATCAAAAGAATTGGCCAAAACTTGTCCAATATCCAACATTTGATGGTGATTCTTCCTCTGATTGGCAGCAATTTATTTGCAGGATTGATAATCTGAAAAACTCTTACAGAATCCCAGATGAGGAAATTGTGTCAAAATTAATTTCTTGATTTACCAATGTAGCCCTAATGTGGTATGAATCTGTCCTCTTAGATAAAAATGACTACTCATGGGAAGATTGGAAGAAATTAATCAAAACACAATTTGGTGGTTCCAAGTTTAGGTTAGCTCAACAAAGTCAGTATGAAGAAGCTAGATATAGCTCTTCTGCTGAAAATCCTATAGAGTTCCTGATGAAACTTGTGAAAATCCTGAGGGAAATGGACCCAGATATGGAGTTTGAATTATAGAAGGACAGGATCCTCCATAAATTGCCCATGTCTCTGAGAGACTTGATAGTTGCTAGCACTGAGTTCTAAAGAGAACCTTCTTCTTTTATTAATACTTGTAATGAGATCCTTTTAAATAACAAGTATGATTCTAGAAGTTTCATTCCTAGAACCTCATTGGAGAAAACCTCCAATTAACAACAGAAACCTCTTGAAAAATTTGGTAAAACTTCTGCCCCTGTTGCACCTAAAAAGTATGCAACAAATACTTACTTTAAATGCAACAAGCCTTGGAAGAAAGGCCATGTTTGTGAAAAGAAATAAACTTGTTTAACAGACAGAGGAACATTCTGATGACACAGTTGCACTAGATGATACTTCAAGTGATTGTGCCAGCAATATTTCATATGGATCTCACCAGGAAATTTTAATGCTGGAAGAAGATATTTATTAGGGGGTGTCAGTTCTGGCAAATCCGCACTTAAATTAAGTGCGGATTTCAAACCAAATCAGCACTTACAAATCAGCACTTAAATTTTGCAAAAAAGTCACTTATTTCAAAAAAGGGTGTCAGTTATGACCTCAAATCAGCACTTTTTTCCCGTTTTTTTTCACAACCACATTTTGGCCACAAAACATCCCTTCCTTTCTTAACCCATCCCTGTCACATGTGACACACTGACCTTCCTTGCTACCTACCCATCAATCCTCGGCACACACCCCTTCCTGACATTTTCAATATTTTGACCAGGCATGTTTACATTCTTTTTTACTTATTTCTTCTACTTTTTAATCTTTTTTCTTGTTATGTGCCAGTTTCATAATGCCTCCCAGACATTCCAAATCTCAAAAGGTAACTCAAAAATCTGCTTTGTCACAAAAGTCTCCTCGTAAAGCAAGGATTACATAGAAAAAAAATCAGTGACTTTTTCTATTACTTACAACTGTTTTTACAGAATTGAAAACTATGTTTCAGCTAATATTTTATGGAAGTGAACTCTGTTCTTCGCCCGAAGAACAGAGTTCATCCTCCTATTTTCACATTCTGTTTGCACCAATCTCCATCCCTTTCAATTCTATCAACACATGCTTGTCTTCCCTCCCCATGCCTTTCGCTATCCTCCCAGCCCCATTGTATGCCATCCTCTTTTAAAGGTAACTCAAAAATCTGCTTCGTCACAAAAGTCTCCTCGTAAAGCAAGGATTACATATAAAAAAAATCAGTGACTTTTTCTATTACTTACAACTGTTTTTACAGAATTGAAAACTATGTTTCAGCTAATATTTTATGGAAGTTAACTCTGTTCTTCGCCCGAAGAACAGAGTTCATCCTCCTATTTTCACACTCTGTTTGCACCAATCTCCATCCCTTTCAATTCTATCAACACATGCTTGTCTTCCCTCCCCATGCCTTTCGCTATCCTCCCAGCCCCATTGTATGCCATCCTCTTTTAAAGGTAACTCAAAAATCTGCTTCGTCACAAAAGTCTCCTCGTAAAGCAAGGATTACATATAAAAAAAATCAGTGACTTTTTCTATTACTTACAACTGTTTTTACAGAATTGAAAACTATGTTTCAGCTAATATTTTATGGAAGTTAACTCTGTTCTTCGCCCGAAGAACAGAGTTCATCCTCCTATTTTCACACTCTGTTTGCACCAATCTCCATCCCTTTCAATTCTATCAACACATGCTTGTCTTCCCTCCCCATGCCTTTCGCTATCCTCCCAGCCCCATTGTATGCCATCCTCTTTTGATCCCCATTTCACCCCTCTCAACCTCTCCCAGACCCTTTTCTTCATTTAAAATGCCTCAGAACCCTTAATCGTCCCTTCCAACTCTTTCCCAACCTTTGAGTGACTGAAAAAATATGCGTTTGCTGAAAATATGCGATTTCATGTTGAGTTGATGAAAGAAAACACAGAGAGAAAAAAAAATAAGACTTTAACAGCAAATTCAAAAACCAAAAAAATATGCAAAAAAATTTACCATTCTCAGTGAATAATACATGCAAATTGATAATTTGAAGAGAAAGAGAAAAAAATTAAAATTGCGTTGAAAAATGTTGGAGTGTTATTGGAAGGATTTTCGCCCTTATACTAGTTGATTGAGAAATAGAAGTGTTGGATATAGTCGGAGGTGAATCAACTTGTTCATCTTCATACAGCTCTAACCATTGATCTTTGAGGTCAGCAAGTAGGTTATGAAGTATAGTGCAACACAGAATCCAGTTGATCACCGCCTCCATTTCAGATTTATTTCTAAGAGGACTTCTTAATTCCCTTAAACTAGAAAAACGGCCTTTCAAGATTCCAATAGAATGTTCAATACGGACTCTTGACTTTGCCAAATGATTGTTGAATTTGGCATTTTGACTGTCTTCTGAAGCTGCTCCCCGAAAAGCAGGAAGTACATACTTTCCATTCACATAAGCAGAATCTGCAAGAAGATACTGATTTTCATCAAAGAATTTTTCAGGTTCATTTGAAATATGCATTCTTTGGAAGACGTAGGAGTCATGACATGAGCCAGGATAGCCAGCAAAGAATGATATAAATTTTTTGTTTACGTCACATATAAGCTGAACGTTAATTGAATATCTATAAAGAAGATTTATTTGTTTGTGTTAGTTTCAAGGAGGATGAAAGGAGTTAAAAATAATCTACCTCTTTTTACGGTCAAAGTAATTGTTTCCACCTTGAGCAGGTTTCTGGCTCAAAGGAATAGTAGTACCATCAACAAAACCAATACATCCTGGAAAGCCCTCTGCTTGCATAACCTGAGATGATTCAAGTCGCTCTTCTTTTGTTGGCCAGGTGAGAAGTTGAGATTCCAAGGAGTTGATGGCAGTGATACATCGTTTGGTATAAGTGTTAACTGAACCATACCCTAAATCAAAGACATTTTCTAAACGTTTCAAAGCGGCTCCATTACCATTTGAACCCAAACGACATAGTGTGATGGCCAATTGAATTGAAGGATGTCGTTGTTCTTTTTGAGAATTATTGTGAAATATGGGATGATCCTGAATAAGCTCAATAAATTTAAGTAAACATTCCTGAGAAGTCCTGAACAGCTGTCTAAAACTGGGTTTAGATAGTTTAAGAAGTGTTTGGATGGTGTACTTGGGGGTATGAAGTACTTGAGGCTTTCTGGGAAGAAGGTAATGTTTCGTGGCCATTTTTGATAAAAAGACAAAATCTCCTTCTAGATCAGAATCAGAATCGCAATCAGAGTCCAAGAGCAGTTCAAGAGCCATAAAAGTCATTGCTTTATGTAATTTATCACAATTTGAAAGTGAGGAAGGCATAACTCTTATATGATATGATATGAAGATGTAAGTGATGTACGATGTTTTGAGTTATGAAGGGTTATGCTGCGGAGTGCTGCGTATGAATGGGATGATGCTGACAAATCAGTGAAATGGGACTTGATGGTGAAATCAGCACTTTTGGTTGAGAAAGTGCGGATTTGAGTGAAATAAGTGACTTATTTCATTTTGAAATCCACCAGTATTGGGGCTAGTGTGTTTTGGAAATCCGCACTTATTTAAGTGCGGATTTGGTCAAATTTAAGTGCAGATTTGTAAGTGCGGATTTGCCAGAACTGACACCCCCTATTATTTAAATAATATTGGTATTGGGAATAATGATTTATCTACAGTAGAAGATACTGAGATCATAAGAAATCTTGAGGAAAGCTCAATTATTTTTGCCCCTCTCAAGGAACCAGTCTTGATTAATGGAAATAACATGGAGGTTGTTTTAGATTCTGGAGCTGGAGGAAGTGCAGTATCTGAAAAAGCACTTGCTTCAGTGGACCAAGATTTTAAATCAAAACTTATGCCTATCATTTCTGAGATTTGGAGAATTTATGGCTCTGTTTTGTCCCCCATTGGTAAATACAAAGCCACTGTATTTTTCAAATATAACCATGGTTTTTTAAGAGCTATGTGTGATTTTGTTGTTATGAAAAATGATAATCTAAACAGTTTCTTCATTGTGGAAAATGATATTTTAAACAAATATGGCATAATATTGGATCCCCAAAACCAATGCTTTACAATGGGGAAGAATGGGAAGAGAAAATTTAAAATTTCCTCCTCCAAAAAATTATTAACACCAGGATTGAACACATGTCATTCTGTAGTTCAATATAAAGAAGATCTACAAAATAAATGCCTACCATTTTGTCTGAAATTGACACTGCTTCTTTTGGAGAACAACTTTCTGGTGAGGAAAAAGATTCCATCATTCAATTGATAAGATCTTTTCATATGGCCTTTGCTCACGGGTCTCATAAATTAGTATTGGTAAAAGAAGAAATGAAGCTCTTATTATATTTCTCATTAACCGAAATACCACCTAGTTTAAAGAAGAAGCCTTATCCTGCTTCTCCCACAAAGTGAAAAGATATTGAAGACAATATCTCTACCCTTTTAAAGATGAATATTATTGAAAAGGTAGTTGAAAAACCTAAACATTGTGTTATTTAACCTTTATTAATTTCTTATAAGAAAGATGAATCCAGGTTATGTGGTGATTATAGAGCATTAACCACTTGTACTATTGATGATATCTATCCTTTACCCAGAATTAGCTCTATACATGCTACCTTAAAAGGTGCTAAATATTTCAGTTGTTTAGATGGTAATAAAGGATATCACCAGGTACATTTTGAGAAGAATTCTCAGAATTTTCTGATGATTGCCACTCATATGGGTATTTATAAGTATGTTAGGATGCCATTTGTCCCTGAAAATTCCCCTTCAGTTTTTCAAAAATTTATGGATAACACATTCCATCAGGAAATAATTGAAGGATGGCTGATGGTTTATATTTATGATATCATCATATTCTCTAAAAAATTTGAGGACCATATTAACCACCTGTGTAAAGTGTTCCATAATATGTATGAGATAAATATGACACTTGCTTTGAAGAAATGCAAATTTGGTTTTCATTCCTTAAAAATACTTGATCATGTTGTTTCAGGGTTACAGATATGTGTTGACCAAAACAAAGTAGCATCCATACAACAGGTGAAAGCTCCTACCACAGTTAGAGAGCTCCAGAGTTTTTTGGGAATGTGTGGATACTATAGACAGTATATTAAAAATTATCAGGTCATATCATTACCCCTTTCCCAACTAACTAGGAAAGATATTGCTTTTGTCTGGAACAGTGAAAGACAAAGATCTTTCAACACTATGAAAGATTTTTCAATGTCAGCACCAATTCTTGCCTTGCCTGACTTTAATCAACCATTTGTTTTATACACTGATGCCATTTTTATTGGTCTTTGTGCTGCTCTCCATCAAAAACAAGTTATTTTTGATAAAGTATCAGAAGTAGTAATTTGTTATTACTACTTCTGAACCTTGAGAAATAGTGAATTGAAATATGGTGCCACTCAACTGGAGTGTTTGGCAGTAGTGTGGGCTCTAGAGAAGCTATATTATTACCTGGATGACCGGAAATTTGAACTTGTCACTGACTGCAGTGAAGTTAAATCCCTCTTAAACTTGAAAACACCCAGCAGACATATGTTCAGATGGCAGCAAGCTGTTCAAGAATACAGAGGGAGGATGACAATAATCCATAGGGCTGCTATTGTTCACTCAAATGTGGATATGTTATCAAGGTTACCTTTGCCAAATGATTACTCAAATTCTGCATATGTTCCTGAAGATGAAATAGTTCATATTCATGGAATATATGTGGTTGATATTGAGGAAGAGCTATTACAGCTAATTCTAGATTCATATGATAAGGACACTGACTTAAAGAAGTTATGTACTATATTAAATGATCCAAATAATGCTTCAATAAAAGAATTAATTAAAATTCTCCCAACAAAGAAGCAGAAGGCTTTGGAAAAAGGTGATTTTCAATTGATGAAGGCTACCTCTATTATAAAAGAAAGTTGAGTAATGTTATTGTTATTAATCCTGCTATGAAAGAGATAATCTTGAAAATTTGTCATGATTATGTATTGGCTGGACATTTAAATTTTGAGAAAACAATTATCAGAATTCAGAACACTGCTTGGTGGGTTAATATGTCTGAAGACACCAAACTATACATTGAATCCTGTGATTCTTTCCAGAAATCAAAAATATTGAGTGGAAAAAGAGCTGGATTAATGCAACATATTGAAGCTCCTGATGCACCTAGGAAAATAATAAACATGGCCTTTGTAACAGGATAGCCCATTGCTGAGAGAGACAGTCATACCTCTTGCTGGGTTATTGTTGACAGATTCACAAAAATGTGTAAATTTATCCCTACTCACATGGATATTTCCACTAAAGAATTAGCTTTTTTTGTGGTTGTCTCATATGTTTAATACTACTGGTTTTACAAAGGCCATTATCTTTTATAGAGACCCTAAATTTACTTCTGAATTTTGGATGTCTCTGATGGATGTTTGTGGTTGTGATCTGAAGCTTTCTACTGACCATCACCCCCAAACTGATGGATTAGCTGAAAGAATGGTTCATACCTTAGAGGAAATGGTAAGAAGGTATTGTGCCTTTGGCCTTGATTACAAATACAACGATGGATTCACTCATGATTGGGTTACCTTAATTCCTGGTTTGGAATTTTCTTATAATAGTACTGTTCATTCTATTTCTCAGAATATGACTTTAGAGCTCTGGATTGGATATGTTCCAAATACTCCTGCCCAAATTCTCAATAATAAAATACCAAAATTGGATTTACATCCTGGTGTAAAATCTTTTCTTCAAATCCAACAACTTTGCAGAAGTCATGCTCAAAAATTTATTGAAAAATCTTTTGAATATGTGAAGAAGAGGTGGGACAAATCCAATAAAGAATACATTTTTAAAAAGGGAGATTAAGTACTGATTTCTACAGTCCACGTCAATTTACAAGGTAATAACAAATTAAAAGACCCATTTGAAGGTCCATTTGTTGTCAGAAGAATGGTTGGTGATAATGCAGTTAAAGTTTACTTGTACTCTCCATATGACAGAAAACATCCTGTTTTTCCAATATCTCTTTTGAGACCCTACACATCCAATAGTGATTTATTTCCCAAAAGGAGGGGAAAACCAAAGAAGACCCCTAATGAAATCACTGAGACAGCAGAAATTGATAAGATTCTAAATGACAGAATAGATACTTCTGAAAAAGGTTCTGAATACTTATTGAGATTCAAGAATAAATCTTCTGGATATGATTTTTGAATACCTGGGAAATAGATATCTAATCTTCCTACTCTTCTAACGAAATATAAGAAGAAAAAATTATAGCATTTTTATTATTATTTTTAGAGTGAGGGAGTGTCAGACAGGCTGCTAGACTTAGCCAGTAAAATAATTAATTATTTACTGGGATGAAGCCATGCCTTTTTTATTTTTTATGTTATTATTAATTATATTATATTTACTTTAAAATTACTTGAAATATATTAACTAATTACAATAAGTAAATTTAGTAAATATTTAAAATTAATATTAATGTCCCTTATATTTTTTATTCCATAACACAATGCTCAATGTCAGGTTAAAAAAATATAAAATTAATACTAAAAAAAAATAAAAAAATAAATTCAAATTATTTATTTAAAAGTTACACTTACAGAAACTTTAAATAAGTCAAATAAATTGAGATATACAGTAAATACATTGACATATACAGTAAATACATTATATTAATACACTATTTATAGAACAACCTTAATATTTGCAATATTTTATTCTGGAATTTTCTTTTTATCTCATACTCCTGTATATAGGATTGTTAGCTCTGTGGTTTCTCTTTCTTTTGCCTATATAAGGTCTTGCCTTTTGGTTGTTTTGAAGTATCTTTTATTTATACAACAATTTTTTTATTTACCAACAATAATACCTTTATTATTACTACTTATTGTTTTAGTACTTACATCTGCGTAATTCTAATCCATCAAAGTATAATAATAATTATAATTTTACCTTTTAATTGAGTAATAAAACATAAAGATAATCCTCCACATAATTTACTTTGAAATCCTTGAATATCTACCTATCACTTCAATTTGACCTCCATTAAAATCTTCTAGACCATTGGGAACCATTGACAGAAGCAGTGAAGTGAATGAGGTGAGGGGGGTTTGAGGACATCAAAAAGAGGTAAATGAGGAAGACAAGTGGAGGTAATATGGGAGTATGTAAAAAAAAAAAATATTATTTTTAACATTATTTTTTATTATTTTTTGTTTTTTTACACCTTATTTTTTAAAAAAATTATAAGGTTCAAGCTGAATCAAAAATAAATTGGTGTGATTATAATTTTTAATTTCATTTTTGGGAATAACTTTTGTGATACAATTTTTTTCAGTCTAACTTTTTGATTATCATTTTTTTATCATTTTTTTTCAAGGGCTTTAGGTGGTATGTCTAACACAAAATAACTTTCAAATTCATTTTTCTGGCAAATAATTTTACTTATGTTTGTTTTTATTTTGTTTTTATTTTTTTTGTTTCATTTTTTTTTCAAGGACAGTTTTTGTATTTGATTTCTTTTCAAAAAAAATTGTTTGGATTAATTATTTTAATAAAATTCTTAAGATTGAATAAACAAATTAAATTTTGTGAGTTTCATTTTTTTTGCCATGTTTTTTTGGGTTTTTGACACATTTTTTTTTTTTAGAGAAAAAAATTTATATTTTTTCAGAATCACCTCTTACTTCTCTATAATCATCCTCTTTATCCTCTTTATCATCTTCTTTGAATTCAACTTCATTTCAATAATCATCCAAAATATCAAAAAAAATAATGATAAATGAAGTCAGAAGAGTAAAAGAAAATTAAAAAAGAAAATTCATTTGGATTGTTTATTTGGCTATGTATCAAAAATGATTTACCATAAAACTAAATTTGTTTAAAAAAGTTCTTATCCATATGAGTTACCAGAAGATTTAAAATATTTGACCAAACCTGGGGATGATGAAATTAAAGCAGTTATCAGTAATTCTTTTAAAACTCAATTTATTTATGAAAATCATTCTTTTAATGGTTCAAAAGATGAAACCTTTAATAAACTATCAAATTTCAGAATAAAACTATATCAAATGGCTTTGGTTTGCTTACCAATAAGGAATACAAATTTTTTGGGTGGTATTATGATTGTATTTGGTTTGAGAGCAGGATTTGTTAAAGGCTATTCTCTTGGTATGTCTGATTATAGGGGATATCATAGTTTGAAATTTTTAATTATTTAAAAGGTATTTCACAGCAAAAAAGAAAGCCACAAACTTGAAATTAATTCTGAGTAAAAATGTGTTTTGGGGGCACAATATGATATATTTGAAAAAATAATCATGGTTGATTTGGTGGAATAAAGAGGTGTTTTGAAATGAAAGATTTTTGAATTTGATTCACCCTATTTTAAACCTCTAGTAGAGAACATTCAACTTTTCTTTTCTTTTTTTCCCCTCTATTAATTTGTTCTCATTTTACAACTTCTCTTCAGTGTTGATTGATGAAAGTTTTTTTAAAGATTGAATGAGTTTTTTGTAGCAATTAAAAAAAATTTTGTTTGATGTTAATATTTTACAAGGTACTGTAAGTTAGTATTGAATAAGAAAAAAAAAGGCTAAGTATTAAAGTAAAGAGCTCAGATATACACTAATTTCCAAGTTTTTATTTCTTATTTCTTCTGTCAAATAAAAGAAAAGAGAGGGCCAATATTGGAGCTCTGCTACTACCCTTTTAAGTCATTGTTGTTGAATCTTGAGTTAAGGCTTTTTCATGAAAAAAATATGTGATGAAGGGTTTTTGTCAGCCAGTCTACAAAACTTACTAAGTAAATGATTAATTATTTAAAAATTTTTCTTATGAGACACTTTGCCTTCTTTTAATTCTTTTCTTGCTCTTCACCTCAAAAAACTCTGCAATAAAGCTTTCAAAAAGAATCATCAACTTGCTACCAAAGTTAGAATAGTAAATTGGTGTGACTCTTATAGGATATCCATTAGCAACCAATATCTTTTATTTTAAAATGTTATTATTACTCATTCAGGATTCCACAATAAGATTCTTATTGATAGGAATGATGCCAATTATCTTTCTTTTGGAAGTTTCTCATATATTGATCCAATAACTGGAAAACCAATACCATCTCCAGCTAAAATCAAAGGAAATGGCTTATAATTTCCAGACCATAAGTGCATCATTAATTTTGGTTTGGGAAATGGTGTGATCAAAAAAATCTGGAACTCTTCTCATGATCATCACCAAATGACCAAGGCTCCATCTGGCTTGGAATCTTTTCAAGAGTTCACACATTTTAGATATTCATTTCAAATCATTCAAAATTTATTCCAATGAATAAACAAGTTAAAAAAAGAAGGTAAATTTAACAGATATAAAAAAGCTTCATGTAGATCAAAAAATTATGGGGATGAGTAAAGTCATCAAATATTTTTTTTTCATAAATTTTTTATAAATAACTCTTATATCTCAAATTCCTAAAGTAAAGTAATGGGCCAATGACCTTTTGTTGTATCAATGGGAATCATGAGAACATTTATTTGTTTCATGAGGTTCCTTGGCCTACACTTGTGGAAAGTGCCAAACATTTGTTTCTGGATTTATCCACATTTTGGCTAGAGGAATTGTTATTACTCTAAACCTAGGGAAATTGAAATATATTAGTTGTTAATATTTTAATTTATCTAATTATATTAAATTTTGGTGATTCCCACCCCTTACTTCAATAAAATGCAGGGGGGGGGGAGGGTATTACCAAATTTTCAAATCTGACATGCAAAATTGATGACTTGTAAAAATTTTGAAGATACCCACCCCTTACTTCAATAAAATTCAGGGGGGGGGTATTGACAAATTTTCAAATCTGACATGTAAAATTTTTGACTAGCAAAAATTTTGGTGATACCCGTCCCTTACTTCAATAAAATGAAGGGGGGGGGGGTATTGCCAAATTTTCATATCAGATTTGCAAAATTTTTGAATTAAAATTTTGGTGATACCCATCCCTTACTTCAATAAAATTCAGGGGGGAGTATTTACAAAATATCCTATAAGACTTGCAAAATTCTTGACTTTGAAGAATTTTGGTGACACCCATAAAATGCAGGGGGTAGTAATGCCAAATTTTCATATAAGACTTTAAAGATTCTTGACTTGAAATAATTTGGTGATACCAACCCCTTACTTCAAGAAAATGCAGGGGAATCAGAAAATTTTAAAATGGGACTTGAAAATTTTATTTAAAAAAGAATTTTTAACATTAAAATACAAAACTTCAACTAATGATAGTTAGAGTAATGAAATACAGGAAATTATTGTAAAATTTTATGTACATATAATTATGAATAGTTGACGTATGAAAGAAATAAAACAAGCTAGTCATTAAAAAGCTTCATTAGACATTCAATTACCTTATAAGATTTATTGGCTTTAACATATTCCATTAAAAAAAAGTTTCTTCTTTAGAATTTTCTTCAAAGTCATGTTTAAATTTTATCTGTTCCATTAAGTTTTGATTCTCAAGTGTTTTCTCCACTTTGTTTTATTTTTCAATACTAAGAGTTAGCTTGAATTTTTTCTCCTCCAAGTCTTGCACCCTATCATCCTTCCATAAAGAGATCTTGTACTTCATCTCCTCCAGGTCTTGTGCCCTATCATCATTTCATAAAGAGAGCTCATACTACCTCTTCTCAAAGTCTTATGACTTATCATCCCTCCTTAAAGATAGCTTGTCTTTTTGATTTTCAAACTTTAGATTCTCTTTAGAAACTTCCACTTGTTCTAGAGTGATAAGAAATATTAACAAAAAGTAGAAGAAAAGAAGAGTAAAGTTTTAAGAGCTATGGTATCACATACCAGCATCATGTTTCTCCAAAAATCCTTTGATAGAAGAAAATGGGGTTTGAGATGAAGTATCACTTTTTCTTCTTTTTTGAGAGTAAAAATTTAGACTACTTGAAGCCCTTTGATTTTTTTTCAAGGTCACATTTTTCTCCTCATCATATTCACTGGCTTCAGGCTCAGTTGATTGTGTCTCCTGCATTTTTTCTTTAGCCTTTTTAGAAATAAGAGAAGGTAAATAAAAAAATGAATTGGTAAGATAAAAGAATAAAAACATACTTTTGTTAGATTGGGTTGGGTTAAATTTCCATAAGGATCTATAGCAAAGCTATCTAGATTCATTGAATTTAGAACAGGGGAGGCTTGAGTGGAGGAAGAGGATGGGAAAATATTTGTTTTGAAATCATGTTCAGAGATATTATCTTCAAAATACAACATATTTTCAGGATTAACATCAGCTCCCTCTCCAAAAATAGCATCCATCTCTTTACAGTAAGGACAGAAAGATTCAAGTTTATCATCTATGTATTTTATGCCCTTACTGATATTGATGTCAGTAATACCAAAACCAGTGGAAGATGAGAGAGCCTTTGCATTACTTTATTTGGCTTGGTAATGCTTGAATCTTTCAGACATCTGTTTAGATAAAATATCTATCCTTCCCTTGGCCTTACTCCGTAATTCATTGGCCATTAGTAGATAAACATTAACTTTTGATGCAGGGGGGCATCCTACTTTAGTTGCATTTTCAGCACCAAAACAAGAATCATAGTTAGATTTAGTTTTCAGCCAGTTGATAAGAATGAGATGATCATCTTTTTTCAATTTAACAGTCTTTGATCTCTTGGCTGAGAGGGGGAAAGAGGGAGTAGTGCGATTTGAAGAACAACTGGGGGAAGGCTGCTTTTGAGAAGATCTATGATGACGGGGAATTTTAAGATAATTGAATACAAAAAGGAAAAAAAACAAGAAGATGAGATAGAAAGGTGTTCTGAATGGAGAAAATAGACAGTATGATATGAGAATGGGAGTTTGCAGCAAGGTAGAAGGCATATCCAGAGAGTAGTCAAAGATGTGGTTATGAATGAAAATAAGCCAAGATGTGGTTATGACAGAAAGTTGTCCAATATTTGGTTATGAAAATTTGAGTAGAAAAATGTCACATAAGAGGTCAAATTTGACACATAAAATGTCTAATAACCCAATTATTAGCAAAAATAATTGTGGAAGATAATTGGGGTAAAAGGGTTTTTATCTGCAATTCATTTAATTGTGAATTGGTCAACTTTGATACCCCCTAATATGCAAAGTATTAACCAATTAAAAAGAGTAAAAAAATCTCAATGCCTAAACAGTAAGCATTATGAAATACTTAGACTGAAGTACGAAATCAAAAAATACTTTCAAAATGATCAATCAACCACTTTTGACTGAATATATAGTGGCAGCTTTTATTGGACAGGCATCAATTGTACTTGATCAGAATTTTTTTATTCCAGCATTGAAATAGATCAATTCAAAGAAACAGTGAGCATACTGCCTCTGAATAAACCCAATTGATAAAGGACTAAGACACTGAATGACTGGGCTGGGCATATATTGGTGATTAAATCATGAGAAAATGGTGTAAATCGTTGGAAACATGACTGGCTAACACCCTATGCTTATGAAAATTACAATAAATCAAAGGGACCATCATCTAATACTACTGGAGTCCATGTATCCATCATTTATTTTACTCAGAAAAGCTGTCAGAGGAGTAGGAGGAAGAAGAGTAGGCAGAGAGGGTTTCGCGGACGGGGCATCGCGCAATTTGAAAGGCTTCATAATTTAATTCATTGCCGAATCTAGATTCCAAACCAGACACGAAGGATTGACGGACCTCTACCTGCTTGGTAACAGTGATCGTTTGCTTCAACACCAAGTTCAAAGAGGATGAGCATTCCTCGATGGCGGCTAAGATTTCAAGACAATAAGTTAAACAATTACAACCAGGATGTTTAAAATACATATTTAGAACTCACGAGCACAAGCTTCTAGAAGTTGTTTTTGCTTGAGGTGAAGAATTATTACCTGGTATTTTACCAAGATTTTGTGCCAGACTGACACAAGGTGGGACTGATATATTAAAGTGGTTAGTGAGTGTTGTAGGCCACTATAATAATGCTCTGATGCTACTTACTGCGCTGATAGAGTTGGTGTCACATCCACAATCACCACTAATTCTTTCGTGAAGCTCCTTAAGTTTGTAAGTGATGGATTGAATTTGACGTCTGGCAAGAAGGACTGATCGGTGGCTACGCTTCTTGATTACAATGACTTCTTCAGCACATGATCCAACTGCCTCTCCGTAGGGATCAAATAAAGCGGAGAAGTGTAGGCGGCCACGTAGATGACGGGGAGAGATGGTGGATCTAAGAATAGAAGCTGGTAGCATGAGGCACAGGACACCAGATGAAGCAGTGAGCGCTTACGGAGTGTCAACAGAACGAGCTGAAAGAGATGATGCTTGCTCAGCACCACCAACGGCATGTACAAGAGCACCTAAAATAGTGAAGATGAGCTAAGATCAACAAAATCAAACTGACACTATAAGAGTGAAATGATGATATAAATTTACCAGCGAATGTAAAGCACAATACAATGAAGCTTTTAGAGAACATTTTCAACGATATATTTCACCCTGATGAGTCGTTAATACTATTTATATGTCCTTAGTAGGTAACAATTGGCGAAGCAATTTATAATATAATAATATATAATAAAAGGGAATGAACCAGAAGCCTTAATTAGAACTAAGAAATGCTACTGGAGAATATAGGCAGATGAGGGAAACCGGCGATTCTATCGAGGTATTTATGGTCTACGATAAAGTCTGCGTGAATGTTATCTGCTGAGTAGATAAAACTAAAATACGATCGGATATCATTGATGAACGACACCGAAGAACAAATCTAACACCCCAACGAATTTCTAAGCAAACAGTTGAGAGAACAGCAGTGTCCTGCACGATAATTGCGCTCAAGTGAAACCTTGTTTGTCAACCCTTTCAAAGTTTAGCCTGTGGTAACCTTGATGTGAGTTCTGCATATAATGACTGGTTAGTGGAAGTTTGGCGATCAGTTTCTTTTTTCTGTTCTTTTGCTTCTAATATTTCTTTTGCTTCCTTCTATTCATTCGGTAGGAATTCAAGAGTACATAAGCGAGATCTAAAAAGCAACTCTGAAAGAATGCGCGGTGTCTGCTAGCAACGAAGCTTATTACAGTTTCCTCCGTCTTAATAACGCAAAATTTCGAGGGCAAATCATCAAGTATGAGGTGAATAAAAAATAAAAAAGATAAGTAGTGCCTCGCTCGTAAATCTATGATTGACAGGGTACTTACTAACAGCTCCGCCCTCACCCTAAATTCATGGTAGTAATACAGCTTACGACACCGCGACATCTGCCAATAGAGTTGAGTAGTTCAGCATATGAATAGACTAGGCTTTTGACAAGTTCTAATAAGAATTATTTAGCTATAGTAATGCGCATGGACAAGATAATCTTTACGGGAAATTCTTTTTTCGGTTGAACCACATTCACATGCTTCAAGTAGTAAGATGATAGTTCAGTAAATAAACACATATAAGATCAATGAGTATATATGCAAACAGTGCTTATAGAAGACGTTTTTTTATTTTTTTTCTTTCACGTAAAGCTTCAAGGAAAGCTGTGCTACCTGCAAGTTCCGCAGTTGCACAATACTTGAAAATAAGAATGGACAGTATGGATAGATTGTTTAAAATATATGACATGGATGCGCTAAAAAATTCTAAACGAATAAATGAATGTATTCATATTTCCATTCTTCAAAATTACGCCTGCTACCCTCTTTCTCACATGCCCACTTTTACTCCCCTGAATCATGTTTTCTCCACTCTTGGGTGGGGGGTGGCCATTGGTAGGTATTTGTGCCATAGCGCATCGTCACTTTGGTAGTGGGTATGCTTTATATATTAGAAAAAAAATAATTAGAGAGGGTTACTCCTTGCATTCCACTCAGCATCTTTTCCCTTCAAACAATTGGGCCAAAAAGTAAAAGAAACTTCGGAGTTTCTATCTTTATAGAAAGTTATCCCGTATGCGCGGTGTTTCTTTTTCATTTTTAAAAAATACAGAAGACTCCGTCAACCTCACAGTTTAGCAGAGCCCTTGGCAAATGAAGCTTAACAAAAGCCAGAGTGAAACAGCTTGATCTCCCAAAAAAAGGGTGATGTTCGCGCCATTTTTAATTATTTGGTAATTGTGTGTGTAAACCTCCTTTTATTTGCGCTAACGTATAAGACTTTATTGTGAAGTTTTAGAGTGTGTTCCTTCTTTCTTGATTCTCTTTTTTAATACAAAAATATGTAAGAAAAATTTTAACATACATCCCCTTTTCAATAATCAGACAAACCAAGGTTGTTTTTGAATTCGCTCAAGTTTCATTTTAAACTATAGCTTGAATAACAGTGCATTTTCCCTGGTAACCGACTGTTTACTTTTTGTTGCAGCTATATAAAAAATTCTTGGTGAAGCTGGAGTGAATTCTCAAGATTTTTCACCCAGAAACTTTGTGGTGAATCCTGTCTAATCTGTCCTAATATCAATTTCCTTGGAATTCTACCAACCAGCCCCTGAGCTTGCTTACCCAATCGATTCTCAGATTCCAACCCCCTAATTCTATTCTCACCAATCAATCCACCATCCTGTCCCTGTCCCTGCCTGTCGCCAATTGTTTCCAGCTCTTCTGCGATTTCCAGGTCAGTCCTATGAACATTTCTTTTTTTTGTTTCCTTTCTATCTTTTTTATTTTTTCTTAATTCCTATTTTTTTGATTAGGCTGGTATGTTTTTGCTTAAATTGTTTATTCATTTTTTGATGTTGAATTTTTTCGATTTTTTTTATCTGTTCTCTTTCATTCCCCTAAAAACATGCAATGTCCATTGTGTTTTTCTCAAAAGTAGGAAATTTTTTATACGAATGACTATTAGAATGAAATTATTGCTTGTGTTGAAAATGGTACTCTCTAATTCTTTGCTTTCTAGTCCGCTGATAATTTGGCTTCAAACAATACTTCTCTTAGTGACATTTCTATATGTTGTGCTTTTATCATATTCTTAGAGTGTCTTACTGTTATATCATGCTGACAAAGAAGATGAGGAAGACTGAAGATTAAGTCAGTATTTGTAGTGCATTAAATTCATGAAAGAATATGTATGATAGTTTATAGATGGTACACAAAGCACCATCAGTTGATAAAAAAGTATAATAATTTTGCACCACTATGTTACACTACATGGGAAAGTAATGTCGTAGACTGTCCTGCGACAACCAATCGAAAGTCAAAAATTGAGAATTACAAAGCACAGATGAAAATGTACTGCTACAGCTAAATCTGTCTTGTGACAGTGCTAAGTGTTTCTGAACATAATTTTCACCTTTTTCTGCTCATTTTTTATTATTTTATTTTTTGTGCCCCTCAGTTTAGTTTAGTTTACTCATTGATAGAACATATAAAGCTGCCATTTATTTGATACAGTGTAGTGTTGCAAGGAGCAGACACCAAAGTAATCAACACAAAAATATACTATTTAAAAATCCTTGAAAAGTGGTAGAAGAGTTGGAAAGGTGGCGGTGGTGGATTAGGTGCTTGAAATAAGTTTTTTTCTGCAGTGGAGGTGGTGGCAAAAATTTGGTAGTGCTGGTAGAGGGGGTGGTGGTGGTGGTGGTGGTGGTGTTGGTGGTGGCGAAGTGGTGGCGGTGATGGTGGTCGGGTGTGAGTGAAAAAGAGGATGATTACATTAGTAATATGTAAACCATGGATAAAAATATTTGAAAAATTAAAAATGAAATAAAAAAAACACAAAAGGGAATAATAAAGAAACAAAAAATAAAAGGGAAGGAAGTGTGCAGTACCATCATTTGCTGTTGCAGGCAAAAAGTCAATGTCTCAGACCGTTTTGAGTTTTGAAAGTAGAAAGGACTGTGCTGAAACATGCCTTGGTCTCGTTGTTACAGGACATTTTTTAACACTTTTTTCCATGTAGTGATATAAGATGGATATTTTTTTCTGGTGCACCTGAACCCACAGAGACTTTAAATCAATTACCAATAGAATATTCTGAAAAGCATACGGAAAAAAATTAGTCTGCGAATTATAAGCTCTGCTCTCAGCTTAAAAGCAGCTAAAAGATTATTTTTAACATTTAAAGTCTTTCAAGACTCATATTTATGAAAGAAGATACATATCTTGGTATCTCAAACTCTTGAGTGAAGAAGGGTAATGAGAGATTTTTAGAAATGGTTTTATTCATCTTTCTTTTCTTTAACTTTTTTACTAGAGTTTCTTGATTCATTTTGTGTTTAATCTGTATATATCCTCATCTCAATTATACTTTTATTTTTTTCAGAAAAGTAAGCAAAAAATTGGTTTTCACATGAATTCCATCAGAAAAAAAGAAGATGCATTGAGAGATTTAGCTACTTAAAATTATGATTTTATCTTTGTTGAAGTAAGTTACAATGTAATTTAATTTTTCATGCTGGTATGTTGTTAAATTCTTTTTGTAAGTCTCCAAATATACACAAAAAAATACCTAATTATTAAGAACTAAGATGTCGGCGGGTCGTCTAGAAGAAGGAGAAGAAAATGGAAAAGAGTAGTAGGAAATAGGAAGAAGGGATTATAAAAAGGAAATGATAATAATTTAAAATTTATAAATTGAGGAAAATAAAAACAAGAAATAAAGAAATGCAATGACACTTTGTGAGGAGAGACACAATAGAGAGGTTTTAATTTAATTATAAATTATTTATTTTAAGTAAGTCAAATATTCTGCGCAGCTAACAATTATTATTATTAATAGACTTAAAGTGTCAGCCAGGCTACTAGACTTACCTGGTAAAATAATTAATTATTTTACTGAGGTGAAGCCATGCCTTTTTTAAAATACTTATTAATATTTAATTATTTAACATTTACTTATATATTACTTACAACCAACTAAGCTAATTATATTAAGTAGTGTAAATAATTAATTTAAGTAAGTGTCCCATACATTTTTACTCCCTAACACCATGCTCAATAGTACAGTTGATTGGGAATAAAAATTAATAATAAAATTATAATAAAAAAACTTTAAAATTATTATATTACTTCATTGAGAGATCTAGAATTCTGTGATATCAATATAATTAACTTAAATGTGTTGCAATTAATTGTGACAGTCCAAGGGAACTCATACTTTATTACCAATAAAATTTATGCCCTTGTTGATGTACCAATTAATTTATTTTTCTTATGTCATATATATACTCCTTTTAGTCATCTTCTTTCTCAAATTCTTACAGTAGATGGTGTAAATTACGTGTCTTTATTTCCCTCATGTTTGTCTATAATAGGCCCTCACTTTTGTGCTTTTCAGAACATTCCTTACTTACTGACTTATTTTATTATAACTACATACAAAACTATTTATTATTATTTTAGTATTTACATTAAAGCTGTAATTCTAAACTCTTAAATAAAATAGAAATTATCCCTTTACCTCTGATTATTATTTGAGTAAAAGTCTTTAAAAAGAAAAAAAAGGTAAGAGAAATATGTACCAAATTTAAATCCTTTGAAATCCAGTGTTGTCATCCTTGGAACACCTTGAAAACTCTTCTAGACTTGAAGGACCACCGGACATATAAAGAAACCTTAATTAATCAATTAATATTTAAATTAGAATTATAATACTAAAAAAATATCAAATAATATATATATATATATTTTAAAATATATTAGAGTATGAGTAATAAGTGATGAGGCTACAGGGGGTTATCCAAGGCCTTTATATAGGCAAGGGGCCCTATGAAGCGCCACATTAATATATATACAGTTAAAAATAAAATAAAAGTAACATGTAACAAAATTTGAGTAATTGCAAAGGAACCCATGAAAAAATTAACTAACACACATGAGTAAGAGCCTAAAATTCCCCAAATTAATCCCAAACATTTATAATAAAATTAGGAAGTAACTAAATAAGTTTGAGACGTAATAAAACAATTATTTTAATTTAAAACATGTCTGATAACTCTTTTAAAGAAACCAATTTTAAGTGAAACATAAAAAGGAACTTATTTTAACACATAAAAATAGTGTAATTTATTAATTTAGTATAAAGCATGAGTAATTAATTATTTTAACTACTTTTATTAGTGTAACAATTATTTTAAGTTAAAACAAGTAATTGTTATAACAAAATTACTAATTTTTAGAATAAAATATTAATAATTTTTTAATAAAGTGTTTTAACTTGTTTAATACTTTGATGACACAATTGTGAATCAAAGAAGAGCCCAATATTATTGTTTAATAAGATATGTAAGGCTTTATTTAATATATAGATTTAATTAATTAATTTAATTACATTATAAGACAATTTTACACTTATAATTATAATATATGTTTATAATTAATTAATTATTAATTTATATTTATTAAATACATAAAAATGCCCCATAATTTATAGAATATAAAATATATTATGCTTAATTTAAATGTAAAAATAATTTATATAACAATAAAATTAATATAACACTTATTTTACTTATATTTAATAAGATACTTATAAAATTTTATTATGCAATAAAATATTAATTTAAATACATAAAATGCATATTTTTACGCCCTCTTTAAGGTCCAATAAATTAACATAACTTCTACTGGGCTCCTGGCACATCCTGTTTGACACTTCCTCACTCTAAAAAAACAATAAAAAAATGCTAAGATTTTTTCTTTTTATACTTTTTTAACAGACAAGGAAGATTTGAAATTTCTTTTCCAGATATCCATGCATCATTTTCATATGATTTGTTCTTATATCTCAAAAAATATTCAATACCTCCTTCAAAATTGATAATTCTATCATTGAGAATTTTATCAATTTCTGCAGTTTCTGTGACGTCCTGAGGGGTTTTCATAGGTCTTCCCCTTCTTTTGGGAAATAAGTCACAGTTGGAGGTATAAGGTTTAGGCTAAGAAATGGGAAAAACAGGATGTTTCCTATCATATGGAGAATACAATAAAGCTTCTACTGCATTATCTCCAACCATTCTTTTAACATCAAATGGTCCCACAAAAGGATCTTTTAATTTGTTGTTTTCTTGTAGATTAAAATGGACAGTAGATATAAACACTTCATCACACTTGTTAAATGTGTATTTTTATGGGATTTATCCCATCTTTTCATTTCATATATAAATGCCTTATCAATACAGCTTCGAGCATGTTTCTGCATAGATTTTGCATTTGGATTAAAGATCTTATACCAGGATATAGTTCCAACTTAGGTATTTATTATTGAAAATTTGAGCAGGAGTGTTTAAGAAATAACCTAACCAAAGCTCAAAAGGCTTTTTCTCAGTGACATAATGAACAGTGCTATTATATGCAAATTCAAGACCAGGAAATGGAGTGACCCAGTCATGTGTAAGTCTGTCATTGTCTTTATATTCTAATCCAAAGGCAAAATACAATCTAATCATATCTTCTAGATTTTGAAACATTCTTTCAGCTAGACCATCATTCTTAGGATGGTGAGCTGTAGAAAATTTTAACTCACAGCTACAAATATCCATCAAAGAAGTTCAAAATTCAGATGTAAATTTTGGGTCTCTATCAGAGATAATGGCTTTTGGAAATCCAAAAATATTAAACATGTAAGACCACCATAAGAAAGCTAACTCTTTTGTGGATACATCTTTGTGGGCAGGAATAAATTTGCACATTTTGGTGAATTTATCCACTATTACTCAACAAGAGTTATAACTGTCTTTACCTGCTACAGGAAGACCAGTGACAAAATCCATATTAATGATTTGCCAAGGAGCATCAGGTGCTTCAATATGTTGCAACAATCCTGCTCTTTTACCTGTCAATATTTTAGATTTTTGACAAGAATCACAAGATTAAACTTATAATTCAGTGTCTTTAGACATATTAGCCCACCAAGCAGTTTTTTTAATTCTGATAATGGTTTTCTCAAGATCAAAATTTCCTGCTAATATGTCATCATGACAAAATTTTAAGATGGTTTCTCTCATGGAAGGTGGCACCAGACAACCTACGCACATGGTTGAGGGTGTTCCTGTGAAAGTGAGATGAAGGAAGAATTTTTACTTCGAGATATGTTCGATAAGAGTATTAATATAATTTAAAGGTAATATTAATATTCTTAGGATCTAACAAAGGTTTGGAAACTCAATAATCAAATATTTATGTTTTTAGAAATGATTACTGAGAAAATAAGGAAATGTACAATAATAATGATTTAACCTGAAGCTTTACCACTATTAAATATATATATGTTTTATAATTTAATTCTAAAGAATTTTGAACCAAAATCCCATCCCTTTTATATCCACTACTCCTCCTTGCATTGACCTCATGCCCATCCATCATTCTGCACACCACAGACCCTCCTCACTAACACCCCTTACACCTGGACCCTCATCACTAACATCCGTTAACCCCTTGACCCTCCACTAACCATCCCGTTCACGCTCACTACCCCTGTTAATAACCCAAAGACACACAATAACCCTTTAGCGAAATATTGCATTGGCCGTTGCGCTGTGTGTCTCCTATCTAAGAAAAAGACTGGACACACTATTGAGAGGTTTACTAAGTTAGATTTAAAGTTTTAGATTAGCGCGGTTGGATAGTGAGTACACAAAAGAAAGTTTCAGTTGCTATGTTAAATTGCTTCTGCGCTTCGAACATGGATTTAGACCTCATTATTATTGATTTATATGAGCTGCTTTTTCCTCAAGTGTCACATGGCGCGTGACAGATGCCTGGGTATAAGACACAAGCTCCGTTGAGCGTGAGAACACATTCTTCCCCCACTATATTTTTTCTTCTACTTCTTCCTTTAAAAATTTTTAATATGTCTAACTGCCCCACTTCCGTTCCCATGCCTCCACACCCCAAGGCTGATGGCCGTGTTGTTACTCGCCAGTATAACCACGCTTGAACGGCTTGTGCGTCAATGGAGTATTTCTGTGTTGAAAGCACGGCAACACAAGGCCCTCTCTGGAAATGCAAATTTTGTCGCTGGAGAAGGGTGGCCTGTGATGCCCTGGCAAAAAACGGGGATATTGAGAGGAGGTTTATGGGGACTAAGTACTGGGTGATTCCTAAGACCAAAGAGGTGGTAAAGGATATTTGGGACGTATTGGTTGGGGATGATTGATTGGTGGAAGAAGAAGAAAATAATGTCAAAGATACCGTGGTGACTTGGGTAGCCCAGACCACAGGTCAAAAACAAGGGGTGGAAGAAGAGGCGGATGAGTTAGTTGAAGAAGATGAGGATGAGGTTACCATCTCAAGCCATCCTCCAAAAAAGCAAAGGATGATCATTGAGGATCATGATGAGGAGGAGAAGGGAGTGACAGTAGAGGTCACCCCAAAGCTGTTTTTAGAACCTGACCCTGATTTTTAGGTGAGTTTTACTTTTTTTTTGTTTCAAGTTTTTTAGTTTACACTGATGACTATATGTTATATTTCTAGAATTCAGATGTCATCAAAGAAGCTCCAATTGTCCAGGCTGTCTCATTGCTGCCAGTTGAGGCCAGTCAACCAGCAGTTGATTCAAAGGAGGAGGAGGAGGAAACCCTTGACCAGGTGTGGTCAAATAAGCCTTGGCAGGGTCGACAAGTTAAATTCATTGAAAAATTAAATGACGAAATTGACAAGATTGTCAATGCTGCCTCCTTTGATGTGGCAGAAGAGTTACTTGAAATTGGAGAGGTGGTACCGGTAGGGGAGGAGGAGGTATTTAAAAAATTCAGAAAGGAAATACGGGTGGTGTTGGAGGAAATGAAGAAATTGGTTCAGGAGAAAATTCAGGAGAAGATTTTAAATGGGTAGAGAAAAAAGAAAAGAGAGAAGGAAAAGAGAAAAAAAGATAGAAAGCAAATGTAAATTGTGTATTTATATATTAGGGGGTATCAATGTTCAGGGATCCGCAATTAGGGATCAGGAATTTTTTTTGCCCGGATCCGACATTATTAATTTCGGAAGATTCTTATCCACTAGCCCCAGGGCTAGTGGATAAGGAATGCACAATAATACATTATCCCACTTCTTATACCCCAATTTCCATTCCTAATTACTGATCCCAAACTCATCACATCCATGAGCAATTCACATGGTTTCAAATCACGTATCCTGACCTTATGTCATTCTGGAGCATAACACACCTACATTTCTGTTCTTAAGCCCTAAAATAAAATTTTTATCTGCACACCTCACTCAAAGATTGGTCCAAGTCACCCTCACCACTTGTAAATTTGTCGAAGTCACTCACAACACTCAAACATTTGTCTGAGTCACCCTCACCACTCATAAATGTGTCTAAGTCACTCGCAACACTCAAAAATTTGTCTGATTCACTTGCACCACTCGGAAATGTGTCTAAGTCACTTGCAACATTCAAACATTTGTCTGATTCACTCTCCTCACCACTCGTAAATTTGTCTAAGTTGATTGAAACACTTAAAAATTTGCATAAGTCACTTTTACCACTTGAAAAATTGAATAAGCCCACTGATTTTGTAATTAATCTACTACTAATGAATTATGTATTTATGTACATTTTAGTAAAAGTTACAAAAAATTGATTATATAAAACATAATCGTATGGTTCTTATGAGCTTGGTGATCCTGGAAGTAATAAAAAAAGTTAGCACAATAACACATAAAAGAAAATCAAGGGACATGTGATATATTGGAAACAAATAGAAACACACTCCAGGAACGACTTGTAGGCGTTTGCCAGAGGAAAGATCGGTGACGACAAGAAGATGATCCAATATGGTATGGAGCACCAATCCATTGCTTGAGAGAACAGCATCTCCGCCAGAATGAATTGGTTGCCAAGTGTGAATAGGTTGGAGAAATGAAAGCAAAAAAAACGCTGTTGAGAGTTGGGGTGAGCGCAGATGAGCAAACAGACTGGACAAGATAAGGAAGAATAGATGGCCAAGTTGTGGTTATGAAAAATTAAGTAGAAAAATGTCGTATAAGAGGTGAACATTGACACGTAAAGTGTCTAATAACCCAATTATTAGCAAAAATAATTGCGGAAGATAATTGGGGTATAAGGATTTTTATCCGCAATTAATTTAATTGCTGATCCCTGAACATTGATACCCCCTATTCTATTGGTTTTGTTGTTTTAATTGAAATTTTATTATATGTTTTATAAGATTTTGAAAAAGAAAAAATATTTGAATAAAATTTTTGTTTTAAATTTTGAAAGAAGAAAAGAAATAATATTTAACTGAGGAAATTTTAGTTTAAGTTTTGAAAAGAAAAAATTTTTTAAGTAAAAAAAATAGTTGATTGAAAATTTTGGTTTTATGTTTTTAAATGAAAATTTAATGAGAAATAAGAAAAAGAAAAAATGTTATTAGTGAAATTTTATTTGAGTTTATTTTTGAGGTTTTGAGGAATTTTGGTTATTTGAAGAGAAAGGAAAAAAATAGAATTGAAGAAAAAAATTGAAAGAAAAGAGTAATTTGTTCAAAGAATTTTAAAAGAGATATTTAAAGGTTGAAGTTAAGTTTGAGAAAGGTTGTTGTATTGAGTTTGTGAAAAATTTTGATAATTCAAAGAAAAATAAATAAGGAAATAAAAATTGTATTTAGAAAAAGAAAAAAAGTTTGAAAGGAAAAAAGAAAGAAAATTAAAAGAATTATTGATTTTTAAGATTTTATTTTAATGAATTTTTTATGACTTTGTTTTTGTTATTTTTTTTTTTTAATTTATTTTTAATTTGATTTTATTTTATTATGTTTTATTTTATTTATTTTTAAAGAAGGTTGAAAAAAATTTTTGAAAAAGAAGAAGAAAAAAGAAAACAGAGTAAGGATTTTTAGAAGAGAAGAAGTTTTAGAATTTTAAGAAAAGAAAAGAGAAGAAAAAAGAAAAATATAAGAGAGTTGTAAGGTTTTGGTTTTAAAGTATATTTAAGATGAAAAGATTTTAGTAGTTCAGGGGTGTTAGAAAAATTGATGGCTGGTTCCCAGGATGTTTTGTCTGAGTCATCAAGGAAGCCCACCATTCCACGAGGTATTGAAGTTTCCCCTTACGCATTCTTGAATCAAGGTACGGCTTACTTCCCACTCTATATGGTGTTCTACTTTGACCGTTTCCAGAGGAGGTTGGTTCCTTCCTGGGTATGTTTCATGAGCCAGTTCCAGGAGAGATAAGTGAAACAGGGTGAATAGCCTGCTATTTAGGAGGTATCTTGAGTCGAAATGCAGCTTTAGAGACTTCAGAGTTGATTTAAAATGGTCCCAAGCACTTTTCAGCCAGTTTCTTAGATGGAAGAGTTGTTTGAATTTTCTATGCATTGAGCCATACTTTGTCACCTGGTTTAAAGGAAGGAGCAGATTGTCGATGTTTGTTGGCCTGTTCCTTGTATCTTCAATTTTCTAATTCCAAGTTTGATTTAAGTTCTTCTTGAAGTTGTGATATGGTTCAAAGATAATGTTCCACAGGATGACTAGTTCCTACATGGATTGAGTTTAATTGAGGATGTCTTCCTTAAACAGTTTCAAAAAGAGATTTTTGTGTTGAAGAATGAGTTGAGTTATTATAAGCAAATTGGGCCAATGGTAACCATGTGGTCCAATTGTCTTGTTGGTAACTGACATACATTTGGAGGTATTTCTCAAGGATTTGATTGACCCTTTCCGTTTGCCCATCGGTTTCAGGATGATAGGCCGTGGAGAGATTCCTTGTGATATTGAGTTGTCAACAAAATTGAGTCCAGAATGTGGATACAAACAATGAGCCTCTATCTGAAATAATATCATTAGGTAAGCCATGTTTGGAAAATACGTGTTCTAGAAACAAATTTGACAAATCTTCTGCTGTAGCAGTAGTAGTGGTTTTTATGAAAATATACATTTTTGCAAATCTATCTACTATTACTAATATAGCATCAAAATTATTAGAAAGAGGAAGTTGAGAAATGAAATCCATCAATAAAGATTCCCAAGGTATAGAGGGAATAGGAAGTGGTTGAAGCAACCCATGCTTCCGGTGACGGGGAGCCTTATTCCTATTACATTTTTAACAAGATCTTATATAGGCCTTGATCTCTCTGGTCATTCCTGGCCAGAAAAAATCCCTTGCTATTAACTGGTAGGTTTTATTAACACCAAAATTTCCAGCTAATGGAGAATCATGTGGACTATTGAAAATCCATAATTTTATTTCATTGTTGTTGGGTATGAATAATCTACCTTCAAAGACTAATAGACCTGATTCAATACTAAATCTTTTGGCCCCTTGCTTTGAGAGTATTTTGTCTTTTAACCCTAAACAATAATCTTCCTTTGACTGAGCTTCGAGGATGTTGGATTGTGGATTTTGAAACAATTGAATTGTCATCCAATTAAGTTGATGAGTTGTTAAAATTGATTTGTTGAAGATTGATTTCACATTTGCTGGGTTCTTGTCAGCAAATGCATACCACCGCTGTGAGTAAACACTATCCCGGCATGACAGGGTATCTGGGACAAGACTGTTCTTACCTGGGACATAGGAAATAGAGAAAGGATATTCAGACAGAAATTCAGCCCACCTGGCCTGACACCTGGTTAACACTTTGGAAGACATAAAGTATTTCAAAGAATTATGGTCAGTCAGGATCTGAAAAGGAATCTCCAGGCTGAGAAGAAAAGAGCCTCATTTTTTAAGACAATGAATGATAGATAATATCTCTTTTTCATGAATTTCATAATTTAATTCTGCCGCAATGAGTTTGAGGGACTCAAAAGCAAAAGGATGAAATGATTTTGTTTCAGGATTGAATTGAGAGATGACCCCTGCAATAGAATAATTGCTAGAATCTGTCTCAACTATTTTTGAGGCAAAAGGATCAAAATGACAAAGTATTGGAGCTGTGGTGAACACACTCTTCAATGCTTTGAATTCCTTTTGTGCTGTAGAATTAAAAAAATAGAAAATCTTTTCTAAGAAGAGAAGTAAGATTGGAAATAGTTTTAGAGTAATCTTTGATAAATTTTCTATAGAAATCGGCAAAACACAAAAATCCTTGGAGGGATTTAATGGTTTTGGGCTCAGTCCATTCCAGGACTTTTTGAAACTTTTTGTAATCCATGACTAAACCATCAGTGGACAATGTAAAAACCAAAAAATTAATAGATTTAAGATGGAATTCGCACTTGTTGTGCTTGGTGTAGAGAATGTGGTCCTAAAGGCAATTTAGAACCTGTTGAACATGATGAATATGTTCATCCAGGGTCTTTGAGAAAATTAAAAAATTGTCTAAATAGAAAACAACAAATTGTTTGACAACATCTTGAAAGAGGTCATTAACAAAAGTTTGAAAAGTAGATGGTGCGTTACACAATCCAAAAGGCATGACTAAGTATTCAAAACTACCAAATCTAGTGTGCATTGCAGTCAGTGGTTCATGACCTTCGGCAATGCAAATAAGATTATAAGCGCCTCTAAGATCAATTTTAGAAAAGAAATTAGCACCATTGAAAAGGGTAAGAAGTAATGACATAGGAGAAACAGGATATGCATTCTTCTTAGTGACTGTGTTGAGCTTTCTATAGTCAACACACAACCCAAGTGTCACGCGCCACGTGACACTCGAGGCAAAATCAACTCATTAAATCAATAATATCGAGTCCTAAATCTATACTCGAAGCCCAGAAAGCAATTCTCCATAGCAACTGCAATTTTCCTTTGTGTACTTACTATTTAACTGCGCTAGCCTAAACTCTAAATCTAAATTAGTCAATCTCCCAATAGGGTAAATTAGTCCTTTTCAATAAGCGACGCACAGCGCTAGGTTCAACGAAACAGTACAGTAGTAGTTTTTTTTAAAGTTTTGTTAATTAATTAAAAAGGGGTAAATTGAGCATGGACGGATATTTAGCAAAGAGGGTCTAAGTGTATGTTAGTAATGGTCAATGGAATGGGAATGGTGCAATGGAAGGGAGGTCAATGCGAGGAGGAACAAAGGATATAAAAGGGGTTGGGTATTTGGTTCGATATTCCTTAGAATTAAATTATAAAATTGTATTTACATTAATAGTGGTAAATCTTTAAAGTTAAAATCATTGTTATTGTATCTTTCTCTTATTTTCTCAATATTCATTTCTAAATCCTAAATCTTTGCTTATTGAGTTTCCAACCCTTTGTGAGATTTTAAGAATTATTATTACCTCTGAAACTAGTCTATAATTCTTCTCGAACGAACCTCGAACCTGTAGCTATTACTTCGAGTGACCTTCGAATCATTTCCTCGAATCATTCCTCTGTGCTTCGAAGAAGTTTCTAAATCCCTCATCTCACTTTCAGGAACATCCTCGACCTTGTGCGTAGGTCGTCCGGTGACAGTATAATTTAATTCTCCGTAGTTCTCATTCTTTGCACTACCACGTCCTTTTAGGTGTTTCTAAAATTTTAAATGGCACCTGTTCAACGCACTCCTCCTACGGGCGCTACTACTAGAGCTCGCGCTAGAGGCAGGCCAACAGCCACAAGGTCTGTTTCTCGCACTCACTCTTTGGAACCACTCAACCTTAGGGAACGGCAACATTCAGTTCAATCTGTAGAAGACATCCCACAAGATTTTGAGGATTCTAGTGACGAAGAAGAAGGAGAGGATACAATGCACGAGGCACCATCTGCCCCTGCCAATCACCCTTCTGGCCAATCCTCAGAACCTGGACCATCTAACTCTCTGGAAGACTTCATGAGACTTTTCATGAAAACCCTCTCAAATCCAACGTCTACAGAGGGATCTAAGTTCAAAACTCCTTCTATGAAATCTCCTGACAAATTCGACGGAGACCAACCCGACAGATTGCGACCCTTCTTGCAAACCTGTAAGCTACTGTTTCATAATGACCCTCGAACCTTTAACAGCGACCGATCAAAGGTTGTTTACGCTTCCTCATTCCTAGCCGGGAAAGCAGCAAGATGGTTCGAACCTTATCTGCTCATGCTTTCTTTGACAGAAACCCACTTACTTATCAATAATTGGGAAAAGTTCGAAGACCAACTTTTTACGTTGTTTGGGGACCCTAATGAAACGGACAACACCAAAATTGAACTTGATTTTCTTCACATGAGTGATAATGGTAAAGCCTCTGAATATATCTCGAACTTCAGAGCACTTCAAACTCGAGTAGGTTGGAATGATGCTGCCCTTAAGTATCATTTCAAGAAAGGACTTCCTTCGAGGATTCTGGATCAATTAAATCTTCACGGTCAGAAGATGACTAATTTAACGGATTTAATGGATTGAACCCTCAAACTTGACGGCATTTATCAAGGAGGACTTCAACATCGTCGATATTCCAACAAATCTCAAGGCCTAAATTTTAAATCGGGACCTTCTTCACACCCACGACCAAATCAATCCTGCTCGACTCAATCCAAACCCAAAAAGGGAAAGGATAAACCTCGACCAAAAGGCTCGACCCCAGGCGATATCAGCAAAGTACTGGATCCTAAAGGGGAACTTAAAGAAGCTGAGAGGAAAAGACGAGCAGATAATGGGTTATGTATGTATTGTGGGGGTAAGCACAAGTTGGAAGACTGTGTAAAGTTGAAGGAAAGAGAAGGTACTAGTTCGAAGTTAAAAAACTAGTAGATAGTTTACTTGTGTGCAAAGCAAACTATCTTACACCACGCAATATGGGGGGCGGACTTGCTAGCAAGTCCGCAACCTTGAACCCTAATTCATATCTTTTTCAGCACACATTGAGGTGGTGATGAAACAATCATGAAGAAATATTGAATTTACTTTGAAAACACCTTGAAACTGATTTGAACCTTCATTGAACCACAGTTGATTAATAGTTCAAAAAATATTCACAGCAGGAAAAAAGTGTGCACTAGATGTCTAGTGCTTTTTTTTGCTTCCTGAATTGATTCCTGGTAGAATTACAAGTGGGACTTCCATCTGATGCCTCCCACCTAATTCTCCCTTATCTTCAATCTGACTTCCTATCCTACCCCCTTATCTCATTTCTAAACTTGCCATCTACTTACCCATTTTCCCTATTCCTTTCCTTCACAGTGAGAAAACAACTCTCCTCTCCTTCCCCCCTCTCCCTTCTCTTCTCTTCATTTCTCACACCTCCCCCAGACCCTCACTCACCTTTCCCAGCCCACTGTCATTATTTAGTTATATTTTACTTTGTATTTTTTTCATTTTTCATGTTTCTTCCCTACAAAAATCTTCCTTTTTCAACGATTGGCCACATTTTTTTAGTAAACACAAGCAACTCAAATTCTGAAATATGTATTTAGTTACATTATTTACCACTTGGAATGGGTTATAATTCCTCAAAATTTTATTCCTTGTTATTTCTAATTTATACATATTAATTATTCTCAAGTTTGTAAAAAGTTGGCTACTTCCCAAGCCCTTGCATGCCTCCCCAACACTTTTTTCACCTCTTCAATCTCATCGCTCACCTCCCCCAGAAAAATAAAGGAACTGGGGAAGGCTGGGGAAGGTGAGAGAGGGGCTTTACAGGGCTGGGAGAGGTTATAAAATCCCCTAACCCACTTTGGGAAGGCTGGAAAAGGTGAGCAAGGGTCCTTAAAGGGCTAGGAGAGTTGATAAAAGCCTCTCACCTACTACTCACAGCCCTACTTAGTCTTTACAGCACCTCGTTCACATCTCCAGCCAAATTAAGGGACTTGGGAAGCTGGGGGAGGTGAGCGAGGGGCTTTGAAAGTCTGTGGGAGGTAATAAAAGCCTCTCACTCACTTCTCCCAGCCTTCCTTAGTCTTTACAGCACCTCGCTCACATCTCCAGCCAAAGTAAGGGACTGGGGGAGGCTGGAAGAGGTGAGTGAAGGGCTGGAAAGATTGGGAAGGTGAGAAAGGGCTAGGGGAGGTAAGCGAGAGCTGGGGCATGTGGACAATAAACTGGGGAGGTGAGTAATAGTTTTAGAATGTGAGAGAAAGGCTGGTGAGGGCTAATGGAGGTGAGTGGGGTGAGTGAGGGGAATGGGAGGTGAGCGAGAGGTTGCAAAAGGGGTGTAGTTGTGTTAAAAGTGAAAATAGAGTGGAGGGGAGTAGTGAGGAGGGCTTAAACATAGATTTTGAAGCTTAAAGGGTGTAGCAAATGTATCAGGAGGGCAATAAAAGGGTGGTGAGTGGTAATAGAATTAACAGAAATGAAAAAGCAGAAAAATTTGTGTGGAGAGATTGAGAGGTTGTCCATTGAGGTAGTGAAAAATGGAGTGTGAACTTTGTTCTTCGGGCAAACATCAGAGTCCACCCCCTCAATCTACAGCTCTATTCTGCCGATATGGAAAATGATTGATAATTATTTTTTATTGATATTTTTTAACTTAAACCTATAGTTTATACGTCTTTATTTTATATTTTTGATTTACAATGCACTTTAAGACTAAGAAAGTAATATAGTAAAATAATTGATAATGAAATACTATTTTGCTTTTTTACACAATAATTCACAGAATTCTTTTGATAACTATACATGATATAAATAAATAATATAATAGGAAAATTGTAGCAAAAAGTTAAAAACTAGAATAAAACATTTAAAGAAATTTTAAACTATTGAACTTATGTATTTTTTGAGTTTATTGTATTTATTTTTAAATGTAATAGTAAAATATGTTGGTTAGATTAAAAATAGCTTTGAATTAAATTAAATAATTAGGGTAAAGGTTGAGGAAAAGATTTATCCACATATATAACCATTTAGGCTTATTTCTTGTTTTGTGATTGCTATATATAACTGGATAATTGACTGTAATAACTGCAAATTTAAAAAACTTCAATAAGTTATCTACCTCAATATATTTATGATAATCTATTCAGTAACAGAATAAAATATCTGAGTCCTTTCTTTTACTAATTTTTTTTCATTTCAATGACTATATACATTTTCAAAAAAATTATTTATCATGTTTTTGGTGGAACTTAGATTGAACTCTCAATGCAATCTTGTTTCCAAGTGTGGTTCATAATAATTTAAGCCATGAAAAAATTTATACTTTTTTAGAAGTTTTATTAATTACTTTTAAATATAAAAATAATTATATTTTTATATCAAAATATTTTTATTAAACACTTTGAAGTTCTAAAAATAAGTACATATTAAGAATTATTTTTAGATAATATTATATTAAAAAAAGTTTTAAGTTGATTATATATTATTATGATATGATTTCTTTCCATATTACGTATTATGAAACTACCTAAAAATCAATTTTATACAACTATATTACATAAAAAAGATATCAGCTCTTCTGCTTAGATTTAAAGTACTTCAAAAAAACATTATTTTTGCCTTAGGTACACATTATATAGAGTATTCAGAGCATCATATTAATTTTTTAGACTTACACATTTAAGTTGAATGGAAGCCTCACAGGATAAAATTGGTCATTTTGTAAAAAAAAAAATAAGTAAATATCTTTTAAATCAATATATATTTTTATAAAAAGTCAAATTTTAATATTTATGTTTAGTTTAAAATCTGTTATGAAGATTTGAAATATTGCTATTTAAATTAATTTTTATAACAATATAACCATTCCAGTATTGCTTTGTGATAAGGCCAATTTCAAGAAAATTTTTAAATTCTTCTGTTTAAATAAAATATCAAAGGGATTGTTTTTCATACACTTAGAAACTGAATAGAAACATCATATAAGATCTACCAATCAGCATAAATATCATAATTCCAATAAATCATTGATAAATCTTGAACCCATATATATAATTTTACAATTGCGTGTAAGTGTTCAGTTGTGAATTACTCCTATCAAAACTTTGATTCTAATGACTAAAAAAGCGTACCTGAAATGTTTCATTTAATTTATTTTTCAAAACCATAGAATTGAAATATTTTTTCTTTTCATTTAAAACATGGAATAATATTATTTTTAATAAAAAGATGATTGCCTTTACAGCTGCTTTTCTACATGGGTATAATCTAAATTACCTATTGTGTCTTTTTTACAAAATGAATATCATATAATAGTTTTTTAATTTGAAACTGATAGAATTATGAAAAATTACCACTTTTACCTATTTAATTCAGTTCTTGAACAATAATACAATCAAAATATCTACCTGAAGCACATTTTTTAACATGAGATCACTTTTCAAATTATATGGTGCTTATTCCCAGGTTGACACTGAAATTATCCCACAATACAGCATTGAAGCAAAATCAAGTACTAAAATTAAAGTTTAAATAAATTTATACTACTTTGTTTTAATTATCTTTAAATTTTTACATCTAGCTTGAATTTCAGTCTTTCATATGAAAAATTCACTAAGTAGTGATTAATTATTTCAACTCATGAGATTACTCTACCAAATAACCATATTTACATTGAATTTTGATGAAATACATCATGAAGAGTTCCAGAAAATCATATGTGTATTACATTGAATAAATTAATATTGTGAAAATTCTTAGTAGTTGAATATTCGATAGAAAAAAAAAGAGCAAAAAGATATTTCCTTTTAATTTTAATCATCTTCTTGCATACAAAAATGGAAAAAACTGGATTAAAATTCACTTGTATAAGAATTATACTTCTTTCTAGACATATAATTAAACAATTTATCAATTATTAGTGCTAAATGTAAAGAAGATATTAGAGAACTTCATTGAAACAGAAATTATGAAAACATATTTCTATCTTTTATTTTTCTTAATTATGAGTCTTTTCACAGTATTCTAGAATAGAAACTTGAGAATTTTTATGGTTCAATATTTTTATTAAATAATTCCATTGAGTTTAAAATAATTATATTGCATAATAAGAAATAATAAAAATACAAAAAAAAATATCAGGTAATATGGTTTAAATTAAAAAATAAAAGCTTCAAATTCTTGGTTAAAAGGAGTTATCATTAAAGAGAACCACTGATATTATTTTATATTTTTTCAAAAAAAATAGAATAAAATAATTAGAGAGGTTAAAAGTGATGTTTTTGAAATAAATAGTATAATTTTCAGTCTTTTAAGTGATCAGGTGAAATTCAAAATGAAAATGAAAATGAGTTTTGTGAAAAAAATTCTGTGAATGGATCAGATTATTAATCTTCCCTTGTTATTATTTCTATAAATTATTTATTAAACTTTCACTATTACTCAAGCACAGACTCATCCATGTTTGGTTAAGAGCCCAAGATGAGTTCAAAGTAAAGTTCAGTCTGAGTTCAGTCTGAGTTCAGTCTGAATTCCATCTGAATTCAAGTTGAGGACTTGCTAGCAAGTCCCCCCCAAATATTGCGTGGTGTTATCTATCCCAGTGCACAGAACCTCCATGTCTTAAGGACTGGAGTTGCCTTAAACCGCTTGAGATTCATTCTTTTTAAGGAGGATATCCCCTTCAGTTGTCTTATAGACTCTGGAGCTTCAATTTCTTTTGTTAGTTTATATTTTGCCAAGAAGCTTCAACTAACATTCACAGATATCGATCGAACTCCAATCTATTTGGTCGAATCAAAGGAACCCAAATATTGGGTAAGTAAGAAAGTTTTATGGGTTTTCAACTTTCCGAACTTTCCCCCCTTCGAGTGGGAATTATCAGTCTTGGACGCCCCAAGGATAGACGATACCATTCTTGGCCATGACTTTTTAACGCATTGGAATCCCGAAATTGATTGGACTAGGGGATTGATCACCCCACGCTCTAAGTATATTTCTGATTCTTCAATGCAGGTCAATAGGGAGTTAAACAACCCGCCTGACAACGTCCTGCTAGAGGAAAAGTCTCTGCCAGATGACTTGCAAGCATCTTATCCTTTTTTAAATGAGCAATTGGCTAACCCTTCTAGCTCGATGACTTCACTTGAAGAGGATTTAAATTGCCTCGAAGTAATCAAATTCTGCTCTCTCAATACAGGTATCCCCTCAACAGATTCTCTCAAAGATGGACAGGACAACCAAATCAATGTTGAAGCCATCAAATCAACTATACCGGAAATCTACCACAATTTCCTCAATGTTTTCTCAATCCGCAAGGCCAATAAGTTACCACCTCATCAACCCTACGACCATCAAATAGAGTTAATAGGCCCAGTACCTCCGGCAGGTCCTGTCTATTCTTTATCGAAGGATGAATCTCAAGTTCTTCGAGACTACAATTTAGAGAATTTAGCCAAAGTTTTCATCAGAGCCAGTAAATCTCCAACCGGCTCCCCTGTCCTCTTTGTCAAAAAGAAGGGCGGTAGTCTTAGGTTGTGTGTTGACTATAGAAAGCTCAACACAGTCACGAGGAAGAATGCATATCCTGTTCCTCCTATGTCATTACTTCTTACCCTTTTCAATGGTGCTAATTTCTTTTCTAAAATTGATCTTAGAGGCGCTTACAATCTTATTCGCATTGCGGAAGGTCATGAACCACTGACTGCAATGCGCACTAGATTTGGTAGTTTTGAATATTTAGTTATGCCTTTTGGATTATGTAACACACCTTCAACTTTTCAAACTTTTGTTAATGATATCTTTCAAGATGTTGTTGAACAATTTGTAGTCGTCTATTTAGGTGATATTTTAATATTCTCGAAAACACTGGATGAACATATTCATCATGTTTGACAGGTCCTAAATCGGCTTTGAGATCATGGTCTCTACTCCAAGAATAATAAATGCGAATTCAACCTCAAATCAATTGATTTTTTGGGTTTTACGTTGTCCACTGACGGTTTAGTCATGGATGACAAAAAATTTCCAGAAAATCCTGGAATGGCCTGAGCCCAAAAACATTAAATCACTACAAGGATTTTTGGGTTTTGCAAACTTCTATAGAAGATTTATTAAAGATTACTCTAAAACTATTTCCATTCTTACTTCTATTCATAGAAAAGATATTCCTTTTGTTTTTACTTCTACAGCACAAAAGGAATTCGAAGCACTAAAAACAGCGTTCACCACAGCCCCAATTCTTCGACATTTTGATCCTTCTGCCTCGACAATAGTTGAGACAGATGCAAGCAATTATGCTATTGCAGGGGTCATCTCCCAATTAAATCCTGAAACAAATTTGTTTCATCCTGTTGCTTTTGAGTCACGCAAACACATAGCCGCAGAATTAAATTATGAAATTCATGACAAAGAGCTTTTAGCTATTATCCATTGTCTTAAAAAATGGCGTTCTTTTCTTCTCAGCCTAGATAGTCCTTTTCAAATTTTAACAGATCATAATTCTTTGAAATACTTCATGTCTTCTAAAGTGTTAACCAGGCGTCAAGCAAGGTGGGCTGAATTTCTGTCTGAATTTTCTTTCTCTATTTCCTATCGCCCAGGAAAAAACTGCATTGTCCCAGATATCTTGTCACGTCGGCACGACATTTACCCACAGTGGGGGGACGCATTTGCTGACAAGAACCCAGCAAATGTGCAATCAATCTTCAACGAATCAATGTTAACGACTCATCAACTTAATTCGATGACAATTCAATCTTTTTGAAATCCACTATCCAACATCCTCAAAGCTCAGTTGAAGGACAATTATTGTTTAGGGTTAAAAGACAAAATACTCTCGAAGCAAGGGGCCAAAAGATTTAGTATTGAATCAGGTCTATTAGTCTTCAAAGGTAGAGTAGTCATACCCGACAACAATGAGATAAAATTATGGATTTTCAACAGTCGACATGATTCTCCATTAGCTGGTCATTTTGGGGTTGATAAAACCTACCAGTTAATAGCGAGGGATTTCTTCTGGCCAGGTATGACCAGGGAAATCAAGGCCTATATAAAAGCTTGTTATGAATGTAATAGGAATAAGGCTCCCCGTCACCAGAAGCATGGGTTGCTTCAACCACTTCCTATTCCTTCTAAACCTTGGGAATCTTTATCGATGGATTTCATTTCTCAACTTCCTATTTCTAATGATTTTGATGCTATATTAGTAATAGTAGATAGATTTTCAAAATTGTCTATTTTTATTAAAACCACTACTACTGCTACAGCAGAAGATTTGTCAAAATTGTTTCTAGAATATGTATTTTCTAAACACGGCTTACCGAATGATATTATTTCAGATAGAGGCTCATTGTTTGTATGTACATTCTGGACCCAACTGTGTCAACAACTCAATATCACGAGGAATCTCTCCACGGCCCATCACCCTGAAACCGATGGTCAAACAGAAAGAGTTAACCACATCCTCGAACAATATCTTCTAATGTATGTCAGTTACCAACAAGACGATTGGACCACATGGTTACCATTGGCCGAATTTGCTTATAATAACTTGACTCATTCTTCGACACGACAATCTCCCTTCGAAACCATTTATGGATGACATCCTCCATTCAACTCAATCCATGTAGGAACTAATCATCCTGCGGAACATTATCTTCGAACTATATCACGACTCCAAGAAGAACTTAAAACAAATTTGGAATCAGCGATTTGAAGATACAAGGAACAGGCCGACAAACATCGACAATCTGCTCCTTCCTTTAAACCAGGCGACAAAGTATGGCTCGACGCACGAAACATTCAAACAACAAGACCATCAAAGAAACTGGCTGAAAAGCGCTTGGGACCATTCAAAATCAACTCTGAAGTCTCTAAAACTGCATTTCAACTCAAGTTACCTCCTAAATGGCAGGCGATTCACCCTGTTTTCCATGTATCTCTCCTGGAACTGGCTCGAGAAATATACCTGGGCAAGAACCAACCCCCTCCGGAACCGGTCGAAGTAGAAGATCATCTAGAGTGGGAAGTAAGTCGTATCCTTGATTCAAGAATGCGCAAGGGGAAACTTCAATACCTCGTGGAATGGGAAGGCTTCCTCAATGAATCAGACAAAACATCCTGGGAACCAGCCATCAATGTTTCTAAAGCTCCTGAACTCCTAAAATCTTTTCATTTGAAATATCCTTTAAAACCAAAACCTTAAAATTTCTTTATTTAAAATTTTCTTTTCTTTTTCTTTCTTTCTTTGAAATCTAAAACACCTCTTAAATTTCTTAGCCTTGTTTTCTTTTTTCTCTCTTCTTTTTTCTTTCTTCTCCTTCTATAAAATTTCCTCCAAAACCAACTAAAAATAAAATCAAAATTAAAATTAAAATAAAATAAAATAAAATAAAATAAAATAAAATAAAAATAAAATAAATAGAATAAATATAAATAATAAAATAAAATAAATAAAATAAAATAAATAGAATAAACATAAATAATAAAATAAATTAAAAAACTCTTAAATCTCTCTAAATATTTTCTTTCTTTTCTTTTTCAATTCTTTAAATACATTCTTTTCTTAAATTTAAAATTCTCTTCAAAAATTTCTCTTCCACAAATTTATTCTCTCTTTTAAAAACTTTCTTTCTTTCGAATCATCAAATCTTGTACGACACGACCATTTCCTCGAACTTAACTTCAACCTCTAAATCTCCCTATAATAATTCTTCGAAACAAATAATTCTTCTTTTCAAATTCTCTTAAAATTCCAAATTCTGTTTTTTTTCTTTTCTTTCTTCTTCCTCTCTTTTCAACTAAAATTTCTTAAAAAAAAAAAAAAAATTTTAAAATCCTCAATTTAACAAACTCATCTCAATCACAAAACCATTTTTTTTCTCCTTATTTTCTTACATAAAATTTTCCTTTTAAAAACATTAAAACTTCCTTCAATTAAACAACCTTTTTTCTTTCTTTAAATTTCTTCTCTCAAATTCTAAAATTTTTTATTTTAAACTTCTTTTTTTTCTTTTTCTCTCTCTCTCAAATCTTATAAAATTAATAAAATTCACCTACAATAAAAAAATAAAATAAAATAAAATAAAATAAAACTAAAATACAAATTTTTTTTTCTACTTCTTTACATCTCCTTTTCATTTCAAATCTTTTCTTTTAATTTCTCTCAAACCAATCTTTTCATTTTCTCCAAAACTACCCTTATCTCCTTCCTGCATTTCTCAAATACCTCCTCCTCTCCTACCGGAACCACCTCTCCCATCTCCAAGAGCTCCTCTGCCACGTCGAATGAAGCAGCGTTGATAATTGTGTCGACCTCCCCACATAGTTCTTCCGCGAACCTTACTCGTCGAACTTGACAAGGTTTCTTCGACCACACCTGGTCCAGGGTGTCTTCGGGCTCTTCAACTACTTCCGTGGCCGGAGGGTTTGCCTCAGTTGGTATAATCGGCGCAGGCCCCCCAATCGGCTCTTCAAGGTTATTCGATGTCTAAAACAAAAACTCATCAGTAACTTCATCCTTAAAATAAACAATTAAAACTTACCTCAAAGATGGGGTCGGGCTCTAAAAATAACCTTGGCGCCACTTCGACCTCTACCTCTCTCTCTTCCTCGTCGTCCTCGATGACCACCCGTTGTTTCTTGGGTGCCCGCCCTGGAACAGGGACTTCATCTTCATCTTCCTCCACCAACTCGTCGACCTCTTCCTCGACACCTCGCTTCGAACTCGTGGCCTGGGTTACCCAGGTTGAGATCTCATTGTTTAATTCCTTATCATTTTCCCCCACCAATTGTTCATCTTTGATCGAGACATCCCAAATGTCTTCGACCACCTCTTTGGTTTTAGGAATTACCCAAAACTTAGTCTTGGTAAATCACTTTTCGATTTCCGCGTTCTTTGTCAACGCATCGCACGCCACTCGCTGCCAACAGCAAAACTTGCATTTCTGGCGAGGGCCTCGAGTCGCCGTACTTTCGACACAGAAATACTCCATGCTTTCACAAGCCGTGCAAGTCTGTGAAAACTGTCGTGTGATCATTCCCCCATCCGCTTTAGGGTGTGGAGGCGTAGGTGTGGGAGTGGGGCAGTTCATTATAAAAAAGAGTAATTAAGAAGTGAGGGAAAAAATTATTAGAAAAAGGGAAACTAGTGTGGGAAGATGGCTCAAGCTCAACGGAGTTTGCAATTTTTATACCCGGGCATCTGTCACGCACCACGTGACACTCGAGGCGAAATCAACTCATTAAATCAATAATATCAAGTCCTAAATCTATACTCGAAGCGCAGAAAGCAATTCTCGATAGCAACTGCGATTTTCCTTTGTGTACTTACTATTTAACTGCGCTAGCCTAAACTCTAAATCTAAATTAGTCAATCTCCCAATAGGGTAAATTAGTCCTTTTCAATAAGCGACGCACAGCGCTAGGTTCAACGAAATAGTACAGTAGTAGTTTTTATTAAAGTTTTGTTAATTAATTAAAAAGGGGTAAATTGAGCATGGACGGATATTTAGCGAAGAGGGTCTAAGTGTATGTTAGTAATGGTCAATGGAATGGGAATGGTGCGATGGAAGGGAGGTCAATGCGAGGAGGAACAAAGGATATAAAAGGGGTTGGGTATTTGGTTTGATATTCCTTAGAATTAAACTATAAAATCGTATTTACATTAATAGTGGTAAATCTAAAATTAAAATCATTGTTATTGTATCTTTCTCTTATTTTCTCAATATTCATTTCTAAATCCTAAATCTTTGATTATTGAGTTTCCAACCCTTCGTGAGATTTTAAGAATTACTATTACCTCTGAAACTAGTCTATAATTCTTCTCGAACGAACCTCGAACCTGTAGCTATTACTTCGAGTGACCTTCGAATCATTTCCTCGAATCATTCCTCTGTGCTTCGAAGAAGTTTCTAAATCCCTCATCTCACTTTCGGGAACATCCTCGACCTTGTGCGTAGGTTGTCCGGTGACACCAAGGCTACCATCCTTTTTATTTACAAAAAGAACAGGGGAGCCAGTTGGAGATTTACTGGCTCTGATGAAACCTTTGGCTACATTCTCTGCAATGTAGTCTTGAAACACTTGAGATTCCTCCTTTGACAAAGAATAGACAGGACCTGCCGGAGGTACTGGACCTATTAACTCTATTTGATGGTCATAGAGTCAATGAGGTGGTAAATTATCAGCCTTATGGATTGAGAAAACATCAAGGAAATTGTGATAGATTTCTGGTAGAGTTGATTTAATGGCTTCAACATTGATTTTGTTGTCCTGTTCATCTTCGAGAGAATCTGTCAAGGGGATACCTGTATTGAGAGAGCAGAATTCGATTACTTCGAGGTAATTTAAATCCTCTTCGAGTGAAGTCATCGAGCTAGAAGGGTTAGCCGATTTCTCATTTAGAGAAAGATCAGATTCTTTCAATTCATCTGGCAGAGATTTGTCCTCTAGCAGGATGTTTTCAGGTGGGTTGTTTAACTCCCAATTGACCTGCATTGAAGAATCAGAAATATACTTAGCGCATGGGGTGATCAATCCCCGTGACCAATCAATTTCAGGATTCCAATGCATTAAAAAGTCATGGCCAAGAATGGTATTTTCCATTCTTGGGGTGTCAAAGACTGATAATTCCCACTCGAAGGGGGAAAATTCGGAAAGATGAAAACACATAAAACTTTCTTACTTACTGTCAGTGTATCTAGTATTTAAGTATGATTAAATAATATTTATTAATGATCCTACTACTTATTAATAAGTGATTTAGTGATTAAACCTCAGGGGAAGACTAAGAAAATAGTTATACTCATATAAAACTCACAATACTTGGATTTAAATGCGTGCTAGTGGTGGAAAATAGATAAATAGAATATAGTTATAGCTTATATAAAGATAATATCAATTTATAAAGGCTTTATAATATATTTCTGAATGATAATAATTGTGTTATAATGTTTATTTGAATTTTAGTAAGTAAGTGATGTCTAATAACCACCAAAATTCTCCCTTACTTATACCAAAACACACTGGAGTGCACAGACCTTCAATCCAGATGATGTCACTGCTATCTCTGGCAATGACAGCACTGTGAGAGCCCATCACCTCCCCATGGCGTCCACTTCAAGCAGATTCAACACCCAGACCTCCAGTAAGGTCCCTCAATCACAATTAATGATAACACAGACCCATTCAATTAATAGAAAATCCAGATAAAAGCGGATACCATAAAGAAACAGGTAAAATAACTCATCCAAAGAGGATATAATGAAACCCAAAGCATATAAAGGAAAAAAATGTAATTTCCAAGCCCCCAAAAACATCCCCAAGCATACACATCAACCCAGAAATGACCTCCCAACCCATAAATCCATGAATATCCATCCAAGGAAGCAGATTAAGTTGTCCAAACTGAATGTATGCACCTGAAATAGATGTTTATGCTTCTTTAGGCGTTGTGAGTCGACTGGATACGTCCATATGAGCTAAAATAAGCAGAAAAAAAAGGTTATAGGCTATTAAGAGGCTAAAACCCACTTATATACCTAAATATACAGAATATACTGCATATTTCACTGAATATGAGATTTATGTATACATAAAAGCTTATGTATGTCAATAATTACTTAATATCACTTGAGATAAGAGTATTATGACTCTATTAACACCTTAATAAGTATTATTAGGCTATGGATAAGCTATATAAACTAATATAATTTATATAATAGAGTAATAATTATATATTTATGTAATATAATCATATATATTATTGTTTTAACCTTATTTTTAAGATATAAGATTAATGTACTTAAGGTTATCTTATTTTAAGTATAAGAAATACTCAGTCCTAGGGATACTGTCAGCCTGTATATCCCCAGGACTGAGTAAAAAAGTACTTATAAGCTATGTTAAACACATGAACTATACATGGGAACAATAAATGAGAGTACACAAACAGTATACATAAGTAAAATTATGATAATACACAAAAAATGCTATTATAACACCTTATATACACACATATATCCACCTTTTATAAGTCTAATGTACTTAATATTAAGTTGGAAAATGTTAGTGTAACCTTAAGAACCTTAATTATAAGTCTACATAATTTTTAAGTATACTTAAAGCTGTTGTTTTCATTGTTTTATGCAAAAAACAAGAAATGCACTTTATTTCACTTAAAATTTGATTATATGCACTATAAATTTAAGAATATTAAAAATGCGCTTTGACAGTTCAATTTGTCTCATTTATGACTATTGATTTGGCTACTTAAATGCATCAAAATAACACTTTTCAAATTTGGTGTTTTTTATGCCAGAAATGGCTTCTGTGTACTGGCCACATACTGCCTGCATTTTTCCCATGTGAATAGCTTCATTTTAAGCAAAGTTAGATTTTTCACACTATAATTACCCCACATTATATGCCCACTGTGGAGAAACATGCTAAAATAGGTCAGAGGCACTTATTTAGTGTCCTAGCTTAATTAATAATGCATTGACCCTGTTTATATGCACTAATTTCATTAATAACCTCAATCTTGGCATCTTATTTCATCACCACACTTAAATTTGCCCAAATTTAGTCAAGGATTTACCTATGCAAGCGCCTTCCAAGGACTTCATGTAGTTATCCCACATCTCACGCTCTTTTTTGAGTTTTTGGGTGGTCTCTCAGTCAATATTGGTCATTTTTGAATGGGAATTTTACATAGTATAATTTCAGGATTAGCCCCATCATTTCTACAGTGAATAACCCTTATTATTAAGCTATTATTAACCTTAAAAATTCCCTCTTTAGTCCTTTATATTATTTATTAATATGCATATACTCTCTTTTTATCTTATTCTTTAATTTTGATGGATTTTCCTTATTATTACAGGATTTTGAAGGTTGTTACTCTTCTAATTATGTCATGGGTTACTGGGGATGTTGATGGGCATTTCTATTAGTTGGTTTGAGGCGTCATTAACTGTGTATTAGAGTGGTACATCAAGGGATTCATTAGGTAACTCATTGTGTATAAAAGAAGGAGGTTTTTGGGTCTTGTTTCTACATTCTTTATAATTACAATTTACACCATATAGCCAAATGAATTAAATAAACATCAATTAGTACTTATATAAGTCTTTTGAGTAGTATCTGAATTATTAAACTCTATTTTTCTACCAACTAAAAAGATTGTAAGCCATATATAAAATTAGTGAAAATTATATTACTGAGACCTTTATTTTGAATTATATTTTACAATTTGTAGGATCTACACTACAGTATTCATATAAGACCATATAAATCTTCTAGAAAAAGACTTTTCAAGCTAGTTCACGTCCTTTTAGTTGATCTTAGCCTGAAAGATATCTAGACTGACACTCCCTCACCCATAAAAAAATAAAAAAAATGTAAAGACATTTTAAATTTTTTTTAATTTTCTATAATAAATATACTGAATAAAGAGTATTATTTTCATTTAAATATTTCAAGAGATTTTTAAGATCAGAAATTTCATTTTCTGGAATCAACTGTTCATATTCACTTGATTTATTCTTAAATCTTTATAGATACCTAACTCCCTTTTCTTTAGTAAGGGGGCCTCTTTTTAAGTATCTTTTCAATTTCTGCCTTTTCAACTATTTCTTCAGGTTGCTTTTTATGCCTCCCTGATCTTCTTGGAAATAGAGCAGTATCTTTAGAATGGTATGGTTTTATAAGAGAAATAGGAAATACTGGATGTTTTCAATTATATGGTGCATATAGAATAACTTCAACAGCATTGTTAGCAGCCATCTTTTTAACTACAAATGGTCCAATTAATGGATACTTCAATTTAACATTACCATTTAAATTGAAATGTAGTGTTGAAATAAGGACTTCATCACCCTCTTTGAACATTTGTTCTTTATGGGCTTTATCCCATCTTTTCATCTCATACTTAAACACCTTATTTATACATTCTTGAGCAAGTTTTCTGCATAATTCTTGCATCTGAAGAAAAGATTTAGTACCTGGATGGATATCCAATCTAGGTAATTTATTAAAAGTTTTAGCAGGGGTATTAGGGACATAACCCAACCATAACTCAAATGGCATTTTGCCAGTGACAGAATGTACTGTACTATTGTATGCAAATTCTAAACCTGGGATAAGGGTTACCCAATCATGCCTGAATTCGTCATTGTCTTTAAAGTTAAGACCAAAAGTACAATATCTTCTTATCATATCTTCCAAAGTTTGTATCATTCTTTCTGCTAGCCCATCAGTTTGTGGATGGTGTGATGTAGAAAGTTTTAATTGACACCCTGAAACATCCATAAGTGATGTCCAGAACTCAGAAGTAAATTTAGGATCTATGTCAGAAACTATTGATTAGGGGAAACCTGCTATATTTAACATTTGTGTCAACCATAAAAAAGCTAAGTCCTTTTCAGAAACCTCTTTGTGGGTAGGAATAAATTTACACATCTTTGTAAATCTATCTACAATTACCCAGCAGGAGTTAAAACTCTTATTCCCTGCTATTGGAAAACCTGTTACAAATTCCATCTTAATTATTTCCCATGGAGCTTTTGGTTTCTCAATTTGTTGTAATAAACCAGCTTTTTTGCCTTTTAATCTTTTAGATTTTTGACAAGAATCACACGTCTCAACATATTTTTTAACGTCCTCAGACATTTTAATCCAGCAAGCTGTTTTTTTTACTCTGGTAAATGTTTTATGGTAGTCAAAATGACCTGCTAATACATTATCATGATTTTAAGTTTTTTGAAAATTTCAAAGAAGGTCTTCTGGAAATTTGTTAAGTTTCATCATAATTTCGTCGCCCATATGCAGTGTAACGACAGTAAAGTATTTTGATAAAAAGAAGATAGTTTATCCTTGTTGCAGAGGTTGATAAGATTTTTATAAACATCATAGTTTATCCTCATTGCGGAGATCGATAAGGTTTTTTATAAACATCATAGTTTATCCTCATTGCGGAGGAGACTTTGGCACTCCTGGTGCCTCTAGGATAGAACCGTTTCACTTGATCGGCGGCTACCCTCTTCTTCAATACTACTCCATCCAACTCTTCTAGCACATATGAACCGCCTGAAACTTGCTCCTTGATTTTATACGGTCCATTCCACCTATATGCAAACCTCTTTCCCCATTGACTCTCTAGACTTCTATTATACACCAGGACCATATCACCTGGGTTCAAAGGTTTCCTTAATCGATGTGCCAACCACTCATCCCAATATCTGACTGATTGATTCCGGATTTTCATCATCCGCAAATATGCCTTTTCTAAATATTCTTCTTTCTTTTCTAGCTGCATCATTCTTGCACACAAAAATTCTTCAGTAGTTTTGACCGTGTCCCAGTCAACTCCAAGATATGATTCAGCTTCTAAATCAACTGGTAAAACTGCTTTCTGTCCAAAAACAAGTTCATAAGGTGAAAATCCGGTCGTCCTTTTGGCAGTGATTTGATCAGCAAATAAAACTAAAGGTAAATAGTGCCTCCACTTTTCGGCACTTGTCCCACACATTTTAACTAAAGCATCCTTAATAACTTGATGCCCTCTTTCAACCATGCCTTCAGCTTCAGGATAATATGGGGTTGCTACCCTAACCTTTGATCCAACTTTCAATACGGCCTCTTTAAACTCTGTCCCAAATTCAGGACCTCCATCTACTGTTACCAACTTCATCACCCCATACCTATATACCCAATTATTCAAAAAAAATTCTGCCACATTTTTGGCAGTTAAATTAATAAGAGGCGCTGCCTCTACCCAACCAGATAAATCATCTCTGGCCACTATTAAATATTTAAAACATCCCTCTTTTATATGAACGGCATCTAAACTAACTCTCCCAAAGAGCGTATATTCACCAGTTGCGCGTCCAGGTTCTTTTGGCCTTAAATAACTTTGTCTTTGACATTCTTCGCATGACTGAACCCACTGTTTAACAGCCATCTTCATGCCAGGCCACCAAAATCGATCAGAAATTCTTCTAAACGTTTCTCCAACGCCTCTATGCCCAAGATCTTCATGCAGTGATTTCAAAACTAATTCTTGCCCCTTCAGTTGAGATATAACTACTTGAGGATTTGGATACCTTCTCCTCATTAAATGTCGACCAGATAGGTAAAACGTAGTTGACTTTCTCTTGATAGCTACCCATTCATCGTCTTCACAATCTTCTGGCCTCTCTAAAGTCAACAAATATTTGACTAACAAAAAATAAAAACCAGTCTGACCCCAGACTTCATCTTGAAAATTGATTAATATAACATCAATAGGGACTTCTCTATCACCAATATCACCTGCACATGAATGAGCCAATAATCGTTGACCCCTAAATAAATCTTTAATCAAGCTTTGTCTTCGTTTTTCTTCTGAACCTTTGGATCCTTCGTAAACTGTATTTGAAAATACCTCTTTCTCTTTATCCACCCTTTTATTTAAATTCTCTAATTCTCCAGCATATACACCATTCCTTAATTTACTACTATCCCACACTACCAATCCATCTTCCTCTACATACACCACATCTTCTTCTACCTCCTTTCTACCAAATTTATCTACACCTTTTCCAACACCTTTATTAACGTAAAAACTATTTTCCAGTTTATCCTCTTGGTGGAGGTCATCATCATCATAATCTAAACACAATAGTCCTGCCAGTTTAATCTCATGGGGGAGGTATGGAAAGTCTTCAGCTCCTTTAGTGCTGGCTTTGATAATAGGTATATCTTCATCGAACTCTTCTGAGTCTGAATCTTCTTCAGTGGGTAGTCTCCTTGATAAACCATCTGGCATAGTAAAAGTTTTGCCAGGCTTATGAACTAAATCGAACAAAAAATGTTGAATAAAAGCTACCCATCTCGTCATGGGTGCGTTCGGTAAACTTGGGGAATTAATCATCTGGATTAACGATTTTGCATCCACTTGCAACTCAAAATGTTGCCCCCACAAAATATGCTGAAGTTTCTTCAGTATTTTTGCCACACCACATAATTCCAATTTTGGTTGAAAATATCTTGATTCGACCTCAGTAAATACTACAGATTCATACCTAACTGGCCTTATGTAACCAGCTTTATCCATCTGAGACAAAACTGCCCCAGCTGCAACCTGACTTGAATCAACTGCTAAATAAATTCTACCAGCATCTTTTCCATAATCCAACTTGTGCAGGACTAAATCCTTCCCCACAGCCTCCTTCAACTTCACAAACGCCTTCTCACACTCTTCATCCCACTCCCAGTCTGCATCCTTTCTCGTTAACCGTCTCAATGGAGCTGCCAATGAAGAAAAGTCCTTAATAAACATTCTAACATATACCCAAACGCCTAAAAACCCTCTAACTTCGGTCATATTCTTGGGTCTTGGCCAGGACTGAATTTTGTTAGATTTCTTCTTGGACATAATCCTACCCTCTCTACATACCACATGGCCTAATATTTCTAAGGCTGGCACACAACATGAAAATTTTGAACCTGAAATAGTTAAACCAGCCTTTTCAATTCGAAAAAAGATTCTTTCTAAAGTAATTGCAAACTCCCAAATGAATTTGCGTATCCCGGGATTCTCTTCCAACACCTGGTTATCATAGTCAGTTGTTGGTCCCTTAATTCCTCCATCATCTATAAAGATTCCAGCATATTGTAGAATTTCATCTTGAAGGATCCAAGCCATCTGAGCTTGATAAACTGCAACTGAATTTGTTGCTCCTTGAGGTAATCTTGTTAACTGTAAATGTCCTAGTGGTGTATCGAATGTAGTGAGAGGCCTTGAGTCCGGATGTAACTCTCTCTCATCATATCCACCCATAATATCTCCCAAACCATAACACACTCTCCCTGCAAACGCTTCAACAAACTCCTCAGCACTAGGCGGTATCCCAGCATCCTTTATTGTAACCCTATTTAATTCCCTAAGATCATGAACAACTCTAAGCTTGCCATTTGGTTTCTTGATACAAAATACTGGACTAGAATAACTTGATGTTGATTGCTCATACAGTCCAGTGCGTATCCGTTCTCTGACAACTTCAATATAGGCTTCTTTTAATGCAGCCGGAATAGGAATCGGTTTCTGCTGCCATGGTTCATGACATACCACAGGAATCTTGTAAGGCTCCACATAGGAATGCTTCAACACACCCCTCTCCTCTTCTACAAAAGCAATGGCCTTCTCTTGCTTGACCATCACATCCAACAACAACTTCTTCTCTTCACCAGACAACCAACCATCAGGTCCAAAATTAACAACACCCAGTCTCTCAAAAGTGATTCTTGACGTCTCAGAAAATTCAGGCGGATTCTTTACCAAGGGACTTTCATAAGGATCTCTTGATAACCTTGGTCTTCTCAAGGGTGGATTTAATTCGGCAGGTAGCGGTTCATTAATAGGTTGAACTTTATTTGCTACCTTCTTATATTTGGCTGCGTCCACATCTAAATAAGCTTGAGGTAAAACATTTACTTTTTTATCGCCATTAAAAATTTCATCAAATAAATCTTCTTCATCGTCAGAATCGGAATAAGAAAAATTAGAAAAATATTTTATTTCATTTTTAAATTTTACCCTTTCTTCCTTTCCCTCGTATAATTTATAAACAGATTTTCCAACACCTTTGCTTCCCTTATCCAACAGTAAATCGCCCGTAAAGAAAGTTGGCAGTTTAACCTCTTGCTGGAGGACCGGAATTGAATTTTCACAAAAATTATTTTTTTGAGTTTTAATTATACTAAGATTTTTAATCGGGTTTTGATAAGATTTTCGCAGTTTACCCTCTTGCTGGAGGTCCATAATAGAAGGAGATACTTGCAGTTTAACCTCTTGCTGGAGGTCCGGAACAACCTTTTCACATAAATTATTTTTTTGTGTTTTAATTATACTGAGATTTTTAATCGGATTTTGATGTGATTTTTTCAGTTTACCCTCTTGCTGGAGGTCCATAATAGAAGGAGATAATTGCAGTTTAACCTCTTGCTGGAGGCCCAAAAACATACCCTTCCAATTTTTATCCAACCTAATTTGGCCCATTTTGCCTTTTTTACCATTTTTAAATTTAATAGAAAAACTGGGTAAATCCAATAAACATATAGAAAAGTCCAAAACGTATTTGCACTCCAAAGTAATATTAACAGAAAATAATTGAGAATCCACTTGAATTATCTCCAAGTGAGCTGACCTATTGCAATCCCAGATCTCATCCTGAGGAGAGATTACAACATTAGAGTGATCAGCCCCTGCTACCCCAAAAAATTAGGGCATTCATCCCTTTCCAACAAACATAATTCACCAGAAGCCGTCCGTTTTATATTCCTCTTCTTGGTGCAAACACAACACTGGCACAGAGTAGTAATCCCTGGCCGTGTTTCCCAACCTTCATCTCCAGGAGGCGCTAACCGCATATTTAACCTCCGCATATCTTCACCAGTGATCTCCAAACTAATCCCCATGCCAGCTTGATAACCTATCCTGGCCTCAAAATCCATCAAAAAAGGACCACCAAGAACAGTTTTGACTGCTCCTCTGGCCACATAAAAGTGAACCTTACCAACAGATACACCAATGCCTAACCTGACATGCTCAGCTGTACCCATCAGCTCTGTTGCATGCCCTCCAATGCCTCTGAGGTTTCCCCCAGTTCCGCTTTTAATTAGCAAGCCTATACTTGTCGCTTGCTCCAATGAAATTAAATTAATTTGAGACCCTGAATTGACCAAGGCCTTTACTTCTTTACCGTTAAGAGTTACCACCAGGTAACCCAGGGGAGCGGAAAAATGTGTATCTACATCTTCCCCAAAATTTTCAGCATTTTCACAAATATATTCTACCTCTCCAGTGGAAACCCGACACCTCGTCAAATGCTTCTTTTGCTTTTCAGCAAGCGCCAGACTAATTGTAAATAACTCCCCCAAAGATAAGGGAATCTGCAGTTGATTCACCCTATTCAAAACTGCGTCCATCGCATTAGCTTGACCAGAAACTACTGGCCGCTCATACTGGACCTTTGATTTAACAACCTTGGCCCTGGGTACCTCTTGAGGTCCAACCAAGCCATCTTCACCCCCCATTATAACATCTTCACTTTCTATAACCCTAACTCCGTCACCAGCTTCTTGCACTAATCCTGATCCATCGCTAGTCCTTCTTACACCCTCCATTGGGATGGGACCGCTAAAACTTGGTCTGGGTAGAGACGCCAACGGTACGTCCTCCTCAGAATCCGAATCATCCTCTGGCATAGGCTCACCATTTAAATCAAACTTGCCATAACTAGGGGGCCCCATATCAGCAATCCCCTTCTGCATTTAATATAATTCGTCCTTAGAGTAAGGGTTCAATTTGTTGGCGGCAGTTTGAGCACTAGAATTCTTGTCCTTAGAGTAAGGTTTCACTTTGTTATTGGCCTTGCCAGGATTTGCCCTCAATTGGCTCTGAATGCTACTCTTCGCCTTAGTAGCAGCTGCTCTTCTAGAAGCATTAACATCGTATTTGCCAGCCATACAGCTACCCTCCACCTGGGCAACCGTCGCCAGCTCTAAACCACCAAAAGAAGTAGAAAATGTGGCTTTACTGACCTCTTTCTCCTTTCCCTTTTCAGCTTTACCACCCTTAACATTACCATTTTTGCCACCCTTGGCATTAACATCTTCATCCGTCACCTCTTCAAATCTGGCTCTCCTTTCAGCCGTTAAAATTCTTCTGACCAAATCAGAAGGAGACTTTCCATCACTGGGCTTGATGAAAGAACCATCAGGAAATTTATAAACTTTACCATCAAATAAAACTCGCCCAGCATCCATATCCTTATCAAGAGCAAAACAAACTGTTGCTCTGTGCCCCCTCCTATTACAATAGGAGCACACCTTTGGCTCATTGTAGCCACCTCTATATCCATTACCACCATTACCACCATTTCTCCCATTGCCTGGGAAGCAGTTACCATTATTATTGCCATTATAATTTCGAGGTTCATAACCTCTGGACTGATAAGAAGTCGACGTCGACAAAGAAGCGATAGGGGCCTTGTTGGCCTTCTGTGTCTCTTGAACAAATATTTTTAATTGTTTAGTTAAATCGGCCTGGTGATCGACCATCTTATTATCCACATTGCCCTCAACTTTAGCAGCAGGTAATCCCATTTGTGCCTTCTTGGCCTCCTGGGCTTTGACCATAATATCGTTGTTTTCGGCCAAAGCTTTGCTAACCTTGCTAACATATTAAGTGCAGGACTCTTGATATTTGTCCAATGCTAACAACTTGAGATGGGCCTGAATGTTCTCTTTGATAACCTCCAGAGCCTGCAGTTTCTGCTCACCATTAGGCAGTTCCTTCATCAAATCTTTTCTTGAAAGATCCTTCAAGACGTCCATTCGAATATCCCTGCTGCATGCTATCCAAAACAAATCTTTTGCTTGATTCTCATGCACTAACTCATCCACAAGTATGAGATATTCCACCACTTCATAAAACTGAACACAGAGCTTTTTGAAGTCAGCCATAGAAGAAACTCCACCTTTTGCTTGCCAGTCTCCAACAATTTTATTGAGGTCCATCATAGTAAACCTAACACCCCATCTATCAACCATAGCTTTAGAAAGCTTAACCCAATCCTTGTCCTTAAATGCCTGCATAGCAATAACCTCTTTTTCCACCTCCCTATCAGCAATAAAAAACCTAACTTGCTTCACCATATCCACATGAGAAGCACCATCAACAGCAGCAGCAGCTTCATACCTGCTAATGAACCATTTAACCTCCTCCCCATCAAACTTTGGGCCATCCCAAGAAACAATTCTAACTGAGGGAGTAAGAGGGTTAGAAGATCCAGAAGCAACAGCAGAAGAAGACATCCCAATAAGTAATGAAAAGCGTTAACAATTGATAAAATAACAAGCCTCTTGCAGGCCAATAACAAAAATCCAATTAGAGTTCCAGTAAATATGCCTCTTGCAGGCTAAGAAAGTTCTTGATCCAAGTAAGTCTTTAAAGAAAGCTAGAGAAATCGAACCCCATGTTGGGCGCCAACTATGGTAAGGTAAACTCTTACAGTCGCCTTGCTGTAAGCAGAATCTGGAGGAGATATGTGGATTTAGCTGAAAACCCCGTCCTTCCAATAAAATAACAAAATGGGAATTCTAAATCACTAAGATAACCAGTCTACTTGGATCTGATTATTAAAAATAATGAAACTCTAAAATATTTAACGCTTATTGAGTTTTAAATAAAGGTGGCTGTTGAGAAAGAAATACTGATAACAACAATTAAGGTGTACCAGTGAAAGATCTGAAAAGATTGACTTTTATGTTTTTGTAATAATTTGAATTTTTTATGAGACAGCAATAATCAAGTCCCAGCGATGAAGAACTTTCTAAAGATACCCTGTATGAAGTGTGATTTAAATTGTTGAGTAGTATTTCTAAAATGTTATATATAAAATATAAAGTTATAAGGGTATTACAAATTTATTTAATTTGTTGAGTAATAAAAAAATAAGACCGTGGTGGTTAATGATTAAGCTGTATGATCTATCCCCCCCCTCAATTTCGAGTTTGAGAGGCTCTTAAGTATTCCTAGTCACGTGCCTAAGTTTTCCCCTCCAGAGCTCAGACAGAGTCAATCCGGAGCCCGTACGGAGCTTGTACGGAGCCAAAGCAGAGTCCATACGAAGTCCAAGCAGAGTCCGTACGGAGTTCAAACGGAGTCCGTCCGGACTCAATTAGAACCATTAAAACTATAATAAAAAATCAAGAAAAATTACACATGATAGAGCCACTTTCCTTTTACATTCCAAACTAATTTTCGTAGTCTGCGCAGCTCTAATCACCCCGTGAAAATTTATCAAAGTTAAGTAATTTCTAAAAATGTAAATATTTCTATAAATCTTTAAAATTCATTTAAAAATATAAGAAAAATAGTAAAAATTCTGGAAAAATTTCCCAAGGTTCTTGAGTGATTTGACTTGATACTTATAAACTTTTAAGACCGTAAAAATAAGTTTTCTCCATAAAATAAATTGTTTTTGCGTAGGAATTCACTCTTGACCAATTTCTTCATATTTAAAACTCAAATAAATTAAATAAAACCCTTTTATAAAAAATAATAACGCCAATCTTGCACGCCGTAATAACTCCATTTACGTACTTAGGTGGCATACTAAAATTTAGGCTACCACACCGACCTACGCACAAGGTCAAGGATGTTCCTGAAAGTGAGATGAGGGATTTAGAAACTTCTTTGAAGCACAGAGGAATGATTAGAAGAAGTGATTCAAAGATGACTCTAAGGAAGAACTACTGCTTCGAGTTATGTTTGAGAAAGATTCTAATATAATTTAAAGGTAATATTAAAATTCTTAAGATCTCAGGAAGGGTTGGAAACTCAACAATAAAAGATTTAGGATTTAGAAATGATTATTGAGAAAAAAAAGAAAGATACAATAATAATGATTTAACTTAAAAGATTTTACCACTATTAAATGTAAATACGTTTTATAATTTAATTCTAAGGAATGTCGAACCAAAAACCCAACCCTTTTATATCCTTTATTCCTCCTCGCATTGACCTCCCTCTTATCGCACCATTCCCATACCACAGACCATTAATAACATACACTTAGACCCTCTTCGCTAATATCCGTCCATGTTCAATTTACCCCTTTTAATTAATTAACAAACTTTTTAATGAAAACTACTAGTGTACTATTACGTTGATCATAGCGCTGTTTGTCGCTTATTGAAATTAAGACTAAGACACACTATTGAGAGATTGACTAATTTAGATTTAGAGTTTAGGCTAGCGCAGTTGAATAGTAAGTACACCAAGGGTAATAGCAGTTGCTATGGAGAATTGCTTTCTGCGCTTCGAGTATAGATTTACAACTCGATATTATTGATTTAATGAGCTGCATTTGCCTCAAGTGTCATGTGGGGCGTGACAGATGCCCGGGTATAAGAATCGCCAGCTCCGTTGAGCTTGAGCCATCTTCTCACACTAGTTTCTCTTTACTCTATTATATAATGAACTGTCCTACCCCAACGCCTACGCCTCCACACCCTAAAGCGGATGGGGGAAAACAATAAGGAACTAGATAACGAGATCACAACCTGGGTAACCCAGGCCACAGGTTCAAAACGGGGTGTCAAAGAAGAGATTGACAAATTGGTGGAGGAAGATGAGGATGGAGTCCCTGTTCCAGGGGGGACACCCAAAAAACAACGGGTGGTCATTGAAGATGACGAGGAGGAGAAAGAAGCAGAGGTAGAGGTGGCTCCAAGGTTGTTCTTAGAACCTGACCCCATCTTCGAAGTAAGTTTTATCTGTTGCTTTTTTAGGGATGAGGTTACTGATGAGTTCTTGTTTAGACATCGAATGCCATTGTTGAAGACCCAATTGGGGAACCTGCGTCGCTTTTGCCAACTGAGGCAAACCCTCCAGTCACAGGTGGAATTGAAGAACCTGAGGAAACGCTGGACCAGGTGTGGTCGAAGAAGCCTCGTCACGGTCGACGAGTTAGGTTCGCAGAAGAGTTGTGTGGGGAGGTCGATACAATTATCGACGCTGCTTCCTTCGACGTGGCAGAGGAACTGTTGGAGATTGGAGAGGTGGTTCCGGTAGGAGAGGAGGAGGTATTTGAGAAATGCAGGAAGGAGATAAGGGTAATTTTGGAGAAGATGAAAGGATTGGTTTGAGAAAAATTAAAAGAGAAAATTTGAAATGAAAGGGAGAGATGTAAAGAAGTAGAAAAGTAGAATTGTCTTTAGTTTTATTTTTGTATTATTTTATTGTATTTAAGGTGAATATTATTTTTTATAAGATTTGGGAGAGAGAGAAAAAAAAGTTTTAAATAAAATTTTGCTTTAGAATTTGAAAGAAGAAATTTAAATAAAGAAAGAAAAAGAAAGAAGTTATTAATTGAAGGAAGTTTAAGTTTAAAAGAAAAATTTAGGTAAGAGAAGAGAGAAAGAGGAAAAAAATGGTTGGTGATTGAGATGAGTTTGTTGAAATGAAAATTTAATGAAAGAAGAATTTGTTATTTGCGAAAAGTTGTTTATTGATGTTTTAGGAATTTTAGATAGTTGAAAAGAGAGAAAAAACAGAATTAGAATTTAAAGAGAATTTGAAAAAGAAGAATCATTTGTTCGAAGAATTTTTATAAAGAGATTTAGAGGTTGAAGTTAAGTTCAAGGAAATGGTCGTGTCGTTATTTGTACAAGATTTTGATGGTTTGAAGGAAAGAAAGTTTAAAGAGAGAATAAATTTTAGAAAAGAAAATTTTAAAGAGAATTTAAATTTAAGAAAAGAATGTATTTAGAGAATTGAAAAAGAGAAGAGAAAAAAAACATTTAGAGAGATTTAAAAGTTTTTTATTTTATTTTATTATTATTAATGTTTATTCTATTTATTTTTTTATTTTTATTTATTTTTAATTTTAAATTTTAATTTTTAATTTTTATTTTGATTTTAATTTTAGTTGGTTTTGGAGAAAATTTTATAGAAGGAGAAGAAAGAAAAAGAAAAAAAAGAAAACAAGGATAAGAAATTTAAGATGTGTTTTAGATTTTAAGAGAAAGAGAAAAAAGAAAGAAAAGAAAAAAAAGAAAATTTAAAAGAAAAGAAATTTTAAGGTTTTGGTTTTAAAGGATATTTCAAATGAAAAGATTTTAGAAGTTCAGGGGCATTAGAAACATTGATGGCTGGTTCCCAGGATGTTTTGTCTGAGTCATTGAGGAAGCCTTCCCATTCCACAAGGTATTGAAGTTTCCCCTTGCGCATTCTTGAATCAAGGATACGACTTACTTCCCACTCTAGATGATCTTCTACTTCGACCGGTTCCGGAGGGGGTTGATTCTTGCCCAGGTATATTTCTCGAGCCAGTTCCAGGAGAGATACATGGAAAACAGGGTGAATGGCCTGCCATTTAGGAGGTAACTTGAGTTGAAATGCAGTTTTAGAGACTTCAGAGTTGATTTTGAATGGTCCCAAGCGCTTTTCAGCCAGTTTCTTTGATGGTCGGTTTGTTCGAATGTTTTGTGCATCAAGCCATACTTTGTCACCTGTTTTAAAGGAAGGAGCAGATTGTCAATGTTTGTCGGCCTGTTCTTTGTATCTTCGAATCACTAATTCAAAATTTGGTTTAAGTTCTTCTTGGAGTCGTGATATAGTTTGAACACAATGTTCCGCAGGATGATTAGTTCCTACATGGATTGAGTTGAATGGAGGATGTCGTCCATAAATGGTTTCGAAGGGAGATTGTCGTGTCAAAGAATAAGTCAAGTTATTATAAGCAAATTTGGCCAGTGGTAACCATGTGGTTCAATCGTCTTGTTGGTAACTGACATACATTCGAAGATATTGTTTGAGGATTTGGTTAACTCTTTCTGTTTGACCGTCGGTTTCAGGGTGATAGGCCGTGGAGTGGTTCCTCGTGATATTGAGTTGTCGACACAGTTGGGTCCAGAATGTGGATACAAACAATGAGCCTCTATCTGAAATAATATCTTTTGGTAAGCCGTGTTTGGAGAATACATATTCTAGAAACAATTTTGACAAATCTTCTGCTGTAGCAGTAGTAGTGGTTTTAATGAAAATAGACATTTTTGAAAATCTATCTACTATTACTAATATAGCATAAAAATCATTAGAAAAAGGAAGTTGAGAAATGAAATCCATCAATAAAGATTCCCAAGGTTTAGAGGGAATAGGAAGTGGTTGAAGCAACCCATGCTTCCGGTGACGGGGAGCCTTATTCCTATTACATTTGTAACAAGCTTTTATATAGGCCTTGATTTCTCTGGTCATACCTGGCCAGAAGAAATCCCTCTCTATTAACTGGTAGATTTTATCAACACCAAAATGACCAGCTAATGGAGAATCATGTCAACTGTTGAAAATTTGTAATTTTATCTCATTGTTGTCGGGTATGACTACTCTACCTTCGAAGAATAATAGACCTGATTCAATACTAAATCTTTTGGCCCCTTGCTTTGAGAGTATTTTGTCTTTTAACCCTAAACAATAATTGTCCTTCCACTGAGCTTCAAGGATGTTGGATAGTAGATTTTGAAAAGATTGAATTGTCATCGAATTAAGTTGATGAGTCGTTAACATTGATTCGTTGAAAATTGATTGCACATTTTCTGGTTTCTTGTCAGCAAATGCGTCCCCCGCTGTGGGTAAATGTTGTCCCGACGTGACAAGATATCTGGGACAATGCAGTTCCTACCTGGGCGATAGGAAATAGAGAAGGGAAATTCAGACAAAAATTCAGCCCACCTGGCTTGATGCCTGGTTAACACTTTGGAAGACATGAAGTATTTTAAAGCATTATGATCTGTTAAATTTTGAAAAGGACTATCTAGGCTGAGAAGAAAAGAACGCCATTTTTTAAGACAATGGATAATAGCTAAAAGCTCTTTGTCATGAATTTCATAATTTAATTCTGCGGCTATGAGTTCGCGTGACTCAAAAGCAACAGGATGAAACAAATTTGTTTCAGGATTTAATTGGGAGATGACCCCTGCAATAGCATAATTGCTCGCATCTTTCTCAACTATTGTCAAAGTAGAAGGATCAAAATGTTGAAGAATTGGGGCTGTGGTGAACGCCGTTTTTAGTGCTTCAAATTCCTTTCATGCTGTAGAAGTAAAAACAAAAGGAATGTCTTTTCTAAGAAGAGAAGTAAGATTGGAAATAGTTTTAGAGTAATCTTAAATAAATCTTCTATAGAAGTTTGCAAAACCCAAAAATCCTTGGAGTGATTTAATGGTTTTGGGCTCAGGCCATTCCAGGATTTTCTGGACATTTTTGTGATCCATGACTAAACCATCAGTGGACAACATAAAACCCAAAAAATCAATTGATTTGAGGTGGAATTCACATTTATTATGCTTGGCGTAGAGACCATGATCTCGAAGTCGATTTAGGACCTGTCGAACATGATGAATATGTTCATCTAGTGTTTTTGAGAATATTAAAATATCATCTTAATAGACGACTACAAATTGTTCAAAAACATCTTGAAAGATGTCATTAACAAAATTTTGAAAAGTTGAAGGTGCGTTACACAATCCAAAAAGCATAACTAAATATTCAAAACTACCAAATATAGTGCGCATTGCAGTCAGTGGTTCATGACCTTCTGCAATGCGAATCAGATTTTAAGCGCCTCTAAGATCAATTTTAGAAAAGAAATTAGCACCATTGAAAAGGGTAAGAAGTAATGACATAGGAGGAACAGGATATGCATTCTTCTTCGTGACTGTGTTGAGCTTTCTATAGTCAACACACAACCTAAGACTACCGTCCTTCTTTTTTACAAAGAGGACAGGGGAGCCGGTTGGAGATTTACTGGTTCTGATGAAACCTTTGGCTACATTCTCTGCAATGTAGTCTCGAAGAACTTGAGATTCGTCCTTTGACAAAATATAGACAGGACCTGCCGGAGGTACTGGACCTATTAACTCTATTTGATGGTCGTAGGGTTGATGAGGTGGTAACTTATCGGCCTTGCGGATTGAGAAAACATCGAGGAAATCGTGGTAGATTTCTGGTAGAGTTGATTTAATGGCTTCAACGTTGATTTGGTCGTCCTCTTCATCTTCGAGAGAATCTGTCGAGGGGATACCTGAATTGAGAGAACAGAATTTGATTACTTCGAGACAATTTAAATCCTCTTTGAGTGAAGCCATCGAGCTAGAAGGGATAGCCAATTTCTCATTTAGAAAAAGATCAGATGCTTGCAAGTCATCTGGCAGAGATTCGTCCTCTAGAAGGACGTTGTCAGGCGGGTTGTTTAACTCCCTATTGACCTGCATTGAAGAATCAGAAATATACTTAGAGGGTGGGGTGATCAATCCCCTAGTCCAATCAATTTTGAGATTCCAATGCGTTAAAAAGTCATGGCCAAGAATGGTATCGTCCATCCTTGGGGCATCCGATACTGATAATTCCCACTCGAAGGGGGGAAAGTTCGGAAAGTTGAAAACCCATAAAACTTTCTTCCTTACCCAATATTTGGTTTTCTCTGATTCCACCAAATAGATTGGAGTTTGATTGATATCTGTGAATTTTAGTTGAAGCTTCTTGGAAAAATATAAACTAACAAAAGAAATTGAAGCTCCAGAGTCTATAAGACAACTGAAGGGGTTATCCTCCTTAAAAATAATGAATCTCAAGCGGTTTAAGGCAACTCCAGTCCTTAAGACATGGAGGTTCTGTGCACTGGGAGAGATAAGATAGTTTGCTTTGCACACAAGTAAACTATCTACTAGTTTTTGACTTCAAACTAGTACCTTCTCTTTCCTTCAACTTTACACAGTCTTCCAACTTGTGCTTACCCCCACAATACATACATAACCCATTATCTGCTCGTCTTTTCCTCTCAGCTTTTTTAAGTTCCCCTTTAGGATCCAGTACTTTGCTGATATCGGCTGGAGTCGAGCCTTTTGGTTGAGGTTTATCCTTCCCCTTATTGGGTTTGGATTGAGTTGAAGAGGATTTATTTGGTCGTGGGTGTGAAGAAGATCCCGATTTAAAATTTAGGCCTTGAGATTTGTTGGCATATCAACGATGTTGAAGTAGTCCTTGATAAACGCCGTCAAGTTCGAGGGTTCAATCCATTAAATCCGTTAAAGTAGTCATCTTCTGACCGTGAAGATTTAATTGATCCAGAATCCTTGAAGGAAGTCCTTTCTTGAAATGATACTTAAGGGCAGCATCATTCCAACCTACTCGAGTTTGAAGTGCTCTGAAGTTCGAGATATATTCAGAGGCTTTACCATTATCACTCATGTGAAGAAAATCAAGTTCAATTTCTGCGTTTTCAGTTTCATTAGGGTCCCCAAACAACGTAAAGAGTTGGTCTTCGAACTTTTCCCAATTATTGATAAGTAAGTGGGTTTCTGTCGAAGAAAGCATGAGCAGATAAGGTTCGAACCATCTTGCTGCTTTCCTGGCTAGGAATGAAGAAGAATAAACAACCATTGATCGGTCTCTATAAAAGGTTTGAGGGTCATTATGGAACAGTAGCTTGCAGGTTTGCAAGAAGGGTCGCAATCTGTTGGGGTGATCTCCGTCAAATTTGTCAGGAGATTTCATAGAAGGAGTTTTAAACTTAGATCCCTCTGAAGTCGTTGGATTTGAAAGGGTTTTCATGAAAAGTCTCATCAAATCTTCCAGAGAGTTAGATGGTCCAGGTTCTGAGGATTGACCAGAAGGGTGATTGGCAGGGGCAGATGGTGCCTCGTGCATTGTATCCTCTCCTTCTTCTTCATCACTAGAATCCTCAAAATCTTGCGGGATGTCTTCTACAGATTGAACTGAATGTTGCCATTCCCTAAGGTTGAGTGGTTCCAAAGAGTGAGTGCGGGAAACAGGCCTTTTGGCTGTTGGCCTGCCTCTAGCACGAGCTCTAGTAGTAGCGCCCGTAGGAGGAGTGCATTGAACAGGTGCCATTTTAAAATTTTAAAAACACCTAAAAGGACGTAGTAGTGCAAAGAATGAGAACTACGGAGAATTAAATTATACTGTCACCGGACGACCTACGCACAAGGTCTAGGATGTTCCTGAAAGTGAGATGAGGAATTTAGAAACTTCTTTGAAGCACAGAGGAATGATTCGAGGAAGTGATTCAAAGATGACTCTAAGGAAGAACTACTGCTTTGAGTTATGTTTGAGAATGATTCTAATATAATTGAAAGGTAATATTAAAATTCTTAAGATCTCATGAAGGGTTGGAAACTCAACAATCAAAGATATAGGATTTAGAAATGATTATTGAGAAAATAAAGAAAGATACAATAATAATGATTTAACTTAAAAGATTTTACCACTATTAAATGTAAATAAATTTTATAATTTAATTCTAAGGAATGTCGAACCAAAAACCCAACCCTTTTATATCCTTTATTCCTCCTTGCATTGACCTCCCTCTCATTGCACCATTCCCATACCACAGACCATTAATAACATACACTTAGACCCACTTCGCTAATATCTGTCCATGTTCAATTTACCCCTTTTAATTAATTAACAAAATTTTTAATGAAAACTACTAGTGTACTATTATGTTGATCATAGCACTGTGCGTCGCTTATTGAAATTAAGACTAAGACACACTATTGAGAGATTGACTAATTTATATTTAGAGTTTAGGCTAGCGCAGTTGAATAGTAAGTACATCAAGGGGAATCACAGTTGCTATGGAGAATTGCTTTCTGCGCTTCGAGTATAGATTTACAACTCGATATTATTGATTTAATGAGCTGCTTTTGCCTCGAGTTTTACGTGGCGCGTGACACCTTTATTTCAATCTAAGCAACTTATATACTTAGCACCTTTAATGGTAGCATGTATAGAGGCAATCCATGGCTAGGGATAAATATCATTTACTGTAAATGTATTTAATGCTCTATAATCACGGCACAGTCTTGCTTTATCTTGTTCATAAGAGATTAGCACTGGTGAAATTACAAAATATTTTGGTGTAGTTTCAACCTTTTCAAGAATGTTCATTTTTAATAACATCTTAATATTATCCTCTATGTCTTTCCTCTTCATTGGTGAAGCAGGGTATGGTTTCTTTTTAATACTAGCAGGAATATTATCCAAATCACAGGTTAAACTAATTTTCATCTCATGATCTTTTACAAGGCCAAGTTCATCTGTAACATGTGCAAAAGCCATTGCAAATGCTTCAATTAAGTCCAAAATATTATTTTTCTCAGCTTCACTTATCTGAGTGCCAAATGATGCTTTAGAAATTTCTTCTTCCAGAAGTTCCATCTTGTTGGATTCTCCTCCTTTGCACGGAATATTTATTACTGAGTTAATGTTTATGACTGTGTTAAAAGAATTTATTTTTAATTTCCTTTTACCATTCATGCCAATTGTAAAATTTTTATTAGCAGGGTCTAATTTCACACCAAACTTAGTCAGAATATCATTTCCAATGATAAAAAAGTAACTACAGTTAGTATTATCTATTACTACAAAGTCACAAGTTACTCTTACATAACCATGTTGATGTTTAAAGAAAACAGAAGCTTTGTATCTACCAATGGGATTTAGTACTTATCCAAAACCTCTTCAATCGTAACTTTGAAGGGGTTCAAGCTTAGACTTATATTCACTATCAATTTTCTGCAATGTATTAGTAGAAACAACAGAACCAGCAGCTCCTGTGTCTAATACTATATTAACATTTTCACCAGATGTGATAGCTGGAACCCTGATAGGTGTCATTCTAAAGTTATCAGCTTGTTTATCTTTAATGATTTCAGCATCCTCCAGATTCATGTTGATTTTCAACAATATTTATATTTATCTCACATTTGTGACCTTTAAAACATGGCTTATTGCACTTATAGCAAGTATTAGTCTCATAATTTTTAGGTACTATAGGTGCAGTAGGTTTTTTTCCTTTTCCTGAAGTTTTTTTGAATTCTGATTTTTCACAGGTTTATTATTTTTTATAAGTGGTGTACCTTGCTTCATACTTATGGTTCAATAATATTTCATTACAAATATTAATAGATTCAGAGTACTCATTAACAACTATTGTTCTAGCTACAACAATGTCTCTGACAGATATAGGTAATTTATATATTATCTTATCTTTCCATAACTTAAAATCCTTATTTGGCTCAATGTTTTTCAATATTTTATTTAAATTCATTAGAAATACCAAAGGGTTTTGACCATTCAACGCATTATACCTTGTTTTCTCATATAATCTTTGCTGAGTTAGTCTGAATTTAGAACCTCCAAATTGTTTTTCAATCAGTTGTTTCCATGCAGCCCAAGAGTAATCTTTACCCTTTCTTAATACAGCTTCAAACCATAATAAAGCAACATCCTTAAATGAAGAAATCAATTTTGATGTTATTTCATCATATGGTAACTTATATTAGAATTTTAAACATTCAATTCTTTGAATAAAATGCTGAAAATAAGAGTTGGATTCCCCATCATAAGTTGGGTACTGATCAATCTTTAGCCAGTTCTTCTGATTGGATTTAGTCTCACTAATCTTGGGTATATTCAATAACTCATTTCCTCTGGATAAATGGTCTTGTATTTCCTCTTGCACAGATTTGTGACTTACATTTGTCTTCTCAGTCTTGACTCTTCCACCAGATTGTTTTACATGTGGTGGCATTGGAAATGATTGAGATTTATTTTTGCAAATGAAAGGATTATTCTTATACTGTGTATACTTATGATGATCCTGATTCATTAGTAGATTAGCAGCTTAAATCTCAACCTTAGTTAATCTTTGTAACAGATCAGAGACACTCTTATTAGTTTGTGCAAAAGATAACTTTGTTCTTGATTCATGTTTTAATAAATGTGCTTCATAAAATTTTTCTAACTCACCAAATTCGTTTGAAAGATCACTATATTTATTACTTAAAGAATCATATTTAAGAGTTAGAGCCAAGTTTTTATTCTCTTGTTCTTTATTTCTTGTTACCAATTGGGAAATATTCAATTTCAAGGACAAAATTGTTTCACTTGTGAACTTAATTGTCTGCTCCTCACATTCAGTCATTCTATTCCATAATTCTGAAACAATATTATGTAAAGTTGGGTTATTATTTAAATACTTCATGTCTTCCTTCTCACATTCTTCAATATTTTGTGAAGATCTTATCTCACAAATAAGTGGTGGAAACTGAGGGTTAACTGTATTATTATTGTAAATAGTACTATTGTTATTAAAAAAAATAAATCAGGTGTATCTACATCAAAACCTAATTGTCTTAAGTCCTCCTCAATTTTCTGGACAGATTTCACATAAATAACATTACCTATATTTTAATCATTAGTATTGTGTTCAATCTGAGAGGGTAATCTACCTACCATAGGGTAGGAGCAAGCTCTGACTTTTGGTGCTTTTGCTTTCCTCTGTAGGGGTGAGATGAAGTTGTCTGGTGAGGGGGTGGATCCTGTTTCAATTGTGGCTTGGCCACTGCTGACGGTACCAAACCAACTTCCATTTCTCAACCAAGATCTTGTACTAGGACTGACTTGATCCTCCTTGGGTAGGAGTTTTTTTTTGGCTGCCCTCCCTTTAAATCTGCCAAAGTTTGGTTCATTTGCTGAAATCCTACCTTGAAGTTGTTTTGTAGCTGTTCTACCTCCTTTAGTATGGTAGATCTTGACTCTTCTGGTCTCAGAACCTGTTTGGCCAGATGGAAAATTTTATCTTAAAAAGGAGGTGAAGTCCTTTCTTTAGTTATCTTTTTTAATAAGGCTTCCTTTTCTTCTTTTCTCATTGCTTCTGGATGTGAGTAGGATTGGCCCTCCATAGTGATGTCTGGGAACAGTGTTTTTAGCTTTAGACCTGGTGTTAAAAGCAGGTTTATCACTAACATTCTCCTGTGGAACACTCATTATGACTTAAGTAGCTATTCTTCACATCTATAAAAGAGAAAAACTGTATGGAAATCAGTAGATAAGAATTATTAGCAATATAATTACTAATAAAAGCGCTGGAGATTACCCTGAATTTATAACTTTATTTATTTAAATAAAATATAGGAAAAATTTTAAAAAATCTGTTAAATATATAATAATAGGTTTGAATAGACCTTTATAAGGGTGGATAATTATCTTACAAAATTTTAATCAAATAACAATTTAATTGGGTGTTATATTGGTGACCAAATACCAAGTAAAATTGGGTTTATATTGGGTATAGTTACTACTGTAAATACCTAATTTTTATTATAAAAAATTAGAAAAATTATTATAAGGGTTCTTTTCCAAACTCAGTGAGCTAAAATTAAGCAATAATGTGCTTCAGACCCAAATATTTGGTTTGTATGAGATATACTAGAGTAAAAATCATGTCCTAAGGCTTATACTAAATAATAAGTAATAATTAAGGAAAGACCCCCGATTTCCAGTTTGTGCTAGTATCTAAGTATGATTTAATAGTAAATATTAATGTTCCTACTACTTATTTTTAAATAATTTAGTGATTAAACCTCAGGGGAAGACTAATAAAATAGTTATTCTCAATATAAACTCACAATACTTGAATTTTTATGTGTGCTAGTGGTGGAAAATAGATAAATAAAAATTAGTTATAGCTTAAATAAAGATAATATCAATTAACAAATTCTTTAAAATATTTTTATATATAATAATTGTTTAATAGTTTTTTTTAATTTTTATTAAGTAAGTTATTTCTAATAACCCGTCAAATCCTCTCTTATACCAAAATCCACTGGAGTGCACAGACCTTCAATCCAAATAATGTCACTGCTATCCCTGAAAATTACAGAACTATGAGGGCCCATAACCTCCCCACGGAGTTCATTTCAAGCAGTTTCAACACCCAGACCTCCAGTAAGGACCCTCCATCACAATTAATGATACCACAGACCCATACCATAAATAGAATAAACAAATAAAAGTCAATACCATAAAGAAACAGGTAAAATAACTCATCCCAAGAGTATATAATGTAACACAAAGCATATAAAGTAACCAAATTAAGTTTTAAAGACCCCAATAACATCACCAATAATCCATATTAACCCAGTAATGATATCCCAACCCATAAATCCGTGAAAATCCATCAAAGGAAGTAGATTAAGTTGTCCAAACTGGATATATGCCCCTGAAAAAGGTGTATATGCTTGTGTAGGCATTTTGAGTCCACTTAATATGTCAATATATCCTAAAAAAAGCAGGAAAAAAAAGTTTATAGGCTTTTAAGAGGTTAAAGCCCACTTATAGACCTAAATATACATAATATAACTACATATTTCACTGAATATGAAGTTTATGTACACATATAAGCTTATGTATGTCTATAATAACTTAATATCACTTAAGATAAGTATATTATGACTCCATTAACACCTTAATAAGTATTATTAGGCTTTTTATAAGCTATTTAAACTTCTATAAGTCATATAATAGTGTAATAATTATATATATATGTATTATAACCATATTTATAGGTATTATAACCTTAATTTTAACTTATAAGCTTAATGTAATTAAGGTTATCTTATTTTAAAAATAAGAATTACTCAGTCCTGGGGATACCTAGGCTGAAAGTGTATTTATTGAATAGATATTTCTCATCACATTTATATTAGTAGAAATTTACAGTTTTTATTTTAATTGTCATTGAATAACTAGTGACTACTTTTTTCAGTCTTTATCAAAATATAAATTGTTTGTGGAACATACATGTTTCATAAATATTATGTTATACTTTATTTATTTATAGGTATGAATCTCAAAGTTGATACAAATATCAGAATCTTCAAAGTAAAAAACATACATGGCTACTATTTTTAAAGAAAAAAAACTTACCTTTATCTTTATTTTATTAAAAAAATGACAGACAAGTGTTTATGAAAAGAAAATGTATGGCAAATAAAAATTTTATAGTTTTTATTTTTGGTTTCACATTATCATTAATTCTATGACTTCTAATTTATTATCTATTTTTTTTATTAACTTGTTTTGTTTTAAAAATATCTTTTTCAGTACTTTTCTCCCCTCTCTTTTTTGTCCCACACTCCTCCAATGTCATATCTTCTCCCTCTTCTACATCAATTTTTTCTTTTCAAAGCTGTTGCCCCTTTCCACCATTTTAGCTCCTTTTTCTTTCATCACCACACATTTCAAACCCCTTTTCAAAACCCTCAAACCCCTTATTTTCCTTCCCACAACTTTTAATCAAATGTATGAAAAGGAGGTTAAGTAAAATGAAAAAGAGATGATTTTAAAAGCAAATTTTTGGGTTAGAGAGTCAAAAATGTGGGCTAGAAAGAAATATAGGGGGGATAGGGTGTGAAAGGAGTGGGTGGGGTGAAGGTGAAAACAAAAGAGTGGGCCAGGATTTGAAAGGGGTCTGGTGGGGGTAGGGAGGGGCAAGAATGGGCCAAACAGTGGAAAGGAGAAAATGGATAGGGTAGGGTAAAATAAAAAATGAAAGAGGAGTGTAGAGGAGGGATAAGAAGGGTTTCCAATTTGGCTAGAAAATGGGATACATACAGCAAATGTACAAAGATAGTGGGGAGAGAAGATAATTGAGACAGGTCACTACAAAATATAGGGGGTGGACTTTCTAGCAAGTCCCCAACCTGAACTCAGATAGAACTCAGATGGAACTCAGACTGAACTCATACTGAACCTATACTGAACTCTACTTGAACACCCACCTAAAACTGTTCTGCTTAGTGTTGTTCATCCCTGATTGTATGGTTCTTTTGTCAAAAGCTCCATGTGTTTTCAATCTGTGGTGAGTTTGGGTCCAAGGTTGCAAATTTGCTAGCAACTCCGCCCCCTATATTGTATGGTGGGTGTTAAGTAATAAGATGGTGTGTGAAGAGGGTTTCAATTGTGGCAGTGAAGATTTAAAGGTGAATGCTATTTTTTTGCAAAAAATAGTATTCACCATGCCTTTTTACAGTGCTTTTCTTCAATTATAAAAAATGATGAATGATTCTGGTTTAAAGGCTATAAATACATCCATAAAAGATACAGTTTTATTGGCTTCTTTTAAGAAAGACCAAAGTTTAAAAGGGAAGAATTCATAAGTATAATATTAGCCCATCAAATAATATTTTATTTTTCCATAAATCATGTCACTCAATGCTTTTGAAACTATACATAAGATAAAAAACCAACCGAATTTGAAAATTTTAAAGAAAAAGTTGTGAGGGAACAAAAAATATAGTGAAATTTCAAATAAATGCTCCAACATATTTTAAAAAGTAAATTTATTACATTTTTACTTTAATGGTATATGTTTTGGTCAGATGTGAAATATCCTTTATCTTCATTTTATATTTTAAATAAATGTTTAGCTCAAAATCAAACACAATATTTAAACTTCCTGCTACTTTTAATTTTTTATAATTACTGTACATACCTAAATAATTACATGTGATAACTATAGTCATAAAAAATTAGATAATTTATCTGTCTCAATAATTGTCCTATAATTTATTCAATAATATACAAAAACTCTTGATCATTTTTATTACTCAAAGAATTTCATTTCAATTATTATGTAAGTTTTCAAAAATTAAAATAAAAAAATTTCTTATATTTTGTGGAACTTAGATTAAACTCTCAATAACACCCTGTGGCCAACTGTGCTTCAAGCCATTTTGAACTATGAGAAATTTGGCAACTTTTTCAAAAAACATATACAAGATTTTTTTAATGAAAACACAATTTTATTTTTATTTCAAAAAGAACAATACTAAGTTAAATAATTTTATAGAAATAAATAGAGAATTTGAATTTTTTTTATGAATATACATGACTAAAAATAGATTTTTCTTGATTAAAATATTTTTTCAATTCAATAGATAAATGAGTGTACTAAACTTAATCTTGTTTAAATTTGATAAATATAAATTTTATCAGATATTATGTTCCTACCAAAATTACTTAATAGATAAAAAAAATTTTTAGATCTAAATTTTTCAGATCCTTCTCTTTCTCAGAAAAAAATTATGGATTCATATGGGTAAGTTAAATTTAAGCCTAAATGGATAAAATTTTGAATTTTGAATTAAAGGGAATAAATAAATTTTCTTCAATTGGTATCTAAGTAAAACTTAAATCATAACCTTAAATTTCTGTTGAAAAAATTATTGAATAGTCAAATAACTATCTATCAACAAAATTCACACCTAAATTTTAGGTTAATTCTGTACAAAAGACTGGAAAACTATCGTGAATGATGTCTTATTACTGTACATCAGGATTCACTTTCAATATTAATATCTCTTTTCAAAATTACTCTCAATTTTAAATAGTGACTTGTGATGTATAACCATGAAAAAAAAATTTATTATACATTTTCACATCATCTCAAAGTCACTCTCAATTCTATATTGTGATTCTTTTTGTAAAAACTTTCAACAGAGTTCAATTTTCATTTTCACTCTATTTTACTGAATTTCTCACAATTTATAAAGTAAACCCTGATTTACAGCTGTACAACAGAGTTTACTTTTAATCTTATTTATATGCTGAAAAATAACTTATCAATTCTATATTGTACTCTGATTTACAGCCATACAGCAAATTTCACCTTCAATCTGATCCTCTCATTCAAATCATGCTCTTAATTTTATACATTTAACACTGATGATCTCATATGCATGGCCATACATAAAGGTTCACTGCATAAAATTGAAAGAGATTTTGTTTACTAGTGTGAAAATTAATATTGAACTCCTTTTTGATGTCTGTACATCAGGGTTCACTAACACAAATTGACAGATATTCTGTCCACAAATGTGAAAACTGATAGTAAAATCTTTTTTAAAGCCATAAAACAGGGTTTACTATGTAAAATTTTTGATAGTTCTAGTGAGATTTAGTGAAAATGGAAAGTGAAATATGTTGTACAGCTGTACATAAAGATTCAAAACATAGAATTGAGACTGATTTCTTGAACTGATATGAAAATTGATGATGAACTCTGTTGTATGGCCATACATCAGGGTTCAAAATATACAATTTAGAACAATTCTGTAGAAAGATGAGAAAATTTAAGGTGAATGCTATTGTGTGGTCATACACCAGGGTTCATAACCTAAAATTTTGGGTGATTCTGTACACAGGTCTAGAAAGTCATATTGAACACTGATGTACAGCCATACAATAGCTTTCACCTTACATTTTCTCATCACTTCACAGAATCTGTCCCAATTCTGTATTTTGAACCCTTATGTATGGCCATACAACAGAGTTCATCATCAATTTTTACATCAGTTCACAAAATAACTCCCAAAAACCATCTAGTTTGTATATAATAAAAAATAAAAAATAAAATAAAAAATTTCACTAAATGCAAATGATACAATGATAAGTATCTTATATCTGATATCACATGATTGAGTAACTAAGAGGAGCAATAATTAACTCTCAACATTCTCACTTTATTAGCCCTCAATCATGTAAGATCATAACAACACACTTTGAAAAATTGAAAAAAATCATAAACAAGTATAATACCTGACTTTCTAAATCAATAAAGAAAAATCCTGTTTGTATGTTGAAAAAAATAAAAACAAAAATATCTGTAAATGCAAATCATACAATGATAAGTATTTTATAACTGATAACACATGATTGAGTAACTAAGAGGAGTAATAACACCCTCATGACATGATCACTGCATTAACACTCAACATGTAACATCATACTAAAACACTTTGAAAAATTGAAAAAGATAATAAAAAAAGTTTTCATACCTGATTTTCCAACTAAATCAAGAAAAATACAGCTTACATGTTGAAAAAAATAAAAAACAAAAATTTCAGTAAATGTAAATCATACAGTGATATGTATTGTATAGCTGATAATACAGGATTTAGTAACTAAGAGGGGCAATAAGGCACTCACAACATTCTTGCTGCATTAGTCCCCAATCATGTACTCTCATACTAACACACTTTGAAAAATTGAAAATTATCATAAAAAAGTATAATACCAGACTTTTCAAATCAATCAAGAAGGATTGCACAATAATTTATTATCCTGCCTCTTATACCCCAATTTCTGTTCCTTATTCCTGATCCCAAACTCACCCCATCCATGATTGATTTATAAGCAAGTCAAATGACAGATAATTGCTGATGCCATCCTTATTTGTCTCTTCACTCTATGCTACTTAATTTTGGTGGCAAACACATAACATTTTTTCTAATAATTATGTGTCTCTTCACTCTATGATACTTATTTTTGGTGGCAAACACATAACATTTTTTTTCTATCTAAACACCCCAACTGCTCATTTGGTGTAAAATTCTCACTTCCCACTCATCACCTAAGCCTTCTACCAACAACTTTCTCTACCAAAAATAATGAAGGACCTCTTGACTAGGAAGAAACATCATGCAGCTATGACTGCTATCACTATAACTTTAGCTTCTGACTCTGATTCTGACTTGGGTTTGGAAGACACTTTAGCTTACATGCCTTTTCAATGATCTTTATGAAGAAGAGAATCCCAGACCTGCAACAGCTCTCCCCTCCCTTGAATAACAAGACATTCTTTCTACCACAATATGCTCTGTCATTATGCCAACCACCCTCCAAAATTTTTAAACACAACCCTTTTAAAAATTTTTTTCATACTCTCCAAATTTTCAACCTCTGTGCTTTATTCACTCACTTAGTGTTTTTATTTTTTGGATATTCATTTTTATTTTGAATTTATAGTGAATGTCTCTTTTTGGATGACTCATTTGTTTTCATTCACCCACTCAACATGAAATTGCATATTTTCTCAAATCACCTAATTTTTCACTTTTTCTTTTTTTCATTAATTCATCATATCCTTTTACACCTATCCACAAAAATCCCTCAAAAAATTTGGTTAAATTTATTTTCTCATCTTGTCTCTCCAGGTAAGTTATTTTATCCTTTTTTTTTTGAAATTTTGATTGCTAATTATAATATTTTTTGTTTTTTTATCTGTTTTTTTTTCTTTTTTGTATCAAATTTCTTTTGTAAGTGGTTACTTGTGATTTTAATGGTAAAATTAACTTTTTTTCTCTCCCTCTTTACTTTCTTTTTTAGCTCCATCACCTTAATCTTCATCCCTGCTTGGTATGGTCATTATGCCCCCCTTCCCCTTTCCCCTATCTCACTTTTTTTTGGTTTTATGTCTTTAAAACACATACATTGCTCATTCTTTATGCATTTCACTTACTCCATATTCAATTTCCCCATAATTCCAACATCAATCTTTCTCACTTTACTTTTCCTACTTTTCAATTAAGGTAAGTTTTATCTCCTTTTCTTTATGCGTATATGATATCTCACTCCTACTATGAAAATTTTATACTTAAATATATGTATGACTCTTATCTGAATAACAGTGAAATTATTAAGCTCCGTTTGTTCTCATCTTCACTCCCACTTTTTAAGTTTTTGTAAAATTTTGAAAATCAGGCTCAGAATTAGGGTTAGTTTTATTCTAATATAATTTTCATTTTTTCTGAAGATTCTCCTGAAGGCTAACTTTTGTTTTCCACGAACAGATTTTGGTTTGGTTCAGTGGTTGCTGAGATATTGACCATTAAAGTAGAGCCTTTTTTTCCCAATTTAATTATTTTTTTTCATTTTTTATGTAGCAAATTAGGGTTAGTTTTTTTTAAATCACATTTCCTTTAACTGAAGACACTCCTTAAGCCTCACTTTCATCTCCAATAAAATGATTTGAATTTGGTTTACTGGTTCCTGAGATATTGACCATTAAAGTTGAGCCTTTTTTTCAAAATATCACTTAATTTTTTTCATGTTTTTATAATGCATAATTAAATAATAAGGCTTCTAAAACTGTAATCTGATGATTATCCAAGATTATATCTCCCAAAGCTTAGGATAACTCAGTTATTTTTTTGCCAGTTGCTTGAAAAATTATATATTTGTGCATTTCAATCTAATCTTAAACTGGCCAAGAAAGCTGGACTCCCTAATTGGACAGATATTGAATGGTTTGATCTCAGTAAGTATTATATCTTTTATTCTAATATTAACATCAACTATTGATGATTTCATATCCAGAGCCATGTTCACAAAAGCAATTCTAATACACTTACATTTTGGCTTTTCTGTTATATTAATCCTATTACTGGAAGACTAATCCACTCACCTTCTAAAATCAAAGGCCATGGACTATACTTTTCATATCATAAATATATCATGCACTTTAGTTTAGGAAACTGAATTTTGGAAGTAATTTGGAATTTTTCAAGAGATAATCATCAAACTACTAAGGCACCTCCTTGATTGGAATTTTCAAAAAAGTTTATTCATTTTGGATATTCTTTTCAGATCAATCAAAGCTTGATAAAACAGGTAAGTAAGGTAAGTAGTAAAGGGTAAATGATTACTAAAACATTAGGGAGGGGTTCTAAATGGGGTTATCAAATTATTTCAAAATTTTTATTTTATTTCCTTAAATTTTTAATTTATCAGTTATTAAAGATAATCAATCAATTTAAGTAATGTACCATAGAGCCCTTGTGCTGTATAAAGGTATTAATTCAATTATATTCTATTAATGAGTTCATGATACCGTTCTTGTCATATTTTTTCTTTGGATTTTCTCATGAAATAATTGGCAGATAGTATTTAAAATTTCTTTACTGAAAATTTGGTAATCCTTACCCCTCCCTGAGTAAATTTCAGGGGGTTTATTGCCAAATTTTCAAATAAGATGTGTATAATTTTTCACTTGAGAAAATTTGCAATGAAATATGAATGAAAAAATAAAAAAAACTAGTCATCAAAAATATTCATTAAACGGTCAATTTCCTCAACAGACTTATTAGCTTTAATGCATTCTATAGAGAGAACTTTAGAAAATATTGGAATGAAATATGTACGAAATAAAAAGAACTAGTCATCAAACATTTTCATTAAGAATTCAATTTCATACAAAAAACAGTGGAAGATGTAAGAGATTTAGCCTTTTTGTACTTGGCTTGATAGAGCTTGAAGTGTTCAGACATATTTTTAGGAAAAAGATCAATTCTCCCTTTGTCTTATTTCATAATTCATTTTCCATTAGAAGATATTCATTGAGTTTTGATGAAGGGGGACATCCTACTTTAGTTTTATTCTCAGAACCAAAACAAGAATCCTAATTAGTTTTAATTTTCAGTCACTTGATAAGTATGAGATGATCATCTTTTTTTTAGCTGAACAGTCTTTGATTTCTCAGCTGAGAGGGGGAAAGAGGGAGTAACGGGATTCAAAGAACAACTGGGGGAAGGATGCTTTTGAGCAGGTCTTTGACAACAAGGCATGTTAAGATATTTTAAGATGAAAAGGAGAAGAAACAAACAGATGAGATTGGGGGTTCTGAGTGGATAGAATGAATAGACAGGATGGGAGTGTGTTGCAAGGTAGGGAGGCTGGTGCATACAGAAAGTTGTCCAAGATGTGGTCATGAAAAATTAAGGATGAAAATGTCAGATAGAGGTGAGAATTCAATTGTAAAAGGTGTAATAACACAATTATTAGCAAAAATAATTGTGGAAAATTTTTGGGGTATAATGATTTTTATCCACAATTAATTTAATTGTGGATTGGTCAACATTTATACTCCCTAATATATATATTTTATAATTTCATATTTGGTATATAAGCTACTGGTCAGGTTTTGATAAGGTTGAAAAGTTTAGGTATAACTAATAATTATTACTTTTTAGCTTTTTAAAGTGTGTTAGTATGATATTACATGGTTAGGGGCTAATGTATCAAGAATCTTGTGAAAGCATTATTGCCCCTTGAAGTTACTCAATCATGTAATATCTGCTATACATTACTTATCATTGTATGATTTGCATTTTCTGATATTATTTTTTTATTTTTTAATATTATAATTTGTCAATGAGAGTTCTACATTTTTTTCAACTAATTATCACCAGCAATTCAATATATTTTCATATTTCTGTCAAGGTGATTTCAGTCAAGATTCACCCTTTTTTCATGATTGTTTGATCACTGCCTCAACATTTTCTGAAAATGGTATAAATAGGGCTCAAGGTTGCGGAATTGCTAGAAAGTCCGCCCCCCCATATTGTGGGGTGTTATTTATATTTATTCTATTTTGTTTTATTTAAGTTTTATTTTATTTTCATTTTAATTTGATTTGATTAAGTATTTAGAAATTTTAGAAATGAAATGAAATGAAAAATATATGAAATTAAAAAATTTTATTTAGACAAAAGATGAAAATAAAAGAAAAAGAAAGAAAGAAAGAAATTTTTTTCAAAGTTTTAAGGAAAGAAAAAATAAATTTATTGTTTTAGTTTTTTAGTATATTTTATATGAAAAGATTTTAAAAGTTCAGGAGAGTTTGAAACATTGATGGCTGGTTTCCAAGATATTTTATATGGGTCATCAAGTTAGCCCTCCCATTCAAAAAGGTATTGAAGTTTCCCCTAACCTTCTTGAATCAAGAATCCAACTTACTTCCCACTTTTGATGATCTTCTACTTTGACCAGTTCCAGAGGCTGTTTATTGGCCGGTTGTCTAGAAGAAGGAGGAAAAGGAGTAAAAGAATAGGGAAATAATAAATTGGATTTTTATAATGATTTGGTAGCTTTAAAAAAAAGTAATAGAGAAAAATAAAGGAATACAACAACAATTGCTTTAGTAGAGATGCAACGGGAGGTTCAATTCAAATAGAATAATAATTATTTTAATAAGTTTTAATGCGTGGTTCACAATTATATTTATTAATAGACTTACTGCAACCTTAGAATAATTATTTAATTTTAAATTAGAATTATAATACTAATAAAAATAAAGTAAATGTGTTATATATTAAAAATATGTTAAAAGTTGAGTGTAATTAAGTGATGCAGCTACAGGGATAGTCCAAAGCCTTTTATAGGCAAAGGACCCTCTGAAGCGTCACAATGTATTAATTAAAAAAAGGAATAACATGAAACTAGACATTAAAAAGAATAGAACTAAAACATGGAGACTGAGAGAAAAACATGAGACATTTAACTGAACCCATGAGTAAGCAACTAATTTTCACACCATAATTTCCCAAAAACACTTAATTAAAATAATTAGTAACCAAGTAAGTTTGAAACATGAGAACAGTGAGTAAAATAATCCAAAACAGACATTATAGTGACATGTAAAGGGTTTAAGTAAAACAAATAGAATTATTTTCACGCCAAAAATTCATGTAATCAATTCAATCCAGTTTAAAGCAATTTTAATTAATTGTTTTAACTATTTAATTAATTCAATAATTAGTTTAAATGAAACATGTCAGCCAGGCTATTCCAGGAGCCCAGTAAATGATGTGTTACCTTATAGAACCTGAAAGAGGGCGTATGATTTATATTTAATGTATATAAATTAATATTTTATTGCATAATAAAATTATATAAATATCTTATTACATATAAGTGTTATATTGATTTTATTGTTTATATAAATTTTATACATTTAAATTAAACATAATATATTTTATATTCTACAAATAATGGCGCATTTCTATGTATTTAATAATTATAAATTAATAATTAATTAATTATAAACATATATTATAATTAAAAATGTAAAATTGACTTATTATGTAATTAAATTAATTAATTAAATTTATATATTAAATTAAACCTTTCATATATTATTTAACAGAAATATTGGGCGCTTTTTTGAATCATAATTCTTTCATCAAATTATTAAACAAGTTAAAACACTTTATTAAATAAATTATTAATGTTTTATTCTAAAAATTAGTGATTTTGTTAAAATAAATACTTGTTTTAAATTAAAAGAGTTATTACACTAATAAAAATAGTTAAAATAATTAATCACTAATGTTTTATACTAAATTAATTAATTACACTATTTTTATGTGTTAAAATAGTTCACTTTTATGTTTCACTTAAAATTGGTTTTTAAATAAAGGGTTATCAGACATGTTTTAAATTATATTAGTTGTTTTTATGTGCCTCAAGCTTATTTAATTACTCCATAATCTTATTGTAACTGTTTGGGATTAAATTGGTGGATTTTAGGCTCTTACTCATGTGTCTTAGTTAATTGTATCATGGGTTTCCCCTTACACTTACTCAAAATTAGTTACATATTATTTTTGTTTGTATATACATTAATGTGGCGCTTCAGAGGGCCCCTTGCCTATATAAAGGCCTTGGGTAACCCCCTGTAGCCTCACCACTTATTACTTACTTTATTTTTATTATTAATTTTATTATTAATTACAAATGTTATACTTATAATAGTTTTTATTATGGCACTTTCTTGCCTTTGAAATCTAGTATATATTATGCATATAAAGGTTGCTTTAAGATCATTTAATATTAGTATTTGTTACTTAAGCAGAGAGAATGAAAAACTTACCATGTATCATCCCATAAATATCTCGTTATAAGTCCTTGTAATTCCCCAGTCCAGTTTTGTCAATTAATTGTTGTTACTGCCTTTTCTTCCTTTCCCTCTTTTCCTTATTATTTTTATTCTTCTTCTTCTAATTTTCTCCTTCTTCTAGACGACCAGCCGACAAAACATATAATTAATTTAATGATATTTGTAATTTAAAGTGGGGATTTTAATACTATGTTATTAAATAAGTGTTATAATTTATTTAATAATTTTTCTGACACAATTAAGGGTCAAAAAAGCGCCCAATATTATTGTTTAATAATATATGAAAAGTTTTATTTAATATATAAATTTAATTAATTAATTTAATTACATTATAAGTCAATTTTACACATATAATTATAATATATGTTTGTAATTAATTAATTATTAATTTATAATTATTAAATACATAAAAATGTGCCATTATTTGTAGAATATAAAATATATTATGCTTAATTTAAATGTATAAATAATTTATATAACAATAAAATTAATATAACACTTATATTTAATAAGATTCTTATATAATTTTATTATGCAATAAAATATTAATTTATATACATCAAATGCAATTCTTATGCCCTCTTTCAGGTCCAATAAATCAATATATCATTTACTGGGCTCCTGGTATAGCCTGGCTGACAGTGTTGGTTCTTGACCAGGTATATTTCTTGAGCTAGTTCCAGAAGAGATAAATGAAAAATAGGATGAATTGATTGCCATTTTAAATGTAACTGGAGTTTAAATTCATTTTTAGAAACTTCATCATCAATTTAAAATGGAACCAAGCGCTTTTACAATAATTTCCTTGATGGTAAAGTTGATCAAATATTTTTAGAGTCAAGCCATACTTTATTGCCTAGTTTAACAGGTAGAGAATATTGTTGATGTTTGTTGGCCTTTTCCTTAGATATTCAATTTTCCCCCTCAAGGTTGGAATGGAGTTTTCCTTGAATTCATAAAATGGTTTGAAGATAACTTTCAGCAGGTTGATTAATTCCTACATGAATTATATTGAATCAAGGATCTTTTCCATAGATTGTTAAAAAAGGAGATTTTTTTGTCAAAGAGTGTGTTGAGTTTTTATAAGCAAATTTGGGTAATGATAACCATGTGGTCAAATTTTCTTGTTTGTAGTTGACATTTATTTGAAGATATTTATGGAAGATTTGGTTGATTCTTTTGGCTTGCATGTCTGTTTCAGGATAAAAAGCAGTGGAACAATTACTCATAATATTTTTTGTGATCAAAGTTGAGTCCAGAAAGTAGAGACAAACAGGATAATCTATCTGAAATAATATCAGTGGATAAGCCATTTTTAGAAAATACAAATTCTAGAAACAATTTAGCTAAATCTTCTTCAGTTGAACTAGTATTAGTTTTAATAAAAATAGAAATTTTAGAGAATCTATCAACTATGACTAATATAGCATTGAAGTTATCTGATGGAGTTAATTGAGAAATGAAATCCATTAAAATTGATTCCCATGGTTTAGAGGGAATCGGAAGTGTTTGAAGAAACCCATACTTCCTATGTCAAGGTGCCTTTCTCCTATTATATTCATAACAGGCTTTAATATAGTCTTTAATTTCCCTGGTTATTCCTGGCCAGAAGAAATCCTTTGCTATTAACCAGTTGGTTTTATCAACACCAAAATTACCAATTAATTGAGAATCATTTTTACTATTAAAAATCCATAACTTTATATACTTATTTTCAGGTATGACTACTCTACTGTTGAAGACCAACAGACCTGAATCTATACTGAATCTCTTGGCCCCTTTCCTTGAGAGTCTTTTGTCTTTAATTGCCAACCAATAATCATCTTTTGATTGAGCTTCTTAAATGTTGGATGGTGGATTTTGAATTGATTTTATTTTCATCAAATTAAGTTGATAAGTTGTTACAAGATTGGTAGCTTTTATTCAAAATTTTCCATTTGATTTATTTTAAAAATTCTGGAAAGATTTTTACTGTTCCAGATGGCTTATCAAGAAGACCACCCACTGAAGAGGATTCTGACTCACAGAAATTCAATGAAGATATACCTATTATTGAATCCAGCACAAAAGGTTCTGAAGACTTTCCTTACCTCCCCCATGAGGTTAAACTGAATGGATCAATATCTGTAAATAATGACAATGACCTCCACCATGTGGATAAACTGAATAATTTTAAAAATATGGTAAATTATTTGCTTTGGGAGTTTGATGTTGGTGTAGATAAATTCATTAAAAAAGAGGTTGGAGAAGATTTGGTGTATTATGATGAATATGATAAAAAAATTTTGGGATAGAGTGTATATGTTGTATTGTTAGAGAATCTGGTTAAAGAGAGATTGAGTGATTGTAAAAATTTGGTTAAAAGGAGGTTGGACAAAGAAATGGAGTTGATGCTTAAAGGGGTGTAAAGATGATAGAAAAAAATTTGTTAACAGAATGGTTGGAAGGTTCAGAAATGGATAACTCAAAATCCTTCATGATTTGTAGGCAAATTCAAGGCTTGAAATTGTTGGCTCATTCATGTGCAGGTGACTTTTGTGATAGGGAGGTTTCCTTAGATGTGGTGTTGCTGGAGCTTTAAGATGAAGTATGGGTTCAGACCAGATTTTATTTTAAGATTTTTATATATTTATTAACCTTGGAAAGGCAAGAGAATTGTGATGATAATGAATGGGTGGCTATCAAAAGGAAGTCACCATCAATTTATCTATCTTGTAGAAGACTGATGAAAAGGAGGTATCCAAATCCTCAAGTTGTTTTTAGTCAGAGATAAGAGCAAGAGTTGGTTATTAAATTACTGCATGAAGATGTTGAGCATAGATGAGTAGGAGAATCTCATATACAAATTTCTGATACATTTTGGTGGCCTGAAGTAAATTTGGCTGTGAAAAAATGGGTTCAGTCATGTAATGAATGTCAAAGAAGAATTTATTTAAGGCCAAAAGAACCTGGATATGCAACTGGTGAAACCACTATTTTTGGTAGGGTTAGTTTGCATGCTGTTCATATTAAGGAGGGAAAGTATAAAAATTTAATTGGTTCCAGAGATGATTTATCTGCTTGGGAAGAGGCAGTGCCTCTTATTACTTTAAATTCCATAAATGTGGCAGAATTTTTAATGAAGGATTGGTTGTATAGGTATGGAGTGATGAAGTTGGTGACATTTGATGGAGGTCCTGAAATTGGGACATAGTTTAGGGAAGCTATATCAAAATTTGGATCAAATGTCATGGTATCAAACCCTTTATATCCTGAAGAAGAAGGAATTGTAGAAAGAGTGCATCAAGTTACTTAGGATACTTTGGTTAAAATTTGTGGAACAAGTCCTGAAAATTGCAGGCAATATTTACTATTATTTTTATTTGCTGACAGAATCACTGCCAAAAAAACAACTAGATATTCACCATACAAACTAGTTATTGGACACAAAGAGGTGTTATTAGTTGATCTAGATGCTGAATCATATCTTGGACTAGATTGGGATACTGTTAAGACTACTGAATATTTCTCATGTGTAAGAATGATACAGCTAGAAAAGAAAGAAGACAATTTAGAGAAGGCTGAACATCAGAAATAAGTCAGTAAGATATTGGGATAAGAAGTTGGCTCATAGACTTAGGAAACCTTTGAAAGCTGAAAATATGGTAATGGAGTATAACAGGAGTATAGAAAGTAAGTGGGGGAAGATGTTTTCTGATAGGTGGAATAGACCATATAGAAACATAGATCAATTATCTTGTGGTTCATATGTTTTATAGGAGTTGGATGGTGTTGTGTTAAAAAGAGGGAAGCTGCTGACCAATTGAAGTGCTTCTATCTTAGAGGAACAAGGAGTGCCAAAGTCCAACTCCAAAATGAAGATAAACTATTGACTATTGTTATGAGGAATGCCTTTTGAATGAGCAAAAACTGCCTACCATCTTTCTTATGAAAAGGATTGTTAAATTCAAATGTCAAAAATTTTATGGAGAAGATTTATGTTGAAATAGAATTATTTTTGGTAGAAGTGTTCACATGGGAGCCTTATAAATTAAATATTTGCAAGTTTGGTGGTAATTGATGGACTTGCTGCTCTGTACCAATTTACCCCACAATTTTTGGTACCAAAGTTTCCCTGTTCCTAGTTGAATCCTGCCTTTTTTTTGTTATATAGTTAGCCCTCTAAGACTATAAAGTGGATCAACACAACATCAACTGTTTATGGTCATTCAAAGCTGGATTCAAGTTTTACTAAAGATATATTTTATGTTTTATTTTTATTTTTGAAATTTTATGTTAAATTTTAATTTTTTTTTCATTTTAAATTTTATTAAACTTAATTTTACAGGCGTAACTCTCACTGGTGGTTTCCAATCATTTTGACACATTGGAGGGAGTCTCCCCAATGATAATTTTTCTATTCTTTTATTTCATGTTTTCAAAGTTCTCAAAAATTATTTATTTTTATATTTTAATTTCTTTCTTGTGTATCACTTATCAAGTTGCAATTTGATGTGGGTATGATGTCAGGGGTTTGGATAATCAAATAGCTGGAGGACATCTTTAAATTTATATTTTTATTTTTTAAAATTTCAGAATATCTTTTAAATTTTTATTTTCATTTATAAAAAAAATCTAATCATTAACTTAAATTAATAAAAATAAATCTTTTATAATATATAAATTTAAATTTTATTTTAGTTTAAATTAATTATTTCATTTCTTTTTACTAAACTTTGAAACAGAAGACAGTGTTAACCAATGTTCAACAAATACAAAATTTTACATCAAGACTTTCTGTTAGTCCTCCAAAAATTTAAACTGACTTATTTTTAAGGCTTCTCCAAGATTTTAATGTTTTACTTCTTTGGATCTTTTAGTCCTCCAAGACTTTAAACTGGCTGGTTTTCAAGATTTAGTCAAGATCCTTGGCTTATGCTTTTTTGGATCTGCTAGTCCTTCATGACTTTTAATTTAGAATTTATGAAGATTTTTTTAGTTTTCTACAGAATCTTTCAGTCCTTAAAGACTTTGAATTGAGTATTAAAGAAGAAATTTTATGATTTTATGGTTATTCTGGTTTGTGCCTCTGAGACTTTAAACTGGAAAATGATGTGTAAAAGAAAAATTGTGTTGGAAGTGTAGTCATGGAAAGATGGAAGGTGTCAGGCTGATTTCAAGTTCAGATATTTGAAATATCTTGATAGTCAGTTTTTTAGAAAATTTTAATGTTCCTATATCAATACTGTAGTACAAGTCCAATAAGTATTAAAATATAACTCAATAGAAAAGTCTCAGTAATCTAAATCTTACTATTTTTATATATGTTTTACAATCTTATAGTTGGTAGAAAAATAGATGTAATAATTAAGATACTTTTCAAAGAATTTATAAGTACTATTGATATTTATTTTAATTGTATTGGTTATATTTTTTGATTTTAATGATAAAGAATGTAGAAAACAAGACCAGAAACCCCATCCTTTTATACCCAATCATTCTCCAATGAAAGACTTGATTTACAAGTCCTATACACAGCTAATGAAGCCTCATTCTAGCTAATACACCTTTACAAAAGTACATAAATGACCAATAACATAATTAGAATGATATCACCTGCCAAAGTCCTGGAGTAATAGGGATAATCCATTGAAAATAAAGAATAAGTAAAAAAAGAGAATATAAGCATATAATTTCTTAAAATAAAAGACTAAAAAAAGAAAGAATAATACTAAATATCATACAATATTAAGGAGGTTTAATAGTAGAAATTATGGGGCTAATTATGGCAATATACTACATGAAATCCCCATCCAAAAATAACCAATATGGACTGAGAAACCACTGAGAAACCCAAAAGAGGGCATGAGATGTGGGGCAACTACATTCAGAAATTAGAAGGCGCTTTCACAGGTAAATCCTTGACTAATTTAAGTGAATTTAATTGTGGTTGTTAATTAAAGGCACTAAGAATGAGGTTATTAATGAAATCAGTGCATACAATATGGTCAATGCACCTATAATTATATTAGGACACTAAATAAGCACCTGTCACCTATTTTAGCGTGTTTCCCTGCAGTGAGCATAAAATGTGGGGTAATTATAGTGTGGAAAATCTTACTTTTCTATAAATGAAGCTATTTACACAGGAAAAATTCAGGCAGTATGTGGCCAGTACACAGAAGCCATTTCTGGCATAAAAAACACCCAATAAAAATCATTTTTATGCATTTTAATAACCAAATAAATATTTTTAATTAAGAAAAATTGAATTGTGAAGGTTAATTTTTAATATTATTAAATTTATAGTACATATATTCAACTTTTAAGTGATTTAAAGCACATTTCTTGTTTTTCACATAAAACAATGAAAACAACAGCTTTGAGTCTACTTAAAAACTATGTAGCCTTATGTTTAATGCTCTTAAGATTACCCTAGAATATTTCAAATTAATATTAAGTACATAAGACTTATAAAATGTGGATATATGCATGTATATAAGGTGTTATAATGGCATATATTGAATTTTATCAAAATTTTCACTTATGTATACAACCTGTGTACCTTTATTTATTTCTCCCATGTAATTTCAATGTGTTTGAAGTAATTTAAAGTTAGTTTTTACTCAATTCTGGGAATATCCAGGATGAAAGAAGGGTCCTCACAATCCTATATTGGATTAATGATTCTGTTGATGTTATTGATGTTGGATTTTTTTATGATGAAAGATGTGTAGGAATTGATCCTCCATGATCTTAAACTGGATATCATAATTCTTTGGTCCACTTTGACTCTAAAATTTAAATTATTTTCTCTTTGTTCCACCATGACCCTAAACTGGCAATAAATTATTTATATGGACAATTTATGTAGGGATTTACAGAAGGGTAGTCCACCAAGAGTATAAACTGGCAATTTATTAAAATTTTGGCTCCCCAGGGTTTTAAATAGGGAATTTTAATCTATTTGGACAATAAATACAGTCATTTTTAATTTATCACTGGCTCATCAGTACTCATACTGAAACTCACTTATTTTGACAACACTATTAACAATGGATATGGTGCAATTAACTTTAGAGAATGAGGATGTCAAAATCTACCTATTTTATTACAATTAAGGAAAGGTGAAAATTTTAAAGAGTTATTCGTAGAGATTTTAAGACTGGAAATAAAGGTGCTAAGAAAGACTGGATAATTTTTGGAGTGGTTTAAATGGTTGGAAATTTATTTGAATGTTGTGATGCTGAATCTTTTGAATTTGGAAAGGAGTTGGATTATTAGTGGGTCTCTTTGGAAGACTTTTTAGGAGGAAGCTTGGAGGACCTTACGGAAAGAATGGAATCAAAGTATTTAGATCAGTGGGTGAGGAGCCCACTCTCTCATTCTGTGAAAAAGTAGAGATTGGTAGAGGTGATTCAGAAGGGACTCAAACCTTAGTCTCAGTAGTGTAATCATCACCAGGAAAATATGGTTTATTTCAAGTTTATTTTTTTAAAGTCAGACAAAAAATTAAAAATCAACCAGATATCATATTTTATCAGCACTAAAGAAAAAAATTTTAAAGAAGAGATGAACAGTCAAAAAAAATTATCTCTTTGAAATATTTCAGAATCAGTATCAAAATTTTGAATTAGTGCCCTTCTCTTTATAAGATCTTGATTATTACTGGAAGGAGTTTCCTGAAAATATTTTAAAAAATTTCTCTTTATGTCATCACAAAAGTCTAGAAAGAGATAGCTATGAAACTTAGGATAATGATTAATATAGTCAATCTGAACCTGGCCAACATCATCTATTATGTTGATTTCAATAGCTTTAAAAGAATCTTGGAGTTGGAGGAGGATTATGTAGATGTATTTGGAATTGGTAGGATTAATTTAAAAGATTAAAGAAGGAATAAATTTTGAGCCAGGGAATAAAGTTTCAGCAAAACTTAAAGGAGAAATTGGCATGATGGGATTAGGATCTTGATATGGGTGAGGAAGCTCAGGATTAGGATTAGATTTTTTGGAAGAAGCTGTTTTGGCCTTAATGCTTCTGAAGAAAGCGAGAATGTTTGAAAATCTTCATTTGGGTATAGTTGGATTGGGTAAAGCTTCTGGGCCTTTATAGAGATTAGTCCTGGAAGGGATTACTGGAAAAATAAATTTGATTTTTTTGGGCCTGTAAAGATCACAGGCAGTTCTTCCAGGAAGGACAGGATAAGAAATTAGACTAGGAACCTATTATTTGGAACATCATTTTCATGGTACAGCCAGAAATTTAAAGACTTTTTTATATGTTGATGATGATGATAAGAGTGAAGTATAGAATGTTTTTTGGAATGGAATGGAGATGATGCATGAAGAGGATGAAGGGATGATGAATATGTGTTTGATCAAATATGAAAATTTAAGAATGGGGACATTCTTCATTTTAGGGAGGATGTGGCAGTCTAAAGATTAGTAAAGCACTTAGGAATAATATAGATGGATTCAGGATGGGTATTTTAGAATTTTTAAAGAATAATTTAATTCTATATATTTTTTATTAGTAAAAGAATGGATGGTTTTGTTAAAAAAATGGGTTAATTATGCAAGGCAAGATAGATAAATTATTTCATGGTTAAGAAGTGCAAGTATAGTCTGAAAATCTCATGGAAATGAAACTTAGGAGTATAATTATAAAAAAGACTTCACTTCCACTTCAGGATCAACTTTCCCATCTGGCCAAACAGGTTCTGAGACTAGAGGAGTCAAGATCTTCCATACTAAAGGAGGTAAATCTGCTGCAAAACAACTGCAAGGTGAGATTTCAATAAATGAACCAGACTTTAGCGGATTTAAAGGGAGGGCAGCCAAACCAACAACCCCCTACCCAAGGAGGATCAAATCAGTCCCAGGATACAATCATGTTAGAGAAATGAAAGTGGGATTGTTTCCATCAGCAGTGGTCAAGCCACAATTGAAACAGGGATCCACCCTCTCACCAGACAACCTCAGCTCACCCCTACAGAGTAAAGAAAAAGGACAAAAAGTCAGGGCTTGCTCCTATCCCATGGTAAGTAGATTACCCTCTCATATTGAACATAATAATAATGTTTACAATAAAGATAATTTTATTGATGTAAAATCTGTCCAAAAAATTGATGAGGACTTAAGACAATTAGGTTTTGATGTAGATACACCTGCTTTATCTTTTTTTAATAACAATAGTACTATTTTTAATGATATTATAGTTAACCCTCAGTTTACACCACTTATTAATGAGATGAGAACTTCAAAAAATAGTGAAGAATGTGGGGAGGAAGACATGGAGTATTTTAATAATAACCCAAATTTACATAGAATTGTTTCAGAATTGTGGAATAGAATGACTGAGTGTGAGGAGCAGACAATTAAGTTCACAAGTGAAACAATTTATTCCTTGACATTGAATATTTCTCAATTGGTAACAAGAAATAAAGAACAAGAGAATAAAAACTTGGCTCTAACTCTTAAATATGATTCTGTAAGTAATAAATATAGTGATCTTTCAAACAAATTCGGTGAGTTAGAAAAATTGTATGAAGTACAATTATTAAAATATGAATCAAGAGCAAAGTTATCTTTTGCACAAAAAAATCACAGTGTCTCTGATCTGTTAAAAATATTAAGTAAGGTTGATATTGAAACTTCCAATCTACTAATGAGTCAGGATAGCCATAAGTATACACAGTATTATAATAATCCTTTCATTTTCAAAAATAAATCTCAACCATTTCCAATACCACCACAAGTAAAACCATCTGGTGGAAGTGTCAAGTCTGAGAAGACAAATGTAAGTCACAAATCCGTGCAAGAGGAAATACAAGACCATTTATCCAGAAAAAATGAGTTATTGAATTTACCCAAGATTAGTGAGACTAAATCCAATCAGAAGAACTGACCAAATATTGATCAGTACCCAACTTATGACAGGGAAGCAATCTCTGACTGGCAGCATTTTATTCAAATAATTGACCATTTTAAATTCTCATATAAGTTACCAGATGATGAAATAACATAAAAATTTATTTCTTTATTTAAAGATGTTGCTTTATTATGATTTTAAGCTGTATTAAGTGCAGATAAAGATTACTCTTGGGCTCAATGGAAAAACCTGATTGAAAAACAATTTGGAGGTTCTAAATTTAGACTAACTCAGCAAAGATTATATAAAAAAACTAGGTATAATCTATTGAATGGTGAAAAACCTATGGTATTTCTAATAAATTTGAAATAAAATATTGAAAGCTATTGAGCCAAATATGAATTTTAACTTATTAAAAGATAAAATAATATATAAATTACCTATATCTTTCAGAGACATTGTTGTAGCCAGAACAATAATGGTTAATGAGTACTCTGAATTTATTAATATTTGTAATGAAATATTATTAAACCATATGTATAAAGAAAGGTACACCACTTATAAATAAAATAATGAACCTGTGAAAAATCAGAATTCAAAAACACTTCAGGGAAAACAGAAAAAACCTACAGCATCTGTAGTACCTAAGAATGTTGAGACTAATACTTGTTATAAGTGTAATAAGCCTTGGTTTAAATGTCACAAATGTGTGAAAAATATAAATATTGTTGAAATTAAACATGAATCTGAAAATGAAACAGAAAAAAGTAAAGATTCAAGTGACTATGACAGTTAAATCTCATATAGTGATGAAAATGAAGTCTGTATGTTGGAAGATGATTTCTCCATCTTTGAAAATCCAATATTAAGTATGGACTCAAATGAATCATTAATGAATTTTGAGGATGCTCAAATAATTAAGGATATACAAGCTGATAACTTAAAAATAACACCTATCACAGTTCCAGTTATCATTTCTGGAGAAAATGTAAATATAGTATTGGATGCAGGAGCTTCTGGTTCTATTGTTTCTAAAAATACATTAAAAAAAATTGTTAGTGATAACAAGTCAAAGCTTGAACCTCTTCATACTAAAAATTGGAGAGGTTTTGTATTAGTACTACACCACATTCCTAGATACAAAACTGCTATTTTCTTTAAACATCAACATGGTTGTGTTACAGTAACTTGTGACTTTGTAGTAATGGATAATACTAATTGTAGTAGCTGTAGTACTATTGCAAATGAAATTCTGACTAAGTTTGGCATGGAATTAGACCCTGCTAATAATAATTTTACAATTGGCATGAATGGTAAAAGAAAATTTACAATAAATTCTTTTAACACAGTCTTAAACATTGAGTCAGTCATAGATACTCCTTGCAAAGGAACAGAATCCAATGAACTTCTGAAAACAGAAATTTTAAATGCATCATTTGGCACTCAGACAAGTGAAACTGAGAAAACAAAGATTTTGGACATAATTAAAGCATTTTCAATGGCATTTGCACATGGGACCAATAACCTTGGCCTTGTAGAAGATCATGAGATGAAGATTAGTTTTACCTGTGATATGAATAATATTCCTTCTATTCTTAAAAGAAACCATACCCTGTTTCTCCAATGCAGAGGAAAGACATAGAGGAAAATCTTAAGATACTTTTAATGATGAACATTATTCAAAAGGTTGAAACTACACCAAAATATTGTGTGATATCACCAGTGCTAATTCCTTATGAACAAGATAAATCAAAACTTTGCGGTGATTATAGAGCATTAAATAAATTTACAGTAGATGATGGTTACCCCTTTCCAAAGATTGCCTCTATACATGCTACCCTTAAAGGAGCTAAATAAATAAGTTGCCTATATGGAAATAAAGGGTACCATAAAATTCCTGTTTAAAAGAATTCACAGAACTTTTTGTTGATAACAACACATATGGTATGGTAAGGTAAACTCTTACAGCCGCCTTGCTGTAAGCAGAATCCAGAGGAGATATGTGGATTTAGCTGAAAACCCCGTCCTTCCAATAAAAATAACAAAATGGGAATTCTAAATCACTAATCTAACCAATCTACTTGGATCTGATTGATAAAATAATGAAACTCTAAAATAATTAACACTTATTGAGATTTAAATAAAAGTGGCTGTTGAGAAAGAAATACTGATAACAACAATTAAGGTGTACCAGTGAAAGATCTGAAAAGATTGACTTTTATGTTTTTATAATAATTTAAATTTTTATGAGACAGCAATAATCAAGTCCCAGCAATGAAGACCTTTCTAAAGATACCCTGTATGAAGTGTGATTTAAATTGTTGAGTAGTATTTCTAAAATGTTATATATAAAATATAAAGTTATAAGGGTATTACAAATTTATTTAATTTGTTGAGTAATAAAAAATGAGACCGTGGTGGTTAAGGATTAAGCTGTATGATCTGTTCCCCCTCTCAATTTCGAGTTTCAGAAGCGCTTAAGTATTCCTAGTCACGTGCCTAAGTTTTCCCCTCCAGAGCTCTTCCAGAGTCAATCTGGAGCCCGTACGGAGTCCGTACGGAGTCAAACCGGAGTCCATACGGAGTCAAAGCGGAGTCGAAACGGAGTCCGTCGGGACTTCCGGACTCAATTAGAACCTTAAAACTATAATAAAAAATCTAGAAAAATTACACATAATAGAGCTACTTCCCTTTTACATACCAAACTAATTTTCGTAGTCTGCGCAGCTCTAATTACCCTGTGAAAATTCATCGAAGTTAAGTAATTTCTGAAAACGTAAATATTTCTATAAAACTTTAAAATTCATTTAAAAATATAAGAAAAATAGTAAAAATTCTGGGAAAATTTCCCAAGGTTCTTGAGTGACTCGACTTAATACTTATAAATTTTTCAGACCGTAAAAATAAGTTTTCTCCGTAAAATAAATTGTTTTTGTGTAGGCATTCGCTCGTGACCAATTTCTTCATATTTAAAACTCAAATAAATTAAATAAAACCCTTATATAAAAAATAATAACGCCAATCTTGCACGCCGTAATAACTCCATTTACATATTTAGGTGCCGTACTAAACTTTAGGCTACCACATCCTCCCTCCAATCGAGAATGGCCCCATTCTTATAACTTTGCATAAGTGGTTGAGAAATTCCAAAAGAATTATCTTTTCTAATAAAATAATTTCATAAATTTGTTTTAGCTGGTCTTCTTTTAAATCTTTATAATAAAAACGTTCTTTCTTCTTCTCTGGATTGATATAACATAAAATAATATAATATAAATCTTGTGATGATTCCACTACTGAGAGCAAGGTTCGAATCCCTTCAGACTCCCATATACCAGTCTTCCTTCTTGTCACAGCATTGAGAGAGTGGATCTTCCTATGAGCCGAATACTCCTGATTCCAACCTCATAGGGCCCCCCACTGAGCCGAATTCTATGATTCCAATCTCGCCATAAGGTCCTCCAAGCTTCACACCAAAAAAATGGCCTAACTATGAGGCACTAAAAAAATCATTCCCTAAAATCCAACTACCATCCTAACTTCTGATTCCTTCATCACAATTTTCAAACTTTGCTATACAGCAAACCCATAAAATACTTTTGCCAGGCTTCCAATAATAATATTAACTTTAGACCATGTTAAAGCGCCACAAATTTCACCTAATTAACCATCATGCTTTCTTTTGCATCATCACCACCTATAATTTTAACCTCCTAAAGCTTATCAGCACCCAATTCCAGAAATAATTGAATAACCAGTTTAGAGTCTTAGTGGACAGTGATAATTTAAAAGATTGAATTGAGTTATCCAAACAAGATTGAAATTCCAGTTTAATGTCTTGGTGAACCAAACATATAATCAATTGCCAGTTTATGGTCTTGGTGGACCAAAGATCGTTTAGGTGCATAAATAACTTGATAAATTCCTAAGTAAGGCCTAGGCTTGACCAAAGATTGAATAAATTTGATAATCCAGTTTAATGTCATAGTGGACCAAACATTTGATCAACAAGTAATCCAGTATAAGGTCATAGTGGACCAATGAATGTTGAATTATCCTGCAGATATTAATTTTCCAGTTTAAAGTCATAGTGGACTAAACAATGAATGAACTACCAGTTTAAAGTCATGGTGGACCAAACATTTAATCGATAAGAAATCCAGTTTAAGGTCATGGTGGACCCAACAGCTTGATAATAGTCCAGTTTAGGGTCTTGGTGGACCTAACATTTGATTTATATAAAAAAAATCTGTCTCCGAAAATATCCATAAAATCTTAATCATCCTTGAAATTCAGTTTAAAGTCTTGAAGGACTAACAGCTCCAATATAAAATCTTTAATGACAGTCTTGAAATTTCGCCAGTTTAAAGTCTTGGAGGACTAACAGATCCATAATTTGTATAAAACCCTTAAGGAAAGTCTTGAACAGTAGCCAGTTTAAAGTCTTGGAGGACTAACAGCTCCAAAATTCGTATAAAAAAACTTAAAGAACGTCTTGAACAGTAGCCAGTTTAAAGTCTTGGAGGACTAACAGATGTCTTGAAGTAAAATCCCATAGGTATTGAGTTCCCCTAGACCCTGTTTCCTGTCTAAACTAAATGAATAAAACTAAAAAGAATGAAAACTGAAAAATAAAACTAAGAAATATAATAATTTTGGTTTAATTAATTAATTTTTTATTTTTTATTTTATTATTTTATTTTTATTTTTTTATAATTATTTTATTTTTATTTTATTTTTATTTTTATTTTTATTTTTATTTTTATTTTATTTTATTTTTTTTTTGATTTAAATTTAAAATAAAAGATTTTAGAAAAGATAGTTTTGAAATAAAAGTTAAAATTTAATTTTAAAGAAAGATAAATGAATGCGAAAAGAAAGATAAAAAAAGTACTAAAAAAATTTTTAAAATAAAATTTTAAAAGATGCCCCCCGGCCATTTGATGAGCCGTACCCTCGACATCATACCCACATCCAAGTGCAACTTGATGTGGTTACACAATTTTGAGAAATTGAAAAGAAAAGAAAATAAATGAAAGTTTTTAGAAGATAATTTTTATAATGATGATCACTGGGTGGGCTCCCTCCAATTTATAAAAATGATTAGAGACCACCAGTGAGCATCACCTTTACAATAATTCATAATATATATTAAAGAAAAGAAATCACAATCTAATATAAAAAAATCAAAATCAAAATTAAATAAAAAGAATCTTGAATCCGGCGTTGAGAACGGTGTCTCTTGATTCGTTCCAGTTTATAGTCTTAGTGGACTTCCTATAATTAAAAGACAAAGCCAGGATTCAACTAGAAACAGGGAAAATTTTGGAAACGAACATTATGGGGTAATTGTGTATAGAGCAGCCAGCCCATCAATTACCCCCACACTTGCCAATATTTAATTAAGAAGGTTCCCCTGTGAACACTTCTTCCAATAAATTTTAAAATTTTTCCAACACTATCTTCACCCATATTTTAAGAATTTTAAATTTTGAAAATTTTCAATGAAGGTTTTCTCGCATTTCGTTATGTTTCATCACAGTTTTGTCGCCCATATGCAGTGTAACGATAGTAAATTATTTGATAAAAAAAAAGATAGTTTATCCTCGTTGTGGAGGTATTCATAAAATTTTGTTGATATCATAGTTTATCCTCATTGCGGAGGAATCCATAAAATTTGATAAATGTCATTAAAATTGTAGTTTATCCTCATTTCGGAGTTAGACTTCGGCACTCCTGTGTCACGCGCCACGTGACACTCGAAGCGAAATTAACTCAATAAATCAATTATATCGAGTCCTAAATCTATACTCGAAGCACAGAAAGCAATTCTCCATAGCAACTGCGATTTTCCTTTTTGTACTTACTATTTAACTGCGCTAGCCTAAACTCTAAATCTAAATTAGTCAATCTCCCAACAGGGTACCTTAGTCCTTTTCAATAAGCGACGCACAGCGCTAGGATCAACGAAATAGTATAGTAGTAGTTTTTTTTTCATTAAAGTTTTGTTAATTAATTAAAAGGGGTAAATTGAGCATGGATGGATATTTAGTGGAGAGGGTCTAAGTGTATGTTAGTAATGGTCAATGGAATGGGAATGCTGCGATGGAAGGGAGGTCAATGCAAGGAGGAACAAAGGATATAAAAGGAGTTGGGTATTTGGCTCGATATTCCTTAGAATTAAATTATAATATCGTATTTACATTAATAGTGGTAAATCCTTAAAAGTTAAATCATTGTTATTGTATCTTTCTTTTACCTTCTCAATATTCATTTCTAAATCCTAAATCTTTGATTATTGAGTTTCCAACCCTTCGTGAGATTTTAAAGAATTATTATTACCTTGGAACTAGTTTATAATTCTTCTCGATCGAACCTCGAACCTATAGCTATTACTTCGAGTGACCTTCGAATCATTTCCTCGAATCATTCCTCTGTGCTTCGAAGAAGTTTCTAAAATCCCTCATCTCACTTACAGGAACATCCTCGACCTTGTGCGTAGGTCGTCCGGTGACAGTATAATTTAATTCTCCGTAGTTCTCATTCTTTGCACTACTACGTCTTTTTAGGTGCTTCTAAAATTTTAAATGGCACCTGTTCAACACACTCCTCCTACGGGCGCTACTACTAGAGCTCGCGCTAGAGGCAGGCCAACAGCCACAAGGTCTGTTTCTCGCACTCACTCTTTGGAACCACTTGACCTTAGGGAACGGCAACATTCAGTTCAATCTGTAGAAGACATTCCACAAGATTTTGAGGATTCTAGTGATGAAGAAGAAGGAGAGGATACAATGCATGAGGCACCATCCGCCCCTGCCAATCACCCTTCTGGCCAATCCTCAGAACCGGGACCATCTAACTCTCTGGAAGATTTCATGAGACTTTTTATGAAAACCCTTTCAAATCCAACGTCTTCAGAGGGATCTAAGTTTAAAACTCCTTCTATGAAATCTCCTGACAAATTCGACGGAGATCAACCCGACAGATTGCGACCCTTCTTGCAAACCTGTAAGCTACTGTTTCATAATGACCCTCGAACCTTTAACAGCGACCAATCAAAGGTTGTTTACACTTCTTCATTCCTAGCCAGGAAAGCAGCAAGATGGTTCGAACCTTATCTACTCATGCTTTCTTCGACAGAAACCCACTTACTTATCAATAATTGGGAAAAGTTCAAAGACCAACTTTTTACGTTGTTTGGGGACCCTAATGAAACGGACAACACAGAAATTGAACTTGATTTTCTTCGCATGAGTGATAATGGTAAAGCCTCTGAATATATCTCGAACTTCAGAGCACTTCAAACTCGAGTAGGTTGGAATGATGCTGCCCTTAAGTATCATTTCAAGAAAGGACTTCCTTCGAGGATTCTGGATCAATTAAATCTTCATGGTCAGAAGATGACCACTTTAACGGATTTAATGGATCGAACCCTCAAACTTGACGGCGTTTATCAAGGGCGACTTCAACATCGTCGATATGCCAACAAATCTCAAGGCCTAAATTTTATATTGGGACCTTCTTCACACCCACGACCAAATCAATCCTCCTCGACTCAATCCAAACCCAATAAGGGAAAGGATAAACCTCGACCAAAAGGCTCGACCCCAGGCGATATCAGCAAAGTACTGGATCCTAAAGGGGAACTTAAAGAAGCTGAGAGGAAGAGAAGAGCAGATAATGGGTTATGTATGTATTGTGGGGGTAAGCACAAGTTGGAAGACTGTGTAAAGTTGAAGTAAAGAGAAGGTACTAGTTCGAAGTCAAAAAACTAGTAGATAGTTTACTTGTGTGCAAAGCAAACTATCTTATCTCTCCCAGTGCACAGAACCTCCATGTCTTAAGGACTGGAGTTGCCTTAAACCGCTTGAGATTCATTCTTTCTAAGGAGGATAACCCCTTCAGTTGTCTTATAGACTCTGGAGCTTCAATTTCTTTTGTTAGTTTATCTTTTGCTGAGAAGCTTCAACTAACATTTACAGATATTGATCAAACTCCCATCTATTTGGTCGAATCAGAGGAACCCAAATATTGGGTAAGTAAGAAAGTTTTATGGGTTTTCGACTTTCCGAATTTTCCCCCCTTCGAGTGGGAATTATCAGTCTTGGACGCCCCAAGGATGGACGATACCATTCTTGGCCATGACTTTTTAACGCATTGGAATCCCAAAATTTATTGGACTAGGGGATTGATCACCCCACGCTCTAAGTATATTTCTGATTCTTTAATGCAGGTCAATAGGGAGTTAAACAACCCGCCTGACAACGTCCTGCTAGAGGACAAATCTCTGCCAGATGACTTGCAAGCATCTGTACCTTCTTTAAATGAGCAATTGGCTAACCCTTCTAGCTCAATGACTTCACTCGAAGAGGATTTAAATTGCCTCGAAGTAATCAAATTATGCTCTCTCAATACAGGTTTCACCTCGACAGATTCTTTCGAAGATGAAGAGGACGACCAAATAAACGTTGAAGCCATCAAATCAACTCTACCGGAAATCTACCACGATTTCCTCGATGTTTTCTCAATCCGCAAGTCCGATAAGTTACTACCTCATCGACCCTACGACCATCAAATAGAGTTAATAGGCCCAGTACCTCCGGCAGGTCCTGTCTATTCTTTATCGAAGGACGAATCTCAAGTTCTTCGAGACTACATTGCAGAGAATGTAGCCAAAGGTTTCATCAGAGCCAGTAAATCTCCAACCGGCTCCCCAGTCCTCTTTGTAAAAAAGAAGGACGGTAGTCTTAGGTTGTGTGTTGACTATAGAAAGCTCAACACAGTCACAAAGAAGAATGCATATCCTGTTCCTCCTATGTCATTACTTCTTACCCTTTTCAATGGTGCTAATTTCTTTTCTAAAATTGATCTTAGAGGCGCTTACAATCTTATTCGCATTGCGGAAGGTCATGAACCACTGACTGCAATGCGCACTAGATTTGGTAGTTTTGAATATTTAGTTATGCCTTTTGGATTATGTAACGCACCTTCAACTTTTCAAACTTTTGTTAATTATATCTTTCAAGATGTTGTTGAACAATTTGTAGTTGTCTATTTAGATGATATTTTAATATTCTCGAAAACACTGGATGAACATATTCATCATGTTCGACAGGTCCTAAATCGTCTTCGAGATCATGGTCTCTACGCCAAGCATAATAAATGCGAATTCCACCTCAAATCAATTGATTTTTTGGGTTTTACGTTGTCCACTGACGGTTTAGTCATGGATGACAAAAAAATCCAGAAAATCCTGGAATGGCCTGAGCCCAAAAACATTAAATCACTCCAAGGATTTTTGGGTTTTGCAAACTTCTATAGAAGATTTATTAAAGATTACTCTAAAACTATTTCCAATCTTACTTCTCTTCTTAGAAAAGATATTCCTTTTGTTTTTACTTCTACAGCACGAAAGGAATTCGAAGCACTAAAAACAGCGTTCACCACAGCCCCAATTCTTCGGCATTTTGATCCTTCGGCCTCGACAATAGTTGAGACAGATGCGAGCGATTATGCTATTGCAGGGGTCATCTCCCAATTAAATCCTGAAACAAATTTGTTTCATCCTGTTGCTTTTGAGTCACGCAAACTCATAGCCGTGGAATTAAATTATGAAATTCATGACAAAGAGCTTTTAGCTATTATTTATTGTCTTAAAAAATGGCATTCTTTTCTTCTCAGCCTAAATAGTCCTTTTCAAATCTTAACAGATCATAATGCTTTGAAATACTTCATGTCTTCTAAAGTGTTAACCAGGCGTCAAGCCAGGTGGGCTGAATTTTTGTCTGAATTTTCTTTCTCTATTTCCTATCGCCCAGGAAAAAACTGCATTGTCCCAGATATCTTGTCACGTCGGGACAACGTTTACCCACAGCGGGGGGACGCATTTGCTGACAAGAACCCAGCAAATGTGCAATCAATCTTCAACAAATCAATGTTAACGACTCATCAACTTAATTCGATGACAATTAAATCGTTTCAAAATCCACTATCCAACATCCTCGAAGCTCAGTCAAAGGACGATTATTGTTTAGGGTTAAAAGACAAAATACTCTTGAAGCAAGGGGCCAAAAGATTTAGTATTGAATCAGGTCTATTAGTCTTTGAAGGTAGAGTAGTCATACCCGACAACAATGAGATAAAATTATGGATTTTCAATAGTCGACATGATTCTCCGTTAGCTGGTCATTTTGGGGTTGATAAAACCTACCAGTTAATAGCGAGGGATTTCTTCTGGCCAGGTATGACCAAGGAAATTAAGGCCTATATAAAAGCTTGTTACGAATGTAATAGGAATAAGGCTCCCCGTCACCGGAAGCATGGGTTGCTTCAACCACTTCCTATTCCCTCTAAACCTTGGGAATCTTTATCGATGGATTTCATTTCTCAACTTTCTATTTCTAATGATTTTGATGCTATATTAGTAATAGTAGATAGATTTTCAAAAATGTCTATTTTTATTAAAACCACTACTACTGCTACAGCAGAAGATTTGTCAAAATTGTTTCTAGAATATGTATTTTCTAAACACGGCTTACCAAATGATATTATTTCAGATAGAGGCTCATTGTTTGTATCCACATTCTGGACCCAACTGTTTCGACAACTCAATATCACGAGGAATCTCTCCACGGACTATCACCCTGAAACCGATGGTCAAACAGAAAGAGTTAACCAAATCCTCGAACAATATCTTCGAATGTATGTCAGTTACCAACAAGACGATTGGACCACATGGCTACCATTGGCCGAATTTGCTTATAATAACTCGACTCATTCTTTGACACGACAATCTCCCTTCGAAACCATTTATGGACGACATCCTCGATTCAACTCAATTCATGTAGGAACTAATCATCCTGCGGAACATTATCTTCGAACTATATCACGACTCCAAGAAGAACTTAAAACAAATTTGGAATCAGTGATTCGAAGATACAAGGAACAGGCCGACAAACATTGATAATCTGCTCCTTCCTTAAAACCAGGCGACAAAGTATGGCTCGATGCACAAAACATCTGAACGACAAGACCATCAAAGAAACTGGCTGAAAAGTGCTTGGGACCATTCGAAATCGACTCTGAAGTCTCTAAAACTGCATTTCAACTCAAGTTACCTCCTAAATGGCAGGCGATTCACCCTGTTTTCCATGTATCTCTCCTGGAACTGGCTCGAGAAATATACCCGGGCAAGAACCAACCCCCTCCGAAACCGGTCGAAGTAGAAGATCATCTAGAGTGGGAAGTAAGTCGTATCCTTGATTCAAGAATACGCAAGGGGAAACTTCAATACCTCGTGGAATGGGAAGGCTTCATCAATGACTCAGACAAAACATCCTGGGAACCAGCCATCAATGTTTCTAACGCTCCTGAACTCCTAAAATCTTTTCATTTGAAATATCCTTTAAAACCAAAACCTTAAAATTTCTTTATTTAAAATTTTCTTTTCTTTTTCTTTCTTTCTTTAAAATCTAAAACACCTCTTAAATTTCTTAGCCTTGTTTTCTTTTTTCTCTCTTCTTTTTCTTTCTTCTCTTTCTATAAAATTTCCTCCAAAACCAACTAAAAATAAAATCAAAATTAAATACAATAAAATAAAATAAAATAAAATCAAAATTAAAATTAAATAAAATAAAATTAAATTAAATTAAATAAAATAAAATAAAATAAAATAAAATAATATAAAATAAAATAGAATAAACATAAATAATAAAATAAAATAAAAAACTCATAAATCTCTCTAAATATTTTCTTCTTTTCTTTTTCAATTCTTTAAATACATTCTTTTCTTAAATTTAAAATTCTCTTCAAAAATTTCTCTTTCAAAAAATTTATTCTCTCTTTTTAAAGACTTTCTTTCCTTCGAATCATCAAATCCTGTATGGCACAACCATTTCCTCGAACTTAACTTCAACCCCTGAATCTCCCTATAATAATTCTTCGAAACAAATAAATCTTCTTTTCAAACTCTCTTAAATTCTACACTTTGTTTTTTTCTTTTCTTTCTCCTTTTTTTTAAACTAAAATTTCTTAAAAAAAAAAAAAAAAAATTAAAATCCTCAATTTAACAAACTCATCTCAATCACAAAACCGTTTCTTTTTCTCTCTCTTTTCTTACACAAAAATTTTCCTTTTAAAAACACTAAAACTTCCTTCAATTAAAACAACCTTTTTTCTTTCTTTAAAAATTCTTCTTTCAAATTGTAAAATTTTTTAAAAAAAACTTCTTTTTTCTTTTCTTTTTCTCTTCTTTTTCTCTCTCTCAAATCTTGTAAAAATTAACAACATTCAACTACAATAAAAAAAATAATACTAATAATAAAATAAAATAAAAATAAAAATAAAACTAAAATACAATTTTTTTTTCTACTTCTTTCCATCTCCTTTTCATTTCAAATTTTTTCTTTTAATTTTTCTCGAACCAATTTTTTCATTTTCTCCAAAACTACCCTTATCTACTTCCTGCATTTATCAAATACCTCCTCCTCTCCTACCGGAACCACCTCTCCAATCTCCAAGAGCTCCTCCGCCACTTCGAAGGAAGCAGTGTCAATAATAGTGTCGACCTCCCCACATAGTTCTTCCGCAAACCTTACTCGTCGACCTTGACGAGTTTTCTTCGACCACACCTGGTCCAGGGTGTCTTCGGGCTCTTCAACTACTTCCGTGGCTGGAGGGTTTGCCTCAGTTGGTATAACCGGCGCAGGCTCCGCAATCGGCTCTTCCAGGTTATTCGATGTCTAAAACAAGACTCATCAGTAACTTCATCCTTGAAATAAAATAATTAAAACTTACCTCGAAGATGGGATCAGGCTCCAGAAATAACCTGAGCGCCACTTCGACTTCTACCTCTCTCTCTTCCTCATCCTCCTCGATGACCACCCGACGTTTCTTGGGTGCCCGCCCTGGAACAGGGACTTCATCTTCATCCTCCTCCACCAATTCATCGACCTCTTCCTCGACACCTCGCTTCGAACTCGTGGCCTGGGTTACCCAGGTTGACATCTTGTTGTTCATCTCCTTATCATTTTCCCCCACCGATTGTTCATCTTCGATCGAGACATCCCAAATGTCTTCAACCACCTCTTTGGTCTTCGGAACTACCCAAAATTTTGTTTTTGTAAATCGTTTTTCAATTTCCGCGTTCTTCGTCAACGCATCGCACGCCACTCGCCGCCAACGGCAAAACTCGCATTTCTGGCGAGGGCCTCGAGTCGCCATACTTTCGACACAGAAATATTCCATGCTTTCAAAAGCCGTGCAAGTCTGTGAAAACTGTCGTGTGATTATTCCCCCATCCGCTTTAGGGTGTGGAGGCGTGGGTGTGGGAGTAGGGAAGTTCATTATAAAATAAATAATTGAGAGATGAGGGAAAAAGTATTAGACAAGGGAAATTAGTGTGGGAAGATGGTTCAAACTCAACGGAGTTCGCGTTTTTTATACCCGGGCATCTGTCACGCGCCACGTGACACTTGAAGCGAAATTAACTCAATAAATCAATAATATCGAGTCCTAAATCTATACTAGAAGCGCAGAAAGCAATTCTCCATAGCAACTGCGATTTTCCTTTGTGTACTTACTATTTAACTGCGCTAGCCTAAACTCTAAATCTAAATTAGTCAATCTCCCAACAGGGTACCTTAGTCCTTTTCAATAAGCAACGCACAGCGCTAGGATCAATGAAATAGTATAGTAGTAGTTTTTTTTTCATTAAAGTTTTGTTAATTAATTAAAAGGGGTAAATTGAGCATGGACGGATATTTAGTGGAGAGGGTCTAAGTGTATGTTAGTAATGGTCAATGGAATGGGAAGGCTGCGATGGAAGGGAGGTCAATGCAAGGAGGGACAAAGGATATAAAAGGAGTTGGGTATTTGGTTCGATATTCCTTAGAATTAAATTATAATATCGTATTTACATTAATAGTGGTAAATCCTTAAAAGTTAAATCATTGTTATTGTATCTTTCTTTTACCTTCTCAATATTCATTTCTAAATCCTAAATCTTTGATTATTGAGTTTCCAACCCTTCGTGAGATTATAAAGAATTATTATTACATTGGAACTAGTTTATAATTCATCTCGATCGAACCTCGAACCTATAGCTATTACTTCGAGTGACCTTCGAATCATTTCCTCGAATCATTCCTCTGTGCTTCGAAGAAGTTTCTAAAATCCCTCATCTCACTTACAGGAACATCCTCGACCTTGTGCGTAGGTCGTCCGGTGACATCCTGGTGCCTCTAAGATAGAACCATTTCACTTGATCGGCTGATACCCTCTTCTTTAATACTACTCCATCCAACTCTTCTAGCACATATGAACCGCCGGAAACTTGCTCCTTGATTTTATACGGTCCATTCCACCTATCTGCAAACATCTTTCCCCACTGACTTTGCAAAATCCTATTATACACCAGGACCATATTTCCTGGGTTCAAAGGTTTCCTTAATCGATGTGCCAACCGCTCATCCCAATATCTAACTGATTGATTTCGGATCTTCATCATCCGCGAATATGCCTTTTCTAAATATTCTTCTTTCTTTTCTAGCTGCATCATTCTTGCACACAATAATTCTTCAGTAGTTTTGACCGTGTCCCAGTCAACTCCAAGATATGATTCAGCTTCTAAATCAACCGGTAAAACTGCTTTCTGTCCAAAAACAAGTTCATAAGGTGAAAATCCGGTCGTCCTTTTGGCAGTGATTCGATCAGCAAATAAAACTAAAGGTAAATAGTGCCTCCACTTTTCGGCACTTGTCCCACACATTTTAACTAAAGCATCCTTAATAACTTGATGCCCTCTTTCAACCATGCCTTCAGCTTCAGGATAATATGGGGTTGCTACCCTAACCTTTGATCCAACTTTCAATACGGCCTCTTTAAACTCTGTCCCAAATTCAGGACCTCCATCTACCGTTACCAACTTCATCACCCCATACCTATATACCCAATTATTCAAAAAAAATTCTACCACATTTTCGGCAGTTAAATTAATAAGAGGCGCTGCCTCTACCCAACCAGATAAATCATCTCTGGCCACAATTAAATATTTATACCGTCCCTCTTTTATATGAACGGCATCTAAACTAACTCTTCCAAAGAGTGTATATTCACCGGTCGCGCGTCCAGGTTCTTTTGGCCTTAAATAACTTCGTCTTTGGCATTCTTCGCATGACTGAACCCACTGTTTAACAGCCATCTTCATGCCAGGCCACCAAAATCGATCAGAAATTCTTCTAAACGTTTCTCCAATGCCTCTATGCCTGAGATCTTCATGCAGTGATTTCAAAACTAATTCTTGCCCCTTCTGTTGAGTTATAACTACTTGAGGATTTGGATACCTCCTCCTCATTAAACGTCGACCAGATAGGTAAAACGTAGATGACTTCCTCTTGATAGCCAACCATTCATTGTCTTCACAATCTTCTGGCCTCTCTAAAGTCAACAAATATTTGACTAACAAAAAATAAAAACCAGTCTGACCCCAGACTTCATCTTGAAAATTGATTAATATAACATCAATAGGGACTTCTCTATCACCAATATCACCTGCACATGAATGAGGCAATAATCGTTGACCCCTAAAAAAATCTTTAATCGAGCTATGTCAACGTTTTTCTTCTGAACCTTTGGATCCTTCGTAAACCGTATTTGAAAATACCTCTTTCTCTTTATCCACCCTTTTATTTAAATTCTCTAATTCTCCAACATATACACCATTCCTTAATTTACTACTATCCCACACTACCAATCCATCTTCCTCTACATACACCACATCTTCTTCTACCTCCTTTCTACCAAATTTATCTACACCTTTTCCAACACCTTTATTAACATAAAAACTATTTTCCAGTTTATCCTCTTGGTGGAGGTCATCATCACCATAATCTAAACACAATAGTCCTGCCAGTTTAACCTCATGGGGGAGGTATGGAAAGTCTTCAGCTCCTTTAGTGCTGGCTTTGATAATAGGTATATCTTCATCGAACTCCTCTGAGTCTGAATCTTCTTCAGTGGGTGGTCTCCTTGATAAACCATCTGGCATAGTAAAAGTCTTGCCAGGCTTATGAACTAAATCGAAAGAAAAATGTTGAATAAAAGCTACCCATCTTGTCATGGGTGCGTTCAGTAAACTTGGGGAATTAATCATCTGGATTAACGATTTCGCATCCACTTGCAACTCAAAATGTTGCCCCCACAAAATATGCTGAAGTTTCTTCAGTATTTTTGCCACACCACATAATTCCAATTTTGGTTGATAATATCTTGATTCGACCTCAGTAAATACTACAGATTCATACCTAACTGGCCTGATGTAACCAGCTTTATCCATCTGAGACAAAACCGCCCCAGCTGCAACCTGACTTGAATCAACTGCTAAATAAATTCTGCCAGCATCTTTTCCATAATCCAACTTGTGCAGGACTAAATCTTTCCCCACAACCTCCTTCAACTTCACAAACGCCTTCTCACACTCTTCATCCCACTCCCAGTCTGCATCCTTTCTCGTTAACCGCCTCAATGGAGCTGCCAATGAAGAAAAGTCCTTGATAAACATTCTAACATATACGCAAACGCCTAAAAACCCTCTGACTTCGGTCATATTCTTGGGTGTTGGCCAGGACTGAATTTTGTTAACTTTCTTCTTGGACATAATCTTACCCTCTCTACATACCACATGGCCTAATATTTCTAAGGCTGGCACACAACATGAAAATTTTGAACCTGAAATAGTTAAACCAGCCTCTTCAATTCGAAACAAGATTCTTTCTAAAGTAATTGCAAACTCCCAAATGAATTTGCATATCCCGGGATTCTCTTCCAACACCTGGTTATCATAGTCGGTTGTTGGTCCCTTAATTCCTCCATCATCTATAAAGTTTCCAGCATATTGTGGAATTTCATCTTGAAGGATCCAAGCCATCTGAGCTTGATAAACTGCAACTGAATTTGTTGCTCCTTGAGGTAATCTTGTTAACTGTAAACGTCCAAGTGGCGTATCGAATGTAGTGAGAGGCCTTGAGTCCGGATGTAACTCTCTCTCATCATATCCACCCATAATATCTCCCAAACCATAACACACTCTCCCTGCAAACGCTTCAACAAACTCCTCAGAACTAGGCGGTATCCCAGCATCCTTTATTGTAACCCTATTTAATTCCCTAAGATCATGAACAACTCTAAGCTTGCCATTTGGTTTCTTGATACAAAATACAGGACTAGAATAACTTGATGTTGATTGCTCATACAGTCCAGTGCGTATCCGTTCTCTGACAACTTCAATATAGGCTTCTTTTAATGCAGCCGGAATAGGAATCGGTTTCTGCTGCCACGGTTCATGACATACCACAGGAATCTTGTAAGGCTCCCCATAGGAATGCTTCAACACACCCCTCTCCTCTTCTACAAAAGCAATGGACTTCTCTTGCTTGACCATCACATCCAACAACAACTTCTTCTCTTCTCCAGACAACCAACCATCAGGTCCAAAATTAACAACACCCAGTCTCTCAAAAGTGATTCTTGACGTCTCAGAAAATTCAGGCGGATTCTTTACCAAGGGACTTTTATAAGGATCTCTTGATAACCTTGGTCTTCTCAAAGGTGGATTTAATTCAGCAGGTAGCGGTTCATTAATAGGTCGAACTTTATTTGCTACCTTCTTATATTTGGCTGCATCCACATCTAAATAAACTTGAGGTAAGACATTTTCTTTTGTATCGCCATTAAAACTTTCATCAAATGAATCTTCTTCATCGCCAGAATTGGAATAAGAAGAATTAGAAAAATATTTTATTTCATTTTTAAATTTTACCCTTTTCTCCTTTCCCTCGTCTAATTTATAAACAGATTTTCCAACACCTTTGCTTCCCTTATCCAACATTAAATCACCTGTAAAGAAAGTTGGCAGTTTAACCTCTTGCTGGAGGACCGGAATTGAATTTTCACAAAAATTATTTTTTTGAGTTTTAATTATACTGAGATTTTTTATTGGATTTTGATAAGATTTTCGCAGTTTACCCTCTTGCTGGAGGTCCATAATAGAAGGAGATACTTGCAGTTTAAGCTCTTGCTGGAGGTCCAAAATAGAAGGAGATAATTGCAGTTTAACCTCTTGCTGGAGGTCCAAAATAGAAGGAGATAATTGCAGTTTAACCTCTTGCTGGAGGTCCAAAATAGAAGGAGATAATTGCAGTTTAACCTCTTGCTGGAGGTCACAAAACATACCCTTCCAATTTTTATCCAACCTAATTTGGCCCATTTTGCCTTTTTCACCATTTTTAAATTTAATAGAAAAACCGGGTAAATTCAATAAACATATAGAAAAGTCCAAAACGTATTTGCACTCCAAAGTAATATTAACAGAAAATAATTGAGAATCCACTTGAATTATCTCCAAGTGAGCTGACCTATTGCAATCCGGGATCTCATCCTGAGGAGAGATTACAACATTAGAGTGATCAGCCCCTGCTACCCCAAAAAATGAGGGCTTTCATCCCTTTCCAACAAACATAATTCTCCAGAAGCCGTCCGTTTTACATGCCTCTTCTTGGTGCAAACACAACACTGGCACAGAGTAGTAATCCCTGGCCGTGTTTCCCAACCTTCATCTCCAGGAGGCGCTAACCGCATATGTAACCTCCGCATATCTTCACCAGTGATCTCCAAACTAATCCCCATGCCAGCTTGATACCCTATCCTGGCCTCAAAATCCATCAAAAAAGGACCACCAAGAACAGTTTTGACTGCTCCTCTGGCCACATAAAAGTGAACCTTACCAACAGATCCACCAATGCCTAACCTGACATGCTCAGCTGTACCCATCAGCTCAGTTGCATGCCCTCCAATGCCTCTGAGTTTTCCCCCAGTTCAACTTTTAATTGGCAAGCCTATACTCGTCGCTTGCTCCAATGAAATTAAATTAATTTGAGACCCTGAATCGACCAAGGCCTTTACTTCTTTACCATTTAGAGTTACCACCAGGTAACCCAGGGGAGCGGAAAAATGTGTATCTACATCTTCCCCAAAATTTTCAGCATTTTCACAAATATATTCCACCTCTCCAGTGGAAACCCGACGCCTTGTCAAATGCTTCTTTTGCTTTTCAGCAAGCGCCGGACTAATCGTAAATAACTCCCCCAAAGATAAGGGAATCTGCAGTTGATTCACCCTATTCAAAACTGCGTCCATCGCATTAGCTTGACCAGAAACTACTGGCCGCTCATACTGGACCTTTGATTTAACAAACTTGGCCCTGGGTACCTCTTGAGGTCCAACCGAGCCATCTTCACCCCCCATTATAACATCTTCACTTTCTATAACCCTAACTCCGTCACCAGCTTCTTGCACTAATCCTGATCCATCGCTAGTCCTTCTTACACCCTCCATTGGGATGGGACCGCTAAAACTTGGTCTGGGTAGAGACGCCAACGGTACGTCCTCCTCAGAATCCAAATCATCCTCTGGCATAGGCTCACCATTTAAATCAAACTTGCCATAACTAGGGGGCCCCATATCAGCAATCCCCTTCTGCATTTTATATAATTCGTCCTTAGAGTAAGGGTTCAATTTGTTGGCGGCAGTTTGAGCACTAGAATTCTTGTCCTTAGAGTAAGGGTTCACTTTGTTATTGACCTTGCCAGGATTAGCCCTCAATTGGCTCTGAATGCTACTCTTCACCTTAGTAGCAGCTGCTCTTCTAGCAGCATTAACATCATATTCGCCAGCCATACAGCTACCCTCCACCTGGGCAACCGTCGCCAGCTCTAAACCACCAAAAGAAGTAGAAAATGTGGCTTCACTGACCTCTTTCTCCTTGCCCTTGTCAGCTTTACCACCATTACCATTACCATTTTTGCCATCCCTGGCATTAACATCTTCATCCTTCACCTCTTCAAATCTGGCTCTCCTTTCAGCCGTTAAACTTCTTCTGACCAAATCAGAAGGAGACTGTCCATCACTGGGCTTTATGAACGAACCATCAGGAAATTTATAAACTTTACCATCAAATAAAACTCGCCCAGAATCCATATCCTTATCAAGAGCAAAACAAACTGTTGCTCTGTGCCCCTCCTATTACAATAGGAGCACACCTTTGGCTCATCATAGCCACCTCTATATCCATTACCACCATTCCCACCATTTCTCCCATTGCCTGGGAAGCGGTTACCGTTGTTATTGCCATTATAATTTCGACGTTCATACCCTCTAGACTGATAAGAAGTTGACGTCGACGAAGAAGCGATTGGGGCCTTGTTGGCCTTCTGAGTCTCTTGAACAAATATTTTTAATTGTTTAGTTAAATCGGCCAGATGATCGACCATCTTATTATCTACATTGCCCTCCACTTTAGAAGCAGGTAATCCCATTTGTGCCTTCTTGGCCTCCTGGGCTTTGACCATAATATCGTTGTTTTCGGCCAAAACTTCGCTGACCTTGCTAACATACTGAGTGCATGACTCTTGATATTTGTCCAACACCAATAACTTTAGATGGGCTTGAATGTTGTCCTTGATAACCTCCAGAGCCGGCAGTTTCTGCTCACCATTAGGCAGTTCCTTCATCAAATCTTTTCTTGAAAGATCCTTCAAGACGTCCATACAAATATCCCTGCTGCATGCTGTCCAAAACAAATCTTTTGCTTGGTTCTCATGCACTAACTCATCCACCAATATGAGATATTCCACCACTTCATCAAACTGAACACAGAGCTTTTTGAAGTCAGCCATAGAAGAAACTCCACCTTTTGCTTGCCAGTCTCCAAAAATTTTATTGAGGTCCATCATAGTAAACCTAACACCCCATCTATCAACCATAGCTTTAGAAAGCTTAACCCAATCCTTGTCCTTAAATGCCTGCATAGAAATAACCTCTTTTTCCACCTCCCTATCAGCAATAAAAAACCTAACTTGCTTCACCATATCCACATGAGAAGCACCATCAACAGCAGCAGCAGCTTCATACCTGCTAATGAACCATTTAACCTCCTCCCCATCAAACTTTGGGCCATCCCATGAAACAATCCTAACAGAGGGAGTAAGAGGGTTAGAAGATCCAGAAGCAACAGCAGATGAAGACATCCCAATATGTAATGAAAAGCGTTAACAATCGATAAAATAACAAGCCTCTTGCAGGCCAATAACAAAAATCCAATTAGAGTTCCAGAAAATAAGCCTCTTGCAGGCTAATAACGTTCTTGATCCAAGTAAGTCTTTAAAGAAAGCTAGAGAAATCGAACCCCATGTTGGGCGCCAACTATGGTAAGGTAAACTCTTACAGTCGCCTTGCTGTAAGCAGAATCCGGAGGAGATATGTGGATTTAGCTGAAAACCCCATCCTTCCAATAAAAATAACAAAATGGGAATTCTAAATCACTAAGCTAACCAATCTACTTGGATCTGATTGATAAAATAATGAAACTCTAAAATAATTAATACTTATTGAGATTTAAATAAAAGTGGCTGTTGAGAAAGAAATACTGATAACAACAATTAAGGTGTACCAGTGAAAGATCTGAAAAGATTGACTTTTATGTTTTTATAATAATTTAAATTTTTATGAGACAGCAATAATCAAGTCCCAGCAATGAAGACCTTTCTAAAGATACCCTGTATGAAGTGTGATTTAAATTGTTGAGTAGTATTTCTAAAATGTTATATATAAAATATAAAGTTATAAGGGTATTACAAATTTATTTAATTTGTTGAGTAATAAAAAATGAGACCGTGGTGGTTAAAGATTAAGCTGTATGATCTGTTCCCCCTCTCAATTTCGAGTTTGAGAAGCGCTTAAGTATTCCTAGTCACGTGCCTAAGTTTTCCCCTCCAGAGCTCTTCCAGAGTCAATCTGGAGCCCGTACGGAGTCCGTACGGAGTCAAAGCGGAGTCCATACGGAGTCTGTCCGGACTTCCGGACTCAATTAGAACCTTAAAACTATAATAAAAAATCTAGAAAAATTACACATAATAGAGCTACTTCCCCTTTACATACCAAACTAATTTTCGTAGTCTGCGCAGCTCTAATTACCCCGTGAAAATTCATCGAACTTAAGTAATTTCTGAAAACGTAAATGTTTCTATAAAACTTTAAAATTCATTTAAAAATATAAGAAAAATAGTAAAAATTCTGGGAAAATTTCCCAAGGTTCTTGAGTGACTCGACTTAATACTTATAAATTTTTCAGACCGTAAAAATAAGTTTTTACTGTAAAATAAATTGTTTTTGTGTAGGCATTTGCTCGTGACCAATTTCTTCATATTTAAAACTCAAATAAATTAAATAAAACCCTTATATAAAAAATAATAACGCCAATATTGCACGCCGTAATACCTCCATTTACATATTTAGGTGCCGTTCTAAACTTTAGGCTACCACAATGGGAATATATGAATATGTCAGAATTCCATTTGAACCAAAAAATGCTCCATCAGTATTTCAGAATTAAATAGATATAACTTTCCATAATGAAATAATTGAAGGATGGTAAATGGTATACATTGATGACATCATGGTATTCTCTAAGACATATGATGAACACAGAATCCATTTAAAGAAGGAATTTCAGGAGATGGATGAAATAAAAATGACCCTTGCATTGGAAAAATGTAAATTTGGGTTTGTGTCTTTAAAAGTGCTTGGTCATATTGTATCTGGATTTAAAATATGTTTAGACCAAAATAAGGTGGCTGAAATCAAGAATATCAAGATTCCTCAGAATGTAAATGATGTACAATCTTTTCTTGGAATATGTGGTTATTATAGACAATATATAAAGAACTACCACCTGATTTCTGCATCATTGACCACACTGATAAAAAAATTAGAAGCTTTCACTTGGAATATTGAAAGAAAACAGGCTATTGATAAGTTGAAAGAATTATTGATGACAGCTCCTATCTTAGGATTACCTGATTTCCAATTAACTTTTGTATTGTATATTGATGCAAGTTTTATTGGTTTGGGTTCTGCTTTGCATCATAAACAACTTATTTAAGGGAAAATGACAGAAGTAGTAATTTGATATATTTCATGTACTCTAAGATGTAGGGAATTGAAATATGGTGCTACTCAACTTCAATGTTTGGTAGTAGTATGGGCTCTTTAGAAGCTACATTATTACCTTAAAGACCAAAAATTTGAGTTAATAACTGACTGTAGTGCATTTACCTCACTTATAAACATGAAAACACCTGATAGACATATGTTTATATGGCAATTATCTGTACAATAGTAAAGAGGAAGGATGAATATTACACATAGAGAAGAAATATTTCACTGTAATTTAGATCTTTTATTTAGAGTACCTCTACCTAATAATGATGAAAATCCTGCCTATGTTCCTGAGACAGAGAATATTAACATTTATGGAATTATATTGTAAATCTTGAGGATTAATTTATGCAATCAATTCTTGATAGTTATGCATCAGATCCTGACTTGAGTAAGCTTACTACAATTTTAAATGATCCATCTATTGTTTCAATGAGTTTTTTAATAAAACATTACCAAAAAAGTATAAGGAAGCATTAGAAAAAGGAAAATTTTCCATTGAAGATTGTTTTATACATTACAAGAAGAAATAAGAAATTTAATTGTAATTACCCCTTCAATGAAGAAGTCAATGATAAATATATGTCATAATGATATATTAGCAGGTCATTTTTACTTCCATAAAATATTAACCATAGAAAAAAACAGCTTGGTGGATTAACATGTCTGATGATGTTCAAAATTAAATTGAAACATGTGATTCTTGTCAAAAATCTAAAAGATTAATTGGAAAAAGAGCTGGTTTTTTAAGACAAATTAAGCAACTAAAAGCTCCATGGGAAATAGTTAACATGGAATTTGTAAAAGGTTCTCCAATAGCAGGGCATAAGAGTTATAACTCCTGTGGGGTAATTGTAGATAGATTTACAAAAATGTGTATATTTATTCATACCCACAACAAGGTTTTTGCAAAGGACTTTTCTTTTTTATGGTGGACACAAATTTTAAACACAGTAGGATTCACCAAAGCAATATTTTCAGACAGAGATCCTAAATTTACTTCTGAGTTCTGGACATCACTTATGGATGTTTCAGGTTGTCAATTAAAACTTTCTACAGCACACCATCCACAAACTGATGGGCTAGCTGAAAGAATGATACAAACATTAGAAGATATGATAAGAAGATATTGTGCTTTTGGTCTTAACTTTAAAGACAATGATGAATTCAGGCATGATTGGGTAACCCTTATCCCAGGTTTAGAATTTGCATACAATAGTACAGTACATTCTGTCACTGGCAAAATGCCATTTGAGTTATGGTTGGGTTATGTATCTAATACCCCTGCTAAAACTCTTAATAAATTACCTAGATTGAATATCCATCCATGTACAAATCTTTTCTTCAGCTGCAAAAATTATGTAGAAAGCATTCTCAAGAATGTATAAATATGGCATTTGAGTTTGAGAAGAAAACATGGGATGAAGCCCATAAAGAGAAAATGTTCAAAGAGGGTGATGGAGTCCTTATTTCTACTCTAAATTTCAATTGAAATGGTAATGTTAAATTGAAGGATCCATTCATTGGAGCATTTAAAGTAAAAATAATGGCTGGTATAAATTCTGTTGAAGTTATTCTATATGCACCATATGATAGAAAACATACAATATTTCCTATTTCTGTTATAAAACCATACCATTCTTATGATACTGCTCTATTTCCAAGAAGATCAGGAAGGCATAAACAGCAACCTGAAGAAATCTTTGAAAAGGCAGAAATTGAAAAGATACTTAAAAAGATACACCTTACAAAAGAATTGGGAGTTGAGTATCTAATAAGGTTTAAAAATAAATAAAGTGAATTTGATCAGTGGATTCCAGAAAATGAAATATCTGATCTTAAAAATCTCTTGAAAAAATTTGAATCCAAATAATACTGTTTAATTCAGTATATGTATCATAGAAAATTTCTCAAATTATTTTTTCTATTCACTCCTTACTTATTAATTAAAATGTCTTAACACTTTTTATTATTTTTTATGGGTGAGGGAGTATCAGCCTAGGTATCCCAAGGACTGAGTAATTCTAATTTTTAAAATAAGATAACCTTAATTACATTAAGCTTATAAGTTAAAATTAAGGTTATAACTCTTATATATATGTGTCACCGGACAACCTACGCACAAGGTCAAGGGTGTTCCTGGAAGTGAGATGGAGGGAGGAGTTTAGAAACTTCTTTGATGCACAGAGGAAATGTTTGAGGAAGTGATTTGAAGATGACTCAAAGAAAGAGCTACTGCTTTGAGATATTTTTGAGAAGAAGTCTAATATAATTTAAAGGTAATATTAAAATTCTTAAAATCTCACAAAGGGTTGGAAACTCAATAATCAAAGATTTAGGATTTAGAAATGATTACTGAGAAAATAAGGAAAGATACAATAATAATGATTTAACTTAAAGCTTTACCACTATTAACTATATAAACGTTTTTTAATTTAATTCTAAAGAAAGTCGAACCAAAACCCAACCCCTTTTATATCCTTTAATCCTCCTCGCATTGACCTCATACCCATCCACTATTCTGCACACCACAGACCATTAAAAAATACACCCATTACACCTGGACCCTCCTCACTAACATCTGTCAACCCTTTAATCCTCCACTAACCATTCTGTCCATGCTCACTACCCCTTTTAATAATTCACAGACATTTTAATAAACCTTTAAGTGTACTATTACATTGACTATTGCGCTGTGCGTCGCTTATTGAGGAAAAGACTGAGACACACTATTGAGAGATTGACTAATTTAGATTTAGAGTTTAGACTAGCGCGTTTGAATAGTGAGTACACAAAGGAAAGTCACAGTTGCTATGTAGAATTGCTTTCTGCGCTTTGAGTATGGATTTAGACCTCTGTGTTGTTGATTTAATGATTTGCTTTTGCCTCAAGTGTCATGTGGCACGTGACAGATTCCTGGGTATAATAACGCGAGCTCTGTTGAGCGTGAGACATATACTTCACACACTATTTTCCCTTTATTTAATTCTTGTTGATTATTATTATTATTATGTCAGCTTGTCCAACTCCAGCTCCCACACCTCCTCACCCCAAAGCTCGTTACTTGACAGTACTCCCAAGCATGCATGGCTTGTGAAACAATGGAATACTTCTGTGTTAAAAGCACGGCTACTCAAGGTCCTCACCAGAAATGCAAGTTTTTCCAATGGAGACAGGTGGCATGCAATGCTCTAGCTAAAAACTCTGACATCGAACAAAGGTTTACCAAGACCAAATATTGCGTAATACTGAAGACTAAAGAAGTGGTCAAAGATATATGTGACGTTTCAATCGGTGATGATAAATCAGAAGCAGCTGAGGAGGAAGCCAAGGAAACCATGGTGACCTGGGTAACCCAAGCCACGGGTAAAAAATAAAGGGTAGAAGAGGAGGTGGATGAATTGGTAGAAGAATATGAGGAGGAAGTCCCCATTTCAAGGCGGACGCCGAAAAAGCGGCGGATGGTCATCGAAGATGACGAGGAAGAAAAAGAAGTGGCGGTGAAAGTCATATCAAAGTTATTTCTAGAGGCTGATTCAAGGTTCAAGTAAGTTTGGTTTTATTTTATTTTATTTTATTTTTGTTTTTTCAAAGAAAAAAAATTTTACTGATGACCATATGTTTTAGAATTTAGATGTCCTTGCGGAAGCCCCTATGGTGGAAACCTCAAGTGTGGGAGCTCCTATGGTGGAAAACACTTCAGTGGAAGTGGCGCCGTCGATCCCAACTGAAGAACATTTACCAGTGATTGCCTCAAGGGAGGATAATGAAGAAACTGATGACCAGGTATGGTCAAAAAACCTTGCCAGGGTCGACAAGCAAGGTTTATTGAAGAGTTCAGTGGCAATATGGAAAAGATTATCGATGCGGCCTCCTTTGACGTGGCTGAAGAATTTCTGGAGATTGGGGAAGTGGTACCGGTAGGAGAGGGAGAGGTTTTTGAGAAATGTAGGAAAGAAATAAGGGTGATTTTAGAGAAGATGAAGGGATTGGTTTGATAGAAGATAAAGGAGAAAATTTAAAATGGAAGGAAAAAAGGAAAAGAAAAGTAGAAACAATTTGTATATTTATTTATTTTTATTTTGTTGTTTTAATTAAAATTTAAATATTTATTTTATAAGATTTTGAGATGAAAATAAAAAAAGAAGAAAGAAAAAAATTGAATAAAATTTTGTTTTAAATTTTGAAAGGAGAAAAAATTTGAATGAAAAAAGAAAAGAAAGAATATTTAGTTGAAGAAATTTTAGTTTAAATTTTGAAAGAAAAAATTTAAGTAAGAAAAAGAAATAATTGATTAAAATAATTTTTTTTAAAATGAAAATTTAATGAATAAAAAAATTGTTATTTGTGAAAGTTTATTTATTGAAGTTTTGAGAAATGTTGATTATTTGAAAAGAAAGAAGAAAAAGAAGAGAAGAAATAAATTTTAAAAAGAATTTGAAAGAAAGAAGTAATTTGTTTGAGGAAATTTTAAAAGAGAGATTTAGAGGTTGAAGTGAAATTCGAGAAAGATTGTTGTGTTGAGTTCGTGAAAAATTTTGATAGTTCAAAGAAAAAGAAATAAGGGAAAAGAAGAAAAATTTTGGAAAGAGAAAAGAAAATTTAAAGGAATTTATTGATTTTTAAGATTTTAATTTTATTATTTTATTTTAAATTATTTTTTTATTTTTATTTTTAATTTAATTTTAATTTTAGCTTATTTTATTTTATTTTATTATTATTTTTTTAACTTAATTTTATTTTATTTTAATTTTAATTTTATTTATTTTAAAGAAGGTTGAAAACTTTTCAAAGAAAAAAGAAAAAAGAAGAAAAGAAAACAATTTTTTTTTTTTTAGAAGAGAAGAAGTTTTAGAATTTTAAGACGAGAAAAAGAGAAAGAAGAGAAAAAATAAGAGAGAGTTTTAAGGTTTTGGTTTTAAATGATATTTAAGATGAAAAGATTTTAGGAGTTCAGGGGCGTTAGAAACATTGATGGCTGGTTCCCAGGATATTTTTTCTGAGTCATCGAGGAAGCCTTCCCATTCCACAAGGTATTGAAGTTTCCCCTTACACATTCTTGAATCAAGAATACGGCTTACTTCCCACTATAGATGGTCTTCTACTTCGACCGGTTCTGAAGGAGGTTGGTTCATGCCCGGGTATGATTCTCAAGCCAGTTCCAGGAGAGATACATGGAAAAAAGGGTGAATAGCCTGCCATTTAGGAGGTAGCTTGAGTCAAAATGCAGTTTTAGAGACTTCAGAGTCAATTTAAAATGGTACCAGGCGCTTTTCAGCTAGTTTCTTTGATGGTTGAGTTGTTCGAATGTTTCATGCATCAAGCCATACTTTGTCGTCTGGTTTAAAAGAAGGAGCAGATTGTCGATGTTTGTCGGCCTGTTCCTTGTACCTTCAAATCGCTAATTCCAAATTTGCTTTAAGTTCCTCTTGGAGTCATGATATGGTTCAAAGATAATGTTCAGCAGGATAATTAGTTCCTACGTGGATTGAGTTGAATCGAGGATGTCTTCCATAAACAGTTTCGAAAGGAGATTGTTGTGTCGAAGAATGAGTTGAGTTATTATAAGCAAGTTCGGCCAATGGTAACCATGTGGTCCAATCGTCTTGTTGGTAACTGACATACATTTGAAGGTATTGTTCGAGGATATGATTGACCCTTTCCGTTTGTCCATCAATTTCAGGATGATAGGCCGTGGAGAGATTCCTTGTGATATTGAGTTGTCGACACATTTGAGTCCAGAATGTGGATACAAAAAATGAGACTCTATCTGAAATATTATCATTAGGTAAGCCATTTTTGGAAAATACATATTCTAGAAACAATTTTGACAAATATTCTGCTGTAGCAGTAGTAGTGGTTTAAATAACAATAGACATTTTGAAACTCTATCTACTATTACCAATATAGCATCAAAATTGTTAGAAAGAGGAAGTTGAGAAATGAAATCCATTAATAAAGATTCCCAAGGTTTAGAGAGAATAGGAAGCCGCTGAAGCAACCCATGCTTCCAGTGAGGGGGAGCCTTATTCCTATTACATTTGTAACAAGCTCTTATATAGGCCTTGATTTCTCTGGTCATTCCTGACCAGAGGAAATCCCTCGCTATTAACTGGTAGGTTTTATAAACCCCAAAATGACCAGCTAATGGAGAGTCATGTTGACTATTGAAAATCCATAATTTTATTTCATTGTTGTTGGGTATGACTACTCTACCTTCAAAAACTAATAGACCTGATTCAATACTAAATCTTTTGGCCCCTTGCTTTGAGAGTATTTTATCTTTTAACCCTAAAACAATAACCGTCCTTTGACTGAGCTTTGAGGATTTTGGATAGTGGAATTTGAAAAGATTGAATTGTCATCGAATTAAGTTGATGAGTTGTTAACATTGATTCATTGAAAATTGATTTCACATTTGCTGAGTTTTTGTCAGAAAATGTGTCAACCTAAATATCCTTAGTACTGAGTATTTCTTATGCTTAAAATAAGATAACCTTAAGTATATTAAGCTTATATCTTAAAAATAAGGTTAAAATAATAATATATATTATTTTATTATATATATATATACTTATTATTCTATTATATAGTTTATAATAGTTTAAATAGCTTATCCATGGCCTAATAATACTTATTAAGGTGGTAATGGAGTCATAATATACTTATCTTAAGTGATATGAAGTAATTATTGACATACATAAGCTTATATGTATACATAAATCTCATATTCAGTGAAATATGCAGTATATTATGTATATTTAGGTATATAAGTGGGTTTTGGCCCCTTAATAGCCTATAACCTTTGTTTTTCTGCTTATTTTAGGTCATATGGACGAAATCAGTGGACTCACAATGCCTACAGAAGCATAGACACCTATATCAGGCGCATACACCCAGTTTGGACAACTAAAATTACTTCCTTGGATGGTTATTCATGGATTTATGGGTTGGAAGGATGTTTCTGGGTTAATATGGATGCTTGGGGATGTTATTGGGGGCTCGGACATTTTATTTGTTTCTTTATATGCTTTTAGTTTCATTAAATCTCTTTTTGATTATTTATTTTACCTGTTTCTTTATGGTATCCGCTTTTATCTGGGTTTTCTATTTATGGTATGGATCTGTGTTATTATTAATAGTGATGGAGGGTCCTTACTGGAGGTCTGGGTGTTGAAAATGCTTGAAGTCGACGCCATGGGGAGCTGATGGGCCCTCACAGTGCTGTAATTGCCGGGGATAGCAGTGACATCATCTGGATTGAAGGTCTGTGCACTCCAGTGGATTTGGGTATAAGTCAGGAGGGATTTTGACGGTTTATTATCATCATTCAATTACCAAAATTCAAACAACCACTACAATACAATTATTAACATTCATAAATATATTATAAAGCCATTATAAATTGATATTATCTTTATATAAGCTATAACTATATTTTATTCTTCTATTTTCTACCACTAGCACGCATTTAAATCCAAGTATTGTGAGTTTTATTTGAGTATAACTATTCTATTAGTCTTCCCCTGAGGTTTAAACACTAAATCATTTATCAATAAGTAGTTGTACCATAAAATAATACTATTATATCATACTTATATACTAGACTATACTGACAATTGGGGGTCTTTCCTTATATTTTACTTATTATTTAGTATAAGCCTTGGGACGTGATTTTTACCTTAGTACAGCTAAAAATAAACCAAATATTTGGGTCTGCTACATATTAGTGGGTCATCATAACTCATTGATTGCGGAAAAGAACCCTTAAAATAATTGTACTAATTTTTTATCATAAAAATTAGATATTTACAGTAGTAACTGTACCCAATATAAACCCAATTTCACTTGGTATTTGGACACCAATATAACAACCAATTAAATTGGTATTTGGCTAAAGCTTGGTAAGCTAATTACTCAACCTTATAGAGGTCTAGTTAAACTTATTATTATATTTTTAACAGATTTTTTTGAATTTTTCTTACATTTTATTTAAATAAATAAAGATATAAATTCAGGGTAAGCTCCATTGCTTTTTTATTAGTAATATAATTGCTAATATCTTTTGTCTACTAATTCCATAGAGTTTTTCCTTTTGTAGACGTAAAATATTGTCATTCTGAACAATATGAGTGCTCCCCAGGACAGTGTAAGTGAAAAGCCTGCTTATAATACCAGGTCTAAAACTAACAAAAACTTTCCAGGACATCACCATGGAGGGAAAACAGTACCCCCAGCCAGAAAGCATGAGTATAGAGGAAAAGGACGCCCTCTTAAAAAAGATAACTATAAAAAAGACGTCTTCTCCTCTTCAGGATCAACTGTCCCACCTGGCCAAACAGGTTCTGAAGTTGGAGGAATCAAAATCTCTCATTTTCAAAGAAGTAGAGCAGTTGCAAAACAATTGCAAGGTAGGGTTTCAGCAGATGAATCAGGCAATGGCAGAATTAAAGGGAGGCCAGCCCAGTCAATCAAATCAGCAACCCCCTACCCAAGGAGGGTCCACTCACTCCCAGGAGAAAATCCTGGTAGACAAATGGAAATGGGACTGGTTTCACCAACAGTGGACAAGCCACAGTTGCAACAGGGATCCACCCCCTCATCTGACTTCCTCAGCTCACCCTTACAAGGGAAAAAAGCGCCAAAAATCAGGACTGGCAACCATCCCTTGGTAAGTAACTTACCCTCTCAGATTTGACATAATACTGATAATTACAATATAGGTAATTCTATTGATGTTAAATCTGTACAAAAAATAGAGGAGGATTTAAGAAATTTAGGTTTTAGAGTAGATACACCTGACTTGTCTTTTGTCCACAATAACAGTACTATTTACAATGATAATACAGTTAATCCTCAGTTTCAACCACCTACTAGTGAGATGAGAAGTTCACAGGAGAGTGAGAGAATTGAAAAGGAGGACATGGAATATTTTAACAATAATCCAACTGTCCATAGAATTGTTTCAGCATTGTGGAATAGAATGACTGATTGTGAGGAACAGACAGTTAAGCTCACTAGTGATACAATTTCATCCTTGACATTAAACATTTCTCAATAAGCAACACGTAACAAAGAATTAGAGAAAGAACATTTGTCTCTAACTCTTAAATATGATTCATTGAGTAATAAATATAATGACCTTTCAAATAAATTTTGTGAGTTAGAAAAATTATATGAAACACATTTATTAAAAACTGAATCAAGAACAAAGTTATCTTTTGCCCAGACAAATCAAAGTGTCTCTGAGTTGCTACAAAGATTAACTAAAGTTGAGATTGAAACTGCCAATCTACTGATGAACCAGGATAATCATAAGTATAATCTATATAATAATAATCCTTTCATTGGCAAAAGTGAATCTCATTCCTTCCCTATACCACCACAATTAAAATCATCTAGTGGTAGTGTCAAATCTGAAAATGTAAAAGACAAATCTGTGCAGGAAGAAATACAAGACCATTTATCTAAAGTAAATGAGTTTTTGAATTTACCTAAGATTAGTGAGATAAAATCCAATCAGAAAAACTGGCCTAAGATAGATCAGTACCCAACTTATGATGGGGAAGCCAGCTCTGATTGGCAACATTTTATTCAAAGAATTGACAACTTGAAATTCTCATATAAGTTACCAGATGAAGAGATAACATCAAAATTAATTTCTTTATTTAAGGATGTTGCTTTATTATGGTTTGAAGCTGTCTTAAGTGAGGGTAGAGACTACTCTTGGGCTGAATGGAAACAACTTATTGAAAAACAATTTGAAGGTTCTAAATTCAGGCTTACTTAGCAGAGACTTTATGAGAAGACTACATATCCGTTGAATGGTGACAAACCTATGGTATTTTTAATGAATTTAAACAAAATATTAAAAGCCATTGAGCCTCATATGGATTTTAACTTATGGAAAGATAAGATAATATACAAATTACCTATATCTGTCAGAGACATTGTTGTAGCTAGAACATTAAATGTTACTGAATATTCTGACTTTATTAATATTTGCAATGAAATATTATTAAACCATAAATATGAATCAAGGTATTCCACTTATAAGCAAAATGTTGAACCTGTAAAAACTCAGAATTCAAAAACCTTCAGGAGAAGCAGAAAAAACCTACTGCACCTGTAGTACCTAAAAAGTATGAAACAAATATTTGTTATAAGTGTAACAAACCTTGGGTTAAAGGTCACAAATGTGAGGAAAACATAAATATTGTTGAAAATCAACATGAATCTGAAAATGAAGTAGAAAAGAGTAATGATTCAAGTGATTATGACAGTAATATCTCATATAGTGATGAAAATGAAGTCTGTATGTTGGAAGATGATTTGTCCATCTTTTACAATCCAATATTAAATATAGACTTAAATGAATCTTTAATGAATTTTGAGGATGTTAAAATCATTAAGGATATATAAGAAGATATTGTGCTTTTGGTCTTAATTTTAAAGACAATGACAAATTCACGCATGATTGGGTAACCCTTATCCCAGGTTTAGAATTTGCATATAGTAGTACAGTACATTCTGTCACTGGCAAAAAGCCATTTGAGTTATGGTTGGGTTATGTACCTAATACCCCTGCTAAAACTCTTAATAAGTTACCTAGATTTTATATTCATCCAGGTACTAAATCTTTTCTTCAGATGCAGGAATTATGCAGAAAACATGCTCAAGAATGTATAAATAAGGCTTTTGAGTATGAAAAGAAAAGATGGGATAAAGCCCATAAAGAACAAATGTTCAAAGAGGGTGATGAAGTCCTTATTTCAACGCTAAATTTCAATTTAAATGGTAATGTTAAATTGAACGATCCATTCATTGGACCATTTGTAGTTAAAAAGATGGTTGGTAATAATGCTGTTGAGGTTATTCTATATGCACCATATGATAGAAAACATCCAGTATTTCCTATTTCTCTTATAAAACCATACCATTCTAATAATACTGCTCTATTTCTATGAAGATCAGGAAGACATAAACAGCAACCTGAAGAAATAGTGGAAAAGGCAGAAATTGAAAAGATACTTAAAAAGAGACACCTTACTAAAGAAAAGGGAGTTGAGTATCTATTAAGATTTAAAAATAAATCAAGTGAATATGACCAGTGGATTCCAGATAATGAAATCTCTGATCTTAAAAATCTCTTGAAAAAATTTGAATCTAAATAATACTGTTCATTCAGTATATGTATTTTAAAAATTATTTTCTTTATTTTATTATTTCACTCCTTAGTTTTAATTAAAATGTCTTAACATTTTTTTTTATTGTTTTTTTTGGGGTGAGGGAGTGTCAGCCTAAATATCCTTAGGACTGAGTATTTCTTATGCTTAAAATAAGATAACCTTAAGTATATTAAGCTTATATCTTAAAAATAAGGTTAAAATAATAATATATATTATTTTATTATATATATATATAATTATTATTCTTTTATATAATTTATAATAGTTTAAATAGCTTATCCATGGCCTAATAATACTTATTAAGGTGGTAATGGAGTCATAATATACTTATCTTAAGTGATATGAAGTAATTATTGACATACATAAGCTTATATGTATACATAAATCTCATATTCAGTGAAATATGCAGTATATTATGTATATTTAGGTATATAAGTGGGTTTTAGCCCCTTAATAGCCTATAACCTTTGTTTTTCTGCTTATTTTAGGTCATATGGACGAAATCAGTGGACTCACAACGCCTACAGAAGCATAGACACCTATATCAGGGGCATACACCCAGTTTGGACAACTAAAATTACTTCCTTGGATGGTTATTCAGGGATTTATGGGTTGGAAGGATGTTTCTGGGTTAATATGGATGCTTGGGGATGTTATTGGGGGCTCGGACATTTTATTTGTTTCTTTATATGCTTTTAGTTTCATTAAATCTCTTTTTGATTATTTATTTTACCTGTTTCTTTATGGTATCCGCTTTTATCTGGGTTTTCTATTTATGGTATGGATCTGTGTTATTATTAATAGTGATGGAGGGTCCTTACTGGAGGTCTGGGTTTTGAAACTGCTTGAAGTGGACGCCATGGGGAGGTGATGGGCCCTCACAGTGCTGTAATTGCTGGGGATAGCAGTGACATCATCTGGATTGAAGGTCTGTGCACTCCAGTGGATTTGGGTATAAGTAAGGAGGGATTTTGACGGTTTATTATCATCATTCAATTACTAAAATTCAAACAACCACTAAAATACAATTATTAACATTCAGAAATATATTATAAATCCAATATAAATTGATATTATCTTTATATAAGCTATAACTATATTTTATTCTTCTATTTTCCACCACTATCACACATTTAAATCCAAGTATTGTGAGGTTTATTTGAGTATAACTATTCTATTAGTCTTCCCCTGAGCTTTAAACACTAAATCATTTATCAATAAGTAGTTGGACCATAAAATATTACTATTATATCATACTTATATACTAGAATATACTGACAAAATGTGTCCCCCGCTGTGGGTAAACGTCATCCTGACATGACAACATGTCTGGAACAATGCAGTTCTTACCTGGGTGATAGGAAATAAAAAAGGAAATTCAGACAGAAATTCAGCCCACCTGGCTTGAGGCCTGGTTAACTCTTTGGAAGACATAAAGTATTTCAAATCATTATGGTCAGTTAGAATTTGAAAAGGACTATCTAGGCTGAGAAGAAAAGAGCGCCATTTTTTAAGACAATGAATAATAGCTAAAAGCTCTTTGTCATGAATTTCATAATTTAATTCTGCTGAAATGAGTTTGCGCGACTCAAAAGCAACAGGATGAAACAATTTTGTTTCAGGATTTAATTGAGAAATGACCCCTGCAATAGCATAATTGCTAGAGTCTGTCTCAACTATTGTCAAAGCAGAAGGATCAAAGTGACAAAGAATTGGAGCTGTGGTAAATGCAGCCTTCAATGCTTTGAATTCCTTTTGTGCTGTAGGAGCAAAAACAAAAGGAATATATTTTCTAAGAAGAGAAGTAAGATTGGAAATAGTTTTAGAGTAATCTTTAATAAATATTCTATAGAAATTTGAAAAACCCAAAAATCCTTGGAGGGATTTAACGTTTTTGGGCTCAGGCCATTCCAGGACTTTTTGGACCTTTTTGTTGTCCATGACTAAATCATCAGTAGATAACGTAAAACACAAAAAATCGATTGATTTAAGATGGAATTTGCATTTATTGTGCTTGGCGTAGAGACCGTGATCTAAAAGTGGTTTAGAACCTGTTGAACATGATGGATATGTTCAGCCAGTGTCTTTGAGAAAATTAAAATATCATCTAAATAGACGACAATAAATTGTTCGAAAACATCTTGAAAGATGACATTGACAAAAGTTTGAAAAGTTGATGGTGCCTTGCACAATCCAAAAGGCATAACTAAATATTCAAAGCTACCAAATCTAGTGCGCATTGCAGTCAGTGGTTCATGACCTTCCACAATGTGAATAAGATTGTTAGCGCCTCTAAGATCAATTTTAGAAAAAAATTAGCACCATTAAAAAGGGTAAGAAGCAATGACATAGGAGAAACAGGATATGCATTCTTCTTAGTGACTGTGTTCAGCGTTCTATAGTCAACACACAACCTAAGGCTACCATCCTTTTTCTTTACAAAAAGAAAAGGGGAGCCGGTTGGAGATTTACTGGCTCTGATGAAACCTTTGGCTACATTCTCTGCAATGTAGTCTTGAAGTACTTGAGATTTGTCCTTCAACAAAGAATAGACAGGACCTATTAACTCTATTTGATGTTTGTAGGGTCGATGAAGTGGTAACTTTTCGGCCCTGCGGATTGAGAAAACATTGAGGAAATCACGATAAATTTCCGGTAGAGTTGATTTAATGGCTTCAACGTTGATTTGGTCATCCTCATCATCTTCAAGAGAATCTGTCAAGGAAAGACAAGAATTGAGAGAGCATAATTCATTTACTTCAAGGCAATTTAAATCCTCTTTGAGTGAAGTCATTGAGCTAGAAGGGTTAGCCAATTGCTCATTTAGAGAAAGATCAGATGCTTGCAAGTCATCTGGCTGAGATTTGACCTCTAGCAGGAAATTGTCAGGTGGGTTGTTAAACTTCCAATTGACCTGCATTGAAGAATCAGAAATATACTTAGTGCATGGGGTGATCAATCCCTGGGACCAATCAATTTCAGGATTCCAATGCATTAAAAAGTCATGGCCAAGAATGTTATCGTCCATCCTTGGGGCGTGCAAGACTAATAATTCACACTCGAAGGGGGGAAAGTTTGGAATGTTGAAAACCCATAAAACTTTCTTACTTACCCAATATTTGGGTTCCTCTGATTCGACCAAGTAAATTTGAGTTCGGTCGATATCTGTAAATGTCAGTTATAACTTCTCAGCAAAAGATAAACTAACAAAAGAAATTGAAGCTCCAGAGTCTATAAGACAACTGAAGGGGGTATCCTCCTTAAAAATAATGAATCTCAAGCGGTTTAAGGTAACTCCAGTCCTTAAGACATGGAGGTGCTGTGCACTGGGCAAGATAAGATAGTTTGCTTTGCACACAAGTAAACTATCTACTAGTTTTTTGACTTTGAACTAGTACCTTCTCTTTCCTTCAACTTTACACAATCTTCCAGCTTGTGCTTACCCCCACAATACATACATAGCCCATTATCTGCTCTTCTCTTCCTCTCAGCTTCTTTAAGTTCCCCTTTAGGATCCAGTACTTTGCTGATATTGCCTGGGATGGAGCTTTTAGGTAAATGTTTGTCCTTTCCCTTATTGGGTTTGGATTGAGTTGTCGGTGGGGGTGAAAAAGGTCCCAATTTAAAATTTAGGCCTTGAGATTTGTTGGCGTATCAACGATGTTGTAGTTGTCCTTGGTAAACGCCGTTGAGTTTGAGGGTTTGATCCATTAAATCCGTTAGAGTAGTCATCTTCTGACAGTGAAGATTTTACTGATCCAGAATCCTCAAAGGAAGTCCTTTTTTGAAATGATACTTGAGGGCAGAATCATTCCAACCTACCTGAGTTTGAAGTACTCTGAGATTTGAGATGTATTTAGAGGCTTTACCATTATCACTCATGCAAAGAAAATCAAGTTCAATTTCTGCATTTTCAGTTTCATTAGGGTCACCGAACAATGTGAAGAGTTGGTCCTCAAACTTTTCCTAGTTATTAATAAGTAAGTGGGTTTCCGTCAAAGAGAGCATGAGAAGATAAGGTTTGAACCATTTTGCTGCTTTTCCGGCTAGGTATGAAGAAGTGTAAATAACCTTTGATTGGTCGTTATTGAAGGTTGGAGGGTCATTATGGAAAAGCAGTTTGCAGGTTTGCAAGAAGGGCCGCAATCTGTCTGGATTTTCTCCATCTAATTTATCAGGAGATTTAATGGAAGGAGTTTTCAATTTAGATCCCTCTGAAGACGTTGAATTGGAGAGGGTTTTCATGAAAAGTCTCATGAAGTCCTCCAGCGAGTTAGATGGTCCAGGTTCCAAAGGTTGACCAGAAGGATGAGTAGCAGGGGAGGATGGTGCCTCATGCATCGTATCCTCTCCTTCTTCTTCCTGGCTAGAGTAATCAAAATCCTGAGGGATGTCTTGTACAGATTGGACAGAATGTCCCCGTTCCCTAATGTTGAGAGGTTCCAAGAAGTGAGTGCGGGAAACAGGCCGTGTAGCTGTTGGCCTGCCTCTGACACGAGCTCTATTAGTAGCGCCCGTAGGAGGAGTGCGTTTAACAGGTGCCATTTTAAGAATTTAGAAAACACCTGAAAAGGGATGTAGTAGTGCAATGAATGAGAGCTACGGAGAATTAAATTATACTGTCACCGGACGACCTAAGCACAAGGTCGAGGGTGTTCCTGGAAGTGAGATGGAGGGAGGAGTTTAGAAACTTCTTTGATGCACAGAGGAAATGTTTGAGGAAGTGATTTGAAGATGACTCAAAGAAAGAGCTACTGCTTTGAGATATTTTTGAGAAGAAGTCTAATATAATTTAAAGGTAATATTAAAATTCTTAAAATCTCACAAAGGGTTGGAAACTCAATAATCAAAGATTTAGGATTTAGAAATGATTACTGAGAAAATAAGGAAAGATACAATAATAATGATTTAACTTAAAGCTTTACCACTATTAACTATATAAACGTTTTTTAATTTAATTCTAAAGAAAGTCGAACCAAAACCCAACCCCTTTTATATCCTTTACTCCTCCTTGCATTGATCTCATACCCATCCACTATTCCGCACACCACAGACCATTAAAAAATACACCCATTACACCTGGACCCTCCTCACTAACATCCCTCAACCCTTTAATCCTCCACTAACCATTTCGTCCATGCTCACTACCCCTTTTAATAATTCACAGACATTTTAATAAAACTTTTAGCGTACTATTACATTGACTATTGCGCTGTGCGTTGCTTATTGAGGAAAAGACTGAGACACACTATTGAGAGATTGAATAATTTAGATTTAGAGTTTAGACTAGCGCGGTTGAATAGTGAGTACACAAAGGAAAGTCGCAGTTGCTATGTAGAATTGCTTTCTGCGCTTTGAGTATGGATTTAGACCTCTGTGTTATTGATATAATGAGCTTCTTTTGCCTCAAGTGTCACATGGCGCATGACAATATGGTTATAATACATATATATATAATCATTACACTTTTATATGACTTATATTACTTTCAATAGCTTATTAATAGAATAATAATACTTCTTAAGATGTTAATGAGTCATAATATACTTATCATAAGTTATATTAAGTGAATAGAGACATACATAAGCTTATATGTATACATAAACATCATATTCAGTGTAATATGTAGTTATATTATGTATATTTAGGGCTATAAGTGGGTTTTAACCTCTAAATAGCCTATAACCTTTACTTTTCTGCTTATTTTAGGTCTTATGGATGTATTCAGTGGACTCAAAACACCTAAACAAGCATATACAACATTTTAAGGCACATATACCCAGTTTGGACATTTAATCTGCTTCATTTGATGGATTTTCACAGATTTATGGGTTGGGATACCATGAGTGGGTTAATATTGATGCTTGGAGATGTTATTGGGTGCTAGGAAAGCTAATTTTGTTACTTTATATGCTTTGGGTATCATTATATACTCTTTGGATGAGTTATTTTACCTGTTTCTTTATGGTATCTGCTTTTATCTGTTTATTCTGTTTATGGTATGGTTCAGTAGTATCTTCAATTGTGATGGACAGGCCTTACTGGAGGTCTTGGTGTTAGAACTGCTTGAATTGGATGCCATGGGGAGGTGATGGGCCCTCAAAGTGCTGTAACTGTCGGGGATAGCAGTGACATCATCTGGATTGAAGGTCTGTGCACTCCAGTGGGTTTTGGTATAAGGAAGGGAGGATTTGACGGGTATTAGACATCATTTACTTACTACACATCAAATAAACACTATCTTAAAGTTATTATCATATATCAATGGATTATATAGCATTTATGAATTGATATTATCTTTATATAAGCTATAACTTTATCTTATTTATCTATTTTCTACCACTAGCATGCATAAAATCCAAGTATTGTGTGTTTAAATTGAGAATAACTATTTTATTACTCTTCCCCTTAGATTTAATAACTAAATCATTTATCAATAAGTAGTAGGACCATTAATATATACATAATAAATCATACTTAGATACTATCATACACTGACAACACTTCTACCAAAAAATAATTACATTCCAGAATATTTCTCCACCATAAAATGTTTTATCATTCAAATTTAAATACCACACAATATGGGGGGTTGACTTTCTTGAAATTCCGCAACCTTGATCCCTAATTCATATCTTTTTCAGCACAACTTGAGGTGGTGATGAAACAATCATGAAGAAATATTGAATTTACTTTCAAAACACCTTGAAACTGATTTGAACCTTCATTGAACCACAGTGATTAATAGTTCAAAAAATATTCACAGCAGAACAAAGTGTGCACTTGATGCCTACTGCTTTTTTTGCTTCCTGAAATAATTCCTGGTAGAATTCCAAGTGGGACTTCCATCTGATACATCCCTCCCCTAATTCTCCCTTATATTTAATCTGCCTTTCTATCCTACCCCCCTTATCTCATTGTTAGACTTTCCATTTACTTACCCTTTCTACTCTATCCCTTCCTTTTACAGTGAGAAAACAACTCTCCTCTCCTTCCACCCCTCTCCCTTTTCTTCTCTTTATTTCTTACACCTCCCCCAGAACCTCACTCACCTTCCCCAGCCCACTGTCATTATTGAGTTTTATTTCACTTTGTATTTTATTTCTTTTTTCATGTTTCTTCCCTACAAATATCTTCCTTTCTCAACACTTGGCCACATTTTTTTGGTAAACACAAGCAACTCAAATTCTGAAATATGTATTTAGTTAAATTATTTACCACTTGGAATGGGTTATAATTCCTCAAGATTTTATTCCTTGTTATTTCTAATTTATACATATTAATTATTCTCATGTTTATCAAAAGTTGGCTACTTCCCAAGCCCTTTCATGCCTCCACAGCACTTTTTTCACCTCTCCCATCTCATCACTCACCTCACCCAGAAAAATTGAGGGACTAGGGAAGGTGAGAGAGGGGCTTTATAAAGCTGGGAGAAGCTATAAAGGCCCCTTATCCACTTTGGAAAGGCTGGCAAAGGTGGGCAAGGGTCTTTAAAGGGCTAGGAGAGGTGATAAAAGCCTCTCACCTACTACTTCGAGCCCTATTTAGTCTTTACAGCACCTTGCTCACGTCTCAAGCCAAATTAAGGGACTGGGGAGGCAGGGGGAGGTGAGTGAGGGGCTTTAAAAGTCTGGGGAGGCTGGGGGAGATGAGTGAAGGGCTGGAAAGTGCTTGCAAAGGTGATAAAGGGATAGGGGAGGTAAGAAAGAGCTGGGGGATGTGGACAATAGACTTGGGAGGTGAGTAATATTTTGAGAATGTGAGAGAAGGGCTGGTGAGGGCTAATGTAGGTGATTGGGGTGAGTGAGGGGAATGGGAGGTTTCAAAGGGGTGGAGTTGTGGTAAAAGTGAAAATAGAGTGGAGAGGAGTAGTGAGGAGGGATTAAACTTAGATTTTGAAGGTTAAAGGGTGTAGAAAATGCATCAGGAAGGCAATAAAAGGGTGGGGAGTGGTAATAGAATTAACAGAAATGAAAATTCAGAAAAAGTTTTGTGGAGAGATTGAGAGGTTGTTTATTGAGGTAGTAAAAAATGGAGAGTGAACTTTGTTCTTTGGGTAAACATCAGATTCCTACCCCTCAATCTAGAGCTCTATTCTGCCAATATTGAAAATGATTGATAAATATTTTTTTTGATATTTTTGAACTTAAACCTATAGTTTATATGTCTTTATTTTATATTTTTGATTTACAACTCACTTTAAGACTAAGAAAGTAATGTAGTAAGATAATTAGTAATGAAATACTAGTTTGCTTTTTTACACAAGAACTCAGAGAATGTTTCTGATAACTACACATGATATAATTAAATAATAAAATGGGAAAATTGTAGCAAAAAGTTGAAAACTAGAACAAAGCATTTTAAGAAATTTCAAACTATTGAACTTATGTTTTTTATGAGTTTATTTTATTTATTTTTAAATGTAATAGTAAAATATGTTGGTTAAATTAAAAATAGCTTTGAATTAATTTAAATAATTTAAGTAAAGGTTGAAGAAAAGATTTATCTACATATATAACCATTTAGGTTGATTTCTTGTTTTGTGATTGCTATATATAACTGGATAATTGACTGTAATAACTGAAAATTTACAAAATTTCAATAATTTATCTACCTCTATATATTTATGATAATCTATTCAGTAACAGAAAAAACTTTCTGAGTCCTTTCTTTTACTAATTTTTTTCATTTCAATGACTTTATACATTTTCAAAAATATTATTTATCTTGCTTTTGGTGGAACTTAGATTGAACTCTCAATGCAATCTTGTTTCCAAGTGTGGTTCAAGTTAATTTAAGCCATGAAAAAATTTATACTTTTTTATAAGTTTTATTGAATAATTTTAAATATAAAAATAATTATATTTTTATATCAAAATATTTTTATTAAATACCTTTAAGTTCTGAAAATAAGTACAAATTAAGAATCATTTTTAGAAAATATTATATCAGAAATAGTTTTAAGTTGATTATATATTATTATGATATTATTTCTTTCAAAAAAACAGATTAAGAAACTACCTAAAAAATCAATTTTATACAAATATATTATATAAAAAAGATATCAGTTCTTCTGCTTATATTTGAAGTACTTCAAAAAAAACATTATTTTTGCCTTAGTTACACATTATATAGAGTATTCAGAGCATCATCTTAATTTTTTATACTTATACTTGTAAGTTGAAGGTAAGCCTCACAGTTTAAAATTGGTCAATTTGTAATAAAAATTAAGTAAATATCTTTTAAATCAATATATATTTTTATAAAAAGCCATATTTAATTTTTATGTTTTATTTTAAATCTTTTATGAAGGTTTGAAATTTTGCTATTTAAATTAATTTTTTAACAATATTATTATTCCAGTATTGCTTTGTGATAAGGCCAATTTCAAGAAATTTTTAAAATTCTTCTGTTTAAATAAAATATCATAGGGATTGTATTTCATACACTTAGAAATTGAATGGAAACATCATATAAGATCTACCAATCAGCATTAATATCATAATTCCAAGTACTTACTGATGAATCTTGAACCCATATAATTAATTTTACAATTGTGTGTAAGTGTTCAGTTGTGAACTACTCCTATCAAAACTTTAATTCTAATGACCAAAAAAGTGTACCTGTAATGTTTCATTTAATTTATTTTTCAAAACCATAGAATTCATGTATCTTTTCTTTTCATTTAAAACATGGAATAATATTTTTTTTAATCAAAAGATGATTGACTTTACAGCTGCTATTCTCCATGGGTATAATCTAAAGTACCTATTGTGTCTTTTTAAAAAAATGAATATCACATAATAGTTTTTCAATTTAAAACTGATAGAATTATGAAAAATTACCACTTTTACCTATTCAATTCAGCTCTTGAACAATAATACAATTAAAATATTTACCTAAACACATTTTTTAACATGAGAACACTTTGCAAATTATATGGTGCTTATTCCCAGGTTGAAACTTAAATTATCCCACAATAGAGCATTGAAGTAAAATCAAGCAATAAAATTAAATTTTAAATAAATTTCTACTACATTGTTTTTCTTATCTTTTAATTTTTACATCTAGCTTGAATTTTGGTCTTTCATATGGAAAATTCACTAAGTAGTGATTAATTATTTCAACTCATGAGATTACTCTAACAAATAACCATATTTACTTGAAAGTTGGATTAAATACATCATGAAGAGTTCCAGAATATCATATATGTATTACATTGAATAAATTTATATTGCCAAAATTGTTAGTAGTTGAATATTCAATAGAAAAAAGTAGAGCAAAAAGATATTTCCTCTTAATTTTAGTCATCTTCTTGCATACAAAAATGTAAAAAACTGGATTAAAATTCACTGGTATAAGAATTACACTTCTTTCTAGACATATAATTAAACAATTTATTAATAATTAGTGCTTAGTGTAAAGAAGCTATTAGAGGAGTGAATGAAACAGAAATTAGGAAAACATATTTTTATCTTTTATTTTTTTTAATTATGAGTCATTTCAAAGTGTTCTAGAATAAAAACTTGAGAATTTTGATGGTTCAATATGTTTCTTAAATAGATCCATTAAATTGAGAATAATTATATTTCATAATCAGAAATAATAAAAGTACAAAAAAAAAATCAGGTAATATGGTTTAAATTAAAAATTAAAAGCTTCAAATTCTTGGTTAAAAGGAGTTATCAATAATAAGAACCACTGATCTTATTTTATATTTTTTCAAAAAAAAAAAAAAAAAAGAATAAAATCATTACAGAGGTTAAAAGTGATGTTTTTGAAATAAATAGTATAATTTTCAGTCTTTTTAATGATCAAGTGAAATTCAAAATGAAAATGAAAATGAGTTTTATGAAAAAAATTTGGTGAATGGATCAAATTATAAATCTTCCCTTGTTATTATTTCTATAAATTATTCATTAAAATTTCACTATTATTCCAGAACAGACTCATATATTTTTGGTTAAGAGCTCAAGATGAGTTCAAAGTAAAGTTCAGTCTGAGTCAAGTCTTAGTTTAGTCTGAGTCCAGTCTGAGTTCCATCTGACTTCAAGTTGAGGACTTTCTAGCAAGTCCCCCCCAAATATTGCGTGGTGAAAGATTGTATTTTAAAATGATGTCATAAGTTAATACTCTTTGCAGAGTGAATATTGTAAACAATAGTAGGTAGTTTACTCTCATTTCAGAGTTATTCATTGCTTTGATAAATAATAGTTTACCCTCATTTTTGAGTTACACTTTGGCACATCCAGTGCCCCTAGGATAAAACCACTTGACTTGGTCAGAAGCTACCCTCTTTTTTAACTCCACACCATCCAACTCCTTTAAAACATATGAACCTCCAGAAACTTGTTCCTTTAATATGTAAGGTCCATTCCACCTATCAGAAAACATTTTCCCCCATTGACTCTCCAAACTCTTATTATACACCAAAACCATATCTCCAGTTCTTTAAGGCTTCCTTAATCTATGAGCCAACCAATTATCCTAATATCTTACCAACTGATTTCAAATTTACATCATTTTTGAATAGGCCTTTTCTAAAGTTTCTTCTTTCTTTTCTAACTGAACCATTCTTTCATATAAAAATTATTCAGTAGTTTTGACTGTATCCCAAGCTACTCCAAGATATGATTCATCCTCTAGATCATCTGGTAAGACTGCTTTCTGTCCAAAAACTAGTTTTTAAGATGAATATCCATTTGTCCTTTTGGAAGTGATTCTGTCATTAAAAAAACTAATGGTAAATAGTACCTCCACTTTTCAGCACTTGTTCAACACATCTTAACCAAATCATCCTTAATAACTTGATGCCCCCTTTCTACCATTCCTTCAGCTTCAGGATAATATGGGCTTACTACCCCAACCTTTTATCCAACTTTCGATACAGCCTCCCTAAATTCTGTCCCAAATTAAGGACCTTCATCAAATGTCACCAACTTCATCACTCTTTACCTATATACCTAATTTTTCAATAAAAAATATACTACATTCTTGGCATTAAAATTAGAAAGAGTTGCTACCTCTACCTATCCAGATAAATTATCTCTGACTACAATTTGATATTTATATCTTCTCTCATTAATATGAACAGAAACAAAACTAAACTACCTTAAAAGAGTGTTTTCAATGGTTGCATATCCAGGCTCATTTGACCTTAAATAACTTATTCTTTGACACTCATCACATGACTGAACCCATTTTTTAACATTCAACTTCATTCCAGGGCACCAGAATATATCAGCAAGTTTTTTATAAGATTCCCCAACTCCTCTATTCCCTAGATCTTCTTGAAGTGATTTCATAACCAACTCTTGCCATTTTCTCTAAGTAACAACTACTTGATGATTTGGATACCTCATCATCATCAATCTTCCACCAGATAGATAAAATGCCAGTGAATTTTTTTTGATAGCCACCCATTCATCATTATCACAATTATCTAGCCTTTCTAATGTTAATAAATATTTAACCATTTTAAAATAAAATTCTGTGTGTCCCCAGACTTCATCTTTAAATTCCATTAATATCACACCTTTTGGCACTTCCCTATCACCAAAATCACCTGCACATGAATGAGCCAATAACTTTAAACCTTGAATTTTCTTTTATCATAAAATATTTTTGAATTTTCAACTTTTGAGCCTTCCAACCTTTCATATCCAAATTCTCTTCTATCCCTTTTTTACTCTTTTCAACATCACCAGCCTTATCTTTTTCCAGCCTCCATTTAACCAAATTTTTACAAACACCCAGCCTCTCTTTAACCAAGTTTTCTAAAATTCCAACATATACACCATTCATTAATTTTCTACTATCCCATACTACTTCACCATCCTCATCATAATACGCCAAAACATCTCCAATCTCATTTTTACTAAATTCATCTACACCAGCATCGAAATCCCCAAGCAAATAATTTACCAAATTTTTATTATTTTCCAGTTTTTCCTCATGCTTGGTGTCCTCATTATCTACACTTATTAAGCCAGTCAGTTTGACCTCAGGGGGGAGGTAAGGAAAATTGTCAGCACCTTTTTTTCTGGCCTTGATAACAGGTATATCTTTGTCAAATTTTTCTGAGTCTGAATCCTCTTCTGTAGTTGGCTTTCTTGATACCCCATCTGGCATATTGAATGTCTTTTCAGGTATATGAACTAAATCAAAGGAAAAATGTAGTATAAAAGCTACCCATCTGGTCATGGGTGTGTTTGGTATACTAGGAGAATCAATCATTTGAATCAAAGATTTTGTGTCCACCTGTAATTCAAAGTTTTGTCCCCATAAAACATTTTGAGACTTCTTTAAAAAAAATTCCCCCCACAAAATTCCAATTTTGGCTTTGAATATCTTGATTCCACCTCAGTAAAACCTACAGATTCATATCTGACTTTTCTGATGTAACCAGCTTTATCCATTTGGGAAAGAACAGCCCCAGAAGCTACCTGACTAGAGTCAAATTCCTAATAAATCTTTCTGCATCTTTTTCCTAATCCAACTTATGCAGGAAAATATCCTCCCCAACAACCTTCTTCAATTTCACAAACACTGCTTCACACTCTTCATCCCACTCCCAATCAGCATCCTTCCTATTTGACCTTCTCAACAGAGCATCCAATTAAGAAAAGTCCTTAATAAACATTCTAATGTAAACACATACGCCTAAAAACCACAATACTTTGGTTGTATTCTTGGGTCTTGGCCAGGACTGATTTTTATTTACTTTATTCTTTGAAATATTCCTACCCTCTCTACATACCACATGACCTAGAACTTCTAAGGCTGGAACAAATCAAGCAAACATTGATCCAGAAATAATTAAACCAGCCTCTTCAATCCTAAAATAATCCTCTCCAAAACAACAGCATATTCCCAGTTAATTTTTTGTATCCTTGGATTCTTCTTCAACACCTCATTATCAAAATCTGTTAAAGAACCTTTAATTTCACTGTCATCAATAAATATACCTATGTATTGTAGAATTTCATCTTTAATAAACCTGGAAATCTGAGCTTGATAAACAGCAACTGAGTTTGTTGCACCTTGAGATAATCTTGTTAACTTTAAATGACAAAGTGGTGTTTCAAAAGTAGTGAAAGATCTAGAATCAGGATTTAATTCTCTCTCATAATATCCCCCAGTAATATTTCACAAACCATAACACACTCTTCTAGAAAATGCCTCCACAAACTCTTCTGAACTAGGTGGTATTCCAACATCTTTTATCGTAACCCTATTTAATTCCCTAATGTCATGAGCTACCCTGAGCTTGCCATTAGGTTTCTTGATACAGAAAACTGGACTTGAATAGCTTGATGATGACTGTTCATATATCCCAGTTTGAATTTGTTCTCTAATGACTTCTATATAATCATCTTTTAAAGCCACAGGTAAAGGAATCTGTTTTTGTTTCCATGGATCATGACAACAAATAAAATCTTGTAAGGCTCCTCATAAGAATTCTTTATCACACCTCTCTCCTATTTAACAAAAGCAACGGCCTTCTCCCTCTTAACCATCACATCCAACAACAACTTCTTCTTTTTCTCTGTCAACAAATCTTCAGGTCCAAAGCTCACAACACCCAATCTCTCTAAAGTGATACAAGAAGTTTCCAAAAAATCAGGAAGATTCTTGACTAAAGGACATTCATTAGGATCTTTTAATAAAGCCAGTTTCTTCAAAGGTGCGCTTAATTTAGCAAGTAGTAGTTTATTAATTGTTTTGACTTTCTTTGCTACCTTCTTATATTTTGCTGCATCTATGTCCACTTTTTTTGAGGAATTTGATCTCTTCTTGTTCCACCATAAAATATATTTTCAACAAACTTTTCTTCCTTATCAGAATCGGAAACAAAATAAGATAAAACATAATATTTACTATTTAATAACTCTTTACCCCCTATTCCTTTGTCTAAGTTATCATCAAATTTTCCAATACCATTTCCACCATTTTTCATCACAAAATCCCCAGTAAATAAAGTTGGATGTTTGAGAGGACAGAAATAGAATCATCACAAATTTAATTTATTTTGTGAATGAATTACACTATATTTCTTAATTGATTTTGATACATAATTTTAGTTTATCCTCCTGCTGGAGGCCATAAAATAATCCATCACTAATATCACTTTAATTAACCAAGTTCCCTTTACAGCTTTTATCCAACATATTAAGTTCCATCTTTCCCTTTGATCCATTTTTAAATTTTATAGAATAATTTGATAATGATGATAAAAATATAGAAAAATTTAACACATAATTTAATTCCAATGAAATATCAACAGAAAATAATTGAGAATTCACTTGAATTATCTCCAAGTGAGCTGACCCATTTCAATCTGGGATCTCCTCTTGAGTAGAGATTGAAAAATAAGAGCAATCAGCCCCTAATACCCCAAAAAATGAGGGTATTCATACCTATTTTTTTTAATAAATTCCCCAGAAGCTGAATTTTTGATTTTCCTATTCTTGGTGCATAAATAACACTGGAACATAGTGGTAAGGCCAGGCCTAGTTTCTTAGCCATCATCTCCTGGATGTGCTAACCATAATTAAATGCTTCTCATATTGTTACCAGAAGTCTCTAAACTAATTACCATTCAACTCTGATAACCAATCATAGCTTCAAAGTCCATTAAAAATTGCCCACCAGGAACCTTTTTCACAGACCCCCTGGCCACATAAAAGTGCATTCTACTAACAGATACACCAATACATAACTAGACATGCTCTTCTGTACCCATTAGTTCAGTTTCACTCCCACCTATGCCTCTCAAATTACCACCAGTACCAGTTTTAATTGGAAAGCTTATTATTGTTGCTTGCTCCAACAAAATTAAGTTTATTTAAGACCCAGAAGCTACCAGGGCCTTTACCTATTTACCATTTAACATCACAATTTAATACCCTAAAGGAGCGTAAAAATGAGGTTCCAAATTTTTACATATATATTCCACCTATCCAACAGATAATTTTCTCCTTTTCAGATGCTTCTTCTGCTTTTCCACAAGGGCAGGACTAATTGTAAATAATTTTCCTAAAGATAGAGGAATCTATAGTTTATTCACTCTACCTGTCAGTGTATCTAGTATTTAAGTATGATATAATAGTATTTATTTATGGTCCTACTACTTATTAATAAATGATTTAGTGATTAAACCTCAGTGGAAGACTAATAAAATAGTTATACTCAAATAAAACTCACAATACTTGGATTTAAATGTGTGCTAGTGGTGGAAAATAGATGAATATAATGTAGTTATAGCTTATATAAAGATAATATCAAATTATAATGGCTTTATAATATATTTATAAATGCTAATAATTGTGTTGTAATGTTTATTTGAATTGTTGTAAGTGAATGATGTCTAATAACCATCAAAATCCCCCCTTACTTATACCAAAATCCACTGGAGTGCACAGACCTTCAATCCAGATGATGTCACTGCTATCCCCGGCAATTACAGCACTGTGAGGGCCCATCACCTCCCCATGGCGTCCACTTGAAGCAGATACAACACTCAGACCTTCAGTAAGGACCCTCCATCACAATTAATGATAACACAGACCTATACCATAAATAGAAAATCCAGATAAAAGCAGATACCATAAAGAAACAGGTAAAATAACTCATCCAAAGAGAATATAATGAAACCCAAAGCATATAAAGGAAAAAATGAAATGTCCAAGCCCCCAATAACATCCCCAAGCATCCATATTAACCCAGAAATGACCTCCCAACCCATAAATTCGTGAATATCCATTCAAGGAAGCAGATTAAGTTGTCCAGACTGAGTGTATGCGTCTGAAATAGATGTTTATGCTTCTTTAGCCGTCGTGAGTCCACTGGATACGTCCATATGACCTAAAATAAGCAGAAAAACAAAGGTTATAGGCTATTAAGAGGCTAAAACCCACTTATATACCTATATATACATAATATACTGCATATTGCACTGAATATGAGATTTATGTATACATATAAGCTTATTTATGTCAATAATTACTTAATATAACTTAAGATAAGTATATTATGACTACATTAACACCTTAATAAGTATTTTTAGGCTATGGATAAGCTATTCAAACTACTATAATTTATATAATAGAGGAATAATTATATATATATGTAATATAATCATATATATTATTGTTTTAACCTTATTTTTAAGATATAAGCTTTATTTACTTAAGGTTATCTTATTTTAAGTATAAGAAATACTCAGTCCTAGGGATATCTAGGCTGACACTACCTAAAACTGTCTCCATAGAAATTTCTTGACCATATACTACTGGCTGTTCATATTGAAGTTTATTTTTATAACCTTGTACCTGGACACCTCTTGAGGACCCACATTTCCATCTTCTCCCCCCATAATTTCATCTTCATCTACAAAAACCCTAGCTCCATCACCAGCTTCTTTCACCAATCCAGATCAATCACTGGCTCTCCTTACCCCTTCCATAGGAGTAGGAACAGAAAAACTTGGTCTGGGAAGAGACACTATCAGTAAATCTTTCTCAGAATCAGATTTTTCTTCTACAGGCATTAATTTGCTGTTTAAATCAAATCTACCATATCTTGGAGGAGCCATATCTTCCATCCCCTTCTGCATCTGATATATTTCATCCTTAGAGTAAGGTTTATTTTTCATCTTCTAAATTTTGACCTGCCTGGTTTAGCCCTAAGTTGGCTTTGAATGCTACTTTCAGCTTTAGTAGCAGCTTCTCTCCTGGCAGCATCCACATCCTATTCCCCAATCATACAACTACTATCTATCTTTACAACCATTATCAACTCTGATCCACCAAATGAAGTTGTAAAATTTGACTTACTGACCTCCTTTTCTTCATCTTTATCTACTTTTCCACCATCATTCCCACTTTTTTTTTCCATGTTTACCATCATCATCTTTATCACTGGTGAATTCTTTTACCTGGCTCTTCTTTCAGCCCTTTTATTCCTCCTAACTAAATCCAAAGGAGTTTCACCACCACTAAGGTTAATAAATGATTTATCAAAATTTACCCTTCCAGCTTTCAAATCCTTATCCAAATAAAAAAAATCTGCAGTGCTGTTCACCCTTCCATTACAATAGGAGAACACCCTAGGTTCTCCATAACCACCTCTACAACCATTTCCACCATTACCATTACTAACACAATTTCCATTGCCATTATTTCTGTATGTCCTCCTCTCATTACCTCTTTATTAATAAGATGAAAAGTTGAAGTTGAAGCCACAGGAGCTCTGTTGGCCTTCTGAGTCTCTTGAACAATTTTTTAAGCTGCTTTTTTAAGTCAGATAAATGATCCATCATTTTATTATCAACATCCCCCTCAACCTTAGCAGCAGGCTGACCCAAATGATCCTTCTTTACCTCTTGAGCCTTGACAATAATATCATTATTTTGGGCCAAAACTTCACTAACCTTGCTAACATATTGAAGGCAGGATTCCTGATACTTGACCAATGCCATTGATTTTCAGTATGTCTAAATATTCTCTTTGATGACCTCTAGTTCTGGAAGTCTCTGTTCTCCATTTGTTAAATCCTTCATCAAGTTTTTCCTAAAAAGCTCCTTCAACACATCCATTCTGATTTCCCTGATAAATGATGACTAAAATAAATCCTTTGCCTTATTTTCATGGCCTATATCCTCCACAAGAATCAAATATTCCACCACTTCATCAAAATGCCTAAATAACTCTTTGAAGTCCACAATAGTTGAAACTCCACTTTTCGCTTACCAATCACTGATAATCTTGTTCAGGTCCACCATTATATACACAAGTCCCCATCTATCAACCATCTCCTTTGACAATTTCAATTATTCCCACTTTTTATAACCATCCATAGAAATGACCTCCATTTCAACCTCTCTGTCCACAATAAAAAACCTAATTTGCTTCCCCATGTCCAAATGTGAAGCCCCACCAACAGCAGCAGAAGCTTTATAGCAATTTAAAAACCATTTAACTTCTTCCTCATTAAACTTGGGCCCATCCCAAGACTTAATCCTGAGCAAAGCATTGACAGGAAGATGAACACTAACTCCAGAAGAAGAAGACAACCCAAAGATATAAAATAATTAAATGTTAAAAAGAATTTTATTGTTCATTAAATAAGCCTCTTTCAGGCTAAGTAATACAGGTATTAAGTAAGATTGGTTAAAAGCCAGAAAATTCAAACCCCACATTGGGTGCCACCAATGTAGAAAGACTCTTACAGTTTCCTTTCTGTAAGCAGAGTCCATGGGAGTTGGATAAACCTAAGAAAACCCTGTCCCTTTAAGTAAAATAAGAGTTCACAATTAACTAAGCATAAAAATCTACTTGATAATAAAATGAGCAAAAAAACCATTTAATATTAACAGTGTTAAGATGTAGAATCAGTGTTCATAATAATGAAGGAAAGAATTACAAAAGTGAAGCTGTATTCAGAAAATTATTTAAATGATTGAATATTTATATTTTTATGAAACTTTTAATTTATATGAAGCAATTTTATAATCAAGTCCCTGTAGTTGAAACCTTTATAATGATACCCTATAAGTGTATAATAATGAATTGTTTAGTGAAATTTATAAAATGTTATGTAAAAGTGTTATAATTATAAGATTATTACAAATTATATAATGTTATGTAAATATTTGTTGCTGATGTGTAGAACACAGTCATTTTTGATGTAGAAGATGTTATATGATTCTCTCTCATATATTCTATGATTCCTGATTTTGAGTCTGCAGCCTTTATATGCATAGCATGTTTTGTGCCATAATTTTCCCAGCTGGAGTTTCCTGGAGATTTTCCAGAGATTTCCAAAGCTTTCACAGAGCTTTTACAGGCTTCAAGACTCAATTAGAACCTTAAAAACTTAATTAAAAATCTATAAAAATTAAGGATGATAGAGCTACTTCCCCTCTTTTTGTTAACTATTTTTTGTAGCCTGAAAAGCCCTATTCATCCAATGAAAAATCCTCAAAGTTACATAAATTATGAAAAATAAAAATAAAAAATTTATAAAATAATTAAAAATAGTAGAAAAATAGTAAAAGTTCCCACTAAATTTCCAAAGGTTCTTGAGACTCCCAAATTTATTATCCATACACCTTTTGACCAATAATTGCAGATTTTTCCTGTAAAATATTTTTTAAATATTTACTTGTATAATTAACCCTTTTAAACCACTTTTAATACTCATTTTTTTAAATATAAATCATTATAAAATTATATTGGCTTTTCCAATCTCAATAATCAACTCCATAAATCTTCTTTTAATAAACCTTAGCTCCATACTAAACTTTAGTCTTCCACACCGTCTAAAAAAATTGTTCAACTAGTCATTTTCTATCAAGTAGAACTTTTAGCTTAGTTAAATTTGAACTCATATTTTAATTATAGAGTCAGGGTTTTCTTCTTTTCATTCAAATAACTTAGATTCGGCTTACATAAAGGTGACTTTAACATTCTTTCTACACCGTAGCTTGTATGGAGTTGATCTGGACTTTTCCAGAGCTTGTGCAAATGTCTGTACTCAATTAGAACCTTTAAAAATTATTAAAAAAAACTATAAAAGTTATTGATGATAGGGATACATCTGGAGAACATTTTCTTTGATTTTTGTAGCCTGCGCCTGCGTAGCCCTATTCACTGGGCTGAAAATTATTAAAGTTAAATAAATCAACTAGAATTAAAAAAAATTGAAAATAGTAAAAAAATAATTAAAAATATAAGAAAAATAGTAAAAATTTCCTTAAAATTTTCAAAGTTTCTTGAACCTTCTGAATTTCATTTCCATGAATTTTTAGTCCCGTAATAGCGTTTTATGACTTTGAATTAAATGTTTTTTATCTTGACCCATTTATTAGACTAATTTTTATAATAAAACCAACCATTTTATTTGTAATATAAAAAATTAAATAAACCTTTAAATATCCATAATAAATGAAGAAAAAAAAATTTTTAAGCATCTTTTATTGCTGTAATAAACTTCATACTGCCACGCCACACCAGAAAATTGCTGGAGTAAATGGGAGCACTGTGGCTATTCCATGAGCACACCACATCCACCAATAATACTGAAAAACACTAAGAAAACATTACAATATGATAAAAAACCATAAATAATAAAAGATAGAGAAACATCAGAGCTCTCCAGTGATAATAACTCCCTTAAAAGTTTTCAAATATCCATCCTGATAATCTAGAAAATAGCTACTTATATTCCACAAATAAGCCCAAGAGAGCCCCATAAAATACCCAAAAGATAGAAAATTACTCCAAAATTTAATAAGACCTTTTCCAAATCTATAAACACCATATTTCTCTATTAAAATTAGAAATCCTACAAAAGTGACCACATTTTCCAATATTAAATAAATCCATATTTAATCTAAAAAAACCCCTTTCTTTTTGATGAAAATATCCAAATAGACCCCATAAAACCCAAATAATCAAAAATTCAGGAAATAAAATAATCCATAAAAAATGAGGCCATAGGGCCTACCCTTATTTGGAATGCCATACTGGGGCCATTCCAGCTATTTCATCATATGGGGAAAAGGGGTTCTCATGTTTCACTAAAGGTATGGGCTCTCATCAAGAATAATAAATGCCCTAATCAGTCACCCTCACTCAACCTCTCTCCAAGAACTCATGGAGTTGGCTATCCAAATTTATAACAAGTTTACATATCAGCAAATGGATGGTGGGAGTGGCACTCTCCAGTGGTATAACTACACCTCATCAAGTGGGGCCAGCCCCAGGGACCCAAATGCCATGGATATTGACACATGAGATGCATGGGGAAATAGTGGGATTAAAAGGCTTTCAGACAAAGAATACCAAAGGGGCATGAGTACAGGTTTGTGTTTAAGGTGTGGAATTAGTGGTAACTTTGAAAGGGATTTTAGAGAGAAAATCAGTGTTAGTGGAGTGGAGGATAGCACATGAAAGGTGCAGGTAATAAAAAGTTCTTGGGAGTGAATTTTTTCCCCTCCTCAAGTGGATTAGAAGGAAAGTATAACGTAAATTTAGTAGAGTAATTATCAGCATGTAGGCAACTTGAAGTAAATGATAATTATATTATACTTAACTTGCCTTTAATGACCCTTGAAGCCACAACTAATGTATGTGGCCTGGTAGGCATTGGGGCTACACACTCTTTTATTTTAAATAAGTTTTTACAGAGGAATAAAGTTAAAAACATAAAACTGGACCACCCCAGGTGTCTAATCATGTTTTATGGATCACCAGGTGGGGGAGGAGAACTAAAAGAAAAGGCTTTTGTCAGATTCTGGTGCAATGGAAATGAGTCTCAGTGCAAGTTATATGTGACAAACCTGAAATATAAATATGAGATAGTACTGAAGATAATACGTCTCAAGAAGTAAAGCTGCACATTAACTGGACAGAAAAGATGGTTTAAATGGGAAGAAAAATGGACACTGGTGTTAAAGTATCGGACTCCTTGTCCCTTCAGGGGTCATTGACCCATCATGGCAAGTCTTCTGATGTTCTGTTATGATCAATTGACTTTCCACCAGAAATCATGCTTTCTCTTTATTCTAAGCAAAATACTTGGAATGGGTCACCAGCAGGAAGCACCAGAGAGGGCCAGAGAGGGGATAATGTGCTCCAAAAGTAGTAAAAGGCACAACAAATAAGGGGGAAGGAAAAAGATGGAAAGTTTTGTGGTGCAGATAAATCATTTGCCCCCAGGCCTCTTCTATAAATTCTCCTGATTTTTTATTATCATCAGTAGACTTTTCACAAGAACTGAAACTTTCACTTGATGCTAAGTTTCAGGACTTGGAGGGGAACCAGAGAAAGCGGAGGAACTGGAATGCAACACAAAAGCATGGAAAATATCTTCCAACATTTCAGATAAGGTCTAGTCATCAAAGCCAACAAAAAACCTCAAGGAAATGGTCCATGAAACTTATTGGAATTTTTTATTGCTGTTTAAAGACAGAAAAGTTAAGATTCTAACACCTCATTTAATGTGGGACTTTTTAATTGATCAGATTCCAGGAAAAACTCCCCAATTCAGTCCTATAATCTTATTTTCAACCTTGGAGTCAAAAGTGCTAAAAGAGATGTTTGATGAAAATTTAAAAAATTGTTTCAACAGAGAATTAAAATCTCCCTGTGCTGCTCCAGTTATATTTTCAGGTAAAAATGATGGGTCTCTGAGACCATGCATGGATTTCAGAAGTTTAAATGTGCTGACAGTTAAAAAAAGATACCCCGTTCCGCTGACTAGTGATCTTATTGACAGTATTCAGGTTGCAGATTTTCACATCCCTTGATCATAGAAAAGGTTACCATTACATACATGGGAAAGAAGGTGATGAAAGTAGACTGGTGTTCTGCACTTAATTTGGAAATCTTAAATTTTTGGTACTGCTATTTTGTCCGCATAATTCACCTTACACTTTCCAACACTTTAGCCATAGAATCTTCAGATATAGGATAGGGATAGATGTGGCAGTGTATCTAGATAAATTATTGATTTACTCCAGATTAATAGAGGAACATCAGATATGTGTGAGAGATTGTTTGCAGCACTTGAGCGAGGATGAAGTATTGTTAGAACCATCAAAATGTGTCTTTTCAGTAGGCAAAATACCCTATCTAGTTATTATCATTTCAAAGAATAGAGTGTAAATGAACCAGGAGAAGGTAACAGCAGTACCATTTTGGCCAAAACCAGAATCAGTAAAGGATCACTAGCTATTTTTATGCTTTGAAAATCTTTACCACTGCTTAATTGAAAAATATTCCTACCTTTTATGCCCACTTCACAACCTCACAAATAAGGAATCCAAATTCAATTGGAAAAGTAGCCAACTAGATGATTTTAGCTACCTGAAAAGGAAATTTTTAAGAGCCTCTACTCTTTTTTCCCAGACTTACTAAAGCCATTTTTTCTGGAATGCAACTTCTTAGACTTTGCTTTAGGCACAGTATTATCCCAATTTGATACTGAAAATGTCTTACACCAAGTAGCATATTTGTCACATACACTACTAGGTGCCAAATTGAACTCTGAAATATAAGAAAATGAGCTATTGGAACTAATAGAGTCTGTATGCATCTGGTGCTATTATTTGGAATGTGGAGTACTCTATCTACAAGTTATTATCTACACAAATCACAAAAACTTGTAAACCTTCCTGACCACTAAAAATTTGGCTTGCTGGTAAGCAGGTAAGGCAGAGCTTCTTAGCAGAATTAATTTTGTTGTTAAATCTTGACCAGAGAAGAAAAGTGGCAAACCTGATGCACTATCACAAATCCCTGACTTGCACCCAGCACCAAACCAGCTAAGTACTGTTGGTGCAACATTATTGAAAGGGGGCCTTGAAGAGGGGGCAATCCTAGACAGGGCAGAATTGAAAGATGAGGATTTTATGGAATGGGTAAAGATGGGGAAGGAGTTGATGAAGGCACTGTTATCAAGAAAATTACAATAAATATTCAATTTGTCTTTGGGTGCAACAATAGTGCAATGATTATGCAACAGTTAAGTAACAATTATTTTTGGCACTTAAAAGTCTTAGGTGGGTATTAAGTGCAAATAAATTTTTTTTGGTAACTTTTGCAGAAATTCTGCATAATTTTTGTGCCCCATGGTAAAATAGACATCTGCTGTAGTTGAGGGGCAGGAAAAGGATGAGGGAGTTCAGGAGTTGGTGAAGGCACTTTTATCTAAGGAGTTTTTGTTAAGGAAATTATTGGAGGAGTATCAACTGAAAGGAAAATTATTGTATCGAAATGGGATGAAAGTAGTGCCAAATGATGAAAAGCTCAAGCGGAAGGTGGTCGAATAGAGGCAAGACTCCCCTATGGCAGGACACCCAGGATTGCTGAAGAGGGTGGAGCTGGTGGAGCTGGTTAATCACCACTTTTACTGGAAGTCTATGACAGCATATGTCCAGCACTGTGTAGTAGCATGTGACTCTTTCCAGAGAAAAAAATTCATCCCAATAGCCATACCACAAACCCCCTTAAGCATACTTAAGCAGCCATGGAAGGAACTCTCTTATGACCAGATAGTGGATTTACCCAAGTCTCAAGGAAAGAATGCTATCCTCACACTAGTTGACCACTGCACCAAGATGGGGCGCATTGTCTCCACCACTACAAAGGTTACATCACAGGGTATTGCAGACTTAATGGTGGTGCATGTCTGGAAGTTACATAGATTTCCTGAAAGTATAGTTTCAGGCAAGGAAAGCACTTTTAACTCTAAGTTGTTGAATGAAATTTATGAGAAACTGAACATTAAGCCCATTTAATTAACAGAATGGCATCTGCAGACTGATGGGTAATCTGAGACAGTTATAAGGTAATTGAACAATACCTAGGCCATTTAATTAATTATCTGAAAGATGATTGGGTTCAGCTGCTATCATTGGCTTAATTCTCATACAACAAAGGGACACATGCATCAACTGGAATGTCACTTTTCTATGACAACTATAGATACCACCCATCATTCAAAATTGGTACCTGATCAATGTTTCAAGTTCCAGAAGCTGAAGAATGGACTCAGAAAATATTGAGTATCCATTAGAAATTAGAAGCAGGACTCAAACTATCCCAAAAGTCAATATAGTGCCACCATGATCAAGGGAAGACTTGACATCAGGGGCTAGAGGTAGGTGACAAGGTTTGGCTAAGCTCATTATTTATTTCTAAATTATTCCCAGGCACCAAAATAGATCACAGGAAGGTGGGCTCATTTAATATTAAGTGCAAAATTTCTGACTTGGCATACAAATCAGAACGAGAAATTCCAATGAGACAAGTGCACCTAGTGTTCAATATCTCATTACTCACAAAGTTCCAAGAATATAAAATACAGGAGCACCCAGAAAAACCACTGGAGCAAGTCTAAATTTGAAACAAAGAAGAATTTGAAGTGGAGAATGTTATTTCTAAGCAGGGTTATATGGGGAAGGTTCAGTACTTGGTGGACTGTAAACCTTATGGAGTAAGGGATAGGTCTTGGGAGGCAGTAGAGAGATTAGGTAATTCTAAGGGTAAGGTTAATGAGTTTGTGAAGGAGAACAGGAGGAAGGAAAGCTAAAAGGGGGTAATTTTAGGATTTGCTTGGAGGTGAGGAGGATGAGCACTATGGGTTCCATGCATTGTAAGAGGCAGAAGAGGGGACATTTCATAAGGGTGTTTTATGGGGAAAGTGCTGTTGAACACTCCTCATTTGAGAACTTATATAGTAATAAAATTACTTCTTAGATTCACAGAGTTGGAACCCTCACTGTCAGAAACCCCACCATATTCAGCCTAGTTAGTCTCACAACTGTATCAGCACACAAAGGGGGGGAAAAAAGAGGACTTGTAGGCAAGTCATTTTTCAGGTCTCCTGGAGTAATCATTGGAATAATCTTGTAGGAGCAGGTATGAGAAAAAAATTTTCAAGTAAAAATTTTGAAAATTATTTTTTCCTTCTTACCTCATTTAATGTCTTGAAATCATGACATAAGGCAGTAAAATATAAAATTTATTTTGTTTTCAATTTTGACACATATTTCATATTTCTACAAAGACTTTCTCCATGTTAAATCAATATCCATATTGAATAATCAAAATAATTACATGATTAATTCAAGTCATAAATAAAAAAAAATATTTAATTTATAAATGAAATGTCTATATTAGGGGGTGTCAGTTCTGGCAAATCCGCACTTACAAATCCGCACTTAAATTTGACCAAATCCGCACTTAAATAAGTGCGGATTTCCAAAACACACTAGCCCCAATACTGGTGGATTTCAAAATGAAATAAGTCACTTATTTCACTCAAATCCGCACTTTCTCAACCAAAAGTGCTGATTTCACCATCAAGTCCCATTTCACTGATTTGTCAGCATCATCCCATTCATACGCAGCACTCCACAGCATAACACTTCATAACCCAAAACATCATACATCATTTACATCTTCATATCATATCATATAAGAGTCATGCCTTCCTCACTTTCAAATCGTGATAAATTACATAAAGCAATGACTTTCATGGCGCTTGAACTGCTCTTGGACTCTGATTCCGATTCTGATCTAGAAGAAGATTTTGTCGTTTTATCAAAAATGGCCAGGAAACGTTACCTTCTTCCCAGAAAGCCTCAAGTACTTCATACCCCCAAGTACACCATCCAAACACTTCTTAAACTATCTACACCCAGTTTTAGATGGCTGTTCAGGACTTCTCAGGAATGTTTCCTTAAATTGCTTGAGCTTATTCAGGATCATCCCATATTTCACAATAATTCTCAAAAAGAACAACAACATCCTTCAATTCAATTGGCCATCACACTATGTTGTTTGGGTTCAAATGGTAATGGAGCCGCTTTGAAACGTTTAGAAAATGTCTTTGATTTAGGGTATGGTTCAGTTAACACTTATACCAAACGATGTATCACTGCCATCAACTCCTTGGAATCTCAACTTCTCACCTGGCCAACAAAAGAAGAGCGACTTGAATCATCTCAGGTTATGCAAGCAGAGGGCTTTCCAGGATGTATTGGTTTTGTTGATGGTACTACTATTCCTTTGAGCCAGAAACCTGCTCAAGGTGGAAACAATTACTTTGACCGTAAAAAGAGGTAGATTATTTTTAACTCCTTTCATCCTCCTTGAAACTAACACAAACAAATATATCTTCTTTATAGATATTCAATTAACGTTCAGCTTATATGTGACGTAAACAAAAAATTTATATCATTCTTTGCTGGCTATCCTGGCTCATGTCATGACTCCTACGTCTTCCAAAGAATGCATATTTCAAATGAACCTGAAAAATTCTTTGATGAAAATCAGTATCTTCTTGCAGATTCTGCTTATGAGAATGGAAAGTATGTACTTCCTGCTTTTCGGGGAGCAGCTTCAGAAGACAGTCAAAATGCCAAATTCAACAATCATTTGGCAAAGTCAAGAGTCCGTATTGAACATTCTATTGGAATCTTGAAAGGCCGTTTTTCTAGTTTAAGGGAATTAAGAAGTCCTCTTAGAAATAAATCTGAAATGGAGGCGGTGATCAACTGGATTCTGTGTTGCACTATACTTCATAACCTACTTGCTGACCTCAAAGATCAATGGTTAGAGCTGTATGAAGATGAACAAGTTGATTCACCTCCGACTATATCCAACACTTCTATTTCTCAATCAACTAGTATAAGGGCGAAAATCCTTCCAATAACACTCCAACATTTTTCAACGCAATTTTAATTTTTTTCTCTTTCTCTTCAAATTATCAATTTGCATGTATTATTCACTGAGAATGGTAAATTTTTTTGCATATTTTTTTGGTTTTTGAATTTGCTGTTAAAGTCTTATTTTTTTTTCTCTCTGTGTTTTCTTTCATCAACTCAACATGAAATCGCATATTTTCAGCAAACGCATATTTTTTCAGTCACTCAAAGGTTGGGAAAGAGTTGGAAGGGAAGATTAAGGGTTCCGAGGCATTTTAAATGAAGAAAAGGGTCTGGGAGAGGTTGAGAGGGGTGAAATGGGGATCAAAAGAGGATGGCATACAATGGGGCTGGGAGGATAGCGAAAGGCATGGGGAGGGAAGACAAGCATGTGTTGATAGAATTGAAAGGGATGGAGATTGGTGCAAACAGAGTGTGAAAATAGGAGGATGAACTCTGTTCTTCGGGCGAAGAACAGAGTTCACTTCCATAAAATATTAGCTGAAACATAGTTTTCAATTCTGTAAAAACAGTTGTAAGTAATAGAAAAAGTCACTGATTTTTTTTCTATGTAATCCTTGCTTTACGAGGAGACTTTTGTGACGAAGCAGATTTTTGAGTTACCTTTTGAGATTTGGAATGTCTGGGAGGCATTATGAAACTGGCACATAACAAGAAAAAAGATTAAAAAGTAGAAGAAATAAGTAAAAAAGAATGTAAACATGCCTGGTCAAAATATTGAAAATGTCAGGAAGGGGTGTGTGCCGAGGATTGATGGGTAGGTAGCAAGGAAGGTCAGTGTGTCACATGTGACAGGGATGGGGTAAGAAATGAAGGGATGTTTTGTGGCCAAAATGTGGTTGTGAAAAAAAACGGGAAAAAAGTGCTGATTTGAGGTCATAACTGACACCCTTTTTTGAAATAAGTGACTTTTTTGCAAAATTTAAGTGCTGATTTGTAAGTGCTGATTTGGTTTGAAATCCGCACTTAATTTAAGTGCGGATTTGCCAGAACTGACACCCCCTATTCAAGATAGATGCATATTTTTTCTTCAATATTTTTTGTCATGTGTATCAAAAATGAATTTGAAATGCTAATTTAGCGTCAGCCTAGATATCCCTAGGACTGAGTATTTCTTATATTTAAAGTAAGATAAACTTAAGTACATTAAGCTTATATCTTAAAAATATGGTTAAAACAATAATATATATGATTATATTACATATATATATAATTATTACTCTATTATATAAATTATAGTAGTTTGAATAGCTTATCCATAGCCTAATAATACTTATTAAGGTGTTAATGGAGTTATAATATACTTATCTTAAGTGATATTAAGTAATTATTGACATAAATAAGCTTATATGTATACATAAATCTCATATTCAGTGAAATATGCAGTGTATTATGTATATTTAGGCATATAAGTGGGTTTTAGCCTCTTAATAGCCTATAACCTTTGTTTTTCTGCTTATTTTAGGTCATATGGACGTATCCAGTGGACTCACAACGCCTACAGAAGCATAAACATCTATTTCAGACGCATACCTCAGTCTGGACAACTTAATCTGCTTCCTTGAATGGATATTCACGAATTTATGGGTTGGGAGGTCATTTCTGGGTTAATATAGATGCTTAGGGATGTTTTTGGGGGCTTGTACATTTCATTTTTTCCTTTATATGCTTTGGATTTCATTATATTCTCTTTGGATGAGTTATTTTACCTGTTTCTTTATGGTATCTGCTTTTATCTGGATTTTCTATTTATGGTATAGGTCTGTGTTATCATTTATTGTGATGGAGGGTCCTTACTGAAGGTCTGAGTGTTGTATCTGCTTCAAGTGGACGCCATGGGGAGGTGATGGGCCCTCAAAGTGCTGTAATTGCCGGGGATAGCAGTGACATCATCTGGATTGAAGGTCTGTGCACTCCAGTGGATTTTGGTATAGGTAAGGGAGGATTTTGACGGTTATTGATCATCACTTACTTACAAAAATTCAATTAATCATTTAAACACAATTATTATCATTTAGAAATATATTATAAAGCCTTTATCAATTGATATTATCATTATATAAGCTATAACTATATTCTATTTATCTATTTTCCACCACTAGCACACATTTAAAATCCAAGTATTGTGAGTTTTATTTGAGTATAACTATTTTATTAGTCTTCCCCTGAGGTTTAATATCTAAATAATTTATTAATAAGTAGTAGTACCATAAATAAATACTATTATATCATACTTAAATACTAGATACACTGACAATTGGGGGTCTTTCCTTGATTATTATTGATTTTTTAGTATAAGCCTTGGGACGTGATTTTTACCTTAGTATAGCTCAAAAAAAACCAGATATTTGGGTTTGCTGAATATTAGTGGGTCATCATAACTCAGTGATTGCAGTAAAGAACCCTTATAATCATTTTATTAATTTTTTATAATAAAAATTAGGTATTTACATTAGTAACTGTACCCAATATAAACCCAATTTCACTTGGTATTTGGTCACCAATATAACACCCAATTAAATTGGTATTTGGTTAAAGCTTGGTAAGCTATTTATTCACCCTTATAAATGTCGTCCTAAACTTAATATTTTATTTTTAACAGATTTTTTTGAATTTTTATTACATTTTATTTAAATAAATAAAGATTTAAATTCAGGGTAAGATCCAGTGCTTCTTATTAGTAATAATATTGCTAATACTTTTAATCTACAAATTCCAATAGGTTTTTCTTTCTTTAGACGTAATATATTGTTAATTTTATAAATATGAGTGCTCCCCAGGACAATGTAAGTGTACAGCCGGCTTATAATACCAGGTCTAAAGCTAACAAAAACATTGCTCCAGGACATAACCATGGAGGGTCAGTCATACCCCCAGACAGAGCAAATAAGTATAGAGGAAAAAGAAGCCCTCTTAAAAAAGATTACTATAAAAAAGACGTCTCCTCCTCTTCAGGATCAACTATCCCATCTGGAAAAACAGGTATTGGAGTTGGAGTAATCAAACTCCCTCATGCTCAAGGAGGTAGAGCAATTACAAAACCATTGCAAGGTAGGATTTCAGCAGATGAAGCAATCATTGGCAGATCTAAAGGGAGGCCAGCCAAGTCAGCAACCCCCTACCCCAGGAGTATCACATCACTCCCAGGAGAAAATACTGGTAGACAAATGGAAGTGGGATTGGTTTCATCAACAATGGGCCAGTCACAACTGCAACAAGGATCCTACTCCTCATCAGACGTCCTCACTTCACCCCTACAAGGGAAAACAAAGGCGCAAAAATCAGGGCTCACAAAAATCCTGTGGTAAGTAGATTACCCTCTCAGATAGAACACAATACTGATAATTACAATGTAGGTAATATTATTGATGTCAAATTGGTGCAGAAAATAGAGGAGGATTTAAGAAATTTAGGTTTTAGTGTAGATACACCTGACTTGTCTTTTGTCAATAACAACAGTAGTATTTATAATACAGTTAATCCCCAGTTTCCACCACTTATTAGTGAGATGAGAAGTTCACAAGAGAGTGAAAGAGTTGAGAAGGAAGACATGGAGTATTTTAACAATAATCCAACTTTCCATAGAATTGTTTCAGCATTGTGGAATAGAATGACTGATTGTGATGAACATACAGTTAAGCTCACAAGTAGTACAATTTCATCCTTAACATTAAATATTTCTCAACTGGCAACACATAATAAAGAATTGGAGAATGAACATTTGTCTTTAACTCTTAAATATGATTCATTGAGTAGTAAATATAATGAACTTTCAAAGAAATTCTGTGAGTTGGAAAAATTGTATGAAACACATGTATTGAAAACTGAATCAAGAACTAAGTTATCTTTTGCCCAGACAAATCAAAACGTCTCTGAGCTGCTACAAAGATTAACTAAAGTTGAGATCGAAACTGCCAATCTACTAATGAACCAGGATAATCATAGGTATACTCAATATAATAATAATCCTTTCATTGGAAAAAGTGAATCTCATTCCTTCCCTATACCACCACAACTAAAACCATCTGGTGGTAGTGTCAAATCAGAAAATATAAGTCCCAAATCCATACAGGAGGAAATACAAGACCATTTATCAAGAGTAAATTAGTTGTTGAATTTACCTAATATTAGTGAAATAAAATCCAATCAGAAGAACTGGCCTAAGATAGATCAGTACCCAACTAATGATGGGGAAGCCAGCTCTGATTGGCAACATTTTATCCAAAGAATTGACAATTTGAAATTCTCTTATAAGTTACCAGATGAAGAAATAACATCAAAATTGATCTATTTATTTAAGGATGTTGCTTTATTATGGTTTGAAGCTGTTTAGAATGAGGGTAAAGATTACTCTTGGGCTGAATGGAAACAACTTATTGAAAAACAATTTGGAGGTTCTAAATTCAGACTCACTGAGCAGAGACTTTATGAGAAAACTAGGTATAATCCGTTGAATGGTGAAAAACCTATGGTATTTTTAATGAATTTAAATAAAATATTAAAAGACATTGAGCCTAACATGGATTTTAACTTATGGAAAGATAAGATAATATATAAATTACCTATATCTGTCAGAGACATTCTTGTAGCTAGAACAATAAATGTTACTGAATATTCTGACTTTATTAATATTTTCAATGAAATATTACTAAACCATAAGTATGAAGCAAGGTATTTCACTTATAAACAAAATATTGAACCTGTGAAAAATTAGAATTCAAAAACACTTCAGGAAAAGCAGAAAAAACCTACTGCACCTGTAGTACCAAAAAAGTATGAGACAAATACTTGTTATAAGTGTAACAAACCTTGGGTTAAAGGTCACAAATGTGAGAAGAATATAAATATTGTTGAAAATCAACATGAATTTGAAATTGAAACAGAGAAAAGTAAAGATTTAAGTGATTATGACAGTCATATCTCATATAGTGATGAAAATTAAGTCTGTATGTTGGAAGATGATTTGTCCATCTTTGAAAAGCCAATATTAAATATGGACTCAAATGAATCTTTAATGAATTTAGAGGATGCTGAAATCATTAAAGATATACAAGCTGATAACTTTAGAATGACACCTATCATGGTTCCAGCTATCATTTCTGGTGAAAATGTCAATATAGTATTGAACACAGGAGCTGCTGGTTCTGTTGTTTCTACTAATAAATTACAGAAAATTGATAGTGAATATAAGTCTAAGCTTGAACCCCTTCAAAGTAAAAATTGGAGAGGTTTTGGATCAGTACTACATCCCATTGGTAGATACAAAGCTGCTGTTTTCTTTAAACATCAACATGGTTATGTAAGAGTAACTTGTGACTCTGAAGTAATGGATAATACTAACTGTAGTAACTGTTTTATTATTGGAAATGATATTCTGACTAATTTTGGTGTGAAATTAGACCCTGCTAATAACAATTTTACAATTGGAATGAATAGTAAAAGGAAATTTAAAATAAATTCTTTTAACACAGTCTTACACATTGAGTAAGTAACAAATATTCCGTGCAAAGGAAGAGAATCCAATGAGATGGAACATCTGGAAACAGAAATTTCTAAAGCATCATTTGGCACTCATATAAGTAAATCTGAGAAAAATAATATTTTGGACTTAATTAAAGCATTTCCAATGGCTTTTGCACATGGTACAGATGAACTTGGCCTTGTAAAAGATCATGAAATGAAGATAAGTTTAACCTGTGATATGGATAATATCCCTACTAGTCTTAAAAAGAAACCATACCCTGCTTCACTAATGAAGAGGAAAGACATAGAGGATAATATTAAGATGTTATTAAAAATGAAAATTCTTGAAAAGGTTGAAACTACACCAAAATATTGTGTAATATCACCAGTTCTAATTTCTTATGAACAAAATAAAGAAAGACTGTGAGGTGATTATAGAGCATTAAATATATTTACAGTAGATGATATTTATCCCTTGCCAAGGATTTTCTCTATACATGCTACCCTCAAAGGTGCTAAGTATATAAGTTGCTTAGATGGAAATAAAGGGTACCATCAAATTCCTGTTGAAAATAATTCACAGAAATTTTTGTTGATAACAACACACATGGGAATTTATAAATATGTCAGGATGCCATTTGGACCAAAAAATTCTCCATCAGTATTTCAGAAGTTAATGGATATAACATCCCATAATGAAATTATTGAGGGATGTTTAATGGTATAAATTGATGACATCATAGTGTTCTCTAAGACTTATGATGAACACTTAATCCATTTAAAGAAGGTATTTCAAAAAAATGGATGAAATAAAAATGACCCTTGCATTGAAAAAATGTAAATTTGGGTTTGAATCTTTAAAAGTGCTTGGTCATATTTTATCTGGCTTACAAATATGTGTAGACCAAAATAAAGTGGCTGCAATAAAGAATATTGGCATTCCTCAAAATGTAAAGGATTTACAATCTTTTCATGGTATGTGTGCTTATTATAGAAAATATATAAAAAACTACCAATTAATTACTGCACCATTGACCACACTGATAAAGAAATCAGAAGCTTTCATTTGGAATAATGAAAGGCAACAGGCTTTTGATAAGTTGAAAGAATGTTTAATGACAGCTCCTATCTTGGGATTACCAGATTTCCAATTGCCTTTTGTATTATATACAGATGCAATTTTTATTGGTCTGGGTGCTGCTTTGCATCAAAAACAACTTATTGAAGGAAAAATGTCAGAAGTAGTAATTTGCTATATTTCATGTACTCTAAGAAGTAGTGAATTGAAATATGGCGCTACTCAACTTGAATGTTTGGCAGTAGTATGGGCTCTTGAGAAGCTACATTATTACCTTGAAGACCAAAAATTTGAGTTAATTACTGACTGTAGTGCAGTTAAGTCACTCTTAAACATGAAAACTCCTAATAGACACATGTTTAGATGGCAATTAGCTGTACAAGAATACAGAGGAGATGACTATTACACATAGAGAAGGAACCTTACACTCTAATGTAGATCTGTTATCTAGAGTACCTCTGCCTAATAATGATGATAATCCTGCTTATGTTCCTGAATCAGAGATTATTAACATTTATGGCATTTATATTGTAGATCTTGAGGATGAATTTATGCAATCAATTCTTGATATGTATGCTTCAGATCGTGACTTGAGTAAACTCACTACAATATTAAATGATCCATCTAATGCTTCAATGAATGTTTTAATAAAAACATTACCAAATAAGTATAAAGAGGCATTAGAAAAAGGAAAATTTTTCATTGAGGATGGTTTTATATATTACAGGAAAAAATCAAGTAATGTAATTGTAATTTCCCCTTCAATGAAGGAGTTAATGTCAAGTATATGTCATGATGATATATTAGCAGGTCATTTTGACTACCATAAAACATTAACCAGAGTAGAAAACACAGCTTGGTGGATTAACATGTCTGAGGATGTTCAAAAATATGTTGAGACATATGATTCTTGTCAAAAATATAAAAGATTAACGGGCAAAAGAGCTGGTTTATTACAACAAATTGAGCAACCAAAAGCTCCATGGGAAATAATTAACATGTACTTTGTAACAGGTTTGCCAATAGCAGGGCATAAGAGTTATAACTCATGCTGGGTAATTGTAGATAGATTTACAAAGATGTGTAAATTTATTCCTACCCACAAAGAGGTTTCTGCAAAGGACTTAGATTTTTTATGGTGGACAAAAATGTTAAATATAGCAGGTTTCCCCAAAGCAATAGTTTCTGACAGAGATCCTAAATTTACTTTTGAGTTCTAGACATCACTTATGGATGTTTCAGGGTGTCAATTAAAACTTTCTACAGCACACCATCCACCAACTGATGGGCTAGCAGAAAGAATGATACAAACTTTAGAAGATATGATAAGAAGATATTGTGCTTTTGGTCTTAACTTTAAAGACAATTAAAAATTCACGCATGATTGGGTAACCCTTATCCCAGGTTTAGAATTTGCATACAATAGTACAGTACATTCTGTCACTGGAAAAAAGCCATTTGAGTTATGGTTGGGTTATGTACCTAATACCCCTTCTAAAACTCTTAATAAGTTACCTAGATTGGATACCCATCCAGGTACTAAATCTTTTCTTCAGGTGCAAGAATTATGCAGAAAACATGCTCAAGAATGTATAAATAAGGCATTTGAGTATGAAAAGAAAAGATGGGATAAAGCTCATAAAGAACAAATGTTCAAAGAGGGTGATGAAGTCCTAATTTCTACACTACATTTTAATTTAAATGGTAATGTTAAATTGAAGGATCCATTCATTGGAACATTTGTAGTTAAAAAGATGGTTGGTAATAATGCTGTTGAGGTTATTCTATATGCACCATATGATAGAAAACATCCAGTATTTCCTATTTCTCTTATAAAACCATACCATTCTAATGATACTGCTCTATTTCCAAGAAAATCAGGAAGGCGTAAACAGAAACCCGAAGAAATAGTTGAAAAGGCAGAAATTTAAAAGATACTTAAAAAGAGACACCTTACTAAATAAAAGGGAGTTGAGTATCTATTAAGATTTAAAAATAAATCAAGTGAATATGACCAGTGGATTCCAGAAAATGAAATCTCTGATCTTAAAAATCTCTTGAAAAAATTTAAATCAAAATAATACTGTTTATTCAGTATATGTATTATAGAAATTTAAAAAAAAATTCTATTCACTCCTTACTTTTAATTAAAACGCCTTAACATTTTTTTATTGTTTTTTTTTGGGTGAGGGAGTGTAAGCCTAGATATCCCTACGATGGAGTATTTCTTATACTTAAAGTAAGATAACCTTAAGTACATGAAGCTTATATCCTATAAATAAGGTTAAAATAATAATATATATGATTATATTACATATATATATAATTATTACTCTTTTATATAAATTATAGTAGTCTGAATAGCTTATCCATAGCCTAATAATACTTATTAAGGTGTTAATGGAGTCATAATATACTTATCTTAAGTGATATTAAGTAATTATTGACATACATAAGCTTATATGTATACATAAATATCATATTCAGTGAAATATGCAGTATATTATGTATATTTAGGTATATAAGTGGGTTTTAGCCTCTTAATAGCCTATAACCTTTGTTTTTCTGCTTATTTTAGGTCATATGGACGTATCCAGTGGACTCACAGCACCTACAGAAGCATAAACATGTATTTCAGGCGCATACACTCAGTCTGGACAACTAAATCTGCTTCCTTGGATGGATATTCATGGATTTATGGGTTGGGAGGTCATTGCTGGGTTATTATGGATGCTTGGGGATGTTATTTGGGGCTTGGACATTTCATTTGTTTCCTTCATATGCTTTGGGTTTCATTATATTCTCTTTGGATGAGTTATTTTACCTGTTTCTTTATGGTATCCGCTTTTATCTGGATTTTCTATTTATGGTATGGGTCTTTGTTATCATTTATTGTGATGGAGGGTCCTTACTGGAGGTCTGGGTGTTGAATCTGCTTGAAGTAGACGCCATGGGTAGGTGATGGGCACTCACAGTTCTGTAATTGCCGGGGATAGCAGTGACATCATCTTGATTGAAGGTCTGTGCACTCCAGTGGATTTTGGTGTAAGTAAGGGAGGATTTTGATGGTTATTAGACATCATTGACTTACTACAATTCAAACAAGCATTTTAACACAATTATTATTTTTCAAAGATATATTATAAAGCCATTATAGATTGATATCATCTTTATATAAGCTGTAACTATATTATATTCATCTATTTTCCACCACTAGCACGTATTTAAATCCAAGTATTGTGAGTTTTATTTGAGTATAACTATTTTATTAGTCTTCCCCTGAGGTTTAATCACTAAATCATTTATTAATAAGTGTTAGGAACATAAATAAATACTATTATATCATACTTAAATACCAGTTACACTGACATTTTATGTGAAATATTTTATATGGATTTATTGTGAACATGAATAACTGAAACAAAAATTATAGTTCTTCTTATAAAGTTTTACTTTTTATATATTTAATTACATTATCTTCTGAAAATATACTACTGCTATATCTGCTTTTCCAGAGGTAGATAAATAAATAAAGCATTGACTTACCCAATGGGAATTTTTATAAAAAATATTTTAGTTTCTCTGTGTGATTTCATATTTAAGCTGGTTCAGGTTATAAAAAAAAAAAAATATTTTTGACTAGAAAAATTAATTTTTTTCAGAAAAAAACACATAAGTAATTCATTTTTTAAATATTAAAAAAATGATATGCTTATGCAAATTTAGAATTAATTTTTTTTTCAAATTATTCAGACAATTCACATATATAACAATTAAAATCCCATATCACATTCAAATTATTGAATTTCATGGCATATTTTTAAGTGATTTTGATAATTCATTGGATATGATTAACCTTTTCCACTTTCAATATTTCTTTTTGCTCCTTCACTTTTTATTTCTCTCTTTCCATGTCATCTCAAATTTGTAATTCTTTACTGTATTTCAGTTTTAGTTATGTTTTTTCTCCAAATATCAAGTCTAAAAGTAATATAACAAGTGATTTTGTAGATGTAATAGTAATAAATTGATTGAATTAATTTTTTGTGCATGTTTTGGAAGGGTTAAGTTGGTAATCACCAGTTTTTTCCCCAGTTATTTATTTGGTGCCTGTTTTCTCTTTCTCCACTTAACTTGAATTCACTAAAAAATTTCTTATCAGATTTTACAACTTATATAATTGCTTCCATATAAATTATGATTTGAGGCTTCTTGGTGTAGTTTATGTATCATATTTTGTTTCTTCCAATTGATTGTTTTAGTAATGAGGATTATTAATAAGTTTTATTGAGGTAATTTTCCACATCCATTAATTTAAATTTTTAAAAGATGTAACAAAATGGAATATAGGGTGTTAAATTGTAGAAAGTTAAGTCTGAAAAAATTTTCAACTTTTGAGTCAGCTTATTTAAATTTTAATTAAATTATAGGCTTATGTTAAATCATTGACAAGGTAATTTCTGTAGCTTAAAGTATTAATTTGTAAAGAAAAATTCAATTGTTCTATTGTGTGTTCAAAATCAAAAATTGGGAGAAAATGTCTTTATCACTGCACTTATAATTTCAGTGGAGAAAATAAGATTATAACTATTTCAACAGATCCTATATTTCCTATTTTTTTATCCCTGTGAGTCCCTTTTTTCACCCCTCTATGGGCTCCCCTACTGGTACTTTGGTTACTGAGTAGGGTGTGGAATTCCTGGAACATACATATCTTGTTTCACTTCTTGAATCCCCTCAGTCTCCATTAATTTTCCTTTTTTTTTATGAAAACCCTCTTTTTATATTTCTTTATAGACACAATGATCTAATCTCTCATCCTTGTAGCTTCCTCATCACATCTTCAAGCCCCATTATAAATTAACTTCATAGCCCTTTTACTTACTCTCATGCAGCAAAGTGTTGCTGCAACACTTTGCTGCTTGTGAACTCAGTCTTTTCTTTGCTCAACCTGCCCCTTTTCTACTTGGTCACTTGAACCCTCAATTCACATGAAAAAAATTGTTTCAGAGATACTTTGTCACACACCATTTGACACTTGAATTAAAATTCAATCTTTTAATCCATATTCAAAACACAGAGGCAACATCTACCTAGCAACTGCTTTTCTCCTTTGTTGTCTGATTCAAACACAATAGTAACTGTACTATCTAAACCTTAAATCTAAATTAGTCAGTCATATGCTTATACTTTTTAACTTTAAGAAAATGCAGGGTGAATTAGTTCTTGGATTATTAGTATAGTTTTTAATTTTGGGTTATTTTGTGATAAAGGGTAATTAAAGATCTGTGAGTGGGAATAGGAGTAAGTTAAAGGATCTGTGGGTTATAGTGGAGGTTCAGTAATAAATTAAGGGCATATAATTAAAGGAGTCAATGAAAGGTGTAATTTTCTATATAATTGAGTACATTTGGCTTTACGCTCCTTAGAATTAAGTTATAATATTGTTGTGATAGTAGTTACATTTATATAGAACTATTATTGTTTCCTACCTTTCTTAAAAATCCATTTCTATTCAAAACTTCTAAAACTTTTAAATCCCTTTTGGTTATTAGGTTACAACCCTTTGTGAGATTTCTGTAATTTAAGTGTTACTCTACCATACAGTATTATTCATCTTGAACTTTCCTCAAAGCAGATAATTTATTTTTGCCTTATCTTTGAATCACTTCCTCAAAGTAATCCTCTGTGCCTCAAAGTATTCCTAAAACACTCTTACCTTTCTCACTTACTCAGGAGCACCCTGAACCTTGTGTGCAGGCTCTCCAGTGAAATAATTTTCTTCATGTGACTTGGGGGCTTGAGGGTATAATTAGGTGAGAAGCAGGATAAGTGGGGGAGAAAAAAGGGAAAGTCTAGGGGGGGAAGCAGAAAATATAGGGGTGTGATGGGGCTCCTGGGGTGGAATAAGAGAGTTTCAAAGTGGTGAATGACTGATTTTTGTTTTGTAGAAGGTAAATTCTGGCTGAATATTTAGAGTTTGGGTGGTAAAATGGGGAATGTAGCACAGTGCGAAATTGGGGAAAAGTGAGCTTGGAAAACAAGGATTATGAGACTTTCTCAATTTTCAAAAGACATGTGTTTGAAAAATTGTAAAATTTACAGAACAGGAAGATAGCAGGGTAGGGACTAGGACTGAATGGATTCATGCAAGTGGATTTTGGGGTTAATGGCAAGTGGGAGACAAAGAGTGGATTTCAGAAGACTGTATAACTCTGAAGGGTATATTTTCCACTATATATCTCACTGAGTGTTAGAATTTGAAAAATGGGCATTGAAGAACCCAAAATAAATCATTAAATCATAATGAAAGTTTAATATGGAAGTTACATGAATCTAAAATATCATTTTACTATGCTTATAGAATATGGCTAATATGTAATTTTCTAATTCATGAATGATGGATATAAAATTTAAATGAAAGATAGATATTTATTGACCACCAAATTTGAGCATGAATTTATATTGTGTAATTATTATGTGTTATTTTCTGAAGATTAAATGTTTCATTATGTAGAAGTGTATTAAAGTGGATAGAGATCAGAAATGTGATCCAGATAATCTTTGTAACACAAACAGATCAACATATGCAATAATTTTGAAGCTGTATAATTTTTGAAATAACAATATAAATCTGTGTTGAATTCAGGGAACATGAGAAAAAAATGGATAAGGTGGGCTATCAGAGGGTATTATAAGAAGCTAAAATTAATTTTTTAATCTTGGTCTATTCTAGAAATCTCAAACAAACTTATTTTTATGTGATTCTGGCTTTTATACAGACACAAAATTGAAATAAAAGGTTATATTTAACCTACCCAAAGAGATAACCAGGTTACAACAAGGCTACTCAGAAGTATGAAAAAACAACTTGCCTACCAGTACTCCTTTTTTCCTCCCTCTGAAAGTCAATCCTTCCTTTTGCTAGGCTAGTGCTAGAAGTAGCCTGCCCTCTTAGTTCTTAACAACATGGTAACCAAAGCCTATCCACTTCTGAAACATCACAGCACTTTGTACCTAGTGTTGGTATCTCTTTACCTAGTGTTGACTTATTTTGATGAAGAAGGGAAGTGTTTTAATGACCTTTTTAAACCAAAATAAGAATTTTCTGGGGAAAAATATGCTGTTGAAATCCACCTGTCCAAGGTAGGTGTATTTCATTTTTTGGTGGTGGGTTTGGTATCTTTTCTGTGGCATATTTGGTAAGTTTTGAGACCCCCTAATATGTTTCATACAATATGCACAGGCTAAGTTATTCACAATCACCAGGGGAAAACCCAAGTCATGTTTGTTTTTTGGGTGTCAATTTCCTGATACAAAACATGACATGAGGTGTAGTCCTATCTCCCATTTTATTGCAAGATATCAAGTCCCACAATAAAACATGACACATGGTGTTTCCTCATTTCACACTAAATTTTTCAAGACTTAATGTCATGTTTTATCTGCACAAAATTGACACATAGAATTTAAATTTGACATGATGAGAGATTTCATGTCACACTCTATTACAAGACATAAAGTCCAGCAATGGAACATGATACAAGGCAGGTCACCATGTTGTGGTAGTCTAAATATTAGTATGGCACTAAGGATTATTCAAAGAGGTATTTTCCAATTTTATTATAGGGATTTGAAAAGCCAATCTAACTTTATAATGTTTTATATTAGAAAGAATGGATGTTAAAAATGATTTAAAAAGGGTTAATTTTACAAGTCAAGATTAAATAATTAATTCACAGTTAGAAAATGAAAATATAGGTCTAAAATTGTATGTAAATTAAATTAAGAAGCCTCAAGAAGCTTTGTGAATTTTCACTTTTTTTCTTCTATTTTTAATAATTCTATAAAGTATTTTTGATTATTTTCAATTTTTCATAATTTACTTAACTGTGATAATTTTTTATTAGATGAATAAGATCTCTCAGACTATAAAAATTAGATTGTATTATGAAGGAGAAGTATCTTTATCATCTTTAATTTTCCTGGATTATTTATTAGTTTTGTAAGGCTCTGATTGAGTCCAGAAGTCTGTACAAGTTCCAGAAAAGTTCCAGGATGCTCTGGGTGAGGAAAATAAAGCACATGACATACTATGCATATAAAGCCTGTAGACTCAAAATAAGACATCATAGAAAATCTTCACTTACAGCAGAAATAATACAAAAATGCTTATTAACAACCACTTTATTATTTTTCATAATAAATTAAAAAAATTGTAATACCCTTATAAATATTACACTTTTACATAACATATTATAAAATTCACTCAAAAACTCATTAATATATACATATAGGGTACCATTACAAGGGTCTCAACTTCAGGGACTCAAATTTAACAACTAATTCCAATAGAAATTAAAGGTTCATAAAAACATATTATTCAATCATTTAAATAACTTTTCTGAATACAGCTTCACTGTTGTATTTCTTTCCCTCATTTCAAATAACACAGATTCTACATCTAAACACCATTGATATCAAATAGTTATTAGTCACTTTATATAAAGTAGAGGTTTTAGCTTAGTTAATTTTGAGCTCTTTATTTATTTAAAGGGACAGGGTTTTCTTTGGTTTATCCAACTCCCTTTTACTCTGCTTACAGCAAGTCAACTGTAAGATTCTCTCTACAACTTCACATTTTATTGAAAGGCTCAAAATCACATTTAGTGTGCAGGATTGTGACACCCCCAACACAAACATGACACAGTTTTGCCTCCAGTGCATCCTATCCCCAGCTTTTTCATCTGCAGAAAAAAGTAAAAAATATGTGAAGTTTCATTAGTATCTAAATCAACAAAACTGGATATTAAAACCTTACCAGATTATAAATAATAAGAAAATTAATCATATTGAAAGAAAGATTAATTATTTTGAGGGGATCTTAGTATGGTTTAGAGAGAGCAAGACAAATGCTGGTTAGTGGAAGATGGATCCTATGCATAAAGCTGTGTATATGCAGAGAGAAAGATCCACCTGGGGGGATGGTTGCTTTGTAAGATTTGGTTAGTTAGTATGTATGTATTTAAAATGGTATTTAGGTAACATGAGCAAATGAAAAGATTTGAAGTTGGTTTTAATTTGTGTGCTGGATCGGCCATGAAAAGCAATTTGAATAATAAGGGGTATCAAAGTTTACTGATCTGCAATTAAATTAATTGCAGATAAAAATCCTTATACCCCAATTATCTTCCACAATAATTTTTGCTAATAATTGGGTTATTAGACATTTTATGCGTCAAAGTTGACCTCTTATCTGATGTTTTTCTACTCATTTTTTTATAATCACATCTTGACCTACTTTCATTCATAACCACATCTTTGAATACTCTCTGGATATACCTTCTACCTTTCTGTGCACTCCCATTCTCATCTCATCCGGTCTATTTTCTCCATGCAGAACACCTCACCATCTCATATACTTGTTTTTTCTCCTTTTCATCTTCAATTATCTTAACATGGCCTGCCATCATAGAAATTCTCAAATGAAGCCTTCCCCCCTTTGTTCTTCAAATTGCACTACTCCCTCTTTCCCTCACTCAGCTGAGAAATCAAAGACTGTTCAATTAAAAAAAGATGATCATCTCATTCTTATCAACTGGCTGAAAACTAAATCTAACTATGATTCTTGTTTTGGTACCAAAAATGCAGCTAAAGTATGATGGCCCCCAGCATCAAAAGCTCATGGTTATCTTATAATGGCCAACAAATTACAGAATAAGATCAAGGAAAAGATAGATCTTTTACCCAAACAGATTTCTGAATGCTTCAAGCATTATTGAGCCAAATTCAAGAAGGAAAAGACTCTTTCATCTTCTACTTATTTTGGTATTACTGACCTCAATATCAGTAAGGGCATCAAATACATAGACGGTAAACTTGATTCTTTATGTCCTTAATTTAAAGAGATGGATGCTATTTTTGGAGAGCAAGCTTATGTTGATCCTGCAAACATGTTGTATGGTGAAGATTCTATCTCAATACATGATTTTGAAAGAAATATTTTTCCTTCTTCTTCTACTCAACCCTCCCCTCATTTAACTTCCACAAATCAACATATCTTTTCAATATATCCTTATGGCAATATAAACCAACATGATCTTACTCAAGTATGTTTTTTCATTTCATCTAACCAATTCTTTTTTATATTTACATTTTCTTATTTCTAAATGGGCTGAAGAACAAATGCAGGAGCCATTATCATCTGAGTAAGAAGCCAGCAACAATGATGAGGAGGAAAATGTGACCTTGAACAAAAAGCAAATGGCTTCAAGTAGTCTAAATTTCTAGGCTCAAAGAAGAAGAAAAAGTGATACTTCATCTCAAACCCCTTTTTTTTCTATTGAAGAATTTTCGGAGAAACGTGATGCTGGTAAGTGATACCAAACCTCTTAATACTTTACTCTGCTTTTCTTCTACTTTTTGTTAATATTTCATATCACTCTAGAACAAGTGGAAGTTGCTAAAGAGACTCTAAAGTTTGAAAAGCCAAAATATGAGCTCTCTTTAAGGAGGGATGACAGGGTGCATGATTTGGAAGAGAAGAAGTTTGAACTCTCTTTATGGAAGGATGATAGGACACAAGTCTTGTAGGAGAGAAAGTACAAACTCTCTTTATGGAAGGATGATAGGGTACAAGACTTGGAGGAGAAGAAAATTGAGTTATCTCTAAGTACTGAAAAATCAAAGAAGGAGGACAAAACACTTGATCATCGAAACCTCATGGAACAGATGAAATATAAGCTTGATTGTGAAGAAGATTCCAAAAAGAAAGATTTCTTGATAGAACTTGTTAAAGCTAATAAATCTGTTGAGGAAATTGAACGTTTAAAGAAATTGTTTGATGACTAGTTTGTTTTATTTCTCTCACACTTCAACTGCTCATAATTAATTTTACATTAAATTTTATCTTAATTTCCTGTATTTCTTTACTCTATCCATCATTAGTTGAATTTTCATATTTTAATGTTGTAAATTCTTTTTTAAAAAAAATGTTCAAGAATTTTTAATGTTAAAAATTCTTTTTTAGTTAAAATTTTCAAGTTGCATTTGAAAATTTTCCCACCCCACCCCTGTATTTTATTGAACTAAGGTGTCAAGGGTCACTTTTAGTCTAGAAGATTTGGTACGTAGTTCTACAAGGATTTATAAGGCTTAAATGGATTTTCAACAACCTTGTACGTATTTCTTAATTCAAAGGTGAATGTTTTACTCAATAACAGAGGTAGGATTAAAATATTAATATAATTTATAAATTAGAATTACGCTATTGTAAGTACTAATGATATAGAATATAAGAATAAGTGTTTATTTGGTTATTGTTGTAATAAAATGGTTTGGTAAGATAGAATGATCAAAAGACAACAAAAGAGAGGCCTTTTATAGGCAAAGGAGAGACAAAGCACGGAAATCAAATTCTAAAAACAGTAGGGAAAAGAGAGAAAAAGAACATTCCAGAAAGAGTATTTCAAATAATAAAGTTATTCCAAAAAGAAGGCGTCAAAAAAGATGTATTTACAGAGTATGTCAGAAATACATCAATATTTTTAATATTTACTGTAAATGTCAATTCCAAATAAGAAATTTGATTTATTTGTATATATTTAATATTATTTGAATATTTAAATCTTATTTTATCTTTGTATTTTATTTTTTAAATATAAAGTTTTATTTTTCCCAACCTGTCAGTTTAGCACGGTGTTAGAGAAAATATAAGGGACAAAATTATAATTATAATTTTACTTATTTATTTAATTAATTAATTTAATTTTAACATTCTGTAACTAGTTAATTTATAACTAATGTTAATGTAACTAAATGATAATTAAATAATAATTAAAGATGATAAGGTGCGGCTTCATCCAGTAAATAATTACTTATTTCACTGGGTAAGTCTAGTAGCCTGGCTGACACTCCCTTACTCTAAAAAAAATAATAAAAAAAAATGCTATGATTTTTTCTTCTTATACTTTTTTAGTAGAGTAGGAAGATTAGATATCTCCTTCCCAGGTATCCAAGAATCATATTCAGATGATTTATTCTTGAATCTCAATAAGTATTCTGTACCTTTCTCAGCAGTGACTATTCTGTCATTCAATATTTTTTCAATTTCTGCTGTCTCAGTGATTTCATTTGGGGTTTTCTTTGGTCTACCCCTCCTTCTTGGAAATAAATCACTATTGGATGTGTAAGGTTTCAAAAGAGATATTGGAAAAACAGGATGTTTTCTGTCATATGGGGAATACAGAATAACTTCAACTGCATTATCTCCAATCATTCTTCTGACAACAAAAGGACCAACAAATGGATCTTTTAATTTGTTATTACCTTGTAAGTTGAAGTGGACTGTAGAAATCAACACTTCATCACCCTTTTTAAAAGTGTATTCTTTATGGGATTTGTCCCATCTTTTCTTCTCATATTCAAATGATTTTTCAATACATTTTTGAGCATGATTTCTGCATAGTTGTTGCATTTGAAGAAAAGATTTTACACCAGGATGTATATCCAATTTAGGTATTTTGTTATTGAGAATTTGGGCAGGAGTATTAGGAACATATCCAAGCCAGAGCTCAAAAGGCTTCCTTTGAGTAACAGAATGAACAGTGCTATTATAAGCAAATTCTAACCCAGGAAGTAAGGTAACCCAATCATGAGTGAATCTGTCATTATCTTTATACTCAAGGCCAAAGGCACAATATCTTCTTATCATGTCCTCTAAATTCTGAATCATTCTTTCAGCTAAACCATCAGTCTGAGGGTGATGGGCAGTAGAAAGTTTCAGATCACAACCACAAAAATCCAACAGAGTCATCCAAAATTCAGAAGTAAATTTAGGGTCTCTGTCAGAGATTATGGCTTTAGGAAAACCAGCAGTATTAAACATATGAGACCACCATAAGAAAGCTAATTCTTTAGTGGAAACATCCTTGTGGGTAGGGATAAATTTACACATTTTTGTGAATCTGTCCACAATAACCCAACAAGAGTTATAACTGTCTTTACCAGCAACAGGTAATCCTGTTACAAAATCCATGTTTATTATTTGCCATGGGGCATCAGGAGGTTCAATATGTTGCATTAATCCTGCTCTTTTACCAGTTAATCTTTTTGATTTTTGGCATGAATCACAGGATTCAACATATAATTTTGTGTCTTCAGACATATTAGCCCACAAAGCAGTGTTCTTAATTCTGATCATTGTTTTGTCAAGATCAAAATGTCCAGCTAATATGTCATCATGACAAATTTTCAAGATGATTTCTTTCATAGAAGGAGGAATAACAATAACATTACTCAACTTTCTTCTATAATATAGATATCCTTCATCAATTGAAAATTTTCCTTTTTCCAAACCTTTTTGGTACTTTGGTGGAAGGGTTTTAATTAATGCTTGTATTGAAGCATTCTTTGGATCATTTAATATGGTGCATAACTTTTTCAAGTAAGTGTCCTTATCATATGATTCCAGAATAAGCTGTAATAGCTCTTCCTCCATATCAACCACATATATCCCATGGATATGGATAATTTCATCCTCAGGATCATATGCAGGATTTGAGTCATCATTTGGTAAGGGTAACCTTGATAACATATCCACATTTGAGTGACCAATACCAGCTCTGTGAATAATTGTCATTCTCCCTCTGTACTCTTGAACAGCCAGCTGCCATCTAAACATATGTCTATTAGGTGTTTTCAAGTTCAAAAGGGATTTAACTGCACTGCAGTCAGTGACAAGTTCAAATTTCTGGTCATCTAGGTAATAATGAAGCTTTTCTAGAGCCCATACTACAGCTAAACACTCTAATTGAGTAGCACCATATTTCAATTCACTATTTCTCAAGGTTCTTGAAATATAACAAATTACTACTTCTGAAACTTCATCATTTATCACTTGTTTTTGATGGAGGGCAGCACCAAGACCAATGAAACTGGCATCAGTGTACAAAACAAATGGTTGATCAAAGTCAGGTAAAGCAAGAATTGGTGCTGACATCAAACAGTGTTTCATAGTGTCAAAGGCTCTTTGTCTTTCACTATTCCAGACAAAAGCAACATCCTTTCTAGTTAATTGGGTAAGGGGTAAAGCTATGACTTGGTAATTTTTAATATACTGTCTATAGTATCCACACATTCCCAAAAAACTTTGGAGCTCTCTTACTGTTGTAGGAGCTTTCACCTGTTGTATGGCTGCCACTTTGTTCTGGTCAACACATATCTGTAAGCCTGAAACAACATGACCAAGAAGTTTTAAAGAATGGAAACCAAATTTACATTTCTTCAAAGCAAGTGTCATATTTATTTCGTCCATTTTCTGGAATACTTTACACAGGTGTTTAAGATGGTCCTCAAATGTTTTTGAGAATATAATGATATCATCAATATAAACCATCAGCCAACCTTCAATTATCTCTTGATGGAATGTGTTATCCATTACTTTTTGGAAAACAGAAGGGGCATTTTTAGGGCCAAATGGCATCCTAATATACTTATAAATACCCATATGAGTGGCAATCATCAGAAAGTTCTGAGAATTTTTCTCAACAGGTACCTGGTGATATCCCTTATTACCATCCAAACAGCTGATATATTTAGCACCCTTTAAAGTAGCATGTATAGAGCTGATTCTAGGTAAAGGATAGATATCATCAACAGTATAAGTATTTAGTGCTCTATAATCACCACATAACCTGGCTTTATCTTTCTCATAAGAAATTAGGACAGGTGAGATAACACAATATTTAGGTGTTTCAACTACCTTTTCAATAATATTCATTTTTAAAAGGGTAGAGATATTATCTTCAATATCTTTTCTCTTTGTGGGAGAAGCAGGATAAGGCTTCTTCTTTAAACTAGGTGGTATATCAGTTAATGGGCAAGACAATGAAAGTTTCATTTCCTCTTTAACTAATCCCAGTTCATGTGACCCATGAGCAAAGGCCATAGGAAAAGATTTTATCAAGTTAATGATGGAATCTTTATCCTCACAAGAAAGTTGTTCTCCAAAAGAGGCATTGTCAATTTCAGACATAAGGGCATGCATTTCCTTTGTAGATCTTCCTTTATATTGAACCACAGAATTACATGTGTTCAATTCTGGTTTTAATAATTTTTTAGGGGAGGAAATTTTAAATTTTCTCTTCCCATTCAACCCCATTGTGAAACATTGGTTTGAAGGATCCAATTTTATGCCATACTTGGTTAAAATATCATTCCCTACAATAAACCAATTGCTCAAGTTATCATTTTTCATGACAAAAAAATCACAAATAGCTCTTACAAAACCATGGTTATATTTAAAAAACACTGTGGCTTTGTATTTACCAATGGGGGACAAAACAGAGCCATACCCTCTCCAATTTTCAGAAATGATAGGCAACAGTTTAGATTTATAGTCTTGATCTACTGAGGCAAGTGATCTTTCAGATACTACACTTCCACCAGCTCCAGAATCCAGAACAACTTCAATGCTGGTTCCATTAATCAAAACTGGTGCCTTAAGAGGGGCAATAACAATTGAGTTATCCTCAATGTTCTTTATGATCTCAGCATCCTCAACTGTAGATAAATCATTATTATCAATGTCAATAGTATTTAAATAATGAATATCTTCTTCCAGCATCAAGATTTCTTGTTGAGATTCATATGAAATATTGCTGGCACAATCACTTGATGTATCATCCAGTGCCACTGTGTCATCAGCATGCTCCTCTGTTTGTTCCACAAGATTTATCTTCTTGTCACAAACATGGCCTTTCTGCCAAGGCTTGTTGCACTTGAAGCAAGTGTTTGTTGCATACTTCTTTGGTGCAATAGGGGCAGAAGGTTTACCAACCTTTTCCAGAGGTTTTTGTTGGTAAGTGGAGGGTTTCTCCAAAGGGGTCCTAGGAATGAATCTTCTTGCATCATACTTATTGTTTAGAAGTATCTCATTGCAAGTATTAATGAAAGAAGAGGGTTCTTTGGAGAACTCAGTCCTAGCCACAATCAAGTCTCTCAGAGACATTGGTAATTTATAGAGGATCCTGTCCTTCCATAAATCAAACTCCATATTTGGGTCCATTGCCCTTAAGATTTTTACAAGTTTCATTAAAAACTCAATAGGTTTATCAGTAGAAGAGCTATATCTAGTTTCCTCATACTGCCTTTGTTGAGCCATTCTGAACTTGGAGCCACCAAATTGTGCTTTAATTAATTTCTTCCAATCCTCCCATGAATAGTCATTCCCATCCAGGAGAACAGATTCATACCACATCAGGGCAAAATTAGTGAACAAAGAAATTAATTTGGACACAATTTCCTCATCTGGGAGTTTGTAAGAATTTTTTAAATTATCAATTCTGTAAATAAATTGCTGCCAATCAGAGGAAGAATCACCATCAAATGTTGGGTACTGGTCAAGTTTTGGCCAATTCTTTTTATTTGAAGGAGTCTCCTTAGTACTAGCTTGTTTCTGAGTAAGAAGCAGCTGTAATTTCTCTAATTGTGCTGAAATCTCATTGTTTAATCCTTCTGTTGCAGATCCTGGTGCATCATCAGTTTTTGATGGAAACTCAGTGTTATCAACAGGTATTTCTGGATCAATTTTTATTTTAGATGAACTAGCCACAGGTACTGGTTGAGAATCCTGCACTATATGCTCCTTCACAGAATTGTCAGAATATTTTTGGTCATTTAACAATGAGTTCAATGTTTCTTCAATGGTTGTTAGTCTTGTTTTCATTCTTGGAAGACTAGATAAACTTTCATTGACAGTTGCAAAAGATAATTGATTTTTATGTTGAAAAGCTGACAACTGGTCACTCAATCTTTTCAGATTTATCTTATCTATCTCTACCTCCTGGCAACAGGCAGATACAGTATCTTTTAGTTTAGACAAATCATTTTTTATATTTTGCCATAAAGCAATTTTCTTTTCATGGGTTGCTTTGTAATGAGACAATTCATCAGAGACTCTCTGTGCTTCACTTTTTAATGCTTGATAACCCTGATCAGTTAACAAACTATTATATCTCTGAGTCAATTGCATATTGTTCATTATATGATTTTGCTTGGCAATAATATCTCTCAAGTGCTCATCATTAATTATTGCTACATCCGGAGTGTTTCTCAATAAGGAAACTGAGTAACTTTCCAGACTCTCATAGAACTCAGGGTCAAGAGTTTCATCAATCACAGCCATATCAGGATTAATTATTGAGGTAGCAATTAAAAGTAATGGATTGGATACATGAGATAACTGTCTACTATTCCCAGCCTCTATAGGTCTCAAGGTTTCATCTTGCCTTCCAGATTTACCTGAAGGAACAGAGTCAGCCACAAGAAAAGGCACTTGAGAATCAATAGAGGGACGTACCAGGGTTTGCTGGGTATCACCATATTGGGCTTCCTTCTTCTTTTGCCTCCTTGATAAGGGTGGGGAGGAGTGGGGTTTGCCTGGGTGGGCCTTGATGGACCTACCTGAGGTAATTGATGCTGATTTTGAGCTAAGTAGTCCCACTGTGTGTTGAGCCAGTCCCACTGCCACTTGGACACTTCTACCATCTCTTGGGATTGGGGAGCCAATTGTTGTTGATCCCTGGGAGGAAGAGGTTTCCTTTTCTCTTGGAGAGAAGTATTTTTTCTTTTCTCCCATTCTTCCAAGGCATCTACCCTTACCTTTAGTTTTAAGCTGTCTTTCTTTAACTCCTTTATGTGGGTTGACAGATTCTTTATCTGCTGGGACAACGGCATCTTTTTTATCTTGAAGCCTCTTGGAAGCTCTTCTGGTGGGTTTGTCCTGGGTTTCTGATCCTGAGTATTGTCCACTAGGATTTCTACTTCTTCCATTTCCACATCCTGTTTGGGGCAAGGATTTATTAGTTTGAGAAATTCTTCTTGTTAAAGGAGAACTTACAGAAGTAGGCTCATCATAATCAATTAAGTCTAGTTCTTCTTCACGTGCAGTAAAACCACTTTGATCAGTCATTTTAAGATTCTACTGAAATGAAGGAAAAGAGACAAAATTAATTAGTCTTTTATTTTTAATTTTTATTTAACAGAAATAAAATAAAAATAAATAAATAAAAAATCTTTTTAGGATAAAATTCAACTTAAATAAAATTAATAAAACAAATTTAAAACCAGGATAATGCAATCAACTGTAGAAATAAATTAGAATTTCTATTAATTTTTATTTTCAGGATTTAAATCAACTAATTTATTACCAGGATTTATTGTCAACTGAAATAATCAAATATGAATCTTTATTAATAAAAATTATTTTAACTGATTAATTAACTACCAGGACTTAATGTCAACTGAAGTAATTTAAATATGAATTTTATTACTTAAAAAGATTTATTGGATTACCAGGACTCAAAGTCAACTGAAGTAATGAAATGTTAATTATTTATTAAAAAAAATATAATTGTCAGGACAATTTGTCAACTGGAACAATTAATTAATCAGGACAAATGTCAACTGAAAAATTATAATAATTATTTTATTTAATAAAATATATTATTGTCAGGACAGTTTGTCAACTGGAACAATTAAAATTCAAATTAATCAGGACAATTGTCAACTGAAAAATGATAATAATTAATATTAATATATAATTATTTTATTACCTCTGGGACTAAGAACAGTTATTGCTCTATTATGATCAACCAGGAAAAATAAAAAAAAATATAATAATAAAATTAAATTCCAATTACCAGACACCTCCCCCTGCAAAATGAGCAAATTAATGCCACTTACAGAGTGCTGAGTAAAAGGAAATACGTAGCAAATGAAGAGTGAAGAGTAACCCACAAATAGTAATCACAATAATTACCACAATATATACAATCTTTAGTCAGTATATGAACTTAAGTTTTGGAGCGCGGTTCGATTCCTGTTCGCAGCAAAAACTTTTATCACGTGACGTATGACGTTCGTCGTTTTCTTGCCTCCACTCGTCCTTTACAGGTGCTTCTACGCCGATGATCCTCTCGATTACGCCTCAAGTAACGTTGCTCCGTTGATATTTCGGAAAGGTTCCCAATTTTCAAGGGTCACTTTTAGTCTAGAAGATTTGGTACGTAGTTCTACGAGGATTTATAAGGCTTAAATGGATTTTCAACAACCTTGTACGTATTTCTTAATTCAAAGGTGAATGTTTTACTCAATAACAGAGGTAGGATTAAAATATTAATATAATTTATAAATTAGAATTACTCTATTGTAAGTACTAATGATATAGAATATAAGAATAAGTGTTTATTTGGTTATTGTTGTAATAAAATGGTTTGGTAAGATAGAATGATCAAAAGACAACAAAAGAGAGGCCTTTTATAGGCAAAGGAGAGACAAAGCACGGAAATCAAATTCTAAAAACAGTAGGGAAAAGAGAGAAAAAGAACATTCCAGAAAGAGTATTTCAAATAATAAAGTTATTCCAAAAAGAAGGCGTCAAAAAAGATGTATTTACAGAGTATGTCAGAAATACATCAATATTTTTAATATTTACTGTAAATGTCAATTCCAAATAAGAAATTTGATTTATTTGTATATATTTAATATTATTTGAATATTTAAATCTTATTTTATCTTTGTATTTTATTTTTTAAATATAAAGTTTTATTTTTCCCAACCTGTCAGTTTAGCACGGTGTTAGAGAAAATATAAGGGACAAAATTATAATTATAATTTTACTTATTTATTTAATTAATTAATTTAATTTTAACATTCTGTAACTAGTTAATTTATAACTAATGTTAATGTAACTAAATGATAATTAAATAATAATTAAAGATGATAAGGTGCGGCTTCATCCAGTAAATAATTACTTATTTCACTGGGTAAGTCTAGTAGCCTGGCTGACATAAGGGGTGGGTATCACCATGTCACGCGCCACGTGACACTCGAGGCAAAAGTAGCTCATTAAATCAATACTAAAGGGTTCAAATCCATACTCGAAGCGCAGAAAGCAACTCTCCATAGCAACTGCGACTTTCCTTTGTGTACTTGCTATTCAATTGCGCTAGCCTAAAACTCTAAATATAAATTAGTCAATCTCTCAATAGTGTGTCTTAGTCTTTTTCCCAATAAGCGATGCACAGTGCAATATTTGATATAATAGTACATTAAAAGGTTCATGAAATGTCTGTGGGTTATTAAGGGGTAGTGAGCATGGACGGAATGGTTAGTGAAGGATTAAGGGGTTAACAGATGTTAGTGAGGAGGGTCCAGGTATAATGGATATATTTTAAATGGGTTGTGGTGTGCGGAATGGTGGATGAGTATGAGGTCAATGCGAGGAGGAGTAAAGGATATAAAAGGGGCTGGGTTTTTGGTTCGACATTCCTTAGAATTAAATTATAAAATGTATTTATAGTTAATAGTGATAAAACTCTACGTGAAAATCATTATTATTGTATCTTTCTTTATTTACTCAATAATCATATCTAAATCCTAAATCTTTGATTATCAAGCTTCCAACCCTTCATGAGATCTTAAGAGTTTTAATATTACCGTTCAATTATATTAGAATCCTTCTTGAACATAACTCAAAGCAGTAGTTCTTCCTTCGAGTCATCTTCGAATCACTTCCTCAAACTATCCCTCTGGGCTTCGAAGAAGTATCTGAACCTTTTATCTCACTTGCAGGAACATCCTCGACCTTGTGCGTAGGTCGTCCAGTGACAGTATAATTTAATTCTCCGTAGTTCTCATTCTTTGCACTACTACGTCCCTTTTCAGGTGTTTTCTCTAAATTCTTAAAATGGCACCTGTTCAACGCACTTCTCCTACAGGCGCTACTACTAGAGCTCGCGCCAGAGGCAGGCCAACAGCCACTAGGCCTGTTTCCCGCACTCACTCCTTGGAGCCACTCAACCTTAGGGAACGGCAACATTCAGTCCAATCGGTAGAAGACATCTCACAAGATTTCGATGATTCTAGTGATGATGAAGAAGGAGAGGATACAATGCACAAGGCACCATCCGCCCCTGCTAACCACCATTCTGGTCAACATTCAGAACCTGGCCCATCCAATTCTCTGCAAGATTTCATGAGACTTTTCATGAAGACCCTTTCAAATTCAACGTCTTCAGAGGGATCTAAATTCAAAACTCCTTCTATGAAATCTCCTGATAAATTTGATGGAGAACATCCAGACAGATTGCGACCCTTCTTGCAAAAATGCAAACTACTGTTCCATAATGACCCTCAAACCTTCAATAACGACCGATAGGAAGTTGTTTATGCTTCTTCATTCCTGGCCAGAAAAGCAGCAAGATGGTTCGAACCTTATCTTCTCATGCTCTCTTCAACCAAAACCCACTTACTTATTAATAACTGGGAAAAGTTTGAAGACCAATTCTTCACGTTGTTTGGTGACCCAAATGAAACTGAAAACGCAGAAATTGAACTTGATTTCCTTCACATGAGTGATAATTGGAAAGCCTCTGAATATATCTCAAACTTCAGAGCGCTTCAAACTCGAGTAGGTTGGAATGATGCTGCCCTTAAATATCATTTCAAAAAAGGACTTCCTTCAAGGATTCTGGATAAGTTAAATCTTCACAGTCAGAAGATGACTAATTTAACAGATTTAATGGATCGAACCCTCAAACTTGATGGTGTTTACGAAGGACAACTTCAACATCGTCGATACGCCAACAAATCTCAAGGCTTAAATTTCTAATCGGGACCTTCTTCACACCCACAAACAACTCAATCCTCCTTGACTCAATCCAAACCTATTAAGGGGAAGGACAAACCTTGACCGAAAAGCTCGACCCCAGGCGATATCAGTAAAGTACTGGATCCTAAAGGGGAACTTAAAGAAGCTGAGAGGAAGGGGCGAACAGATAATGGGTTATGTATGTATTTTGGGGGTAAGCAAAAGCTGGAAGATTGTGTAAAGTTGAAGGAAAGAGAAGGTACTAGTTCGAAGGCAAAAAACTAGTAGATAGTTTACTTGTGTGCAAAGCAAACTATCTTATATCTCCCAGTGCACAGAACCTCCATGTCTTAAGGACTGGAGTTGCCTTAAACCGCTTGAGATTCATTCTTTTTAAGAAGGATATCCCCTTCAGTTGTCTTATAGACTCTGGAGCTTCAATTTCTTTTGTCAGTTTATCTTTTGCAGAGAAGTTACAGCTGACATTTACAGATATCAATCGAACTCCAATTTATTTGGTTGAATCAAAGGAACCCAAATATTGGGTCAGTAAGAAAGTTTTATGGGTTTTCAGCTTTCTGAATTTTCCCCCCTTCGAGTGGGAACTAACAGTCTTGGACGCCCCAAGGATGGACAATACCATTCTTGGCCATGACTTTTTAACGCATTGGAATCCTGAAATTGATTGGACACGGGGATGGATCACCCCATGGACTAAGTATATTTCTAATTCTTCAATGCATGTCAATAGGGAATTAAACAACCCGCCTGAAAATGTCCTGCTAGAGGACAAACCTCTGCCAGATGACTTGCAAGCATCTGATCTTTCTTTAAATGAGAAATTGGCTAACCCTTCTAGCTTGATGACTTCACTCGAAGAGGATTTAAATTGCCTCAAAGTAATAGAATTATGCTCTCTCAATTCTGGTCGTCCCTCAACAGATTCTCTCGAAGATGATGAGGACGACCAAATCGACTCTACCAGAAATCTATCATGATTTCCTCGATGTTTTTTCAATCGGCAAGGCCAATAAGTTACCACCTCATCAACCCTACGACTATCAGATAGAGTTAATAGGTCCAGTACCTCCGGCAGGTCCTGTCTATTCTTTGTTGAAGGACAAATCTCAAGTTCTTTGAGACTACATTGCAGAGAATGTAGCCAAAGGTTTAATCAAAGCCAGTAAATCTCCAACCAGCTCCCCTGTCCTCTTTGTAAAAAAGAAGGATGGTAGTCTTAGGTTGTGTGTTGATTATAGAAAGCTCAACACAGTCACTAAGAAGAATGCATATCCTGTTCCTCCTATGTCATTGCTTCTTACCCTTTTTAATGGTGCTAATTTCTTTTCTAAAATTGATCTTAGAAGCCCTTACAATCTTATTCGCATTGCGGAAGGTTATGAACCACTGACTGCAATGCGCACTAGATTTGGTAGTTTTGAATATTTAGTTATGCCTTTTGGATTGTGTAATGCACCATCTACTTTTCAAACCTTTGTCAATGACATCTTTCAAGATGTTGTCAAACAATTTGTTGTCGTCTATTTAGATGATATTTTAATTTTCTCAAAGACACTGGATGAACATATTCATCATGTTCGACAGGTTTTAAATTGACTTCAAGGCCATGGACTCTACGCCAAGCATAAAAAATGCAAATTCCATCTTAAATCTATTGATTTTTTGGGTTTTACATTATCCACTGATGGTTTAGTCATGGACAACAAGAAAGTTCAAAAGGTCCTGGAATGGCCTGAGCCCAAATCCGTTAAATCCCTTCAATGATTTTTGGGTTTTGCAAATTTCTATAGAAGATTTATTAAAGATTACTCTAAAACTATTTCCAATCTTACTTCTCTTCTTAGAAAATATATTCCTTTTGTTTTTACTTCTACAGCGCGAAAGGAATTTGAATCATTGAAGACGGCTTTCACCACAGCTCCAATTCTTTGACACTTTGATCCTACTGCTTCGACAATAGTCAAGACAGATGCAAGCGATTATGCTATCGCAGGGGTCATTTCTCAATTGAATCCGGAAACAAAACTGTTTCATCCTGTTGCTTTTGAGTCAGGAAAACTCATTGCAGCAGAGTTAAATTATGAAATTCATGACAAAGAGCTTTTAGATATCATTCACTGTCTTAAAAAATGGCGCTCTTTTCTTCTCAGCCTAGATAGTCCTTTTCAAATTTTAACAGACCATAATGCTTTGAAATACTTTATGTCTTCCAAAGTGTTAACCAGGCGTCAAGCCAGGTGGGCTGAATTTCTGTCTGAATTTCCCTTTTCTATTTCCTATCGCCCAGGTAAGAACTGCATTGTCCCAGATATCATGTCACCTTGGGACAACGTTTACCCACAGCGGGGGGACGCATTTGCTGACAAAAATCCAGCAAATGTGAAATCAATCTTCAACGAATCAATGTTAACGACTCATCAACTTAATTCGATGACAATTAAATCGTTTCAAAATCCACTATCCAACATCCTCGAAGCTCAGTCAAAGGACAATTATTGTTTAGGGTTAAAAGACAAAATACTCTTGAAGCAAGGGGCCAAAAGATTTAGTATTGAATCAGGTGTATTAGTCTTTGAAGGTAGAGTAGTCATACCCGACAACAATGAGATAAAATTATGGATTTTCAACAGTCGACATGATTCTCCATTAGCTGGTCATTTTGGTGTTGATAAAACCTACCAGTTAATAGCGAGGGATTTTTTCTGGCCAGGTATGACCAGGGAAATCAAGACCTATATAAAAGCTTGTTACGAATGTAATAGGAATAAGGCTCCCCGTCACCAGAAGTATGGGTTGCTTCAACCACTTCCTATTCCCTCTAAACCTTGGGAATCTTTATCGATGGATTTTATTTCTCAACTTCCTCTTTCCAATAATTTTGATGCTATATTAGTAATAGTAGATAGATTCTCAAAAATGTCTATTTTCATTAAAACCACTACTACTGCTACTGCAGAAGATCTGTCAAAATTGTTTCTAGAATATGTATTTTCCAAACACAGCTTACCTAATGATATTAATTCAGATAGAGGCTCATTGTTTGTATCCACATTCTGGACTCAATATCACAAGGAACCTCTCCACAGCCTATCATCCCAAAACCGATGGCAAACAGAAAGGGTCAACCAAATCCTCGAACAATACCTTCGAATGTATGTCAGTTACCAACAAGACGATTGGACCACATGGCTACCATTGGCCGAATTTGCTTATAATAACTCGACTCATTCATCGACACAACATTCTCCTTTTGAAACTGTTTATGGAAGACATCCTCAATTCAATTCAATCCATGTAGGAAATAATCATCCTGCGGAACATTATCTTTGAACCATATCACGACTCCAAGAGGAACTTAAATCAAATCTGGAATTAGCGGTTCGAAGGTACAAGGAACAGGCTGACAAACATCGACAAACTGCTCCTCCTTTTAAACCAGGTGACAAAGTATGGCTCGACGCACGGAAAATTCAAACAACTTGACCATAAAAGAAACTGGCTGAAAAATACTTGGGGCCATTTGAAATCGACTCTGAAGTCTCTAAAACTGCATTTAGACTCAAGCTACCTCCTAAATGGCAGGCTATTCACCCTGTTTTTCACGTATCTCTCCTGGAACTGGCTCGAGAAACATACCCGGGCAAGAACCAACCTCCTCCGGAACCGGTCAAAGTAGAAGACCATCTAGAGTGGGAAGTAAGCCATATCCTTGATTCAAGAATGCGCAAGGGGAAACTTCAATACCTTGTGGAATGGGAAGGCTTCCTTGATGACTCAGACAAAACATCCTGGGAACCAGCCATCAATGTTTCTAACGCCCCTGAACTCCTAAAATCTTTTCATCTTAAATACCCTTTAAAACCAAAACCTTAAAACTCTCTTTTTTCTTTTCTCTGTTTTTTTTTCTTTCCTTTTAAAATCTAAAACATTTTTATTTCTAAAAAATCCTTTTTGTTTTCTTCTTTATTCTTTCTCTTTTCAAAATGTTTCAACCTTCTTTTTAAAAAAAAAAATATAATAAATTAAATTAAATTCAATTAAATTAAAATAAAATAAAATAAAAGTAAAATAAAATAAAAATAAAAATAAAATAAAACAAAATAAAAACCAAATTAAAATCAAAATAAAAATAAAACAAATAAAAAATTAAAAATTAAAATTAAAAAATAAAAATAAAAAAATAAAAAAAAAAATTTTCTTCTCAATTTTCTATATACATTCTTCTTTAAAATTTTATTTTCCTCAAACTATCAAAATTCTTCACGAACATTACACTACCACACTTCTTGAGCTTCATTTTAACTTCTAAATCACCTTTTTAAATTCTTCAAAACAAATTACTTCTTTCTTCAAAATCCTCTTAAAATTTTATTTTGTCTCTTCTTTTCTTTCTTTTCTTTTTTCAAATAACTAAAATCCCTCAAATCTTCAATTAACAAACTTAAATAACAATTTTTTTTCTTAAATTATCTCAATCAATTATTTCTTTCTTTCTTTCTTCTTACTTAATTCTTTTCTTTTGAACTTTAAAACTAAAACTCCTTCAATCAAATATTCTTTCTTTTTTTTCTCATTTAAACTTCTTCTTTTAAAATCTTAAAACAAATTCTATTTAAATCTTTTTTCTGTCTTTTCCTTCTTTCTCTCAAAATCTTATATAAAAAAATAATAAAATAAAAATAAAAATAAAAATAAAAAAACAAATAAAATTCTAAATAAAATAACAAAATAAAATAATTAAATACATATTGTTTTTACATTCTTTTTCTTCTTTTCTCCTTTTTATTTTAAATTTTCTCTTTTATCTTCTCCCAAACCAATCCCTTCATCTTCTCCAAAATTTCCCTTATCTCCTTTCTACATTTCTCAAAGTTCTCCCCCTCACCTACTGGAATCAACTCCCAAAGTTCAAGTAACTCCTCGGCTACGTCGAAGGAAGCGGCATCGATAATGTTATCAATCTCGCCGCTGAAGTCTTCAATATATTTTGCTCGTCAAACCTGACGAGGTTTCTTCAACCATACTTGATCGAGGGTTTCTTCGTTTTCCTCCCTCGAGGTAACAATTGGTAATCTATCCTCCACTGCCACTTCCACCGCAATGGGTCCCACAAGGGTCGCTTCCACATTTGAAGCTTCCGTTGTAGGGGCCTCAATGATGACGTCTGAATTCTAAAAACAGAATCATTAGTAATTAAATTTATAAATTATAAAAGGGTGAACTTACTTCAAAGATTGGGTCAGGCTCCAAAAATAATCTAGGAGTGACCTTCTCTGCCACCTCCCTTTCCTCTTCGTCATCTTCGATGACCACCCATTGTTTTTTCGGGGTTTTCCTCGAGATGGGAATTTCTTCCTCCTCCTCGACGACCCCCCTCTTGTTTGCAGCCCTAGCCACCCAGATGTTCACATCATCTTCAACTTCTTCCTCATTTTCCCCCACCGATTGATCGTCCCCAATGGACACATCCCAGATGTCCTCGACTACTTCCTTCGTTTTTGGGATCACCCAATACTTCGTCTTAGTAAACCGGCTCTCAATGTCGGCATTCTTCGCTAAGGTGTCACACGCCACTCTTCTCCATCGGCAAAACTCGCACTTCTGGCGAGGCCCTCGTGTCTCTGTGCTCTCCACGCAGAAATACTCCATCGACTCGCAAGCCGTGCAACTCTTCGAAAATTGCCGTGTGACAACACCCCCATCCGCTTTAGGGTGTGGAGCCATGGGAGTCGGTGTAGGGAAATCTGTCATAGTGATTCAAAGTAATAAAATTAATAATTAAGTAAAAGAGGAAGGGAAATTAGTGTGGGAAATATGTTTTACGCTCAACGGAGCTCGCGTTCTTATACCCGGGCATCTGTCACGCGCCACATGGCACTTGAGGCAAAAGCAGCTCATTAAATCAATACTAAAGGGTTCAAATCCATACTCGAAGCGCAGAAAGCAACTCTCCATAGCAACTGCAACTTTCCTTTGTGTACTCGCTATTCAATCGGGCTAGCCTAAAACTCTAAATCTAAATTAGTCAATCTCTCAATAGTGTGTCTTTGTCAGTACAGTCTAGTATATAAGTATGATATAATAGTGTTATTTTATGGTCCTACTACTTATTAATAAATGATTTAGTGATTAAACCTCAGGGGAAGACTAATAGAATAGTTATACTCAAATTAAACTCACAATACTTGGATTTAAATGCGTGCTAGTGGTGGAAAATAGAAGAATAAAATATAGTTATAGCTTTTATAAAGATAATATCAATTTATAAGGGCTTTATAATATATTTCTGAATGTTAATAATTGTAGTGTAATGTTTGTTTGAAGTGTAGTAATTGAATGATGATAATAAACCGTCAAAATCCCTCCTTACTTATACCCAAATCCACTAGAGTGCACAGACCTTCAATCCAGATGATGTCACTGCTATCCCCGGCAATTACAGCACTGTGAGGGCCCATCACCTCCCCATGGCGTCCACTTCAAGCAGTTTCAACACCCAGACCTCCAGTAAGGACCCTCCATCACTATTAATAATAACACAGAGTCATACCATAAATAGAAAACCCAGATAAAAGCGGATACCATAAAGAAACAGGTAAAATAAAAGATCAAAAAGAGATTTAATGAAACTAAAAGCATATAAAGGAAACAAATAAAATGTCCAAGCCCCCAATAACATCCCCAAGCATCCACATTAACCCAAAAACATATTTCCAACCCATAAATCCGTGAATAACCATCCAAGGAAGTAATTTTAGTTGTCCAAACTGGGTGTATGCGCCTGATATAGGTGTCTATGCTTCTGTAGGCGTTGTGAATCCACTGATTTCGTCCATATGACCTAAAATAAGCAGAAAAACAAAGGTTATAGGCTATTAAGGGGCTAAAACCCACTTATATACCTAAATATACATAATATACTGCATATTTCACTGAATATGAGATTTATGTATACATATAAGCTTATGTATGTCAATAATTACTTCATATCACTTAAGATAAGTATATTATGACTCCATTAACACCTTAATAAGTATTATTAGGCCATGGATAAGCTATTTAAACTATTATAAATTATATAATAGAATAATAATTATATATATATATAATAAAATAATATATATTATTATTTTAACCTTATTTTTAAGATATAAGCTTAATCTAATTAAGGTTATCTTATTTTAAGCATAAGAAATACTCAGTCCTAAGGATATTTAGGCTGACACTCCCTCACCCCAAAAAAACAATAAAAAAAATGTTAAGACATTTTAATTAATCTTAAGGAATGAAATAAAAAGTAAAAAATAATTTTTATAATACATATACTGAATGAACAGTATTATTTAGATTTAAATTTTTTCAAGAGATTTTTAAGATCAGAGATTTCATTTTCTGGAATCCACTGGTCATATTCACTTGATTTATTTTTAAATCTTAGTAGATACTCAACTCCCTTTTCTTTTGTAAGGTGTCTCTTTTTAAGTATCTTTTCAATTTCTGCTTTTTCCACTATTTCTTCAGGTTGCTGTTTATGCCTTCCTGATCTTCTTGGAAAGAGAGCAGTATCATTAGAATGGTATGGTTTTATAAGAGAAATAGGAAATACTGGATGTTTTCTATCATAAGGTGCATATAGAATAACCTCAACAGCATTATTACCAACCATCTTTTTAACTACAAATGGTCCAATGAATGGATCCTTCAATTTAACATTACCATTTAAATTGAAATGTAGCGTTGAAATAAGGACTTCATCACCCTCTTTGAACATTTGTTCTTTATGGGCTTTATCCCATCTTTTCTTTTCATACTCAAAAGCCTTATTTATACATTCTTGAGCATGTTTTCTGCATAATTCCTGCATCTGAAGAAAAGATTTAGTACCTGGATGAATATCCAATCTAGGTAACTTATTAAGAGTTTTAGCAGGGGTATTAGGTACATAACCCAACCGTAACTCAAATGGCTTTTTGCCAGTGACAGAATGTACTGTACTATTGTATGCAAATTCTAAACCTGGGATAAGGGTTACCCAATCATGCGTGAATTTGTCATTGTCTTTAAAATTAAGACCAAAAGCACAGTATCTTCTTATATATCCTTAATGATTTTAACATCCTCAAAATTCATTAAAGATTCATTTGAGTCTATATTTAATATTGGATTGTAAAAGATGGACAAATCATCTTCCAACATACAGACTTCATTTTCATCACTATATGAGATATTACTGTCATAATCACTTGAATCATTACTCTTTTCTACTTCATTTTCAGATTCATGTTGATTTTCAACAATATTTATGTTTTCCTCACATTTGTGACCTTTAACCCAAGGTTTGTTACACTTATAACAAGTATTTGTTTCATACTTTTTAGGTACTACAGGTGCAGTAGGTTTTTTCTGCTTCTCCTGAAGTGTTTTTGAATTCTGATTTTTTACAGGTTCAACATTTTGTTTATAAGTGGAATACCTTGATTCATACTAATGGTTCAATAATATTTCATTGCAAATATTAATAAAGTCAGAATATTCAGTAACATTTAATGTTCTAGCTACAACAATGTCTCTGACAGATATAGGTAATTTGTATATTATCTTATCTTTCCATAAGTTAAAATCCATATGAGGCTCAATGGCTTTTAATATTTTGTTTAAATTCATTAAAAATACCATAGGTTTGTCACCATTCAACGGATTATACCTAGTCTTCTCATACAGTCTTTGCTGAGTAAGCCTGAATTTAGAACCTCCAAATTGTTTTTCAATAAGTTGTTTCCATTCAGCCCAAGAGTAGTCTCTACCCTCACTTAAGACAGCTTCAAACCATAATAAAGCAACATCCTTAAATAAAGAAATTAATTTTGATGTTATCTCTTCATCTGGTAACTTATATGAGAATTTCAAGTTGTCAATTCTTTGAATAAAATGTTGCCAATCAGAGCTGGCTTCCCCATCATAAGTTGGGTACTGATCTATTTTAGGCCAGTTCTTCTGATTGGATTTTATCTCACTAATCTTAGGTAAATTCAACAACTCATTTACTTTTGATAAATGGTCTTGTATTTCTTCCTGCACGGATTTGTGACTTACATTTTCAGATTTGACACTACCACCAGATGGTTTTAATTGTGGTGGTACAGGGAAGGAATGAGATTCACTTTTGCCAATGAAAGGATTATTATTATATTGATTATACTTATGATTATCCTGGTTCATTAGTAGATTGGCAGTTTCAATCTCAACTTTAGTTAATCTTTGTAGCAGCTCAGAGACACTTTGATTTGTCTGTGCAAAAGATAACTTTGTTCTTGATTCAGTTTTTAATAAGTGTGTTTCATATAATTTTTCTAACTCACAAAATTTGTTTGAAAGGTCATTATATTTATTACTCAATGAATCATATTTAAGAGTTAGAGACAAATGTTCTTTCTGTAATTCTTTATTACGTGTTGCTAATTGAGAAATGTTCAATGTTAAGGATGAAATTGTATCACTAGTGAGCTTAACTGTCTGTTCCTCACAATCAGTCATTCTATTCCACAATGCTGAAACAATTCTATGGACAGTTGGATTATTATTAAAATATTCCATGTCCTCCTTTTCAATTCTCTCACTCTCCTGTGAACTTCTCATCTCACTAGTAGGTGGTTGCAACTGAGGATTAACTGTATTATCATTGTATATAGTACTGTTATTATGGACAAAAGACAAGTCAGGTGTATCTACTCTAAAACCTAAATTTCTTAAATCCTCCTCTATTTTTTGTACAGATTTAACATCAATAGAATTACCTATATTGTAATTATCAGTATTATGTCTAATCTGAGAGGGTAAGTTACTTACCAAGGGATGGTTGCCAGTCCTGATTTTTGGCGCTTTTTTCCCTTGTAAGGGTGAGCTGAGGAAGTCAGATGAGGGGGTGGATCCCTGTTGCAACTGTGGCTTGTCCACTGTTGGTGAAACCAGTCCCATTTCCATTTGTCTACCAGGATTTTCTCCTGGGAGTGAGTGGACCCTCCTTGGGTAGGGGGTTGCTGATTTGATTGACTGGGCTGGCCTCCCTTTAATTCTGCCATTGCCTGATTCATCTGCTGAAATCCTACCTTGCAATTGTTTTGCAACTGCTCTACTTCTTTGAACATGAGAGATTTTGATTCCTCTAGCTTCAGAACCTGTTTGGCCAGGTGGGACAGTTGATCCTGAAGAGGAGGAGACGTCTTTTTGATAGTTATCTTTTTTAAGAGGGTGTCCTTTTCCTCTATACTCATGCTTTCTGGCTGGGGGTACTGTTGTCCCTCCATGGTGATGTCCTGGAAAGTTTTTATTAGCTTTAGACCTGGTATTATAAGCAGGCTGTTCACTTACACTATCCTGAGGAGCACTCATATTGTTCAGAATAAAAATATTTTACGTCTACAAAAGGAAAAAACTCTGTGGAATTAGTAGAAAAATAATATTAGCAATTATTTATTAATAAAAAAGCAATGGAGCTTACCCTGAATTTATATCTTTATTTATTTAAATAAAATATAAGAAAAATTCGAAAAAATCTGTTAAAAATATAATAATAAGTTTAACTAGACCTCTATAAGGGTGAATAATTAGCTTACCAAGCTTTAGCCAAATACCAATTTTATTGGGTGTTATATTGGTGTCCAAATACCAAGTGAAATTGGGTTTATATTGGGTACAGTTACTACTGTAAATATCTAATTTTTATAATAAAAAATTAGTACAATTATTATAAGGGTTCTTTTCCGCAATCAATGAGCTATGATGACCCACTAATATGCCGCAGACCCAAATATTTGGTTAATTTTGAGTTGTACTAAGGTAAAAATCACGTCCCAAGGCTTATACTAAATAATAAGTAAAATATAAGGAAAGACCCCCAATTGTCAGTACAGTCTAGTATATAAGTATGATATAATAGTGTTATTTTATGGTCCTACTACTTATTAATAAATGATTTAGTGATTAAACCTCAGGGGAAGACTAATAGAATAGTTATACTCAAATTAAACTCACAATACTTGGATTTAAATGCGTGCTAGTGGTGGAAAATAGAAGAATAAAATATAGTTATAGCTTTTATAAAGATAATATCAATTTATAAGGGCTTTATAATATATTTCTGAATGTTAATAATTGTAGTGTAATGTTTGTTTGAAGTGTAGTAATTGAATGATGATAATAAACCGTCAAAATCCCTCCTTACTTATACCCAAATCCACTGGAGTGCACAGACCTTCAATCCAGATGATGTCACTGCTATCCCCGGCAATTACAGCACTGTGAGGGCCCATCACCTCCCCATGGCGTCCACTTCAAGCAGTTTCAACACCCAGACCTCCAGTAAGGACCCTCCATCACTATTAATAATAACACAGAGTCATACCATAAATAGAAAACCCAGATAAAAGCGGATACCATAAAGAAACAGGTAAAATAAAAGATCAAAAAGAGATTTAATGAAACTAAAAGCATATAAAGGAAACAAATAAAATGTCCAAGCCCCCAATAACATCCCCAAGCATCCACATTAACCCAAAAACATATTTCCAACCCATAAATCCGTGAATAACCATCCAAGGAAGTAATTTTAGTTTTCCAAACTGGGTGTATGCGCCTGATATAGGTGTCTATGCTTCTGTAGGCGTTGTGAATCCACTGATTTCGTCCATATGACCTAAAATAAGCAGAAAAACAAAGGTTATAGGCTATTAAGGGGCTAAAACCCACTTATATACCTAAATATACATAATATACTGCATATTTCACTGAATATGAGATTTATGTATACATATAAGCTTATGTATGTCAATAATTACTTCATATCACTTAAGATAAGTATATTATGACTCCATTAACACCTTAATAAGTATTATTAGGCCATGGATAAGCTATTTAAACTATTATAAATTATATAATAGAATAATAATTATATATATATATAATAAAATAATATATATTATTATTTTAACCTTATTTTTAAGATATAAGCTTAATCTAATTAAGGTTATCTTATTTTAAGCATAAGAAATACTCAGTCCTAAGGATATTTAGGCTGACAGTCTTAGTCTTTTTCCCAATAAGCGACGCACAGCGCAATAGTTAATATAATAGTACATTAAAAGTTCATGAAATGTCTGTGGGTTATTAAGGGGTAGTGAGCATGGATGGAATGGTTAGTGAAGGATTAAGGGGTTAACGGATGTTAGTGAGGAGGGTCCAGGTGTAACGGATATATTTTAAATGGGTTGTGGCGTGCGGAATGGTGGATGAGTATGAGGTCAATGCGAGGAGGAGTAAAGGATATAAAAGGGGCTGGGTTTTTGGTTCGACATTCCTTAGAATTAAATTATAAAATGTATTTATAGTTAATAGTGATAAAACTCTAAGTGAAAATCATTATTATTGTATCTTTCTTTATTTACTCAATAATCATATCTAAATCCTAAATCTTTGATTATCGAGTTTCCAACCCTTCGTGAGATCTTAAGAATTTTAATATTACCGTTCAATTATATTAGAATCCTTCTTGAACATAACTCGAAGCAGTAGTTCTTCTTTCGAGTCATCTTCGAATCACTTCCTCGAACTATCCCTCTGGGCTTCGAAGAAGTATCTGAACCTTTTATCTCACTTGCAGGAACATCCTCGACCTTGTGCGTAGGTCGTCCGGTGACACACCAAAATTCTTTCAAGTAAAGGATTTTGCAAGTCTTATATGAAATTTCGGCAATACCCCCCCCTGCATTATATTGAAGTAAGAAATGGGTATCACCCAAAATTTCAATTCAATTTTTTTTTTGCAAGTCTCATATGAAAATTTGGCAATACCCCCCACTGTATTTTATTGAAGTAAGGGAAGGGTATCACCAAGTTTTCAAGTCAAATTTTTTTTAAAGTCTGATATTAAAATTTGGCAATACCTCCCCCCCCTTCACTTCATTTTATTGAATCAAAGAAATCAAATGGAAAAAAAATTTAAAAATGAAAATTTCTACAACCAATTATTTTCACCAGACCCAATCAAGTTTTCCTATTTTATTTAATAGCCAGTAGAACAACCTAATTCCAGATGAACCATTATATAAAAACAGTAATCTATCTTTATTTAATATTAAAAAATAATTGGAAGAGAGAAATTCAAAATTAAATGAAAAAAATTAAAAAGGAAAAATAAAATTGAAAAAAAGGAAAATAAAAAGGAAAATTTAAAAAATTAAAAAAGATAAAAAATAAAAAAAATAAAAAAAGATTAATAAAAGAGAAACAAAAAGAAAAAAAATGGAATAAAATATTTAATGATAGAAAAAAATTTATAATATTTTAGTTACCATACTTGAAAGATCTACTAAGAACAAATTTTTTTATCTAATTTTTTTTTGATTATTAATATGATCAAAAAGACCTTCATTTATTTGGAATGAACAGCCAAAATGGGTAAATTCTTGACAAGAAACTAAAGTTGGAGGTGCTTTAGTTGATTAATGCTGATGTTGAGAAGAATTCCATATAGCCTCAACTATTCCATTGGAACCACCAAGATCAATAATACATTTATGGTCAGGAAAATAAAGGCCATGTCCCTCATCAGAAGAGGGTTATTGAATAGGAACATCACTCTCTGGATTAATATAAGAGAAAATCCCAAATGTTAGACAATTCTTATCATTTTTATTTAGATGAACATTATTGTAGAATCCTTTTTAAGTGATTATAACATTAGAACAAAAAGCATTAGCATTTATTGCTTCTTCCCATTCAGGATTAGATCAATTTGGTAAACCAGAATTGAAAGCCAGTTGATGGTTTTTTTGAAAATTTTGAATACATAATTTTTTAAATAGATTTTCCAAGAAAATATTCAATTATCCTAAAGAATTTCATTGTTTCATATCTCCTTCCATATGCTCCAGTTTCAAATTTTTCAATAAAAAATAAATTCCTGAATTATATGACAAAATTAAAAATTACTTATAATAAAAATAAATATTTACAAACCAAATAAAACTCCTAGATCATATCCAGGTCACCAACCAAAACCTACCATGACACCAGAAATCAGATTTTTATTTGATAAGGGTTGTCAAACCAATGCCATTTGATAGAGAGTAGAAATTAAATCAGAAAGCTGAAAAAAAACTTCATCCTTTTTCTCATTAAATGAATGAACTTTTAAGATGAATTGAAGTTTTTATCCATTATTAATGTCGGTCAGTCGTCTAGAAGAAGGTAAGAAAAATAGGAGAAAAGGAGGAGAGAAGGAGGAGGACAAGGGAAAATAAAAGAAATAATTTATAATAATATATTTAATTTATTTAAGAGGGAAACAACGGCGAGCAACTTTGAGAGATGACAAAAACTTAGAATTTATTAATAATAATACTATTTAATGTAAGGGTTCTGCGCGGCAAACACTTTAATTACTATCAGACTTAAAGCAACCTTTAATTTGTTATATAGACTTTTAATTAGAATTGTATTACTAATAAAAAAATATAAACGTAATAAAATAGTATTTAATTTGTTGAGTGTATAATAAGTGATGAGGCTACAGGGGATTATCCAAGGCCCTTTTATAGGCAATGGGTCCTCTGAAGCGCCACTATATTTGTAAATACAATGATTAGAATAGAATAAAACAAATATATCAAAGAGTAAATGAAACATAACAATGTAGAGAAAAATATGAAACAAATAATTAAAACCCCAATTAGGAATCCAATTTTTCCGCCATTAATTCCCAAATCAGTAAGTAAAAATAGTGAATAACTAAACAAGATTGTAACATAGGAACTATGAGAAAAATAATTCCAAACAGATGGTACAGTCTGATTAAAGGATATTTTAAGTGAAACAGAAAATACTTTGACGCAACAAAACATGTAATTAATCTCAATTTAGTATAAATTAATTAATTGGTTTTTTTCTGACACAATTAAGGGTCAAAAGAAGCGTCATTAATTATTGTTTAGTATTATATGAAAGGTGTTATTTAATATATAAATTTAAATAATTAATTTAATTATATTATAAGTCAATTTTACACTTATAATTATAATATATGTTTTTCAATTAATTAAATATAAATTTATAATTATTAAATACATAAAAATGCGCCATTATTTGTAGAATATATTATATAATGTTCAATTTAACTGTATATAAAAATTTATATAACCAATAAATTTAATGTAACACTTGTATATAATAAAATACTTATATAATTTTATTATACAATAAAATATTAAGTTATATTCATGAAATACAATTCTTACCCACTCTTTCAGGTTTTATAAGTTACATATCATTTACTGGACTCCTGGAATAGCCTGGCTGACAATTAACAACTGCAACAATGACATCTGTACTGCCTTCTGTAAGGTTTTTGATGTTTTTGTAAAAAGCTTTTTTCTTAACATTTGATATTGAAGTCTTATAAAATTTGAGATTGTCCAAATGTCCAAAGAAAGTTTCACAAAATACCTTCTTCCTAATCAACTTTCTATTTTGATAAAATTTCGTCTTTGAATTGCTTGATTCTTTAGCTGGTTCCATGATTTTCTGCTTTTTCTTTTCTGGTGAGGAAATCTCAGACTTATTGGGAGAAGGAATAAAATTGAAGGACATTGAAGAGATAGAAGAAAGTAAAGATAAAGAAGAAGAAGTTGAAAATATTTGATGGTTATTTTTGGAGCTTTCATGATTTGAAGACAAGGAAGAAAGAGAGTATAAAAACAATTCAGAATAAATTGATGATAATGAAGATGAGTCAGTTAAATTTTCCATAGCAATGTCCTGGAAAAAAAAAACCCCCAAACAATAAAAAATTATAAGTAAAATAATTGAAAAGAAAAACTTTTTTTTGGTTAAAAAAAACAAAAAAACAGAAAAAAAACAGAAAATTAAAAATTAATCAGTAAAAAAAATTTAAAAAAAAAATTCAAATGAAAAACCTGAATTATGTTTGAAATACAAGGTAATTTCTAAAAAAAAATTAAAAAATAAATAAATAAAATATGTTAAATAATTTAAAAAAACATAAAAATAAAAATATAATCCTGATTGGTTTTGGAAATACCAGCTAAAGTTCTTGAAAAAACAAACAAAATCACAAAAAAAAAAAGTAAATCAAGAAAAATAAAATAAAAATAATTTCAGTAATTTAATTGCAAAAAAAAAAAATAATAATTTAATTACTTACCTGCTATTGGAAATACCACTTGATGTCCTTCAATCCAATTTATAAAAATAAAATAAATATATAAAATTTGAATTCAGTAAATTTCAGAATAATTATTTGAAAAAACAAAGACAAACAAAAAATAAATAAATTACCTGATTTATTTTAGAAACAGGGGGAAATGCCCAGAAACTAAGGGAAATATAAAAAATTTCTGTAAAAAAAATTAAAAAGCAGATATTATTTTTTTTTCTTGCTTCAAAATGCCCACCAAACTGCTTCAAAACCCCCCAAAATCTCCAATTCCCCCCTCAAGCTCTCCCTTTACCCCCCTTTACCCCCTCCTTGACAACCTCAAACCCCCCTCTTTATCCCTTCAAGCCCCCCCCTTTATCCCTCCTTGGCCACCTCAAACCTGCCTCATACCCCCCCCCTCAAACCCCTCCACAAACCCCCCACTCCCTATTTATTGAATTGCTAACAATTCAATAAGTTAATGAACAATTGTTGGTGAACAATCATTAGAAATTGTTCATTAAATTATCAAATCAATAACAATTCAATAAGTAGGCAGTGGGTGAAGTGGGGGTTTGAGGCGGCCTAGGAGGGGGTAAAGGGGGGGCTTGAGGGGGTAAAGAGGGGGGTTTGAGGCAAGCAGGAAGGGAGTAAGTGGGGGGTGGGTCTTTGAGAACACCTAGAAGGGGAAAAAGGGGGGTATGAGGGTAGACAAGGAGGGGGGAAAGAGGGATGATGGAGGGAGAAAAAAAAGAAAAAATATATATATATAATATAAAAGATAAAAAAGATAATAAAAAAAACAAAATTAGTTTAACCTTGAAAACCAAAAAAAATGCACTTACAGGACAAAAATAAAAGGAGAAAAAATAAATTATTAGCAAGTAAAAAAATTAAAAATAAGAAAAACAATGACTTGCCTGGAGAGATGAGATGAGAAAATAGAAGAATTGAAAATATTTGAGGGATGTTTGAGGAGAGGAGGAAAAGGATATGAGTGAAGAATGAAAAAAAGAAACACTGAAAAAGTATGTGATTTCATGTTGAGCTGGTGAAAGAAAACCAACGAGCCATTCAAAAAAGAGATATTCACTGTAAATTCAAAAAAAATGAATATGCTACAAACAAAAATACTAAGCCAAGTGAATTAAGTATAAAAAATGGACATTTGGAGAGTATGAAAACATAAATTTAAAAGGGTTGTGTGTCAAAATGGTAGAGGGTGATTGGCATAATGACAGAGCATATGCCAGTTGAATGGATGTTTTGTGATTCAAGGGAGGGGAGAGCCGGTGCTGGTTCAGGATCCTCTTCTTCATAAAGATCATTCCACTCATCCTTTAAATCAGCTAGGATATTTTGGAGTATAATGCAAGTCATGATCCAATGATTTGCAGTTTTGATCTCTAATTTTTTTTGAAATTGGATTCTGAGCTCCCAAAGACTAGAAAATCATCCCTTTAAAATACCTATAGCATGTTGAATTCGTACTCTTGATTGGGCAAGATGAGAATTAAATTTAGTTTTGGGGTCATTTTCTAAGGTTGCACCATGGAAAGCAGGTATAATGTACTTCCCACTTGAATATGCTGAGTCTGAAAGGAGGTACTGAGATTTGTCAAAGTATGAGTCAGGGGTTTGAGAAATCTTCATTCCTTGGAAGACGGAAGAGTCATGACATGATCCAAGGCAGCCACTGTGAAAAGCAATAATTTTTTATTGAAATTTCATACAAGTTGAATGGCAATAGAGTATCTATGTCATGCGCCACGTGACACTTGAGGCAAAAGAACCTCATTAAATCAATAATACGGAGGTCTAAATCCATACTGGAAGCACAGAAAGCAATTCAACATAGCAACTGCAACTTTCCTTTGTGTACTCACTATTCAACTGTGCTAGTCTGAACTCTAAATCTAAATTAGTCAATCCCTCAATAGTGTGTTTTAGTCTTTTCCTCAATAAGCAACACACAGCCCAACAGTCAATATAATAGTCCGCTAAAAGGTTTATTAAGTATCTGTGGGTTATTAAAAGGGGTAGTGAGCATGGACGGGATGGTTAGTGGAGGATTAAAGGGTTAACGGATCTTAGTGAGGAGGGTCCAGGTGTAACGGGTGTATTTTGGTGGTCTGTGGTGTGCAGAATCATGGATGGGTATGAGGTCAATGCGAGGAGGAGTAATGGATATAAAAGGGGTTGGATTTTGGTTGGACATTCTTTAGAATTAAATTATAAAAACGTATATATAGTTAATAGTGGTAAAGCTTTAGGTTAAATCATTATTATTGTATCTTTCCTTATTTTCTCAGTAATCATTTCTAAATCCTAAATCTTTGATTATTGAGTTTCCAACCCTTTGTGAGATCTTAAGAATATTAATATTACCTTTAAATTATATTAGAATTCTTATTGAAAATATCTTGAAGAAGTAGCTCTTCCTTCGAGTCATCTTGGAAACACTTCCTCAAACATTTCCTCTGTGCTTCAAAGAAGTTTCTAAACTACTCTCCTCATCTCACTTTCAGGAACACCCTCAACCTTGTGGGTAGGTCATCCGGTGACAGTATAATTTAATTCTCCGTAGTTCTCATTCTTTGGCACTACGGCGTCCTTTTTTCAGGTGTTTTAAATTCTTTAAATGGCACCTGTTCAACGCACTCCTCCTACAGGTGCTACTACTAGGGCGTGCGCCAGAGACAGGCCAACAGCCACACGGCCTGTTTCTGGCACTCACCCCTTGGAACCTCTCGACCTTAGGGAACGGGGACATTCAGTTCAATCTGTAGAAGACATCACCCATGATTTTGATGATTCTAGCAAGGAATAAGAAGGAGAGGATACAATGCATGAGGAACCATTGGCCCCTGCTACTCACCCTTCTGGTCAACCTTCAGAACCTGGACCATCTAACTCTCTGGAAGATTTCATGAGACTTTTCATGAAAACCCTTTCCAATCCAACGTCTTCAGAGGGATCTAAATTCAAAACTCCCTCCATGAAATCTCCTGATAAATTTGATGAAGAACATCCAGACAGATTGCGGCTCTTCTTGCAAACCTGCAAGCTCCTGTTCCATAATGACCCTAGAACCTTCAATAACGACCAATCAAAGGTTGTTTATGCTTCTTCATTCCTAGCTGGAAAAACAGCAAGATGGTTCAAACCTTATCTTCTCCTGCTCTCTTCGACAGAAACCCACTTACTTATTAATAACTGGAAAAAGTTTGAAGACCAACTCTTTATGTTGTTTGGTGACCCTAATGAAACTGACAACGCAGAAATTGAACTTGATTTCCTTCGCATGAATGATAATGGTAAAGCCTCTGAATATATTTTGAACTTCAGAGCACTTCAAACTTGAATAGGTTTGAATGATGCTGCCCTCAAGTATCATTTCAAAAAGGTACTTCCTTCAAGGATTCTGGATCAATTAAATCTTCATGGTCAGAAGATGACTACTTTAGTGGATTTAATGGATTGAACCCTTGAACTCAACGGCGTTTACCAAGGATGACTACAACACCGTCGATACGCCAACAAATCTCATAGCCTAAATTTTAAATCCGGACCTTCTTAACACCCACGGACAACTCAATCCAAACCCAATAAGGGAAAGGACAAACCTCAACCAAAAGGCTTGACCCCAGGCAATATCAGTAAGGTACTGCACTCAAAAGGGGAAGTTAAAGAAGCTGAGAGGAAGAGGCAAGCAGATAATGGGTTATGTACGTATTATGGGGGTAAGAACAAGCTAGAAGATTTTGTAAAGTTGAAGGAAAGAGAAGGTACTAGTTCAAGGTCAAAAAACTAGTAGATAGTTTACTTGTGTGCAAAGAAAACCATCTTATCTCTCCCAGTGAACAGAACCTCAATGTCTTAAGGACTGAAGTTGCCTTAAACCTCTTGAGATTCATTCTTTTCAAGGAGGAGACCCCCTTCAGTTGTCTCATAGACTCTGGAGCTTCAATTTATTTTGTCAGTTTATCTTTTTCAGAGAAGTTAAAGCTGACATTCAAAGATATCGATCAAACTCCTATTTAATTTTTCAAATCAGAGGAACCCAAATATTGGGTAAGTAAGAAAGTTTTATGGGTTTTCAACTTTCCAAAATATCCCCACTTTGAGTGGGAATTATCAGTCTTTGATGCCCCAAGAATGGAAGATACCATCCTTGGCCATGACTTTTTAATGCATTGGAATCCTGAAATTGATTGGTCACAGGGATTGATCACCCCACGTACTAAGTATATTTCTAATTCTTCAACGCAGGTCAATAGGGAGTTAAACAACCCGCCTGACAATGTCCTGCTAGAGGACAAATCTCTTCCAGATGACTTGCAAGCATCTGATCTTTCTCTAAATGAGCAATCGGCTAACCCTTCTAGCTCAATCACTTCACTCAAAGAGGATTTAATTTGCCTCAAAGTAGTAAAATTATCCTCTCTCAATTCTGGTCTTCCCTCAACATATTCTTTGAAGAAGATGAGGATGACCAAATCAACATTGAAGCCATTAAATCAACTCTACCAAAAATCTATCACAATTTCCTTGATGTTTTCTCAATCTGGAAGGCAGATAAGTTACCACATCATTTACCCTACGACCATCAAATAGAGTTAATAGGTCCATTACCTCTGGCAGGTCCTGTCTATTCTTTATTGAAGGACAAATCGCAAGTTCTTCAAGACTACATTGCAAAAAATGTTGCCAAAAGTTTCATCAGAGCCAGTAAATCTCCAACCAGATCCCCTGTTCTTTTTGTAAAGAAAAAAGATGGTAGCCTTAGGTTGTGTGTTGACTATAGAAAGCTCAACACAGTTAAAAAGAAGAATGCATATCCTGTCCCTCCTATGTCATTGATTCTTACCCTTTTTAATGGTGCTAATTTCTTTTCTAAAATTGATCTTAGAGGCGCTTATAATCTTATTTGCATTGCAGAAGGTCATGAACCACTGACTGAAATGCGCACTATATTTGGTGGTTTTGAATATTTAGTAATGCCTTTTGGATTATGTAATGCACCAACTACTTTTCAAACTTTTGTTAATGACATCTTCCAAGATGTTGTCGTCTATTTAGATGATATTTTAATTTTCTTGAAGACACTAGATGAACATATTCATCATGTTCAACAGGTTCTAAATCAACTTCTAGATCACGGTCTCTACGCCAAGCACAATAAATGCAAATTCCATCTTAAATCAATCGATTTTTTTGGGTTTTACGTTGTCCACTGATGGTTTAGTCATGGACAACAAAAAGGTCCAAAAAGTCCTGGAATGGCCTAAGCCCAAAACCATTAAATCCCTCCAAGGATTTTTGGCTCTTGCCAATTTCTATAGAATATTTATTAAAGATTACTCCAAAACTATTTCCTATCTTACTTCTCTTCTTAGAAAAGATATTCCTTTTGTTTTTACTCCTACAGCACAAAAGGAATTCAAAGCATTGAAGACTGCATTTACCACAGCTCCAATTCTTTGTCACTTTCATCCTTCTGCTTCGACAATAGTCAAGACAGAGGCTAGCAATTATGCTATCGCAGGGGTCAGTTCTCAATTCAATCCTGAAACAAAATTGCTTCATTCTGTTGCTTTCAAGTCACACAAACTCATTGCAGCAGAATTAAATTACGAAATTCATGAAAAGGAGCTTTTAGCTATTATTCAATGGTTTAAAAAATGGAGCTCTTTTCTTCTCAGCTTAGATAGTCCTTTTCAAATTATGACTGACCATAATGCTTTGAAATACTTTATGTCTTCCAAAGTGTTAACCAGGCATCAAGCCAGGTAGGCTGAATTTCAGTCTGAATTTACTTTTTCTATTTCATATTGCCCAGGTAAGAACTGCATTGTCCCAGATATCTTGTCATGTCGGGACGACGTTTACCCACAGCGGGGGGATGAATTTTCTGACAAGAACCCAGCAAATGTGAAATCAATTTTCAATGAATCATTGTTAACAACTCATCATCTTAATTCAATGACAATTCAATCTTTCCAAAATCCACTATCCAACATCCTCGAAGCTCAGTCAAAGGAGGATTATTGTTTAGGGTTAAAAGACAAAATACTCTCAAAGCAGGGGGCTAAAAGATTTAGTATTGAATCAGGTCTATTAGTTTTTGAAGGTAGAGTAGTCATACCCAACAACAATGAAATAAAATTATGGATTTTCAATAGTCAACATGATTCTCCATTAGCTGGTCATTTTGGGGTTGATAAAACCTACCAGTTAATTGCAAGGGATTTCTTCTTGCCAAGAATGACCAGAGAAATCAAGGCCTATATAAGATCTTGTTATGAATTTAATAGGAATAAAGCTCCCCGTCACCGGAAGCATGGGTTGCTTCAGCCGCTTCCTATTCCCTCTAAACCTTGGGAATCTTTATCAATGGATTTTATTTCTCAACTTCCTCTTTATAATAATTTTGATGTTATATTAGAAATAGTAGATAGATTTTCAAAGATGTCTATTTTCATTAAAACCACTACTACTGCTAAAGCAGAAGATTTGTCATAATTGTTTCTAGAATATGTATTTTCCAAACATGGCTTACCTAATGATATTATTTCAGATAGAGGCTCATTGTTTGTATCCACATTCTGGACTCAATTGTGTTTACAACTCAATATCACGAGGAATCTCTCCACGGCCTATCACCCTGAAACGGACAGTCAAACGGAAAGGTTCAACCAAATCCTCAAACAATACCTTCGAATGTATGTCAGTTACCAACAAGACAATTGGACCACATGGTTACCATTGGCAGAATTTGCTTAAATAACTCGACTCATTCTTCAACACAACAATCTCCTTTTGAAACTGTTTATGGAAGACATCCTCTATTCAACTCAATCCATGTAGGAACTAGTCATCCTGCTGAACATTATCTTCAAACCATATCACGACTCCAAGAAGAACTTAAATCAAATTTGGAATTAGTGATTCAAAGGTACAAGGAACAGGCCAACAAACATTGACAATCTGCTCCTTCTTTTAAACCAGGTGACAAAGTATGGCTTGACACAAAAAACATTCAAACAACTCTACCATCAAAGAAACTGGCTGAAAAACGCTTGGGATCATTCGAAATTGACTCCAAAGTCTCTAAAACTGCATTTCAACTCAAGCTACCTCCTAAATGGCAGGATACTTACCCTGTTTTCCATGTATCTCTCCTGGAACTGGCTCGAGAAACATACCTGGGCAGGAACCAACCTCCTCCAGAACCAGTTGAAGTAGAAGACCATCTAGAGTGGGAAGTAAGATATATCCTTGATTCAAGAATGCGCAAGGGGAGACTTCAATACCTTGTAGAATGGGAAGGCTTCCTCAATGATTCAGACAAAACATCCTTGGAACCAGCCATCAATGTTTCTAACGCCCCTGAGCTCCTAAAATCTTTTCATCTTAAATATCCTTTAAAACAAAAACCTTAGAACTGTCGGCCGGTCGTCTAGAAGAAGGAGAAAAATAGAAGAAGGACTGAGAGGAGGAGAAGGAGGAAAGGAGTATGGGTAAATAAAAAATAAAATTTAATAAAATTATTTAATTTATTGAGAGAAAAACAACGATAATTGAGCTGGGAGGTGACAACAACTTGGTTTTATTAATATTAATATTATTTAAGTAAGAGTTCTGCGCGGCAACCAAAATAATTACTATCAGACTTAGAGCAACCTTTAAATTGTTATATAAATTTTTAATTAGAATTTTATTACTAATAAAAAGAATATAAACGTAATATAAAAATTGTATTTAAATTGTTGAGTGTATAATAAGTGATAAGGCTACAGGGGATTATCCAAGGCCCTTTTATAGGCAATGGGTCCTCTGAAGCACTATTATATCAGTAAATACAATGATTAGAAAGGAATAAAACAAACATATCAAAAGAGTAACTGAAACATAACAATATAGAGAAAAACATGAAACAATTAATTAAAAGCCCAATTAAGAATCCAATTTCCCCGCCATTAATCCCCAAATCAGTAAGTGACAATAGTAAATAACTAAACAAGAGTGGAAACATAGGAACTATGAGAAATATAATTCCCAACAGATGGTACATCCTGATTAGAGGACATTTTAAGTGAAACAAAAAATAATTTGACGCAACAAAACAAGCAATTAATCTCAATTTAGTTCAAATTAATTTATTTGTTTTTTCTAACACCATTAAGGGTCAAAAGAAGCGTCCTTAATAATTGTTTAGTATCATATGAGAGGTATTAGTTAATATATAAATTTAAGTAATTAATTTAAATATATTATAAATCAAATTTACACTTGTAATTATAATATATGTTTTTTAATTAATTAAATATAAATTTATAATTATTAAATATATAAAAATGCGCCATTATTTGTAGAATATATTATATTATGCTCAATTTAATTGTATATAAAAATATATATAACCAATAAATTTAATGTAACATTTGTATATAATAAAATTCTTATATAATTTCATTATGTAATAAAATATTAAGTTATATTCATTAAATACAAGTCTTACCCACTTTTTAAGGTTTTATAATTTATATATCATTTACTGGACTCCTGGAATAGCCTGGCTGACACTCCCTCACTCTAAAAAAAACAATAAAAAAAATGCTAAGATTTTTTCTTTTTGTATTTTTTCAACAGAGCAGGCAGATTTGAAATTTCTTTGCCAGGTATCCATGCATCATGTTCAGATGATTTGTTCTTATATCTCAATAAATATTCAGTACCTCTTTCAGAAGTGATAATTCTATCATTGAGAATTTTATCAATTTCTGCTGTTTCTGTGACTTCCTGAGGGTTCTTCTTAGGTCTTCCTCTTCTTTTTGGAAATAAGTCACTGTTGGAAGTATAAGGTTTAAGCAAAGAAATGGGAAAGACAGGATGTTTCCTATCATATGGAGAATACAATACAACTTCTACTGCATTATCACCAACCATTCTTTTAACAACAAATGGTCCTACAAATGGATCTTTTAATTTGTGGTTACCTTGTAAATTGAAATGGACAGTAGAGATCAACACTTCATCACCCTTGTTAAATTTGTATTCTTTATGGGATTTATCCCATCTTTTCTTTTCATATTCAAATGCTTTATCAATACAACTCTGAGCATGTTTTCTGCATAGCTGTTGCATTTGCATAAAAGATTTTACACCAGGGTGTAGTTCCAACTTAGGTAATTTATTATTGAGAATTTGAGCAGGAGTGTTTGGGACATAACCTAACCAAAGCTCAAAAGGCTTTTTCTCAGTGACAGAATGAACAGTGCTATTATATGCAAATTCAAGACCAGGCAAAAGAGTGACCCAATCATGAGTAAATCTGTCATTGTCTTTATATTCTAAACCAAAGGCACAATACCTTCTAATCATATCTTCCAGAGTTTGAATCATTCTTTCAGCTAGACCATCAGTCTGAGGATGGTGAGCTGTAGACAATTTTAACTCACAGCCACAAATATCCATCAAAGAGGTCCAAAACTCAGAAGTGAATTTTGGATCCCTATCAGAGATAATGGCTTTTGGAAAACCAATAATATTAAACATGTAAGACCACCATAAGAAAGCTAATTCCTTGGTGGATACATCTTTGTGGGTTGGAATAAATTTGCACATTTTTGTGAATCTATCAACTATTACCCAACAAGAGTTAAAGCTGTCTTTACCTGCAACAGGAAGACCAGTGACAAAATCCATATTAATGATTTGCCAGGGAGCACTAGGTGCTTCAATATGTTGTAATAACCCTGCTCTCTTACCTGTTAACCTTTTAGATTTTTGGCAGGAATCACAAGATTCAACATATAATTTTGTGTCTTCAGACATATTAGCCCACCATGCAGTGTTTTTGATTCTAATCAATGTTTTTTCAAGATCAAAATGACCAGCTAATATGTCATCATGACAAAGTTTGAGGATAGTTTCTTTCATTGAAGGAGGAATAACAATTACATTGGTAAGCTTCCTTCTATAATAAATATAACCATCTTCAATAGAAAACTTTCCTTTATTTAAAGCATTTTGGTATTTTGCAGGAAGAGTTTTTATTAATGCTTCAATTGAAGCATTCTTAGGATCATTCAAAATAGTAACTAATTTATTTAAGTCAGAATCTTTATCATATGAATCCAGTATTAACTGTAATAACTCTTCTTCCATATCAACTATAAATATACCATGTATATGAACAGTGTCATCCTCAGGTACATAAGCAGGATTGGAGTCATTATTTGGCAGAGGCAATCTGGAGAGCATATCAACATTAGAGTGAACATTTCCAGCTCTGTGGATAATAGTGATCCTTCCTCTGTATTCCTGAACCGCAAGTTGCCACCTGAACATATGTCTGTTAGGTGTTTTGAGGTTTAAGAGAGATTTCACAGCACTACAGTCAGTTACCAACTCAAATTTTTGGTCATCCAAGTAGTAATGAAGTTTCTCAAGAGCCCAAACAACTGCTAAGCACTCTAATTGAGTGGCACCATATTTCAATTCACTATTTCTTAAGGTTCTTGAAATAAAACAAATTACAACCTCTGAGGATTTATCATTAATAATTTGCTTTTGGTGAAGGGCAGCACCCAGACCAATAAAGCTAGCATCTGTATAAAGTACAAATGGCTTGTTAAAATCTGGGAGAGCCAATATAGGGGCTGTCATTAAGCAATTTTTCAATGTATTAAAAGCTTTCTGACAGTCATCATTCCAGAGAAAAGCAACATCTTTTCTGGTTAGTTTTGTAAGAGGCAAGGCTATGACCTGATAATTTTTAATATATTGTCTATAATAGCCACACATACCTAAAAAACTTTGGATTTCTCTTACAGAAGTTGGTGCTTTCACATTTTGAATGGCAGCAACTTTATTATGGTCTACACAAATTTGTAAGCCTGACACAACATGGCCAAGGACTTTCAAAGATTGAAAACCAAATTTACACTTTTTTAAAGATAAGGTCATATTGATTTCATCCATTTTTTGGAAAACTCTATTTAAGTGAATCATATGTTCATCAAAAGTTTTAGAAAAAACAATAATATCATCAATATAAACCATGAGCCAACCTTCAATAATTTCTTGATGGAAAGTGTTATCCATGACTTTTTGGAAAACTGAAGGAGCATTTTTAGGGCCAAATGGCATCCTAACATACTTATATATTCCCATATGAGTAGCAATAAGCAAAAAATTTTGAGAATTTTTCTCAACTGGAACTTGATGATAACCTTTATTACCATCCAGACAACTAATAAATTTTGCACCTTGCAAGGTAGCATGTATTGAATTAATTCTGGGTAAAGGATAAATATCATCAACAGTATAAGTATTTAAAGCTCTGTAATCTCCACATAATCTAGCTTTATCTTTTTCATAAGAAATTAAGACTGGGGAGATGACACAATATTTGGGGGTGACATCCACTTTCTCAATGATATTCATTTTCAATATTGTTTCAATATTATCTTCAATATCTTTTCTTTTTGATGGAGAAGCAGGATATGGTTTTTTCTTAAGGGAAGGAGGAATATCACTCAAATTACAGGATAAGGTAATTTTCATCTCTTCCTGAACAATTCCCAAGACATGAGAACCATGAGCAAAAGCCATAGGGAAAGAGGTAATAGAGGAAACAATAGAATCCTTTTGTTCATTAGTCAAATGATCACCAAAAGAAGCGGTATTTATTTCATGTAATAAATCATCCATTTCAGTTGTTGTTCTACCTTTACATTGGGTCAGTGAGTTACAAGATTTCAACAAATGCCCAGAAGGTTTAGGAGAAGAAATTTTGAATTTTCTTTTCCCATTCATTCCTAAGGTAAAGCAATTATTTGCTGGGTCTAGTTTCACACCAAACATGGTTAAAATATCATTTCCCATAATAAACCAATTGCTCAAATTATCATTTTTCATGACAACAAACTCACAAATAGCTCTGACAAAACCACCATTATATTTGAAGAATACAGAGGTTTTGTATTTGCCAATAGGAAATAAGGTAGAACCATACCCTCTCCATTTTTCAGAAGTTATAGGCAATAATTTACTTAAATATTCCTTATCCACTGAAGCCAAAGCTTTTTCAGATACTACACTTCCTCCAGCACCAGAATCAAGAACTACATCAACATTTTTACCATTAATGATAACAGGTGCCTTTAAAGGGGATATAGGAATAGAGTTGTTAGTAATATCTTTAATTATCTCAGCATTTTCTACTGAAGATAAATTCAATACACAATCTTCAGATATATTATTTAAATAATGGACATCATGTTCTAACATTAAAACATCTTTAACAGATTCATTGTCATAGGAGATATTACTTTCACAGTCACTGGAAGAATTATTGACATCAAGTTCAATTTCATCAGTGTCTTCATTTTGTTCAACAAGATGAATTTTCTTGTCACAAACATGACCCTTCTGCCACGGTTTGTTACATTTATAACAAGTATTTGTTGCATATTTTTTAGGTGCAACTGGGGCAGAGGGTTTACCAGATTTTTCTGGGAGCTTTATAGAAGGTTTATTCTGATCATTATAAGATTTACTAAGGTAATTCTTTTGTTCATATCTATGGTTGAGTAGTACTTCATTACAGATATTAATGAAAGAAAAATTTTCCCTTACATGCTCAGTTCTAGCAACAATCAAATCCCTAAGAGAATTTGGTAATTTATACAAGATTTTATCTCTCCAAATATCATAATCCATCTTTGGATCAATTGCTCTAAGGATTTTAGTTATTTTCATCAGAAAAACAATGGGCTTTTCAACAGAGGAGGATACATATCTAGTATTCTCATACAGTCTTTGCTGAGCTAACCTGAATTTTGAACCACCAAACTGATTCTCAATCAAGGATTTCCAATCATTCCATGTATAATGATTGTTATCTAAGAGGACAGATTCATACCACATCAAGGCTACATTGGAAAATAAAGAAATTAGCTTAGAAACAATTTCCTCATCAGGTAGTTTATAAGATCTCTTTAAATTATCAATTCTTTGGATAAAGTGTTGCCAATCAGAGGAAGAATCACCATCAAAGGTAGGATATTGGTCTAACTTAGGCCAATTTTTCTGACTACTGGGATGGTCCATTTTTTGGTTTGAATTATTCATTAGTAATAATTCCTGAAGTTTAGCCAGGTGTTCAGAAATTTCATTATTTACAGAAACAGCTGGTGCATGACCATCACAAGATTTTTTGCTAGTAGCAAAAGATTTTACAGACTCATTGTCAGTTTGTTTAATGGTTGAAATATGAGGAAGAAAGGATGAACTTTGTTCAGGTTTTTTCCCTTTATTTTTATGCAGCTTACTGGCAGAAATATCATTTAATTCATTATTGATGGTTAAGGTTGAGAACTTTTCCTGTAGGTCAGACACATAGTTTCTTATTCTTGGAATTTCAGACATCTGGTCATTCACTTTTGCAAGAGATAGAACATTTCTGTCCTCAGAAACGGAGTGTTTGGTACTTAGTGCATGGAAGTCATTTTTTAGTTTCTTCAACTCATTTTGTAGAGATTTTATTTCATTTTTGAATGAATAATTTTCCTCAATAAGGGGTTTCAATTCACTCAATGTGTTATGCAGACTGATATTTCTATTTGAGATAGCTCTATGGTCACTTCTTATTTGTTTTTGTTGACTAAGAACAATATTCAAGGTTTCTTTGATTTTTAAATAAGCTGTATCTTGTACAGAAGAACTCACTCTACATTGCAAGTGTAAATTATTTAATCTATCATTTTCATGGATTAACACATCTCTCACATGTTTGTCTTTCACAATATTAAAATCAAGGGTATCTTTCAAAATTTCCTCAGAAGTTTTTTCAATTAAGTTATAGATTTCAGGGGGAACAGAATCATTTTTAATTGCAAGAGAAGGATTAATTAAAGATGTAGAAGTTAAATGTAAAGGTTCATCAAATGACAATTTGCTAATTACATCAATAGGGCTACTAGTTACAGGAAGCTGTCTTTTAACAGGTTTAACTGTTCTTTCACCATGTTCAATAATATTACCTGCAGAAGAAGATTTATTAGAAAACATACCCAAGTGACTATCAACCAAATTACTTACCATGGCAGAGGAGGAAACTTCCCCTGGGACTGGGTTTGGGATTGTGCTTGGGCCTTCTTTCTCCTGCTTTGTTGGTAGGGATGAGGAGGTGGATGGAAATTGGGTGTTCTGGATGGGCCAGGCTGATGATGAGGAGGGTGTTGCACATTCTGTTGGTAGTGACTCATTAGATAATCCCATTTCCATTGCTCTACTTCCATAGTATTTGGATTTTGGATGGTTGAGCTGGGTGGCTGTGAAGGTTGAGCCTGAAATTGAAGCTGATTGGGAGGCAATTGAGGAGGGGCCTGGGCCTGAATCTGGTTCCTGAGTTCTTGGACCTGATCCCACAATGTGTCTACCTTTGCTTTGTACGTCATATTTTCTGTCTTCAACTCTTTTATATGACTGGAGAGGTTGCTGATTTGTTGTGGCAGAGGAAGCTTTTTTATTTTGAAGCCTTTTGGAAGACCTTCTTGAGGCACTAGAGGCTTTACTTCCTTCTGTGGTACTGGGGGAAGGGGGTTTGGTTTGTTTGCATTTCCTGTCATTTCCACATCCTGCAGTATGAGAATTCTTTGTGTTAGCATAAGATTTTTTATGACCAACTTTAGAAGAACTTACAGTGTCAGCATCATAGTCAATTTCTATCTCATCCACTTGCATGTTATCCATTTTTTCTGTCAAATTGTTGGACATACTAGTGGGAAGATTAATATTTTACTTTGTACTTTATAAAAAAAATAATCAAAGATAGTCAATAATTTGCTCCAAATAATATAAGAAAATTTTTTAATTAATTAAATTATAGAAAAAATAACTTTCAATATAAAGTAATAATTAAAAAATTAAAAAAAATGGATTGCAAGTTTAAATTGGGAATAACAATTTAGTTAATTCAACCAATTAATTACCAATATTAAATAAGGCAATATATTGGGACTAAGCACAATGTACTTTTAAGTCAACCAAAAATTAACAATAATTAATAATAAAAAAAAAATTAAATTAATAATTCAATTTGTATTAATAATAATGTCAATTCTTCTAGGACTAAGAGGATTTAACACTCTATAATGGTCAACTAGGAAAAAAAAATTTTTTAAAAATTGAACACTTACACTCAGTGAATCAGCAATTAAGCCACAATCACTGTTATTGCAATAAAAATATAGTAATATGAGTGAGAGGCGCAAAGGTGAACTTACTATAGTGATCGAAAAATCACTTCAAAATAATATAAAAATTAATATTATATAAACCTAATATGTCGAACCCAAGTTCGAAACACAGTCGCGGCAAAAGTTTCGTTTTGCTAGGTGGTCCGTGCGTTTTGTCGTTCGTCGCCAGGCTTCGATCGTCGTCGTTTGGAAAGGCCCTCAGTTGTCGGCCGGTCGTCTAGAAGAAGGAGAAAAATAGAAGAAGGACTGAGAGGAGGAGAAGGAGGAAAGGAGTATGGGTAAATAAAAAATAAAATTTAATAAAATTATTTAATTTATTGAGAGAAAAACAACGATAATTGAGCTGGGAGGTGACAACAACTTGGTTTTATTAATATTAATATTATTTAAGTAAGAGTTCTGCGCGGCAACCAAAATAATTACTATCAGACTTAGAGCAACCTTTAAATTGTTATATAAATTTTTAATTAGAATTTTATTACTAATAAAAAGAATATAAACGTAATATAAAAATTGTATTTAAATTGTTGAGTGTATAATAAGTGATAAGGCTACAGGGGATTATCCAAGGCCCTTTTATAGGCAATGGGTCCTCTGAAGCGCTATTATATCAGTAAATACAATGATTAGAAAGGAATAAAACAAACATATCAAAAGAGTAACTGAAACATAACAATATAGAGAAAAACATGAAACAATTAATTAAAAGCCCAATTAAGAATCCAATTTCCCCGCCATTAATCCCCAAATCAGTAAGTGACAATAGTAAATAACTAAACAAGAGTGGAAACATAGGAACTATGAGAAATATAATTCCCAACAGATGGTACATCCTGATTAGAGGACATTTTAAGTGAAACAAAAAATAATTTGACGCAACAAAACAAGCAATTAATCTCAATTTAGTTCAAATTAATTTATTTGTTTTTTCTAACACCATTAAGGGTCAAAAGAAGCGTCCTTAATAATTGTTTAGTATCATATGAGAGGTATTAGTTAATATATAAATTTAAGTAATTAATTTAAATATATTATAAATCAAATTTACACTTGTAATTATAATATATGTTTTTTAATTAATTAAATATAAATTTATAATTATTAAATATATAAAAATGCGCCATTATTTGTAGAATATATTATATTATGCTCAATTTAATTGTATATAAAAATATATATAACCAATAAATTTAATGTAACATTTGTATATAATAAAATTCTTATATAATTTCATTATGTAATAAAATATTAAGTTATATTCATTAAATACAAGTCTTACCCACTTTTTAAGGTTTTATAATTTATATATCATTTACTGGACTCCTGGAATAGCCTGGCTGACAAGAACTCTCTTTTATTTTTTTCTCTTCTTTCTCTTTCTGTTTTTCTTTTCTTAAAATTCTAAAACTTCTTCTCTTCTAAAATTCTTGCTGTGTTTTTTCTTCTTCTTTCTTCTTCTCAAAAGCTTTTTTCAACCTTCTTTAAAAAATAAATAAATAAATTAAAATAAATAAAATAAAATAAACTAAAATCAAAATTAAATTAAATTAAAAAAGTTAAAAGTTAAAAAATGAAATAAAATAAAATAATAAAGTTAAAATCTTAAAATTCATTCAAATAAAATCTTAAAAACCAACAATTCCTTAAATTTTCTTTTCTTTTCTCTTTTCAAACTTTTTTCTTTTCCCTTATTTTTTTTCTTCAAACTATCAAAATTTTTCACAAACTCAATACAACAATCTTTCTCAAACTTTATTTCAACCTTTAAATCTCTCTTTCAAAATTCTTCAAACAAATTACTTCTTTCTTTCAAATTCTTTTTTAAAAAACTATTTTTTCTTCTTTCTTTTCAAATGACCAAAATTCTTCAAAACTTCAATAAATAAACGTTCACACATAACAAAAATTTTCCCTCATTAAATTTTCATTTCAAACAAAAATCATTTCAATCAATGATTTCTTTTTTCTTACTTAAATTTTTTTCTTTGCAAAACTTAAAACTAAAATTCCTTCAGTTAAACATTCTTTCTTTTCTTCTTTCAAAATTTAAAAACAGAATTTTATTCAAATCTTTTATTTCTTCCTTTTTTTCTTTTCTTTTCTCAAAATCTTATAAAATATATATCAACATTTTCAATTAAAACAACAAAATAAATAAATAAATACACAAATTGCTTTCTACTTTTTCCTTCCCTCTTTCTTTCTTTTCCTTTTCCTTCCATTTCAAATTTTTTCCTGTATTTTCTCTCGAACCAACTTCTTCATTTTTTCCAAAAATACTCTTATTTCCTTCCTGCATTTCTCAAATACCTCCTCCTCTCCTACCGGTACCACTTCCCCAATTTCAAGTAATTCTTTGGCCATGTCGAAGGAGGCAGCATCAACAATCTTGTTGACCTCACCGATTCTATCTTCGATGAATCGAGTTCTTTGACCCTGCTGAGGTTTTTTTGACCATACCTGGTCAAGAGTCTCTTTGTTGTCCTCCCTCAAATCAATCACTGGTTGATTTACTTCAACTGGCAGCAATGGTGCAGCTTCCACAATTGGAGCTTCCGCAATGACATCTGAATTCTAAAACATAGGTCATCAGTAACAAAATTTTTACAATAAAAGAAGAACAGACTTACTTCGAACAATGGGTCAGCTTCTAAAAATAATTTCGGGGTGACTTCCACGGTCACTTCCTTCTGCTCTTCGTCATCTTCAATGACCATCCGTGGCTTCTTCGGCATCCGTCTTGAGATGGGGACTTCATCCTCATCCTCTTCAAGTAACTCATCTACCTCTTCTTTGACCCCTTGTTTCTTACTTGTGGCCTGGGTTACCCAGGTTGCCACGGTATCTTCAACCTCCTCCTCAATCTCTCCCACTGACTGATCATCCCCAACTGATACGTCCCAGATATCTTCAACCACTTCTTTGGTCTTTGGTATTACCCAATATTTGGTTTTTGTAAATCAACACTTGATGTCTGCATTTTTCAACAAGGCATAACACGCCACCCATCTCCAGCGGAAAAACTCGCGTTTCTGGCGAGGACCTCATGTCTCTGTGCTTTCAATGCAGAAATATTCCATTAATTTGCAGGCTGTGCAGGCTTGAGAATATTGCGGGGTAATAATTCCACCATCTGCTTTGGGGTGTGGAGGCGTGGGAGTTGGGGTAGGACAAGTCAACATAATAAAGTATAAAGTAATTAAAGTAAGAATGGAGAGAAAGTAGTGTGGGAAAGTATGTCTCACGCTCAATGAAGCTTGTGTTTTTATACCCGGGCATCTGTCACGCGCCACATGACACTTGAGGCAAAAGCAGCTCATTAAATCAATAATACGGAGGTCTAAATCCATACTCAAAGTGCAGAAAGCAATTCTACATAGCAACTGCGACTTTCCTTTGTGTACTCACTATTCAACTGTGCTAGTCTGAACTCTAAATCTAAATTAGTCAATCCCTCAATAGTGTGTTTTAGTCTTTTCCTCAATAAGCAACACACAGCGCAATAGTCAATATAATAGTCCGCTAAAAGGTTTATTAAGTATCTGTGGGTTATTAAAAGTGGTAGTGAGCATGGACAGGATGGTTAGTGGAGGATTAAAGGGTTAACAGATGTTAGTAAGGAGGTTCCAGGTGTAACAGGTGTATTTTGGTGGTCTGTGGTGTGTGGAATTTTGGATGGGTATGAGGTCAATGCAAGGAGGAGTAATGGATATAAAAGGGGTTGGATTTCGGTTCGACATTCTTTAGAATTAAATTATAAAAACTTATATATAGTTAATAGTGGTAAATCTTTAGGTTAAATCATTATTATTGTATCTTTCCTTATTTTCTCAGAAATCATTTCTAAATCCTAAATCTTTGATTATTGAGTTTCCAACCCTTTGTGAGATCTTAAGAATATTAATATTACCTTTAAATTATATTAGAATTCTTCTCAAACATATCTCAAAGCAGTAGCTCTTCCTTCGAGTCATCTTTGAATCACTTCCTCAAACATTTCCTCTGTGCATTGTAGAATTTTCTAAACTACTCTCCTCATCTCACTTCCAGGAACACCCTTGACCTTGTGCGTAGGTTGTCCAGTGACAATCTAGAAAGAAGATAAAAAGTCAGTTTATGAAAGATGTGAAATTAGATAACATTTTAAAGAAACCTTTTTTTGCAATCAAAATAATGGTTGCCATCATGAGCAGGCTTTTGACTCAAAGGTATAGTTGTTCCATCAACAAATCCTACACAGCCAGGGAAACCTTCAGCTTGCATTACTTGAGAGGATTCAAGTTGCTGTTGTGGAGTTGGCCAAGCAAGTGTTTGAGACTTGAGGGAAAGGATGGCAATCAGCTTGGTGTATAATATCACTGTCCCATATCCTATGGTAAAGAGATTTTCCAAACGTCTTACAGCAGCACCATTTCTATTTGAGCCAAAGCAACATAGTGTAACAGCAAGTTTAATAGCAGGATCATGCTGTTTATTTTGAGAATTGTTATGAAAGATAGGATGTTTGGAGATAAGTTGATAAAGTTTGAAGAAAGAATTGGGAGAGGTTTGAAATAGTTGGGTAAAGTTTAATTGAGGAATTGTGAGAATGGAGTGGAGATCATATCTGGGATCATGAAGAAGATTCAGCCCTCTTGGGTTTATGTGATGCTTTTTGGAAAGAAAACACATATAAGCTAAAGCATCTTCCAAATCAGAGTCAGATTTATAGTAAAGAACTAAAAGAAAAGTAATAGCATTCATTGTTGAGTGAAGTAGCTTCCTAGTAGAGAGGTGTTTCATAGTTGTTGGTGGAAGGTTTAGGTGATGAGTGGAGAGTGGAAATTCACTGCCAAATGTGCAGCTGGGGTGTGAAGATAGAAAAAAAATTTAAGTGTTTGCCACCAAAATTAAGTAGCATAGAGTGAAGAGAGATTTAAGGATGGCATCTGCAATTATAAGTCATGTGACTTTCTTAAAAATCCATCATGGATGTGATGAGTTTGGGATCAGGAATTAGGAATTAGGAATGGAAATTGGGGTATAAGAGGTGGGATAATGCATTATCCTGGATTCCTTATCCACTACCCCTGGGGCTAGTGGATAAGAATCTTTTGCAATTAATAATGTCTGATCCTGGGAAAAAAAATTACAGATGCCTAATTGTGGATTGGTCAACTTTGATACCCCCTATTGAAAGGAAGATCAATTATTTTGAGGGGATGGTAGTGTGGTTGAGAGAGAGCAAGACAAATGCTGGTTAGTGGAAGACTGATCCTATGCATAAAGCTGTGTACATGCGGAGAGAAAGAGCCACCAGGGGGAAGGGGTGGTTTGTAAGATTTGGTTAGTTAGTATGTATGTATGCAAAATGATATTGAGGTCACATGAGCAAAGGAAAAGAGTTGAAGTTGGTTTTAATTTGTGTGCTGGATCGGCCATGAAGAGGGATTTGAATATTATGTATAGAGTGTTTGAACCAGTCAAGTGGGTGATTATTTGGATGGGATGGGAAGATTTAAGTAAGTGAAAGGAGACTAAACAGAGAAGTGGATCCAGAGTGACTGCAGACACAAGGCAATGCTACATAGAAGCAAGAAGAAGGGCGTGACGATCAAAGGAACGTTGGGCAAGTTGCTTTGCTTGGAGATGAGGATTTGGTCGACAGACAAAGTTGCCAAATGATGGACAACTTTCACCACTAGCAGATTGATTGATTGAGATTATTATAATTACATTTACATATTAGTACTTAAGTAGATTTCTTATTTATTATATACAATCTGCCTTTTAAAAGAAAACCTCACCACTTCCTGATCCGGAGTCCCTGCCCTCCACACTCGCTTTTCAATCTCTCATCCCCCTCTCAGTCACGTGCCCTCCCCACACGTGTTTCCCTCCATGCTATAAAAACTTCCCTCCTCCCTCTGGTTATTGGCCCATCTTTCCAGCCATCTTCTTTCTTCTCTTTTTCTTCTTTTTTTATATTATTCTTATACTATATACTATATTTCTTTTCATTAATTAATTGATATTTGCCTTTCCATCTCTTCATTACTCTCTACTTTTACTTGACTATTTTTTCATTTCTTACTCTTCTCATCCTCATCTCCTCTCCCACCACTTCCTCTCCTTGTCTTTCGCTTTCGTTGTTGATTGTAGTCCCTTTTTTATAACATGGAGTCTTCTTCTCGTCTCCCTGCTTCTGGCAAAGTTAAATCTACACCTGTCTATCCTCCTAATGTCTCTCGTCCCTACAGTAGACCAAAGCTCATGATGGGCCCTAAGACTATTGTCAATCTCCCCCCTCGTCCTGGATACCGCACCAATTCTCGTCCTGAGAACCATTCTTTCCAGCTTGAGCATGGGATCGTCGAGGGCTCTTCGTTTGGTCAATCTAGCGCTTCGAAACCTAATCCTGCACCAGGTGACGTTGATGCGGGGAAGTCTTCTTCATCTCGTTCTTTTGTCTCAAAAATTGCCTATTGGCTGTTGGGTAAAAATCCTTCTGAATCTCAAACCGTGACGCCCGACTCAGGAAAGGAAGTAGTATCACCCCTTCCCCATCTCACTTCTCCTTCTGGTTTCTCTGTTGGTGCTTATCCTCCCGAGTCCCCTTCCACTGAAGTAGCTCAGGATCCAGCTGTTCCAGAATCTCCACCCGCTCAGCTTCCTGTGGATCCTCAACGTCCCAGTGTCACCCAGCCTAGTAACACCGAGCCTATTGGTGACTCGTATAGTTCTGAGACATCTAAATTCGTTGCTTGGGCACGCACTCAATCTCCATTTGTTAGTTTGGAAGACATAAAAAACCCTCCGCGCGTTAAAAAACCCCGTGGTCCTCATTCTACACTTGTTATCACTGATGAGCCATCCCGTATCGGAAATCTCTCCAGTGAAATTTACCGATCTCGATCCATCGCAAGTCTAGCCTCAAAGCGAGCCCGTGAAGACGCTGCCGCTGAAGCTGAGGCTATAGCAAAGACCAAACGCCCGCGGGTTGAGCGCTCAAGCGTTTCTATTCTCGGAGATGCTCCTCCTCCTCGCAACGATAAAATCTGGGATACGAAATATGGTATCGTGACAGAAGATGAATACGCCAAGCTAAAAGAGAAGGAAGCTCGAAGACGAGCTAGTAGGTTATCTTTGATTTGTTTTTTTTTTATTCTTATTCCTAACTTTTAATTTTTCTATCAGGAAAAGCTCTTCCTCCTCCCAAAAATAACGCCGAAAAAATATTGGATGATCTCAATGAAATGTGGAAGCGTTGTCGGGAAAATCGTGAAAAACGGGAGAAGCGTGAGAAGCGTGAGAAGACATACGCTGTAAGTTTTCTTCTTATGTATCTAGCTAAAAAATCATTCGTATATAGGCTCATTTATCTTTCTGTTTATGTATATCTTGTCTTGCTATAATACATTTTAGGGTTTAGATATACCTGCCCCTATTCCTTCTTCTCCTAGGGAGCAGATCAAGCTTGATAGGAAAATCAATCGGTCAAAGTCGGCTCAACTTGAAGATCCTGAGGATTTTCGTACTGACACCGGTGAATCATCAGAATCAACTGAACAAGCTGACAGAAAAAAAAGGACAAAATCTTCTTCCCGAAGAAAGACCAAGTCTTCTTCCCGTTCTCGGATCCTTCAATCTAAATTACCCGATAGACAAACTGAAACAAAGTTAGAAACAAATGAACCACCGTTTAGCGCGACCGAAGGACCAAGCCCATTAAGTAAAGGCAAAGGCCGTACTGACTCAGATAAAACTGATAGTGACCTTGGCTCTAAGAGAAATGACAATGACATTGATGTCTCATCAGCAGCAACGAAAGACGCTGAACATGAGCCTCCGCTTGACGTAACAGCACGGGCAGAATATTATAGACTGCAACTTAATAAAGCCATAGAGGAGCACGCTAAACCCAACTCTGGTTTCAGCCAAAAGCGTAACCCCAGAAAGCGTGTTGCCAGCATTCCACAAGCTTATCCCACCATTCCAGAAGAAAGCGAGCAAGATCTTTCTCCTCCAGCTCGAATGGCTTACCCAAGAAGCCTCTCGCGTCATTTAACGCCTTATAATCCGTTTACGCATGGTGAACAGTGGAGCCAGATTTTTGATCCTCCCAGGCCTAAGCCAAAAGTTCGGGAAAGTGAAGATCACTTTATTGGTATTACAAAGACACGAGGGTTCGCCAGAGAAAAAGTTAAGAAGAAGCCCAGGAAGACACCTCCTAACGTGTATTCTGGTCGAGAGGAAGACTTGCCTTCTACTGACGAAGATGAATCTGTTCCGCCTATCTTTCTAAATCGCTACGGTAGAAAATTGTTGAGCCCTGAAGGCACTAGTAATTCAGTTACTGTAACTTCCACGTCAACTCAAACCATCGATACGTCAGCCCTAAACACCTCAGCTACAGGAGGAGCCGACACTGACGCTATGGATATCGATCTTCCGTCCTCTCAACGTTTGGCGCTTGCTCTGAAGCCTTTGAGTTCAGACCCTAATATTTTTCAAGGCAATTCTTTTGTCTCTGGCTCAACTAATCAATCTGAGGTTACCTCTCAACTCGTATTGGGTGCAAGCACTCCTGACTCTAACTTGGGTTCCAAGAATAAAGATCAAAAGGTTTTTTTTTTTTTTTTTTTTTTTTTTTTAATTTTGTTTATCTATCTTTTAGAATGATGATGATGAGAAAAAAAACTGTCAACACTAACTAATAACATTTTTATTAATTTAGGCTGATTCTTGCGTATCATCAGAACGTCCAGCTGCTGTTTTGCCAATATCTAACAATCATAGTGCGATTGCTAAGGCCATTTTCCCAAGTGACAAGTCGATCAATATCTCATCGACTGAGGCAACAAAGTCCACTGATGAGACAAACGAGAAGCCCACTGAAATATTATCGACTGATGCCAAGTCCACTGAGATTTCATCGGCTGATACGGAATCCTATGAAATAACATCGAATGATCTCAAGACTACTGAAGTATCGTCGAATGTTCCACTGTCCACTGAAATCTCAACGGCTGATCCGAAGTCCACCGAAGTATCATCGACAGGTCTCAAGTCTACTGAAGTATTAACTGGTCCCAAGTCCACTGGGATATCACTATCCACTGTCGCCAATGGCGAATCTTCGGCAACCAATCCAAAAATTGACTCCTGTTTTGCGACTGGTTCTTCCCTACCACCTTCAAGTTCTGCTGCTGAAACCGCTACTACTTCGCCATGTTTGTTTGGGGTCGCTGCAACTTCCGACCCGCCTGTTTCCTTATTTGGTGGTGGCACGTCAGCTACTGGCATTCCTTCCACCACTACCGGCGAAGCTCAGCCACCTCAAGCTACAAATTTATTTGGTGCCCCCTTTCAATTTGGTGCAGCAGCAGCAACTACAACTCCGTCTAATCTCATTAATCCTCCCGCTGATTCTTCAAGCGGGTCAGTATTTGGGACGGGACCCTCAAATACTCCAAGCTTCTCTCTCTTTGGTCCTAAGCAGGAAAGCCAGGCTAGTGTCTCTGGATCCTTATTTGGAGCTCAAGATTCTACCAAAAAACCATTTGCCCCATCAACTTCGTCTTCTGGTACTCTCTTTGGGTCTTCCTCTTCTGGCAGTGCTTTTGGATCTGGTTCGACTTCTTTATTTAGATTTAACCCGACACCAGCCACTACTTCTACTGCAACTCCAGCTTCCTTAGTCGCGGCACCAGAAACGAAATCCATTTTTGGCAGTACGATTTCTTCCAGTGCACCTGGATCGGCTTTTGGATTTTCAGCCACTTCACAGGCTACTGGAACTCAAAGTGCATTTATATTTGGCAGCAAAGTGTCGAATAGTAATGAAACTCAAACTGGTTCGAGCTTAGGTGGCATCAGTCAGCCAACCACTCCTGCTCTCAATGATGGAGCAACGCCATCAGCGACTGCCTCAAATGATCCTCCTCCTGGTACATCATTTTTGTCTAAGAATACAGGTATTGTTGATGCTCATTTTTAAACTAGATTTTCTTATACCTTTGTTTTGATTTTTGACTTGTTATATCATCTGTTACAACATCATTATTAGCTTCAAACTCTTTTCTTTTTGGGGCTAACAATGCCACCTCATCCACTAACATTTTGTCTTTGGGGGCCAATTCTAATCCAGCCTCCTCCCAACCGGCTGCTCCCTCTTCATCCCCGCTTGCTCCAAGTGTGTTTGGTAGTGTCGGAAATAGTCAAAGCACTGGTTTTTCTGGGATTAGTGCTAGCGCTCAACCTCCTCCTGTGCTATTCGGTGCCAACTCTTCGATTAGTTCCAGTTCAACGATAGCGCCTGGAAGCTTTAATTTTGGTGCTACTACATCTACGTTTGGGGGGGGTTCAGCGTTTGGAAGTTCCATACCTCCCCCTGGCAGTTCGAGTTCCCCGTTTGATTTCTCTTCCGCTGTTCCTAATAGCTCAACTTCATCCATTTTCGGCCAATCTAATCCTACCAACTCTACTGGTACATTTATTTTCGGAGCACCCAATTCAAGTTTAAGCTCTAGTTCTGCGTCTCTTAATCCTAATAATTTAAGTCAGAGCAGTAATGGCGCAGTCGGTGCTCCTAACCCTCTTGTGACGCCTGCTGCAAGTTCGAATACGTTCTCGTTTTGTATGGGAACTGGCAGTGCTGGAAGAGCAATGAAGAAGTTGCCGTCAGGTTCTCCGGCTACTCGAAGACGTCGTGGAGGTGGAGGTCGCTAAACATTGGACATCATTGCAATCCGTTCTCTTCTTTCATCCTTAAATAAATAAAAAACCTGTTTAAGGTTGTCTATTTGGTTGTCCTTTTTGCGAGCCCACGTTTTTTTACACAGATTGCCGTTGGTGTCATCCCATCTCATTTTCTTTTTTTCGAACTGTGTCGTTTTGAGAAAAATAGTTGGATTACATTTTTTACATTTTTTTTTTTTTGCTTTCTCATTAACATAAAATGGCCTATTTTCCTAACTATATATGATGATAAATGGGTATTTGGTTATTTTATTTACTCTCCTTCATTTAATTTGTTATTTTTTTATTTTTCTTACACTCAAATGAACGAACAAACAACTGAATAAACGCAAAGCTGACTGACTGATTTACACACACAAAATTTTGGGATCTAAAAAAATAAAGTAAACGAAGGAAAAAATAAAAATAAAACCAAGGACAAAAAATTGAAAATGAAAATAAAAATTAGAAAAAAATAAAAGTATGATTATAGTGTAGATTTGCTTTATGTACAGAAAAAAAAATAAACGTCACGGATAACCTAACTGCTCTTACATATAAATGATACATGAGTAGAGTTAGAGTTTGGGGGATTGAGGTTGAACATATCCAACTTAAGAAATCCCTCAGCAAATGGGGAAACTTTGAAATGTTGATGTTATACTTATGCTATGATTTGATCAGATATAGTATGCTATGCCATAGCTTGATTTGATTTGAAATAATTAAATAAATAATATATATATGCAAACTGTGATGTGATTAGTGGAGAGAGAGCGAGAGAGAAGTCCGTTAGTAAAATCTACTGGATTTGATAGATGGAGGATACCTGTCAAGGAGATCACTAACTTAACCTGTAACCAATCCACACTTTTGAAAAAATTGCAAAAGATAAAGGAACTTGACATTTATTTATTTTTAAGACAGGCTCTAAAGGGGCCACCTATCCATTTTTGGCATATCCCTGTTGGGACATTGGATAGACTTAGACGTGAGGTACTCGACTACATAAGGATACATAAGATTCTATATAAATAAGTCAATGTTTGTAATTAGACAATTACCCTTTTTTCTCTTCTTAATCAATCACTTCACTTCAGGTTATGGGCTTGTCCTGTTAAAAATAAAATAACTTTAAAAAAAAATTTTTTTTTTCTCTCTTTCTGCTGTGAGCAATCTCCTCAATTAATTAAAATTTCCTCTCTTTGCTCTCTTGCTGCGTGTGCTTTCTCTGCTGTGTGCCTGTGTTGTTGTGTCTGCCTTCATTTTTCTTCTTTTTCTTTTCTCTTCTTCATTTCCTTTTTTGTGTGACCTTCTGTTCTTTAAAATCACTTCACTTCACTTCACTAACAAAATAATAAATATAGTAATAAAATTAAAATAAATAAATAAAATAAAATAAAATAAATATTACAAAAAAAAATTTTTTTTTTTTTTTTTTTTTTTTTCTTCCTTCCTTCCTTCCTTCCTTCATTCATTCTTTTTTTTTTTTTTTTTTTTTTTTTTTTTTTTTTTTTAATAATTGATTTTGTTCTTCTTCAATAAGAGTCTAGTGTTACTTCCTCAGAGATTAGGTCTTTTTCCTGGCCAGAATTAGGATTCTCTTTTGGTAAAGTTGGATACAACATTGTCCCAAAATCTGAGTTGGTGATAATAGTTCTACTTTTTTCTTCTCTCTTCTTTTCCTTTTGCTTTTCCTTTTCCTTTCCCTTTTTCATCTTTTCACATTTTCTTTTATCTTGTTTTCCTCTTTTGTTTTCATTTTCATTTCATTTTCTTCTCTCTCTTAATTCTTTATAATCTATCTGTCAGCCAGGCTATTCCAGGAGTCCAGTAAATGATATGTTAACTTATAAGACCTGAAAGAGGGTGTAAGAATTGTATTTAATGTATATAAATTAATATTTTATTGCATAATAAAATTATATAAGTATTGTCGGCTGGTCGTCTAGAAGAAGGAGAAAAGAGAATAGGGAATGAGAGGAGGAGCAGGAGGAAAGGAGTATAGGCAATAAAAAAAATAAAATCTAATAAAATTATTTAATTTATTGAGAGAAAGGCAACGACAAGTGAGCTGAGAAGAAATAACAATTTGGTTTTATAAATATTAATATTATTTAAGTAAGAATTCTGCGCGGCAACCAATATAATTACTATCAGACTTAAAGCAACCTTTAAATTGTTATATAAAATTTTAATTAGAATTTTATTACTAATAAAAAGAATATAAACGTAATATAAAAATTGTATTTAAATTGTTGAGTGTATAATAAGTGATAAGGCTACAGGGGATTATCCAAGGCCCTTTTATAGGCAATGGGTCCTCTGAAGCGCTACTATATCAGTAAATACAATGATTAGAAAGAAATAAAACAAATATATCAAAAAGAGTAAATGAAACATAACAATATAGAGAAAAACATGAAACAATTAATTAAAAGCCCAATTAAGAATCCAATTTCCCCGCCATTAATCCCCAAATCAGTAAGTGACAATAGTAAATAACTAAACAAGAGTGGAAACATAGGAACTATGAGAAATATAATTCCCAACAGATGGTCCATCCTGATTAGAGAACATTTTAAGTGAAACAAAAATAATTTGACGCAACAAAACAATCAATTAATCTCAATTTAGTTCAAATTAATTTATTTGTTTTTTTCTAACACAATTAAGGGTCAAAAGAAGCGTCCTTAATAATTGTTTAGTGTCATATGAGAGGTATTAGTTAATATATAAATTTAAGTAATTAATTTAAATATATTATAAATCAAATTTACACTTGTAATTATAATATATGTTTTTTAATTAATCAAATATAAATTTATAATTATTAAATATATAAAAATGCGCCATTATTTTTAGAATATATTATATTATGCTCAATTTAATTGTATATAAAAATATATATAACCAATAAATTTAATGTAACATTTGTATATAATAAAATTCTTATATAATTTCATTATGTAATAAAATATTAAGTTATATTCATTAAATACAAGTTTTACCCACTCTTTAAGGTTTTATAATTTATATATCATTTACTGGACTCCTGGAATAGCCTGGCTGACACTCCCTCACTCTAAAAAAAAACAATAAAAAAAATGCTAAGATTTTTTCTTTTTGTATTTTTTCAACAGAGCAGGCAGATTTGAAATTTCTTTGCCAGGTATCCATGCATCATGTTCAGATGATTTGTTCTTATATCTCAATAAATATTCAGTACCTCTTTCAGAAGTGATAATTCTATCATTGAGAATTTTATCAATTTCTGCTGTTTCTGTGACTTCCTGAGGGTTCTTCTTAGGTCTTCCTCTTCTTTTTGGAAATAAGTCACTGTTGGAAGTATAAGGTTTAAGCAAAGAAATGGGAAAGACAGGATGTTTCCTATCATATGGAGAATACAATACAACTTCTACTGCATTATCACCAACCATTCTTTTAACAACAAATGGTCCTACAAAAGGATCTTTTAATTTGTGGTTACCTTGTAAATTGAAATGGACAGTAGAGATCAACACTTCATCACCCTTGTTAAATGTGTATTCTTTATGGGATTTATCCCATCTTTTCTTTTCATATTCAAATGCTTTATCAATACAACTCTGAGCATGTTTTCTGCATAGCTGTTGCATTTGCATAAAAGATTTTACACCAGGATGTAGTTCCAACTTAGGTAATTTATTATTGAGAATCTGAGCAGGAGTGTTTGGGACATAACCTAACCAAAGCTCAAAAGGCTTTTTCTCAGTGACAGAATGAACAGTGCTATTATATGCAAATTCAAGACCAGGCAAAAGAGTGACCCAATCATGAGTAAATCTGTCATTGTCTTTATATTCTAAACCAAAGGCACAATACCTTCTAATCATATCTTCCAGAGTTTGAATCATTCTTTCAGCTAGACCATCAGTTTGAGGATGGTGAGCTGTAGACAATTTTAACTCACAGCCACAAATATCCATCAAAGAGGTCCAAAACTCAGAAGTGAATTTTGGATCCCTATCAGAGATAATGGCTTTTGGAAAACCAATAATATTAAACATGTAAGACCACCATAAGAAAGCTAATTCCTTGGTGGATACATCTTTGTGGGTTGGAATAAATTTGCACATTTTTGTGAATCTATCAACTATTACCCAACAAGAGTTAAAGCTGTCTTTACCTGCAACAGGAAGACCAGTGACAAAATCCATATTAATGATTTGCCAGGGAGCACTAGGTGCTTCAATATGTTGTAACAACCCTGCTCTTTTACCTGTTAACCTTTTAGATTTTTGGCAGGAATCACAAGATTCAACATATAATTTTGTGTCTTCAGACATATTAGCCCACCATGCAGTGTTTTTGATTCTAATCAATGTTTTTTCAAGATCAAAATGACCAGCTAATATGTCATCATGACAAAGTTTGAGGATAGTTTCTTTCATTGAAGGAGGAATAACAATTACATTGGTAAGCTTCCTTCTATAATAAATATAACCATCTTCAATAGAAAACTTTCCTTTATTTAAGGCATTTTGGTATTTTGCAGGAAGAGTTTTTATTAATGCTTGAATTGAAGCATTCTTAGGATCATTCAAAATAGTAACTAATTTATTTAAGTCAGAATCTTTATCATATGAATCCAGTATTAACTGTAATAACTCTTCTTCCATATCAACTATAAATATACCATGTATATGAACAGTGTCATCCTCAGGTACATAAGCAGGATTGGAGTCATTATTTGGCAAAGGCAATCTGGAGAGCATATCAACATTAGAGTGAACATTTCCAGCTCTGTGTATAATAGTCATCCTTCCTCTGTATTCCTGAACAGCAAGTTGCCACCTGAACATATGTCTGTTAGGTGTTTTGAGGTTTAAGAGAGATTTCACAGCACTACAGTCAGTTACCAACTCAAATTTTTGGTCATCCAAGTAGTAATGAAGTTTCTCAAGAGCCCAAACAACTGCTAAGCACTCCAATTGAGTGGCACCATATTTCAATTCACTATTTCTTAAGGTTCTTGAAATATAACAAATTACAACCTCTGAGGATTTATCATTAATAATTTGCTTTTGGTGAAGGGCAGCACCCAGACCAATAAAGCTTGCATCTGTATAAAGTACAAATGGCTTGTTAAAATCTGGGAGAGCCAATATAGGGGCTGACATTAAGCAATTTTTCAATGTATTAAAAGCTTTTTGACAGTCATCATTCCAGAGAAAAGCAACATCTTTTCTGGTTAGTTTTGTAAGAGGCAAGGCTATGACCTGATAATTTTTAATATATTGTCTATAATAGCCACACATACCCAAAAAACTTTGGATTTCTCTTACAGAAGTTGGTGCTTTCACATTTTGAATGGCAGCAACTTTATTATGGTCTACACAAATTTGTAAGCCTGACACAACATGGCCAAGGACTTTCAAAGATTGAAAACCAAATTTACACTTTTTTAAAGATAAGGTCATATTGATTTCATCCATTTTTTGGAAAACTCTATTTAAGTGAATCATATGTTCATCAAAAGTTTTAGAAAAAACAATAATATCATCAATATAAACCATGAGCCAACCTTCAATAATTTCTTGATGGAAAGTGTTATCCATGACTTTTTGGAAAACTGAAGGAGCATTTTTAGGGCCAAATGGCATCCTAACATACTTATATATTCCCATATGAGTAGCAATAAGCAAAAAATTTTGAGAATTTTTCTCAACTGGAACTTGATGATAACCTTTATTACCATCCAGACAACTAATAAATTTTGCACCTTGCAAGGTAGCATGTATTGAATTAATTCTGGGTAAAGGATAAATATCATCAACAGTATAAGTATTTAAAGCTCTGTAATCTCCACATAATCTAGCTTTATCTTTTTCATAAGAAATTAAGACTGGGGAGATGACACAATATTTGGGGGTGACATCCACTTTTTCAATGATATTCATTTTCAATAATGTTTCAATATTATCTTCAATATCTTTTCTTTTTGATGGAGAAGCAGGATATGGTTTTTTCTTAAGGGAAGGAGGAATATCACTCAAATTACAGGATAAGGTAATTTTCATCTCTTCCTGAACAATTCCCAAGACATGAGAACCATGAGCAAAAGCCATAGGGAAAGAGGTAATAGAGGCAACAATAGAATCCTTTTGTTCATTAGTCAAATGATCACCAAAAGAAGCGGTATTTATTTCATGTAATAAATCATCCATTTCAGTTGTTGTTCTACCTTTACATTGGGTCAGTGAGTTACAAGATTTTAACAAATGCCCAGAAGGTTTAGGAGAAGAAATTTTGAATTTTCTTTTCCCATTCATTCCTAAGGTAAAGCAATTATTTGCTGGGTCCAGTTTCACACCAAACATGGTTAAAATATCATTTCCCATAATAAACCAATTGCTCAAATTATCATTTTTCATGACAACAAACTCACAAATAGCTCTGACAAAACCACCATTATATTTGAAGAATACAGAGGTTTTGTATTTGCCAATAGGGAATAAGGTAGAACCATACCCTCTCCATTTTTCAGAAGTTATAGGCAATAATTTACTCAAATATTCCTTATCCACTGAAGCCAAAGCTTTTTCAGATACTACACTTCCTCCAGCACCAGAATCAAGAACTACATCAACATTTTTACCATTAATGATAACAGGTGCTTTTAAAGGGGATATAGGAATAGAATTGTTAGTAATATCTTTAATTATCTCAGCATTTTCTACTGAAGATAAATTCAATACACAATCTTCAGATATATTATTTAAATGATGGACATCATGTTCCAACATTAAAACATCTTTAACAGATTCATTGTCATAGGAGATATTACTTTCACAGTCACTGGAAGAATTATTGACATCAAGTTCAAGTTCATCAGTGTCTTCATTTTGTTCAACAAGATGAATTTTCTTGTCACAAACATGACCCTTCTGCCACGGTTTGTTACATTTATAACAAGTATTTGTTGCATATTTTTTAGGTGCAACTGGGGCAGAGGGTTTACCAGATTTTTCTGGGAGCTTTATAGAAGGTTTATTCTGATCATTATAAGATTTACTAAGATAATTCTTTGGTTCATATCTATGGTTGAGTAGTACTTCATTACAGATATTAATGAAAGAAGAATTTTCCCTTACATGCTCAGTTCTAGCCACAATCAAATCCCTAAGAGAATTTGGTAATTTATACAAAATTTTATCTCTCCAAATATCATAATCCATCTTTGGATCAATTGCTCTAAGGATTTTAGTTATTTTCATCAGAAAAACAATGGGCTTTTCAACAGAGGAGGATACATATCTAGTATTCTCATACAGTCTTTGCTGAGCTAACCTGAATTTTGAACCACCAAACTGATTTTCAATCAAGGATTTCCAATCATTCCATGTATAATGATTGTTATCTAAGAGGACAGATTCATACCACATCAAGGCTACATTGGAAAATAAAGAAATTAGCTTAGAAACAATTTCCTCATCAGGTAGTTTATAAGATCTCTTTAAATTATCAATTCTTTGGATAAAGTGTTGCCAATCAGAGGAAGAATCACCATCAAAGGTAGGATATTGGTCTAACTTAGGCCAATTTTTCTGACTACTGGGATGGTCCACTTTTTGGTTTGAATTATTCATTAGTAATAATTCCTGAAGTTTAGCCAGGTGTTCAGAAATTTCATTATTTACAGAAACAGCTGGTGCATGATTATCACAAGATTTTTTGCTAGTAGCAAAAGATTTTACAGACTCATTGTCAGTTTGTTTAATGGTTGGAATATGAGGAAGAAAGGATGAACTTTGTTCAGGTTTTTTCCCTTTATTTTTATGCAGCTTACTGGCAGAAATCTCATTTAATTCATTATTGATGGTTAAGGTTGAGAACTTTTCCTGTAGGTCAGACACATAGTTTCTTATTCTTGGAATTTCAGACATCTGGTCATTCACTTTTGCAAGAGATAGAACATTTCTGTCCTCAGAAACTGAGTGTTTGGTACTTAGTGCATGGAAGTCATTCTTTAGTTTCTTCAACTCATTTTGTAGAGATTTTATTTCATTTTTGAAAGAATAATTTTCCTCAATAAGGGGTTTCAATTCACTCAATGTTTTATGCAGACTGATATTTCTATCTGAGATAGCTCTATGGTCACTTCTTATTTGTTTTTGTTGACTAAGAACAATATTCAAGGTTTCTTTGATTTTTAAATAAGCTGTATCTTGTACAGAAGAACTCACTCTACATTGCAAGTGTAAATTATTTAATCTATCATTTTCATGGATTAACACATCTCTCACATGTTTGTCTTTCACAATATTAAAATCAAGGGTATCTTTCAAAATTTCCTCAGAAGTTTTTTCAATTAAGTTATAGATTTCAGGGGGAACAGAATCATTTTTAATTGCAAGAGAAGGATTAATTAAAGATGTAGAAGTTAAATGTAAAGGTTCATCAAATGACAATTTGCTAATTACATCAATAGGGCTACTAGTTACAGGAAGCTGTCTTTTAACAGGTTTAACTGTTCTTTCACCATGTTCAATAATATTACCTGCAGAAGAAGATTTATTAGAAAACATACCCAAGTGACTATCAACCAAATTACTTACCATGGCAGAGGAGGAAACTTCCCCTGGGACTGGGTTTGGGATTGTGCTTGGGCCTTCTTTCTCCTGCTTTGTTGGTAGGGATGAGGAGGTGGATGGAAATTGGGTGTTCTGGATGGGCCAGGCTGATGATGAGGAGGGTGTTGCACATTCTGCTGGTAGTGACTCATTAGATAATCCCATTTCCATTGCTCTACTTCCATAGTATTTGGATTTTGGATGGTTGAGCTGGGTGGCTGTGAAGGTTGAGCCTGAAATTGAAGCTGATTGGGAGGCAATTGAGGAGGGGCCTGGGCCTGAATCTGGTTCCTGAGTTCTTGGACCTGATCCCACAATGTGTCTACCTTTGCTTTGTACGTCATATTTTCTGTCTTCAACTCTTTTATATGACTGGAGAGGTTGCTGATTTGTTGTGGCAGAGGAAGCTTTTTTATTTTGAAGCCTTTTGGAAGACCTTCTTGAGGCACTAGAGGCTTTACTTCCTTCTGTGGTACTGGGGGAAGGGGGTTTGGTTTGTTTGCATTTCCTGTCATTTCCACATCCTGCAGTATGAGAATTCTTTGTGTTAGCATAAGATTTTTTATGACCAACTTTAGAAGAACTTACAGTGTCAGCATCATAGTCAATTTCTATCTCATCCACTTGCATGTTATCCATTTTTTCTGTCAAATTGTTGGACATACTAGTGGGAAGATTAATATTTTACTTTGTACTTATAAAAAATAATCAAAGTTAGTCAATAATTTGCTCCAAATAATAAAAAAAATTTTTTAATTAATTAAATTATAGAAAAATTAACTTTCAATATAAAGTAATAATTAAAAATTAATTTTTTTAAAAAAAAATGGATTGCAAGTTTAAATTGGGAATAACAAGTTAGTTAATTCAACCAATTAATTACCAATATTAAATATGGCAATATATTGGGACTAAGCACAATGTACTTTTAAGTCAACCAAAAATTAACAATAATTAATAATAAAAAAAAAAATTAAATTAATAATTCAATTTGTATTAATAATAATGTTAATTCTTCTAGGACTAAGAGGATTTAACACTCTATAATGGTCAACTAGGAAAAAAAAATTTTTTAAAAATTGAACACTTACACTCAGTGAATCAGCAATTAAGCCACAATCACTGTTATTGCAATAAAAATATAGTATTATGAGTGAGAGGCGCAAAGGTGAACTTACTATAGTGATCGAAAAATCACTTCAAAATAATATAAAAATTAATATTATATAAACCTAATATGTCGAACCCAAGTTCGAAACACAGTCGCGGCAAAAGTTTCGTTTTGCTAGGTGGTCCGTGCGTTTTGTCGTTCGTCGCCAGGCTTCGATCGTCGTCGTCGTTTGGAAAGGCCCTCAGTTGTCGGCTGGTCGTCTAGAAGAAGGAGAAAAGAGAATAGGGAATGAGAGGAGGAGCAGGAGGAAAGGAGTATAGGCAATAAAAAAAATAAAATCTAATAAAATTATTTAATTTATTGAGAGAAAGGCAACGACAAGTGAGCTGAGAAGAAATAACAATTTGGTTTTATAAATATTAATATTATTTAAGTAAGAATTCTGCGCGGCAACCAATATAATTACTATCAGACTTAAAGCAACCTTTAAATTGTTATATAAAATTTTAATTAGAATTTTATTACTAATAAAAAGAATATAAACGTAATATAAAAATTGTATTTAAATTGTTGAGTGTATAATAAGTGATAAGGCTACAGGGGATTATCCAAGGCCCTTTTATAGGCAATGGGTCCTCTGAAGCGCTACTATATCAGTAAATACAATGATTAGAAAGAAATAAAACAAATATATCAAAAAGAGTAAATGAAACATAACAATATAGAGAAAAACATGAAACAATTAATTAAAAGCCCAATTAAGAATCCAATTTCCCCGCCATTAATCCCCAAATCAGTAAGTGACAATAGTAAATAACTAAACAAGAGTGGAAACATAGGAACTATGAGAAATATAATTCCCAACAGATGGTCCATCCTGATTAGAGAACATTTTAAGTGAAACAAAAATAATTTGACGCAACAAAACAATCAATTAATCTCAATTTAGTTCAAATTAATTTATTTGTTTTTTTCTAACACAATTAAGGGTCAAAAGAAGCGTCCTTAATAATTGTTTAGTGTCATATGAGAGGTATTAGTTAATATATAAATTTAAGTAATTAATTTAAATATATTATAAATCAAATTTACACTTGTAATTATAATATATGTTTTTTAATTAATCAAATATAAATTTATAATTATTAAATATATAAAAATGCGCCATTATTTTTAGAATATATTATATTATGCTCAATTTAATTGTATATAAAAATATATATAACCAATAAATTTAATGTAACATTTGTATATAATAAAATTCTTATATAATTTCATTATGTAATAAAATATTAAGTTATATTCATTAAATACAAGTTTTACCCACTCTTTAAGGTTTTATAATTTATATATCATTTACTGGACTCCTGGAATAGCCTGGCTGACAAGTATCTTATTACATATAAGTGTTATATTAATTTTATTGTTTATATAAATTTTTTATACATTTAAATTAAACATAATATATTATATTCTACAAATAATGGCGCATTTTTTATGTATTTAATAATTATAAATTTATATTTAATTAATCAAAAACATATATTATAATTATAAGTGTAAAATTTACTTATAATATAATTAAATTAATTAATTATATTTATATATTAAATATCATTTTTTATAGTATTAAACAATAAATAATGACGCTTCTTTTGACCCATAATTGTGTCAGGAAAAACTAATTAATACTAAATTGAAATAAATTACATATTTTGTTGCGTCAGAATATTTTTTGTTTCACTTAAAAATCCTTAAATCAGACTGTACCATCTGTTTTGAATGATTTTTCTCATAGTTCCTATGTTCCAGGCTTGTTTAGTTATTCACTATTTTTACTTACTGATTTGGGAATTAATTGTGGGAAAATTGGATTCTTAATTGGGGTTTTTAATTATTTGTTTCATATTTTTCTCTACATTGTTATGTTTCACTTATTCTTTTAGATTCTTGTTTTATTCTATTATGTTTCTTGTATTTACAAATATAGTAGCGCTTCAGAGGGCCCATCGCCTATAAAAAGGCCTTGGTTAATCCCCTGTAGCCCTATCACTTATTACACACTCAACAATTTAAAGATAAATTTATTACGCTTATTATTATTTTTATTAGTATTAAATTCTAATTAAAAATTCTAAATAACAATTTAAAGGTTGCCTTAAGTCTGATAGTAATTATAGTGTTTGCCGCGCAGAACTCTTACTTCAATAATATTAATATTAATAAACCCAATTTGTTGTCACCTCTCAAATCACTCGTCGTTGCTTTCTCCCAAATAAATTAAATAATTTCAATTGTTTTTATTTCTTTTATTTCTACACTATTATCTCCTTCTTGTCCTCCTCTCTTTTCTTCCCTCTTCTCTTATCTCTTCTAGACAACTGACCGACAATTGGGGGCCTTTCCAAACAACGACGACGATCAAGCCTGGCAACGAATGACAAAACGCATGGACCACCTAGCAAAAACAAAACTTTTGCCGCAACTGTGTTTTGAACTTGGGTTCAATTTCTTAGGTTTATAATATATTAATTCTTATATCATTTTGAAGTGATTTTTTGATCACTATAGTAAGTTCACCTTTGCACCTCTCACTCATATTACTATATTTTTACTGCAATAACAGTGATTGTGGCTTAATTGCTGATTCACTGAGTGTAAGTGTTCAATTATTATAATTTTTTTTTCCTAGTTGACCATTATAGAGTGTTAAATCCTCTTAGTCCTAGAAGAATTAACATTTTTTATTAATACAAATTGAATTATTAATTTAATTTTTTTTATTAATTATTGTTAATTTTGGTTGACTTATAAGTACATTGTGCTTAGTCCCAAATAAATTGCCATATTTAATATTGGTAATTAATTGGTTGAATTAACTTGATTGTTATTCCCAATTTAACCTTGCAATCCATTTTTTTTAAAATTAATTTTTTATAATTATTAGTTTATATTGAAAATTTTTTTTTTTCTATAATTTAATTAATAAAATTTTTTTTTTATTTGGAGCAATTATTATTGACTAACTTTTATTATTTTTTTTAATAAATAAGAAGTAAATTAAAATCTTCCCACTAGTATGTCCAACAATTTGGCAGAAAAAATGGATAACATGCAAGTGGATGAAATAGAAATTGACTATGATGCTGACACTGTAGGTTCTTCTAAAGTTGGTCATAAAAAATCTTATGCTAACACAAAGAATTCACATACTGCAGGATGTGGAAATGACAGGAAATGCAAACAAACCAAACCCCCTTCCCCCAGTACCACAGAAGGAAGTAAAGCCTCTAGTGCCTCAAGAAGGTCTTCCAAAAGGCTTCAAAATAAAAAAGCTTCCTCTGCCACAACAAATCAGCAACCTATCCAGTCATATAAAAGAGTTGAAGACAGAAAATATGACGTACAAAGCAAAGTTAGACACCTTGTGGGATCAGGTTCAAGAGCTCAGGAACCAGATTCAGGCCCAGGCCCCTCCTCAGTTGCCTCCCAATCAGCCTCAGTTTCAGGCTCAACCTTCACAGCCACCCAGCTCAACCATCCAAAATCCAAATACTATGGAAGTAGAGCAATGGAAATGGGATTATCTAATGAGTCACTACCAACAGAATGTGCAACACCCTCCTCATCATCAGCCTGGCCCATCCAGAACACCCAATTTCCATCCACCTCCTCATCCCTACCAACAAGGCAGGAGAAAGAAGGCCCAAGCACAATCCCAAACCCACTCCCAGGGGAAGTTTCCTCCTCTGCCATGGTAAGTAATTTGGTTGATAGTCACTTGGGTATGTTCTCTAATAAACCTTCTTCTGCAGGTAATATTATTGAACATGGTGAAAGAACAGTTAAACCTGTTAAAAGAGAGCTTCCTGTAACTAGTAGCCCTATTGATGTAATTAGCAAATTGTCATTTGATGAACCTTTACATTTAACTTCTACTTCTTTAATTAATCCTTCTCTTGCAATTAAAAATGATTCTGTTCCCCCTGAAATCTATACCTTAATTGAAAAAATTTCTGAGGAAATATTGAAAGATAACCTTGATTTTAATATTGTGAAAGACAAACATGTGAGAGATGTGTTAATCCATGAAAATGATAGATTAAATAATTTACACTTGCAATGTAAAGTGAGTTCTTCTGTACAAGATACAGCTTATTTAAAAATCAAAGAAACCTTGAATATTGTTCTTAGTCAACAAAAACAAATAAGAAGTGACCATAGAGCTATCTCAGATAGAAATATCAGTCTACATAAGACCTTGAGTGAATTGAAACCCCTTATTGAGGAAAATTATTCATTCAAGAATGAAATAAAATCTCTGCAAAATGAGTTTAAGAAGCTAAAAAATGATTTCCATGCACTAAGTACCAAACACTCAGTTTCTGAGAACAGAAATGTTCTATCTCTTGCAAAAGTAAATGACCAGATGTCTGAAATTCCAAGAATAAGAAACTATGTGTCTGACCTGCAGGAAAAGTTCTCAAACTTAACCATCAATAATGAATTAAATGAGATTTCTGTAAATAAGCTGCATAAAAATAAAGGGAAAAAACCTGAGCAAAGTTCATCCTTTCTTCCTCATATTTCAACCATTAAACAAACTGACAATGAGTCTGTAAAATCTTTTGCTACTAGCAAAAAATCTTGTGATAATCATGTACCAGCTGTTTCTGTAAATAATGAAATTTCTGAACACCTGGCTAAACTTCAGGAATTATTAAAAATGAATAATTCAAACCAGAAAGTGGACCATCCCAGTAGTCAGAAAAATTGGCCTAAGTTAGACCAATATCCTACCTTTGATGGTGATTCTTCCTCTGATTGGAAACACTTTATCCAAAGAGTTGATAATTTAAAGAGATCTTATAAACTACCTGATGAGGAAATTGTTTCTAAGCTAATTTCTTTATTTTCCAATGTAGCCTTGATGTGGTATGAATCTGTTCTTTTAGATAACAATCATTATACATGGAATGATTGGAAATCCTTGATTGAAAATCAGTTTGGTGGTTCAAAATTCAGGTTAGCTCAGCAGAGACTGTATGAGAATACTAGATATGTATCCTCCTCTGTTGAAAAGCCCATTGTTTTTCTGATGAAAATAACAAAAATCCTTAGAGCAATTGATCCAAAGATGGATTATGATATTTGGAGAGATAAAATCTTGTATAAATTACCAAATTCTCTTAGGGATTTGATTGTGGCTAGAACTGAGCATGTAAGGGAAAATTCTTCTTTCATTAATATCTGTAATGAAGTACTGCTCAACCATAGATATGAACAAAAGAATTACCTTGGTAAATCTTATAATGATCACAATAAACCTTCTATAAAGCTCCCAGAAAAATCTGGTAAACCCTCTTCCCCAGTTGCACCTAAAAAATATGCAACAAATACTTGTAATAAATGTAACAAACTGTGGCAGAAGGGTCATGTTTGTGACAAGAAAATTCATCTTGTTGAACAAAATGAAGACACTGATGAAGTTGAACTTGATGTCAATAATTCTTCCAGTGACTGTGAAAGTAATATCTCCTATGACAATGAATCTGTTAAAGATGTTTTAATGTTGGAACATGATGTCCATTATTTAAATAATATATCTGAAGATTGTGTATTGAATTTATCTTCAGTAGAAAATGCTGAGATAATTAAAGATATCACTAACAATTCTATTCCTATATCCCCTTTAAAGGCACCTGTTATCATTAATGGTAAAAATGTTGATGTAGTTCTTGATTCTGGTGCTGGAGGAAGTGTAGTATCTGAAAAAGCTTTGGCTTCAGTGGATAAGGAATATTTGAGTAAATTATTACCTATAACTTCTGAAAAATGGAGAGGGTATGGTTCTACCTTATTTCCTATTGGCAAATACAAAACCTCTGTATTCTTCAAATATAATGGTGGTTTTGTCAGAGCTTTTGTGAGTTTGTTGTCATGAAAAATGATAATTTGAGCAATTGGTTTATTATGGGAAATGATATTTTAACCATGTTTGGTGTGAAACTGGACCCAGCAAATAATTGCTTTACCTTAGGAATGAATGGGAAAAGAAAATTCAAAATTTCCTCTCCTAGAACTTCTGGGCATTTGTTGAAATCTTGTAACTCACTGATCCAGTGTAAAGGTAGAAAAACAACTGAAATGGATGATTTATTACATGAAATAAATACCGCTTCTTTTGGTGATCAGTTGACTAGTGAACAAAAGGATTCTATTGTTGCCTCTATTACCTCTTTCCCTATGGCTTTTGCTCATGGTTCTCATGTCTTGGGAATTGTTCAGGAAGAGATGAAAATTACCTTATCCTGTAATTTGAGTGATATTCCTCCTTCCCTTAAGAAAAAACCATATCCTGCTTCTCCAACAAAAAGAAAGGATATTGAAGATAATATTGAAACATTATTTAAAATGAATATCATTGAGAAAGTGGATGTCACCCCCAAATATTGTGTCATCTCCCCAGTCTTGATTTCTTATGAAAAAGATAAAGCTAGATTATGTGGAGATTACAGAGCTTTAAATACTTATACTGTTGATGATATTTATCCTTTACCCAGAATTAATTCAATACATGCTACCTTGCAAGGTGCAAAATTTATTAGTTGTCTGGATGGTAATAAAGGTTATCATCAAATTCCTGTTGAGGAAAATTCTCAAAATTTTTTGCTTATTGCTACTCATATGGGAATATATAAGTATGTTAGGATGCCATTTGGCCCTAAAAATGCTCCTTCAGTTTTCCAGAAAGTCATGGATAACAATTTCCATCAAGAAATTATTGAAGGTTGGCTCATGGTTTATATTGATGATATTATTGTTTTTTCAAAAACTTTTGATGAACATATGATTCACTTGAATAGAGTCTTCCAAAAAATGGATGAAATCAATATGAACTTATCTTTAAAAAAGTGTAAATTTGGTTTTCAATCTTTGAAAGTCCTTGGCCATGTTGTGTCAGGCTTACAAATTTGTGTAGACCATAATAAAGTTGCTGCCATTCAAAATGTGAAAGCACCAACTTCTGTAAGAGAAATCCAAAGTTTTTTGGGTATGTGTGGCTATTATAGACAATATATTAAAAATTATCAGGTCATAGCCTTGCCTCTTACAAAACTGACCAGAAAAGATGTTGCTTTTCTCTGGAATAATGACTGTGAAAAGCTTTTGATACATTAAAAAGTTGCTTAATGACAGCCCCTATATTGGCTCTTCCAGATTTTAACAAGCCATTTGTCCTTTATACAGATGCTAGCTTTATTGGTCTGGGTGCTGCCCTTCACCAAAAGCAAATTATTAATGATAAATCCTCAGAGGTTGTAATTTGTTATATTTCAAGAACCTTAAGAAATAGTGAATTGAGATATGGTGCCACTCAATTGGAGTGCTTAGCAGTTGTTTGGGCTCTTGAGAAACTTCATTACTATTTGGATGACCAAAAATTTGAGTTGGTAACTGACTGTAGTGCTGTGAAGTCTCTTTTAAACCTCAAGACACCTAACAGACATATGTTCAGGTGGCAACTTGCTGTTCAAGAATACAGAGGAAGGATGACAATTATCCATAGAGCTGGAAATATTCACTCTAATGTTGATATGCTCTCCAGATTGCCTCTGCCAAAAAATGACTCAAATCCTGCTTATGTACCTGAAGATGATACTGTTCATATCCATGGTATATTTATAGTTGATATGGAAGAGGAGTTATTACAGTTAATACTGGATTCATATGATAAAGATTCTGATTTAAATAAATTGGTTACTATCTTAAATGATCCTAAGAATGCTTCAATTCAAGCATTAATAAAAACTCTTCCTGAAAAGTACCAAAATGCTTTAAATAAAGGAAAGTTCTCTATTGAAGATGGTTATATATATTATAGAAGGAAGCTTACCAATGTAATTGTAATTCCTCCTTCAATGAAAGAAACTATCCTCAAACTTTGTCATGATGACATATTAGCTGGTCATTTTGATCTTGAAAAAACATTGATTAGAATCAAAAACACTGCATGGTGGGCTAATATGTCTGAAGACACAAAATTATATGTTGAATCTTGTGATTCCTTCCAAAAATCTAAAAGGTTAACAGGTAAGAGAGCAGGGTTATTACAACATATTGAAACACCTAGTGCTCCCTGGCAAATCATTAATATGGATTTTGTCACTGGTCTTCCTGTTGCAGGTAAAGACAGCTTTAACTCTTGTTGGGTAATAGTTGATAGATTCACAAAAATGTGCAAATTTATTCCAACCCACAAAGATGTATCCACCAAAGAATTAGCCTTCTTATGGTGGTCTTACATGTTTAATATTATTGGTTTTCCAAAAGCCATTATCTCTGATAGGGATCCAAAATTCACTTCTGAGTTTTGGACCTCTTTGATGGATATTTGTGGCTGTGAGTTGAAATTGTCTACAGCTCACCATCCTCAGACTGATGGTCTAGCTGAAAGAATGATTCAAACTCTGGAAGATATGATTAGAAGGTATTGTGCCTTTGGTTTGGAATATAAAGACAATGACAGATTTACTCATGATTGGGTCACTCTTTTGCCTGGTCTTGAATTTGCATATAATAGCACTGTTCATTCTGTTACTGAGAAAAAGCCTTTTGAGCTTTGGTTGGGTTATGTCCCAAATACTCCTGCTCAGATTCTCAACAATAAATTACCTAAGTTGGAACTACACCCTGGTGTAAAATCTTTTATGTAAATGCAACAGCTATGCAGAAAACATGCTCAGAGTTGTATTGATAAAGCATTTGAATATGAAAAGAAAAGATGGGATAAATCCCATAAAGAATACACATTTAACAAGGGTGATGAAGTGTTGATCTCTACTGTCCATTTCAATTTACAAGGTAACCACAAATTAAAAGATCCTTTTGTAGGACCATTTTTTGTTAAAAGAATGGTTGGTGATAATGCAGTAGAAGTTGTATTGTATTCTCCATATGATAGGAAACATCCTGTCTTTCCCATTTCTTTGCTTAAGCCTTATACTTCCAACAGTGACTTATTTCCAAAAAGAAGAGGAAGACCTAAGAAGAACCCTCAGGAAGTCACAGAAACAGCAGAAATTGATAAAATTCTCAATGATAGAATTATCACTTCTGAAAGAGGTACTGAATATTTATTGAGATATAAGAACAAATCATCTGAACATGATGCATGGATACCTGGCAAGGAGATTTTGAATCTGCCTACTCTGTTGAAAAAGTACAAAAAGAAAAAATCTTAGCATTTTTTTTATTGTTTTTTTTAGAGTGAGGGAGTGTCAGCCAGGCTATTCCAGGAGTCCAGTAAATGATATGTTAACTTATAAGACCTGAAAGAGGGTGTAAGAATTGTATTTAATGTATATAAATTAATATTTTATTGCATAATAAAATTATATAAGTATCTTATTACATATAAGTGTTATATTAATTTTATTGTTTATATAAATTTTTTATACATTTAAATTAAACATAATATATTATATTCTACAAATAATGGCGCATTTTCTATGTATTTAATAATTATAAATTTATATTTAATTAATCAAAAACATATATTATAATTATAAGTGTAAAATTTACTTATAATATAATTAAATTAATTAATTATATTTATATATTAAATATCATTTTTTATAGTATTAAACAATAAATAATGACGCTTCTTTTGACCCATAATTGTGTCAGGAAAAACTAATTAATACTAAATTGAAATAAATTACATATTTTGTTGCGTCAGAATATTTTTTGTTTCACTTAAAAATCCTTAAATCAGACTGTACCATCTGTTTTGAATGATTTTTCTCATAGTTCCTATGTTCCAGGCTTGTTTAGTTATTCACTATTTTTACTCACTGATTTGGGAATTAATTGTGGGAAAATTGGATTCTTAATTGGGGTTTTTAATTATTTGTTTCATATTTTTCTCTACATTGTTATGTTTCACTTATTATTTTAGATTCTTGGTTTATTCTATTATGTTTCTTGTATTTACAAATATAGTAGCGCTTCAGAGGGCCCATTGCCTATAAAAAGGCTTTGGTTAATCCCCTGTAGCCCTATCACTTATTACACACTCAACAATTTAAAGATAAATTTATTACGCTTATTATTATTTTTATTAGTATTAAATTCTAATTAAAAATTCTAAATAACAATTTAAAGGTTGCCTTAAGTCTGATAGTAATTATAGTGTTTGCCGCGCAGAACTCTTACTTAAATAATATTAATATTAATAAACCCAATTTGTTGTCACCTCTCAAATCACTCGTCTTTGCTTTCTCTCAAATAAATTAAATAATTTCAATTGTTTTTATTTCTTTTATTTCTACACTATTATCTCCTTCTTGTCCTCCTCTCTTTTCTTCCCTCTTCTCTTATCTCTTCTAGACGACTGACCGACACTATCACCCTTTATATCAATCCCTCACTCATCATGGCAGATAGGTGTTGAAATCTTATTATTGACAGGGTGGAACGTGCACGAGATCATGCAAGACAACATGCTCAGTTGACTCCAGCAACCAGAGGTCTAAGAACTCATCAAACAGCAGAGGATGTGGAAGATCATCACAATTCCCTCACTCTTCAGACTCGGAATAAAACTCCTGCCTCTTTGAATGCTGAACATGACAACATCAAAAATGCGGATGATAAAGAAATCCCTTATACAAATAAGTTACCACTGGATCTTGAGGAGGTTTGGGACTCTCAATTGTTCTTTTTACATTTTTCCAAGGCTAAACCAATGATAGATTCTGTGTCTAATCTCATGGATAATGACAAAAACTATCAGTTACAGCTATGGAAAGTTGCTCAGCTTTTTGGTTGTGTCATTAGGGAAACCTCATACCCAATTCATTGCCTCACAAGAGGGAACTTTAATTGATATAAGGACCATTTTGTGAGAGAAATGATTTTTGAAATGCTTGAGGACAGTCTTCAGGAAACAGTGCAAGCCAGTGTAGAAAGACTCTTACAGTCACCTTGCTGTAAGCAGATTCCAAGGGAGTTGGATAAACCAAAGAAAACACTGTCCCTTTGTGTAAAATATAGGTTCAATATAAACTAAGCTAATAAGTCTACCTGATAAAGAGAGACTTTTTGACTTTTTGATATTAATGGTTTTGAGATGTAGAATCAGTGTTCTTTTAAGTTAGGTGAAGAAAACACAACAGTAGAGTTGTACTAGAAAAGTTATTTAGATGATTGAAATATTTATATTTTAATAAAGTTTTTATTTATGTGAAGAAGTGTTAAAATCAAGTCCCTGAGGTTGAGTCATTTTAAATGATACCCTATAAGTATATGTAAATGTATTGTGGAAAATATTTATGAAGTGTTATATAAAGGTGTTTTTTTATAAGGGTATTACAAATTTTTAAATGTTATGTAGGTATAGGATGGTAGTTGTTGATATGTGTTATTAATGGTTGTTAATAATAAGCTCCCTAGATAGTATGATGTCCACCTAATTTTGAGTCTACAACTTTATATGAATAGTTAGGTCACATTCCCTATTTTCCCCTCCAGGAGCATCCCGCAGCTTGTCCAGAGTATCCCAGATTTTGTACAGATCTCATACAGAGCATTCCAGAGCTTGTAAAGACTTCTGGACTCAATTAGAGCCCTAAAACCATAATAAAAAATCAAGAAAAATTGACTGATAATAGAGATATTTCCCTTCTATTTTCCCAACTCATTTTCTTAGTCTGTGCAACCCTGTTCATCTAATCAAAAATAATCAAAGTTAAGTAAATTATGAAAAATCAATAATAATCAAAAAATACTTTATAAAAATTTTTAAAAATAGAAGAAAAATAGTAGAAATTCCCTAAAAAAATTTCAAAGGTTCCTAAGACTCCTGTCTTTCATCTTCACACACGTTTGATCCTATACTTGCATTTTTTTGTCTTTCAATTAATTATTTTATCTTGACCCATAAAATTAACTCTTTTAACAACTTAAAACAATCCATTCTTTAAAAAAAATTAAATAAAATTAAATTGGCCTTTCCAATCTTTATCATTATCATCCAAAATATTCCTAAAATAATTTTTTGTGCCATACTAGTCTTTAGGCTTCCACAACAACTCACAATATCCATTCAATGATTGTCATTTTGAATTTTTAAATCCATGAGTGCTTGGAAAGAGGTTGAATATGGGTGGCTGATAAGATAATTGCTAATTCTGGGCATAATTCTTTTTCTGAATTGAAACATGAGCCCTCCTTCTCCTCATGTTGTGGCATAACTGGAATGGCCCTGAAATTATGAGACATACTCTGCAGCTGAGTGTATTTGGCATGATAAGTTTAATGCATGTTCTGAGGTTTTGGAAACATCAGGATCTCAAAAACATAGTTAAAATTCCACCATGAATTGGCTAAAAGTTGTTTTTGATTCCATCCTTCCAAGAAGCTCCATGGTATATGGCCTAGCCCAGCATTCTACTTCATCTGTTGGGTATGATATTGTAAACTCATTTTTTGTATGCTTATCTGGGAGCTGATGGCCCTTGATCATTAAATAGAGGTTTTCCTGAAATGTATATTGTTCCTCCTAGGGGACTCTCTTTCCATAAATGATTTATGGGACCACAATCTTTGAGCCTTTGGTGAGTGGTGATGGTGTGAAAGGGGGTACCTGCACTTTGGCTTCAAAAGCCTCTGCCTGTGTTTCTGAAAGGCCATAATACAAGGGCCTTTTCTCTGCTAAAAATTCCATGCTTTATGTGTTCTTCTCCTTCAAACATTTAATATTCTCTTGCATTATGCTAAGGAGCATTTCATCAGGTTGAACTAAGGGGTTCATGATTCACCTTTAGTGTGCCATTTATAGATTAGAAAAAATGTTAAGACCTAGCAGGGAAGGCTACTATTAACACTAGTGCTATCCCAGGGTGGGACTGACTTTTTCAAAGGAAGAATCACAACAATCTAAGACTTACTATGTTGAGGCTACCAACAGTGAGGGTTAAGACTTAAGAAGACTAAGAAGCAACTGAATTACTATATAAGTTATCCAATGAGGAGTGTCTCACAGAAATTTCCCATCAAACCCCTTTTCAATATTCTCTACTTCTGCCTCTTTCAATGTATAGCATCCATAGCACTCCTTCTTCTTCCCTCTCAACCCAGAATCTTATCATCATATGAAAATGAAATATGGTGCATTAAATTACACTATTTCTCATATATTTAGAGTAGAAAAAGTTTATTTTAAGCCTTTAATACTTCAGCAGAGAAAAGTGAGTGAAAAACCCATAATAAATTATGAATTTAAAACCTAATAACTTACTATGGTTATAACCATAACCATAACTACAACTTCAACTTTAACTATCACTATCACTTTAGCTATAGCTATAACTATTGCTATAACTATAGTTATGTGAAAATAACAACACATATTCCCTCCAGCTTCATATTGCATCGTAATTTCCATAGAATTTTAAAGAATGTTAAACTGAAAATTAAGGGAATGACTAGTTGGAAACATCATACACATTATGGTAAGGTAAACTCTTACAGTCGCCTTTCTGTAAGCAGAATCCGGAGAAGATATGTGGATTTAGCTGAAAACCCCGTCCTTCCAATAAAAATAACAAAGTAGGTGTTCTAAATCACTAAGCTAACCAATCTACTTAGATCTGATTGATAAAAATAATGAAACTCTAAAATAATTAACGCTTATTGAGATTAAATGATCGTGGCTGTTGATAAAGAAATACTGATAACAACAATTAAGGTGTACCAGTGAAAGATCTGAAAAGATTGACTTTTATGTTTTTATAATAATTTGAATTTTTATGAGACAGCAATAATCAAGTCCCAGCGACAAAGACCTTTCTAAAGATACCCTGTATGAAGTGTTATTTAAACTGTTGAATTGTATTTCTAAGATGTTATGTAAAAAAAAAAAATAATGTTATAAGGGTATTACAAGTTATTTTAATTTGTTGAGTAATAAAAAAATGAGACTGTGGTAGTTAATGATTAAGCTGTATGATGTGTCCCCCCTCTCAATTTTGAGTTTGAGAAGCGCTTAAGTATTCCTAGTCACGTGCCTAAGTTTTCCCCTCCAGAGCTCTTCCAGAGTCAATCCGGAGCCCGTACGGAGTCCGTCCGGACTTCCGGACTCAATTTAGAACCTTAAAACCATAATAAAAAATCTAGAAAAATTACACATAATAGAGCTACTTCCCCTTTACATACCAAACTAATTTTTGTAGTCTGCGCAGCTCTAATTACCCCGTGAAAATTCATCAAAGTTAAGTAATTTTTGAAAACGTAAATATTTCTATAAAACTTTAAAATTCATTTAAAAATATAAGAAAAATAGTAAAAATTCTGGGAAAATTTCCCAAGGTTCTTGAGTGACTCGACTTAATACTTATAAATTTTTTCAGACCGTAAAAATAAGTTTTCTCCGTAAAATAAATTGTATTTGTGTAGGCATTCGCTCGTGACCAATTTCTTCATATTTAAAACTCAAATAAATTAAATAAAACCCTTTTATATATAAAAAATAATAACACCAATCTTGCACGCCGTAATAACTCCATTTACATATTTAGGTGCCGTACTAAACTTTAGGCTACCACATCCTCCCTCCAATCGAGAATGTCCCCATTCTTATAACTTTGCATAAGTGGTTGAGAAATTCCAAAAGAATTATCTTTTCTAATAAAATAATTTGATAAATTTGTTTTAGCTGGTCTTCTTTTAAATCTTTATAATAAAAACGTTGTTTCTTCTTCTCTGGCTTGATATAACATAAAATAAAATAAAATAAATCTTGTGATGATTCCACTACGAGAGCAAGGTTTGAATCCCTTCAGACTCCCATATACCAGTCTTCCTTCTTGTCACAGCATTGAGAGAGTGGATCTTCCTATGAGCCGAATACTCCTGATTCCAACCTCATAGGGCCCCCCACTGAGCCGAATTCTATGATTCCAATCTCGCCATAAGGTCCTCCAAGCTTCACACCAAAAAAAATGGCCTAACTATGAGGCACTAAAAAAAATCATTCCCTTAAATCCAACTACCATCCTAACTTCTGATTCCTTCATCACAATTTTCAAACTTTGCTATACAGCAAACCCATAAAATACTTTTGCCAGGCTTCCAATAATAATTTTAACTTTAGACCATGTTAAAGCGCCACAAATTTCACCTAATTAACCATTATGCTTTCTTTAGCATCATCACCACCTAAAGTTTTAACCTCCTAAAGCTATCAGCACCCAATTCCAGAAATAATTGAATAACCAGTTTACAGTCTTAGGGGACAGTGATAAATTAAAAGATTGAATTGAGGTATCCAAACAAGTTTGACATTCCAATTTAAAGTCTTGGTAGACCAAACATATAATCGATTTCCAGTTTATGGTCTTGGTGGACCAAAGATCGTTTAAGTGCATAAATATCTTGATATATTCCTAAGTAAGGCCTAGGCTTGACCAAAGATTGAATAAATTTGATAATCCAGTTTAATGTCATAGTGGACCAAACATTTGATTGACAAGTAATCCAGTATAAGGCCATAGTGGTCCAATGAATGTTGAATTATCCTGCAGATATTAATTTTCCAGTTTAAAGTCATAGTGGACTAAACAATGAATGAACTACCAGTTTAAAGTCATGGTGGACCAAACATTTAATCGATAAGAAATCCAGTTTAAGGTCATGGTGGACCCAACACTTGATAATAGTCCAGTTTAAGGTCTTGGTGGACCTAACAAATCCAATAAAAAATTTTAACGATAGTCTTGAAAATTAGCCAGTTTAAAGTCTTGGAGGACTAACAGCTCCAAAATTTGTATAAAACCTTAAGGAAAGTCTTGAACAGTAGCCAGTTTAAAGTCTTGGAGGACTAAAAGATCCAAAATATGTATAAAAAACCTTAAAGAACGTCTTGAACAGTAGCCAGTTTAAAGTCTTGGAGGACTAACAGATGTCTTGAAGTAAAATCCCATAGGTATTGAGCTCTCCTAGACCCTGTTTCCTGTCTAAACTAAATGAATAAAACTAAAAAGAATGAAAACTAAAAAAATAAAACTAAGAAATATAATAATAATTTTGATTTAATTAATAAATTTTAATTTTAATTTTAATTTTTTATTATTATTATTATTATTATTTTTATTTATTTTATTTTTATTTTTATTTTTATTATTATTATTATTATTATTTTTTTTAATTTTAATTTTTTTTTTTTTTTTTTTTTATATATATATTTTTTTTTTTTTTAAATTTAAAATAAAAGATTTTAGAAAAGATAGTTTTGAAATAAAAGTTAAAATTTAATTTTAAAGAAAGATAAATGAATGTGAAAAGAAAGATAAAAAAAGTACTAAAATAAAATTTTAAAAGATGCCCCCCGGCCATTTGATGAGCCGTACCCTCGACATCATACCCACATCCAAGTGCAACTTGATGTGGTTACACAATTTTAAGAAATTGAAAAGAAAAGAAAATAAATGAAAGTTTTTTTAAAAGATAATTTTTATAATGATGATCACTGGGTGGGCTCCCTCCAATTTATAAAAATGATTAGAGACCACCAGTGAGCATAAACTTTACAATAATTCATAATATATATTCAAGAAAAGAAATCACAATCTAACATAAAAAAAATCAAAAACAAAATAAGAAAATCTTGAATCCGGCGTTGAGAGCGGTGTCTCTTGATTCGTTCCAGTTTATAGTCTTAGTGGACTTCCTATAATTAAAAGACAAAGCCAGGATTCAACTAGAAAAAGGGAAAATTTTGGAAACGAACATTATGGGGTAATTGTGTATAGAGCAGCCAGCCCATCAATTACCCCCACACTTGCCAATATTAAATTAAGAAGGTTCCCCTGTGAACACTTCTTCCAATAAATTTTTAACAATTTTTCCAACACTATCTTCACCCATATTTTAAGAATTTTAAGTTTTTGAAAAGTTCAAAGAAGGTCTTCTTGAATTTTGTTAAGTTTCATCACAGTTTCGTCGCCCATATGCAGTGTAATGATAGTAAAGTATTTTTGATAAAAATAAGAAGATAGTTTATACTCGTTGCGGAGGAATCCATAAAATTTCGTAGATATCATAGTTTATCCTCGTTGCGGAGGTATAAATTTAATAAAAGTCATTATCATAGTTTATCCTCATTTCGGAGTTCGTCCATATAATTTCATAAATGTCATAGTTTATCCTAATTGCGGAGGAATCCATAAAGTTTCATTGATATCATAGTTTATCCTCATTGCGGAGGAATCCATAAAGTTTCATTAATATCATAGTTTATCCTCATTGCGGAGGAATCCATAAAGTTTCATTGATATCATAGTTTATCCTCATTGCGGAGGTAGTCTTCGGCACTCCTGGTGCCTCTAGGATAGAACCGTTTCACTTGATCGGCCGCTACCCTCTTCTTTAATACTACTCCATCCAACTCTTCTAGCACATATGAACCGCCGGAAACTTGCTCCTTGATTTTATACGGTCCATTCCACCTATCTGCAAACATTTTTCCCCACTGACTTTCCAAACTCCTATTATACACCAGGACCATATCTCCTGGGTTCAAAGGTTTCCTTAATCGATGTGCCAACCGCTCATCCCAATATCTAACTGATTGATTTCGGATCTTCATCATCCGCGAATATGCCTTTTCTAAATATTCTTCTTTCTTTTCTAGCTGCATCATTCTTGCACACAATAATTCTTCAGTAGTTTTGACCGTGTCCCAGTCAACTCCAAGATATGATTCAGCTTCTAAATCAACCGGTAAAACTGCTTTCTGTCCAAAAACAAGTTCATAAGGTGAAAATCCGGCCGTCCTTTTGGCAGTGATTCGATCAGCAAATAAAACTAAAGGTAAATAGTGCCTCCACTTTTCAGCACTTGTCCCACACATTTTAACTAAAGCATCCTTAATAACTTGATGCCCTCTTTCAACCATGCCTTCAGCTTCAGGATAATATGGGGTTGCTACCCTAACCTTTGATCCAACTTTCAATATGGCCTCTTTAAACTCTGTCCCAAATTCAGGACCTCCATCTACCGTCACCAACTTCATCACCCCATACCTATATACCCAATTATTCAAAAAAAATTCTGCCACATTTTTGGCAGTTAAATTAATAAGAGGCGCTGCCTCTACCCAACCAGATAAATTATCTCTAGCTACAATTAAATATTTATACCGTCCCTCTTTTATATGAACGGCATCTAAACTAACTCTTCCAAAGAGAGTATATTCACCGGTCGCGCGTCCAGGTTCTTTTGGCCTTAAATAACTTCGTCTTTGACATTCTTCGCATGACTGAACCCACTGTTTAAAAGCCATTTTCATGCCAGGCCACCAAAATCGATCAGAAATTCTTCTAAACGTTTCTCCAACGCCTCTATGCCCAAGATCTTCATGCAGTGATTTCAAAACTAATTCTTGCCCCTTCTGTTGAGTTATAACTACTTGAGGATTTGGATACCTCCTCCTCATTAAACGTCGACCAGATAGGTAAAACGTAGATGACTTCCTCTTGATAGCCACCCATTCATCGTCTTCACAATCTTCTGGCCTCTCTAAAGTCAACAAATATTTGACTAACAAAAAATAAAAACCAGTCTGACCCCAGACTTCATCTTGAAAATCGATTAATATAACATCAATAGGGACTTCTCTATCACCAATATCACCTGCACATGAATGAGCCAATAATCGTTGACCCCTAAATAAATCTTTAATCGAGCTATGTCGACGTTTTTCTTCTGAACCTTTGGATCCTTCAAAAACCGTATTTGAAAATACCTCTTTCTCTTTATCCACCTTTTTATTTAAGTTCTCTAATTCTCCAACATATACACCATTCCTTAATTTACTACTATCCCACACTACCAATCCATTTTCCTCTACATACACCACATCTTCTTCTACCTCCTCTCTGCCGAATTTATCTACACCTTTATTAACATAAAAACTATTTTCCAGTTTATCCTCTTGGTGGAGGTCATCATCATCATAATCTAAACACAATAGTCCTGCCAGTTTAACCTCATGGGGGAGGTATGGAAAGTCTTCAGCTCCTTTAGTGCTGGCTTTGATAATAGGTATATCTTCATCGAACTCTTCTGAGTCTGAATCTTCTTCAGTGGGTGGTCTCCTTGATAAACCATCTGGCATAGTAAAAGTTTTGCCAGGCTTATGAACTAAATCAAACGAAAAATGTTGAATAAAAGCTACCCATCTCGTCATGGGTGCGTTCGGCAAACTTGGGGAATTAATCATCTGGATTAACGATTTCGCATCCACTTGCAACTCAAAATGTTGCCCCCACAAAATATGCTGAAGTTTCTTCAGTATTTTTGCCACACCACATAATTCCAATTTCGGTTGAGAATATCTTGATTCGACCTCAGTAAATACTACAGATTCATACCTAACTGGCCTGATGTAACCAGCTTTATCCATCTGAGACAAAACCGCCCCAGCTGCAACCTGACTTGAATCAACTGCTAAATAAATTCTGCCAGCATCTTTTCCATAATCCAACTTGTGCAAGACTAAATCCTTCCCCACAACTTCCTTCAACTTCACAAACGCCTTCTCACACTCTTCATCCCACTCCCAGTCTGCATCCTTTCTCGTTAACTGTCTCAATGGAGCTGCCAATGAAGAAAAGTCCTTAATAAACATTCTAACATATACCCAAACGCCTAAAAACCCTCTAACTTCGGTCGTATTCTTGGGTCTTGGCCAGGACTGAATTTTGTTAACTTTCTTCTTGGACATAATCCTACCCTCTCTACATACCACATGGCCTAATATTTCTAAGGCTGGCACACAACATGAAAATTTTGAACCTGAAATAGTTAAACCAGCCTCTTCAATTTGAAACAAGATTCTTTCTAAAGTAATTGCAAACTCCCAAATGAATTTGCGTATCCCGGGATTCTCTTCCAACACCTGGTTATCATAGTCGGTTGTTGGTCCCTTAATTCCTCCATCATCTATAAAGATTCCAGCATATTGTGGAATTTCATCTTGAAGGATCCAAGCCATCTGAGCTTGATAAACTGCAACCGAATTTGTTGCTCCTTGAGGTAATCTTGTTAACTGTAAGCGTCCAAGTGGCGTATCGAATGTAGTGAGAGGCCTTGAGTCCGGATGTAACTCTCTCTCATCATATCCACCCATAATATCTCCCAAACCATAGCACACTCTCCCTGCAAACGCTTCAACAAACTCCTCAGCACTAGGTGGTATCCCAGCATCCTTTATTGTAACCCTATTTAATTCCCTAAGATCATGAACAACTCTAAGCTTGCCATTCGGTTTCTTGATACAAAATACAGGACTAGAATAACTTGACGTTGATTGCTCATACAGTCCAGTGCGTATCCGTTCTCTGACAACTTCGATATAAGCTTCTTTTAATGCAGCCGGAATAGGAATCGGTTTCTGCTGCCACGGTTCATGACATACCACAGGAATCTTGTAAGGCTCCCCATAGGAATGCTTCAACACACCCCTCTCCTCTTCTACAAAAGCAATGGCCTTCTCTCGCTTGACCATCACATCCAACAACAACTTCTTCTCTTCTCCAGACAACCAACCATCAGGTCCAAAATTAACAACACCCAGTCTCTCAAAAGTGATTCTTGACGTCTCAGAAAATTCAGGCGGATTCTTTACCAAGGGACTTTCATAAGGATCTCTTGATAACCTTGGTCTTCTCAAGGGTGGATTTAATTCAGCAGGTAGCGGTTCGTTAATAGGTCGAACTTTATTTGCTACTTTCTTATATTTGGCTGCGTCCACATCTAAATTAACTTGAGGTAAAACATTGCCATTAAAGCTCTCATCAAATGAATCTTCTTCATCGCCAGAATCAGAATAAGAAAAATTAGAAAAATATTTTATTTCATTTTTAAATTTTACCCTTTTCTCCTTTCCCTCGTCTAATTTATAAACAGATTTTCCAACACCTTTTCTTCCCTTATCCAACAGTAAATCACCCGTAAAGAAAGTTGGCAGTTTAACCTCTTGCTGGAGAACTGGAATTGAATTTTCACAAAAATTATTTTTTTGTGTTTTAATTATACCGAGATTTTTTATTTGATTTTGATGAGATTTTCGCAGTTTACCCTCTTGCTGGAGGTCCGTGATAGAAGGAGATAATTGCAGTTTAACCTCTTGCTGGAGGTCCGGAATAACATTTTCACATAAATTATTTTTTTGTGTTTTAATTATACCGAGATTTTTAATTTGGTTTTGATGAGATTTTTGCAGTTTATCCTCTTGCTGGAGGTCCATAAACATACCCTTCCAATTTTTATCCAACCTAATTTGGCCCATTTTGCCTTTTTCACCGTTTTTAAATTTAATAGAAAAACCGGGTAAATCCAATAAACATATAGAAAAGTCCAAAACGTATTTGCACTCCAAAGTAATATTAACAGAAAATAATTGAGAATCCACTTGAATTATCTCCAAGTGAGCTGACCTATTGCAATCCGGGATCTCATCCTGAGGAGAGATTACAACATTAGAGTGATCAGCCCCTGCTACCCCAAAAAATGAGGGCATCCATCCTTTTCCAACAAACATAATTCACCAGAAGCCGTCCGTTTTATATGCCGCTTCTTGGTACAAACACAACACTGGCACAGAGTAGTAATCCCTGGCCGTGTTTCCCAAACTTCATCTCCAGGAGGCGCTAACCGCATATGTAACCTCCGCATATCTTCACCAGTGATCTCCAAACTAATCCCCATGCCAGCTTGATACCCTATCCTGGCCTCAAAATCCATCAAAAAAGGACCACCAAGAACAGTTTTGACTGCTCCTCTGGCCACATAAAAGTGAACCTTACCAACAGATCCACCAATGCCTAACCTGACATGCTCAGCTGTACCCATTAGCTCTGTTGCATGCCCTCCAATACCTCTGAGGTTTCCCCCAGTTCCACTTTTAATTGGCAAGCCTATACTTGTCACTTGCTCCAATGAAATTAAATTAATTTGAGACCCTGAATCGACCAAGGCCTTTACTTCTTTACCATTAAGAGTTACCACCAGGTAACCCAGGGGAGCGGAAAAATGTGTATCTACATCTTCCCCAAACTTTTCAGCATTTTCACAAATATATTCCACCTCTCCAGTGGAAACCCGACGCCTCGTCAAATGCTTCTTTTGCTTTTCAGCAAGCGCCGGACTAATCGTAAATAACTCCCCCAAAGATAAGGGAATCTGCAGTTGATTCACCCTATTCAAAACTGCGTCCATCGCATTAGCTTGACCAGAAACTACTGGCCGCTCATACTGGACCTTTGATTTAACAACCTTGGCCCTGGGTACCTCTTGAGGTCCAACCGAGCCATCTTCACTTTCTATAACCCTAACTCCGTCACCAGCTTCTTGCACTAATCCTGATCCATTGCTAGTCCTTCTTACACCCTCCATTGGGATGGGACCGCTAAAACTTGGTCTGGGTAGAGACGCCAACGGTACGTCCTCCTCAGAATCCGAATCATCCTCTGGCATAGGCTCACCATTTAAATCAAACTTGCCATAACTAGGGGGCCCCATATCAGCAATCCCCTTCTGCATTTTATATAATTCGTCCTTAGAGTAAGGGTTCAATTTGTTGGCGGCAGTTTGAGCACTAGAATTCTTGTCCTTAGAGTAAGGGTTCACTTTGTTATTGGCCTTGCCAGGATTAGCCCTCAATTGGCTCTGAATGCTACTTTTCGCCTTAGTAGCAGCTGCTCTTCTAGCAGCATTAACATCGTATTCGCCAGCCATACAGCTCCCCTCCACCTGGGCAACCGTCGCCAGCTCTAAACCACCAAAAGAAGTAGAAAATGTGGCTTTACTGACCTCTTTCTCTTTATCTTTGTCAGCTTTTCCACCATTACCATTACCATTTTTGCCACTCTTGGCATTAACATCTTCATCCGTCACCTCTTCAAATCTGGCTCTCCTTTCAGCCGTTAAACTTCTTCTGACCAAATCAGAAGGAGACTGTCCATCACTGGGCTTGATGAACGAACCATCAGGAAATTTATAAACTTTACCATCAAATAAAACTCTCCCAGAATCCATATCCTTATCAAGAGCAAAACAAACTGTTGCTCTATGACCCCTCCTATTACAATAGGAGCACACCTTTGGCTCATCGTAGCCACCTCTATATCCATTACTACCACCATTCCCACCATTTCTCCCATTGCCTGGGAAGCGGTTACCATTGTTATTGCCATTATAATTTCGACGTTCATAACCTCTAGACTGATAAGAAGTCGACGTCGACGAAGAAGCAATTGGGGCCTTGTTGGCCTTCTGGGTTTCTTGAACAAATATTTTTAATTGTTTAGTTAAATCGGCCAGGTGATCGACCATCTTATTATCTACATTGCCTTCAAATTTAGCAGCAGGTAATCCCATTTGAGCCTTCTTGGCCTCCTGGGCTTTGACCATAATATCGTTGTTTTTGGCCAAAACTTCGCTAACCTTGCTAACATATTGAGTGCATGACTCTTGATATTTGTCCAACGCCAATAACTTGAGATGGGCCTGAATGTTCTCTTTGATAACCTCCAGAGCCGGCAGTTTCTGCTCACCATTAGGCAGTTCCTTCATCAAATCTTTTCTTGAAAGATCCTTCAAGACGTCCATACGAATATCCCTGCTACATGCTGTCCAAAACAAATCTTTTGCTTGGTTCTCATGCACTAACTCGTCCACCAGTATGAGATATTCCACCACTTCATCAAACTGAACACAGAGCTTTTTGAAGTCAGCCATAGAAGAAACTCCACCTTTTGCTTGCCAGTCTCCAACAATTTTATTGAGGTCCATCATAGTAACCCTAACACCCCATCTATCAACCATAGCTTTAGAAAGCTTAACCCAATCCTTGTCCTTGAATGCCTGCATAGCAATAACCTCTTTTTCCACCTCCCTATCAGCAATAAAAAACCTAACTTGCTTCACCATGTCCACATGAGAAGCACCATCAACAGCAGCAGCAGCTTCATACCTGCTAATGAACCATTTAACCTCCTCCCCATCAAACTTTGGGCCATCCCAAGAAACAATTCTAACTGAGGGAGTAAGAGGGTTAGAAGATCCAGAAGCAACAGCAGAAGAAGACATCCCAATAAGTAATGAAAAGCGTTAACAATCAATAAAATAACAAGCCTCTTGCAGGCCAATAACAAAAATCCAATTAGAGTTCCAGAAAATAAGCCTCTTGCAGGCTAATAACGTTCTTGATCCAAGTAAGTCTTTTAAAGAAAGCTAGAGAAATCGAACCCCACATTGGGCTCCAACTATGGTAAGGTAAACTCTTACAGTCGCCTTGCTGTAAGCAGAATCCGGAGGAGATATGTGGATTTAGCTGAAAACCCCATCCTTCCAATAAAAATAACAAAGTAGGTGTTCTAAATCACTAAGCTAACCAATCTACTTAGATCTGATTGATAAAAATAATGAAACTCTAAAATAATTAACGCTTATTGAGATTAAATGATCGTGGCTGTTGATAAAGAAATACTGATAACAACAATTAAGGTGTACCAGTGAAAGATCTGAAAAGATTGACTTTTATGTTTTTATAATAATTTGAATTTTTATGAGACAGCAATAATCAAGTCCCAGCGATGAAGACCTTTCTAAAGATACCCTGTATGAAGTGTTATTTAAACTGTTGAATTGTATTTCTAAGATGTTATGTAAAAAAAAAAATAATAATGTTATAAGGGTATTACAAGTTATTTTAATTTGTTGAGTAATAAAAAAATGAGACTGTGGTAGTTAATGATTAAGCTGTATGATGTGTCCCCCCTCTCAATTTCGAGTTTGAGAAGCGCTTAAGTATTCCTAGTCACGTGCCTAAGTTTTCCCCTCCAGAGCTCTTCCAGAGTCAATCCGGAGCCCGTATGGAGCCAGAACAGAGTCCGTACGGAGTCCGTCCGGACTTCCGGACTAAATTTAGAACCTTAAAACCATAATAAAAAATCTAGAAAAATTACACATAATAGAGCTACTTCCCCTTTACATACCAAACTAATTTTTGTAGTCTGCGCAGCTCTAATTACCCCGTGAAAATTCATCAAAGTTAAGTAATTTTCGTAAACGTAAATATTTCTATAAAACTTTAAAATTCATTTAAAAATATAAGAAAAATAGTAAAAATTCTGGGAAAATTTCCCAAGGTTCTTGAGTGACTCGACTTAATACTTATAAATTTTTTCAGACCGTAAAAATAAGTTTTCTCCGTAAAATAAATTGTATTTGTGTAGGCATTCGCTTGTGACCAATTTCTTCATATTTAAAACTCAAATAAATTAAATAAAACCCTTTTATATATAAAAAATAATAACGCCAATCTTGCACGCCGTCATAACTCCATTTACATATTTAGGTGCCGTACTAAACTTTAGGCTACCACAACATCAGCAATATTCTATTTTTGTATAAGACATAGTACCTTTCATTTTTCACTCAAACTATGCATTTATCTCTTTAGATATACTTTAAAGAATCACCTACATATATAAATTAGATAAATACAAGAATATGTGATGCATGCTCCACATGCAATTCAATTTTGAATCAGAATATGTTACCCATTTCTGTGTGGGATTATGTGTGAATTGAAAATTTATGGTGGGGGCTTCAGCATCTAGAGAGGCCCAGCCCAATTTATTCAATGTGGAGTAAGTCTGAGTCAGTTAGGGCCCCAGCATAAATTCTATAAAATAGGGATTAGTCAAAAACCATAAAATAATAATATATAGCACCACACAATATAAAGGGCTGACTTGCTATCAAGTCGGCAACCTTGAACCTAGATTCATATTTAATTGAGCATACATTGAGGTAGTGATCAAACAATAACAAATAAAGTGTGAAAATACATTGAACCTCTGATGAAGCTAGCTTGATTATTTATCACCATGCTATATTTGGGGGGGGACTTGCTAGCAAGTCCTCAACTTGAAGTCAGATGGAACTCAGACTGACCTCAGACTGAACTCAGACCAAAATTTACTTTGAACTCATCTTGAGGTCTTAACCAAAAATGGATAAGTCTGTGCTGGAATAATAGTGAAAGTTTAATGAATAATTTATAGAAATAATAACAAGGGAAGATTAATAATCTGATCCATTCACAGAATTTTTTTATAAAACTCATTTTAATTTTCATCTTGAATTTCACTTGATTATTAAAAAGACTGAAAATTATACTATTTATTTAAAAAAAATCACTTTTAACCTCTCTAATGATTTTATTCTATTTTTTCTTGAAAAAACATAAAATAAGATCATTGGTTCTTTTTATTGATAACTTCTTTTAACCAAGAATTTGAAGCTTTTATTTTTTAATTTAAACCATATTACCTGATTTTTTTTTTTGGATTTTTATTATTTCTGATTATGCAATATAATTATTTTCAATTCAATGGATTTATTTAAGAAAAATATTGAACCATCACAATTCTCAATTTTTTATTCTAGAATACTGTGAAAAGACTCATAATTAAAAAAAATAAAAGATAGAAATATGTTTTCCTAATTTATGTTTCAATGAAGTCCTCTCATAGCTTCTTTACACTAAGCACTAATAATTGATAAATTGTTTAATTATATGTCTAGAAAGAAGTATAATTATTATACCAGTGAATTTTAATCCAGGTTTTTACATTTTTGTATGCAAGAAGATGATTAAAATTAAAAGGAAATATCTTTTTGCTCTTTTTTTTTCTATTGAATATTCAACTACTAAGAATTTTTGCAATATAAATTTATTCAATGTGATACATATATGATATTCTGGAACTCTTCATGATGTATTTCATTGAAATTCCATGTAAATATGGTTATTTGGTAGAGTAATATCATGAGTTGAAATAATTAATCACTACTTAGTGAATTTTCCATGTAAAAGACTGAAATTCAAGCTAGATGTAAAACTTTAAAGACAATAAAAACAAAATAGTATAAATTTATTTAAACTTTAATTTTAGTGCTTTATTTTGCTTCAATACTGTACTGTGGGATAATTTTAGTGTCAACCTGGGAATAAGCACCATATAGTTTGCAAAGTGTTCTCATGTTAAAAAATGTGCTTCAGGTAAATATTTTGATTGTATTATTTTTCAAGAAATGAATTAAATATGTAAAAGTGGTACTTTTTGATAATTATATCAGTTTCAAATTGAAAAACTATTATATGATATTAATTTTGTAAAAAAGACACAATAGGCACTTTATATTATACCCATGTAGAAAAGCAGATGTAAAGTAAATCATCTTTTGATTAAAAATAATATTATTCTATGATTTAAATGAAAAGAAAAAATATTTCAATTATATGGTGTTGAAAAATAAATTAAATGAAACATTGCAGGTATGCTTTTTTAGTGATCAGAATTAAAGTTTTGATAGGAGTAACTCACAACCAAACACTTACACACAATTGTAAAATTAAATTTATGGGTTCAATATTTATCAATGATTTATTGGAATTATGAAATTTATGCCGATTGGTATATCTTATATGATGTTTCTATTCAATTTCTAAGTGTATGAAAACAATCCCTTTGATATTTTATTTAAAAAGAAGAATTTAAAAATTTGCTTGAAATTGGCCTTATCACAAAGCAATACTTGAATGAGTATATTTTTAAAAAAATTAATTTAAATATCAATATTTCAAATCTTCATAACAGATTTAAAACATAACATAAATATTAAAATTTGACTTTTTATAAAAATATATATTGATTTAAAAGATATTTACTTATTTTTTTTTACAAAATGACCAATTTTATCCTGTGAGGCTTCCCTTCAACTTTCAAGTATAAGTCTAAAAAATTAATATGATGCTCCAAATACTCTATATAATGTGTACCTAAGGCAAAAATAATGTTTTTTTTGAAGTTCTTTAAATCTAAGCAGAAGAGCTGATATTTTTTTTATATAATAAAGTTGTATAAAATTAATTTTTAGGTAGTTTCTTAATCTGTTATATGGAAAGAAATCATATCATAATAATATATAGTCAACTTAAAACTATTTTTAATATAATATTTTACAAAATTATTCTTAATTTGTACTTATTTTCAGAACTTCAAAGTATTTAATAAAAATATTTTGATATAAAAATATAATTATTTTTATATTTAAAAGTATTTAATAAAACTTCTAAAAAATTATATATTTTTTCATGGCTTAAATTAGCTTGAACCACACTTGGAAACAAGATTGCATTGAGAGTTCAATCTAAGTTCCACCAAAAACATGACAAATAATTTTCTTGAAAATGTATATAGTCATTGAAATGAAAAAAATTAGTAAAACAAAGGACTCAGAAACTTTTTTCTGTTACTGAATAGATTATCATAAATATATTGAGGTAGATAACTTATTGAAATTTTTTTAATTTGCAGCTATTACAGTCAATCATCCAGTTATATATAGCAATCACAAAACAAGAAGTAAACCTAAATGGTTATATATGTAGATGAATTTTTTCTTCAAACTTTACTTGAATTATTTAATTTAATTCAAAGATATTTTTAGTCTAACCAAAATAATATACTATTACATTTAAAAATATATACAATAAACTCATAAGATACATCAGTTCAATAGTTTAAAATTTCTTTAAATTTTTTGTTCTAGTTTTCAACTTTTTGCTACAATTTTCCTATTATAATATTTTTATATATCATGTATAGTTATCAGAAGCATTCTGTAATTTCTTGTGTAAAAAAGCAAAGAATTATTTCATTACCAATTATTTTAATATATTACTTTCTTAGTCTTAAAATGAATTTTAAATCAAAAATATAAAATAAAGACATATAAACTATAAGTTTAAGTTCAAAAATATCAATGAAAAATAATTATCAATCATTTTCCATATTGGCAGAATAGAGCTGTAGATTGATGGGGTGGACTGTCAGCCAGGCTGTACCAGGAGCCCAGTAAAACTTATGTCAAGTCATTGGACCTGGAAGAGGGCAAAAATTTATGCTGTTTATGTATGTAAATTAATATTTTATTACATAATAAAATTAAGTGCAAATTACCTTATTAAATAAAATTAAAATAAAGGTTATGTTTATTTTATTATGTTATTAATTATATACTATTAAAATAAACATAAATTATATTATATTCTATAAAAATTGGGCTCATTTTTATGTATTTAAATAATTATAAAATAATAATTAATTAATTATAATATTATATTATACTTATAAGGTAATATGTTGACTTATAATAATATTAATTAATTATTAGACCCTTATAATAATTTATACATTATTATCCCTGATTTTTGGGTGCTTCTGTGGCTCAAAATTATGTAATTGAATTTATTAAAACATTTAAACTAATTACATTCTCATATTTTAATCTAAAATAATTACTTATATTAATTGTATGAATTAAAATAGTAATAAATTACATTCCACTTTAAAATAGTAATGCATAATACTTATTTTAAATTACATTGGTTATTTTTTATATGTCTTGTACTTATTTATGCGTAATATCCAGGGGGAATTAATACTGGTGAAATATTAACTACTGCTTTTAACAAATTAGTACATTTTTGATTTCTCACCACTTACATTTACTCATAATTTATTGTATTTACTTCTTGTGGCGCTTCAGAGGGCCCCTTGGCTATATAAGGGCTTTGGGAACCCCCTTCAGCTGCATCACTTACATATTTACCATATACTTACACTTATATATTTTTTATACACATAATAATTCTTTTTCTTTTAACTAGTAATACAGTTTAGTTGAAATAAGATAAATAAATACTATATACAAAATCTTAAAGGTTGAGGTAAGAACATTAAAATATAATAATTGACTGTTGCGCATTGAATTCAAAACACTTACATTACAAAATCATTAATACTACTCACCTTATATATTAAATCTCTTTCCCTTATTTGCGTCCTTCCCTCCTTTCCTCTTTCCCCTCTTTGTCTTCTTGTGTCCTTTTTTCTCTTTTTCTTCTTTCTTCTTCCATCTTCTAGACAACCACGCCAATACTTGAGGGCCTTTCCAAACAACGAATCAAAGCTTGATGATCATTTTGGACAAACGTCAAAACACACAGACCACTCGCGCAAAAAGGTGAACTTTTTCCGCGACCGTGAATTGAACCGGGGAACTAAATATATGGTTTATATATTATTAAAGTCCTATATATTGTAAGTGATTTACCAATCACTACTTTAAGTCAATCTGCCACTTTCAACTATTATACTAGATTTATTATTGCAATAACAGTGTTTTTGGCTTAATTGCTGAAACACTGAGTGTAAGTGATCATATTTTTTTTTATTATTCCTAGTTGACCATAATAGAGTATATCTCTTAGTCCTAGAAGCCATTTATTTTATTTAAATTATTTAATTAATTATCTTAAATATTTGGTATTATTGGTTGACGAAAATAGTATTTTATACTTAGTCCCAATAAATATTATTAATTATTTTTGGTTGACAATAATAATACTCAGTGTATTTAGTCCCAAATTTAATTCTATTATTGATTATTGTTTTATAACATAAATAATAATCTTTAAATTTAAAGTTTTATTGTTTTAATAAATTTGACATAATAAATGAAAGTTTTATTATTTTAAAATAATACCTTTTCTTTATTGTTTTTAGGATTTAAAATAATAAATAATTTTATTATTACTTTGAGAAATTTTTTTTTTCTAATAATAATAAATTGTTTATTGTTGATAAATTCAAAATAATAATAAATAAACCTTATTGTTTAAAGATTTTGAAATTTTAAATAAATTTTATTATCCAAATCTATTGAAATAATAAATTATTAAATTAAATCAATTTTATTTTTATTATCATTGTTGTGATTTCAAAATTAAACAGTATAATAAAAAACAATAATTAATTACCTTTTGAATCAGTGATTTTATATTAACCACTTGATTTTTTTTATACCACAGATAAAACATGTCTTCCAAACTGAGTGAAACCATGGAAAATTTGAATGTGGATAAAATTGAAATTGATTATGATGCTGATACTGTGAGTTCTTCTAAATTTGCACATAAAAAATCTTATGCTAACAAAAAAAATTCACATAATTCAGGATGTGGAAATGATAGGAGAAGTAAACAAACCAAACCCCCTTCCCCCAGCACAACAGAAGGAATTAAAGCCTCCAGTACCTCAAGAAGGTCTTCCAAAAGGCTTCAGAATAACAAAACTTCCTCTGTCCCAGCAAATCAGCAATCTTTCCATTTACATCAAAGAACTGAAGACAGAAAACATGAAATACAAGGTAAAAGTAAGCACCTTGTGGGATCAAGTTCAGGAAATCAGGACCCAAAATCAGGCCCAGGCCCCTACTCAGTTGCCTCTCAGTCAGCCTCAGTTTCAGGCTCAACCTACTCAGTCCCCCAGCTCCTCAACCCAAAATTAAAACACTCTACAAGTGGAACAGTGGAAATGGGACTACTTGATGAGCCATTACCAGCAGAATGCTCAACAACCAGCTCAACACCCTGGCCCATCCAGGACACAAACCTACCATCCATCTCCTCAGCCCCATTCTTATCAGGGAGGCAGAAGAAAGAAGGCCCAGGGGAAGTTTCCTCCTCTGCCATGGTAAGTTATTTGGTTGATAAACATTTTGGTATTTATACTAATAAGAATTCTTCTACAGGTAATCTTATTGACTATGGTGAAAGAACAGTTACACTTATTAAAAGACAACTTCCTGTAATTAGTAGCCCTAATGATTTTCTAAGCAAACTTTCTTTTGATGAACCATTACATTTGACCTCTACTTCTTTAGTTAATCCTTCTCTTGCAATAAAAAATGATTCTGTTGCTCCTGAGATTTATGTTTTACTTGAGAAAACTTCTGAAGAAATATTGAAAGGTTCTCCTGATTTTAATGTTATCAAAGATAAAATTTTAAGAGATTTATTAAAACATGAGAATGATAGATTAAACAATTTACATTTACACTACAAAGTGAGTTCTTCTGTCCAGGACACAGCTTATTTCAAATTGAAAGATACTTTAAATACAGTCCTTTCTCAGCAAAAGTCTATTAGAAATGATCACAGATAACTCTCTGATAAAAATAATCATCTTAATAAACTTATCAATGATATGAAGCCACTCATGGATGAAAATACTTCCTTGAAAAATGACAATAAGCTTCTGCACAGTAAATTAAGCAAATTGAAAATTGATTTACAGAATTTGAGTAATAAATGCTCAGTAGAAGAGGACAGAAATGTTCTATCTATTGCTAAAATTAATGATCAACTATCTTATATCCCTGAATTAAGGAATAAATTATCTGATCTTGAGAAAAAGGTTTCTACATTACAAGATATTCATGATGACAATTGTGATGAATTAAGAAATAATACTAAAATTTCTGTTAATGATAAAAATAAACAGCCTGAACAGGGTGTTTCTTCTCTCACTTGTAATGCCCCAATTAAACCAGTTGATAACTTGTCTTTGAATTCTGGTGCTTCAAACAAAAAGTATTTTGATACTCACAATGAGCCTTCTGCCTCTGTCAGTAATGAAATATCTGAACACCTTTCAAGACTTCAAGAATTGATTACCTTGAATAATTCAAACAATAAGGCTGACCACCCTAGCAGTAATAAAAACTGGCCTAAACTGGACCAATAACCTACCTTTGATGGTGATTCTTCATCTGATTGGCAACACTTTATCCAAAGAATTTATAATTTGAAGAAGTCATATAAATTACCAGATGAAGAAATATTTTCTAAGTTAATTTCTTTATTCTGCAATGTAGCCTTAATGTGGTATGAATCTGTTTTATTGGATGATATTCATTATACATGGAATGAATGGAAAACCTTGATTGAGAATCAGTTTGGTGGTTCAAAATTTAGATTGGCTCAACAGAGATTGTATGAGAACTCTAAATATATCTCTTCCTCTGTTGATAAACCAATTGTTTTTCTTATGAAAGTAACAAAAATCCTGAGAGCTATTGATCCAAAAATGGATTATGATATTTGGAGAGATAAAATTCTTTATAAATTACCAAATTCTCTAAGAGATTTAATTGTGGCTAGAACTGAGAATGTAAAGGAACATTCTTCTTTTATTAATATCTGTAATGAAGTATTACTTAACCATAGATATGAAACAAAGAACTATCCTATGAAATCTTATCATGATCAGAGTAATCCCTCTACCAGACCTCCAGAAAAACCTGGTAAACCCTCTGCCCCAGTTGCACCCAAAAAATATGCAACTAATACTTGTTTTAAATGTAACAAACCTTGGCAGAAGGGCCATGTGTGTGACAAGAAAATTCATCTTGTTGAACAAACTGTAGACACTGAGGATGCTGATGTTGATCTCAATGATTCTCCCAGTGACTGTGACAGTAATATCTCCTATGAAAATGAATCCCTTAAGGATGTCTTAATGTTGGAACAAGATGTGCAATATTTAGACAATATTTCTGAGGAGTGTAATTTAGATTTATCTTCAGTAGAAAATGCTGAAATCATTAAAGATATTACTGACAGCTCTATACCCATATCCCCTTTGAAGGCACCAGTTATCATTAATGGTAAAAATGTTGAGGTTGTTCTTGACTGTGGTGCTGGAGGAAGTGTGGTGTCTGAAAAGACACTGGCTTCAGTGGATAAAGATTATATGGATAAATTATTACCTATGACATGTGAAAAATGGAGAGGTTGTGGCTCTATTTTGTGTCCCATTGGCAAATACAAAGCCACTGTATTCTTCAAATATAATGGTGGTTTTGTCAGAGCTGCTTGTGAATTTGTTGTCATGAGAAATGATAATTTGAGCAATTGGTTTATTATGGGTAATGACATTCTGACCATGTTTGGTGTAAAATTGGACCCTGCCAATAATTGCTTCACATTGGGATTGAATGGCAAAAGGAAATTCAAAATTTCTTCCCCTAGAAGATCTTCTGCATATTTGTTAAAGTCTTGTAACTCATTAATTCAATGTACAGGTAGACCAACAAATGAAATGGATAGTTTATTAACTGAAATAAATACTGCTTCTTTTGGTGATCAATTAACTAGTGAGCAGAAGGATTCTATAATTGCCTCAATTACCTCTTTTCCTATAACTTTTGCTTATGGTTCTCATGTCCTAGGAGTTGTTAAGGATGAAATGAAAATTACTTTATCCTGTAACTTGAGTGATATTCCTCCTAGTCTTAAGATAAAACCATATCCTTCTTCTCCAACAAAAAGAAAGGATATTGAAGATAATATTTCTACCTTATTAAACATGAATATAATTGAGAAAGTGGATGTCACCCCAAAATATTGTGTCATATCCCCAGTCTTGATTTCTTATGAAAAAGATAAGGCTAGATTATGTGGAGGTTACAGAGCATTAAACAATTATACTGTGGATGATATTTATCCTTTTCCCATAATTAATTCAATTCATGCTACCTTACAGGGTGCAAAATTTATTAGTTGTCTGGATGGAAATAAAGGTTATCATCAAATTCCTGTTGAGGAAAATTCACAAAATTTTTTGCTTATTGCTACTCATATGGGAATATATAAGTATGTTAGGATGACATTTGGCCCTAAAAATGCTCCTTCAGTTTTTCAAAAAGTAATGGATAACACTTTCCATTAAAAATAATTGAAGGATGGCTCATGGTTTATATTGATGACATTATAATTTTTTCTAAAACTTTTGATGAACATATGATTCACTTAAATAGAGTTTTCCAAAAAATGGATGAAATCAATATGACCTTGTCCTTAAAAAAGTGTAAATTTGGTTTTCAATCCTTGAAAGTCCTTGGCCATGTTGTGTCAGGCTTACAGATTTGTGTAGACCAAAACAAAGTTGCTGCCATTCAAAATGAGAAAGCACCAACTTCTGTAAGAGAAATCCAAAGTTTTTTGGGTATGTGTGGCTATTATAGACAATATATTAAAAATTATCAGGTCATAGCCTTGCCTCTTACAAAACTGACCAGAAAAGATGTTGCCTTTCTCTGGAATAATGACTGTCAAAAAGCTTTTGATACATTAAAAAGTTGCTTAATGACAGCCCCTATATTGGCTCTTCCAGATTTCAACAAATCTTTTGTCCTATGCACAGATGCTAGCTTTGTTGGTCTGGGTGCTGCCCTTCACCAAAAACAAATTATTAATGATAAATACTCAGAGGTTGTAATTTGTTATATTTCAAGAACCTTTAGAAATAGTGAATTGAAATATGGTGCCACTCAATTAGAGTGCTTAGCAGTTGTTTGGGCTCTTGAAAAACTTCATTACTACCTAGATGACCAGAAGTTTGAACTGGTAACTAACTGTAGTGCTGTGAAGTCCCTCTTAAACCTAAAGACACCAAATAGAAATATGTTTAGGTGGCAACTGGCTGTTCAAGAGTACAGGGGAAGAATGACAGTTATCCATAGAGCTGGAAATGTTCACTCCAATGTTGATATACTGTCAAGACTACCCCTACCTAACAATGACTCCAATCCTGCCTATGTCCCTGAGGATGATAACATTCACATTTATGGTATATATATTGTGGACATGGAGGAAGAATTGTTGCAATTAATTCTGGATTCATATGAAAAAAGATTCTGATTTGAATAAATTGGTTACTATCTTGAGTGATCCAAAGAATGCTTCAATTCAAGCATTAATAAAAACTCTCCCTCCAAAGTACCAAACTGCTTTGACTAAAGGAAAGTTTTCAATTGATGATGGTTATATTTATTACAGGAGAAAACTTACTAATGTAATTGTTATTTCTCCTTCAATGAAAGAAATCATTTTAAAATTATGTCATGATGACATATTAGCTGGTCATTTTGATCTAAAAAAAACTATGGTCAGGATTAAAAACACTGCATGGTGGGCTAATATGTCTGAAGACACAAAATTATATGTTGAATCTTGTGATTCTTGCCAAAAATCTAAAAGATTGACTGGTAAAAGAGCAGGATTAATGCAACATATTGAAGCACCTGATGCTCCTTGGCAAATCATTAATATGGATTTTGTCACTGGTCTTCCTGAAGCAGGGAAATACAGTTATAATTCTTGCTGGGTTATAGTGGACAGATTCACTAAAATGTGTAAATTCATTCCTACCCACAAAGATGTTTCCACCAAAGATTTAGCCTTTTTGTGGTGGTCACATATGTTTAATATTGTTGGATTTCCAGAAGCCATCATATCTGATAGAGACCCAAAGTTTACTTCTGAATTTTGGATGTCTTTGATGGATATATGTGGTTGTGAGTTGAAATTATCCACTGCCCACCATCCTCAAACTGATGGACTGGCTGAAAGGATGATTCAAACCTTGGAAGATATTATTAGAAGGTATTGTGCCTTTGGATTAGAATATAAAGACAATGACAGATTTACAAATGACTGGGTAACCTTACTTCCAGGTCTTGAATTTGCTTATAATAGCACTGTGCATTCTGTCACTGAGAAAAAGCCTTTTGAGCTATGGCTAGGTTATGTTCCAAGTACTCCTGCTCAAATACTCAATAACAAATTACCAAAGTTGGAATTACATTCTGGTGTGAAGTCTTTTCTACAAATGCAGCAACTATGCAGAAAACATGCCCAAATTTGTATTGATAAAGCATTTGAATATGAGAAAAAGAGATGGGATAAATCCCATAAAGAGCACACTTTTAAAAAGGGTGATGAAGTACTAATATATACAGTTCACTTCAATTTACAAGGCAATAACAAATTAAAGGATCCATTTCTAGGACCATTTGTTGTTAAAAGAATGGTGGGAGATAATGCAGTAGAAGTTATATTGTATTCTCCTTATGACAGAAAACATCCTGTTTTTCCCATTTCCCTCCTTAAACCTTATACTTCCAACAGTGACTTATTTCCTAAAAGAAGGGGAAGACCCAAAAAAAATCCTCAGGAAGTCACAGAAATTGCAGAAATTGATAAAATTCTTAATGACACACTACGCAATATAGGGGGTGGACTTGCTAGCAAGTCCTCAACCTGAACTGAGATGGAACTCAGATGGAACTCAGACTGAACTCATACTGAACCCAAACTGAACTCTACTTGAACACCCACCTAAAAATGTTCTGCTGAGTGGTGTTCATTCCTGATTGTATGGTTCCTTTATCAATAGCTCAATGTGTGTTCAATCTGTTGTGAGTTTGGGTCCAAGGTTGCGGACTCACTAGCAAGTCGGCCCCCCATATTGTGTGGTGACAGAGTTATCACCTCTGAAAAAGGTATTGAATATTTATTGAGATACAAAGATAAATCATCTGAGCATGATAAATGGATACCTGGAAAAGAAATTTCTAACCTTTCCACTCTATTAAAAAAGTATAAAAAGAAAAAATCTTAGCATTTTTTTTATTGTTTTTTTTAGAGTGAGGGAGTGTCAGCCAGGCTGTACCAGGTGCCCAGTAAAACTTATGTTAAGTCATTGGACCTGTAAGAGGGCGAAAATTTATGCTGTTTATGTATATAAATAAATATTTTATTGCATAATAAAATTAAGTACAAATTAACTTATTAAATAAAATTAAAATAAAGGTTATATTTATTTTATTATGTTATTAATTATATACTATTAAAATAAACATAAATTATATTATATTCTATAAAAATTGGGCTCATTTTTATGTATTTAAATAATTATAAAATAATAATTAATTAATTATAATATTATATTATACTTATAAGGTAAAATGTTAACTTATAATAATATTAATTAATTATTAGACCCTTATAATAATTTATACATTATTATCCCTGATTTTTGGGCGCTTCTGTGGCTCAAAATTATGTAATTAAATTTATTAAAACATTTAAACTAATTACATTCTCATATTTTTATCTAAAATAATTACTTATATTAATTGTATGAATTAAAATAGTAATAAATTACATTCCACTTTAAAATAGTACTGCATAATACTTATTTTAAATTACATTAGTTATTTTTTATATTTCTTGTACTTATTATGCGTAATATCCAGGGGGAATTAATACTGGTGAAATATTGACTACTGTTTTTAACAAATTAGTACATTTTTGATTTCTCACCCCTTACATTTACTCATAATTTATTGTATTTACTTCTTGTGGTGCTTCAGAGGGCCCCTTGGCTATATAAGGGCTTTGGGAATCCCCTTCAGCTGCATCACTTACATATTTACCATATACTTACACTTATATATTTTTTATACACGTATTAATTCTTTTTCTTTTAACTAGTAATACAGTTTAGTTGAAATAAGATAAATAAATACTATATACAAAATCTTAAAGGTTGAGGTAAGAACATTAAAATATAATAATTGACTGTTGCGCATTGAATTCAAAACACTTACATTACAATATCATTAATACTACTCACCTTATATATTAAATCTCTTTCCCTTATTTGCGTCCTTCCCTCCTTTCCTCTTTCCCCTCTTTGTCTTCTTGTGTCCTTTTTTCTCTTTTTCTTCTTTCTTCTTCCATCTTCTAGACAACCACACCAATATGGACTCTGATGTTTGCCTGAAGAACAGAGCTCACTCTCCATTTTTCACAACCTCGATGGACAAACTCTCAAACTCTCCACACAACTTTTTCTGCCTTGTCATTTTTGTTAATTCTATTACCACTCCTCACCCTTTTATTTTCATCCTGATATATTTTCTACACCCTTTAAGCCCTCCTCACTACTCCCCTCCACTCTATTTTCACTTTTAACACAGCTCCACCCCTTTTGAAACCTTTTGCTCACCCCAATCACCTCTATTAGCCCTCACCAGCCTTTCTCTGACAATCTCAAACTATAACTCACCTCCCCCATCTCTCGCTTATCTCCCCTAGCCCTTTCCAGCCCTTCATTCACCTCCCCCAGCCTCCCCCAGTCCCTTACTTGGCTGGTGATGTGAGGGAGGTGCTTTAACAACTAAGGAGGGCTGGGAGAAGTGAGTGAGAGTCTTTTATCACCTCCCCCAGCCTCCCCAGTCCCATAATTTTTCTGGAGATGTGAGTGAGGTGCTGTAAAGACTAAGTAGGGCTGGGAGTAGTAGGTGAGAGGCTTTAATCACCTCTCCTAGCCCTTTAAGGACCCTCTCTCACCTTTGCCAGCCTTCCTGAAGTAGGCTAGGGGCTTTTATAACCTCTCCCAGCCCTGTAAAGCCCCTCTCTCACCTTCCTCAGTCTTCCCCAGTCCTTCTATTTTTCTGGGGGAGGTGAGCAATGAGATGGGAGAGGTGAAAAAAGTGTTGGGGAGGCATGCAAGGTCTTGGGAAGTAGCAAACTTTTGATTAAATTGAGAATAATTAATATTTATAAATTAAAAATAATAAGGAATAAATTTTTGAGGAATTATAACCAATTCCAAGTGGTAAATAATGTAATTAAGTACATATTTCAGAATTTGAGTTGCTTGTGTTTACTAAAAAAATGTAGCCAAGTTTTGAGAAAGGAATATATTTGTAGGGAAGAAACATGAAAAAAAAATACAAAGTAAAATAAAACAAAATGATGACAGTGGACTGGGAAAGGTGAGTAAGGCACAGGGGGAGGTGTGAGAAGTAAAGAGAAGAGAAGGGAGAGGGGGGGAAGGAGAGGAGAGTTGTTTTCTCACAGTGAAGGGAAGGGATAGGGTAGAAAGGGTAAGTAGATGGCAAGGTTAGCAACAAGATAAGGGGGGTAGGACAGGAAGGAAGATTGAAGATAAGGGAGAATTATGGGAGGGAGGTATCAGATGTAATTCCAACTTGGAATTATACCAGGAATCATTTCAGGAAGCAAAATAAAAGCACTAGATGTCTAGTGCACACTATTTTCCTGCTGTGAATATTTTTTTAAATATTAATCAACTGTGGTTCAATGAAGGTTCAAATCAGTTTCAAGGTGTCTTCAAAGTGGATTCAATATTTCTTCATGTTTGTTTCATCACCACCTCAATGTGTGCTGAAAAAGATATGAATATGGGTTCAAGGTTGCGGACTTGCTAGCAAGTCCGCCCCCCATATTGCGTGGTGTATTGAAGTACATGTGAAAAATTTTTGAAATAATTTTGAAGCATTAAAAATACAATTTTGTGATGGTATGTTGAAATCAGCCCTCCCCTCATTTATGCCAGTCTGAAAAGCTACAAAATTTTTATAAATCATTTTATACTTTGTTGCATGTAAAACTAGACACACCCCAATTTAAATTGAAAGAAAAGTGATCTTAAATGTGCAAATAATTTTACTTAATTGTTAATATATGGTGAAATTATAAGGCACTATGATAAATTATTAAAGAAAAATATTTTTGGAATTAATATCCTCCATTAAATTTCTCAAGTAAGAATTTGAAAAAAAAATTTAATTCTAATTATTCATAAATATTCTATTAACCATTATTAATATTTAAAACACCTGAAAAATGTAAAGCCCTTATTAAAACAAAGGAAATAATAGTTTAATTATAAAATTAAGCTCTAATATAAGTATCTATTCTGTTTTCTATTCAATAAATAAAAAAGATATGCATGTGATAGTATTTTTTACAACATATTAACCCTTTATCTTCAAAATATGGAAAAAGAAAGACATAAAACAAACTTTTATTAGAATGAATAGTTTAAAAAAAGTTTTCTTGATTTTAATTTGTTTTTTTGAGTTTATTCCGTTCTTGTTTCCATGCTATATAACATATTTCTCATGTTTTGTTACTATTTTATTTTTTAGAACACTATTTTTTACCTCTCCATTCCTACTTTCTGTCTTACATAAAAAATTATTTTCAATATTATTCCCCTGTTAAAAACTTCATTTCTTATCTCTCAACACAATTATTTCCATGATTTTAAACCCTTTCTTCAGCTATCAAATGCTCACTGACCCTTTAAAAGAGTCTCTACCTCTTTCCACTTCTTCCTATCCCTATTTATCACTTCCCCAGACCTTTATGCCATTTATAGCTCATAGAAATTATGAGGATTTTTTTGAGAAGAAAATGAAAAGGGATTTATGAGAGAGTAAGTTTAGCAAAAGGCAAAGGGAAATGATAAAAATTGGAGATATGGGTTGAACAAAAGGGTTAGTGAGGGAAGTAAAATGGGCTCAAAGTGGCCGTCAATATAATAGTAGATAGAAAAAGGGATCAGAATGGGCTTTATAGTTGATTTAAGGGTATTAGAAGGAGTTGGGGGAAATTTTATTTCAAAAGTAACAGGTTAAGATTTGTGAAATAAGCAGTGAAATGAAAAGGAGGAGAGAAATGTGAAAGGTGAAAGGAAGGTGGAAAAACATTTCATGAGCAAATTTGATCACATATGAAGGTGCCAGTAAGAGAGAAAATTAGAAAAAGAGGTTGTGAAAAATTGAAATAAGAGTTTTCAAAAATTAGAGGGTGGATGCTATTGTATTACCAAACATCAGAATTCACCTTCATCTTATATTTCTTACTACAGAAGCAGCTTTATTTCAATCATATGAATACTGAGTTATGGCTTTAAATTCTTCAACCTGTTATACTAAAGTGGAGACATCCATTTTTAATTTAACTGAAATTAAATTCTAATTTAAGGCTTTGTATAGATCTTCAATGATTCAAGATACTTAAGTTTTTACTACTTATATCAATAATAAATTTGAAAAAAATCAAAATTAATGAAATATTAAAATTAATCAATACATAGTTATACATTCCTTCTTTCCAATAATTTCATTTCATGAGGATAATAATTATACATATCTTTGAAAAATTAGTAAAATTTTATTATCTATAAAATATTTTTTGAAAAATAACCTACAACAAAACTCAAAAATCTTCAAGATATTTAGTAAAAATTAGAAGAAGGAATTTAAATTAAATAAAATTTCTAATTAAATATTATTCAACATAGTTAAAAATGAGTTTTGGGATGAAGGTATTGAATTTTAATCTCCTATAGTGTGCTGATGGACAGTTACACATGTTGTTCCTAATCTCCATACAATTACTGTCAGTATGTCTAGTATATAAGTATGATATAATAGTATTTATTTATGGTCCTACTACTTATTGATAAATGATTTAGTGATTAAACCTCAGGGGAAGACTAATAAAGTAGTTATACTCAAATAAAACTCACAATACTTGGATTTAAATGCGTGCTTAGTGGTAAAAAATAGCTAAATAGAATATAGTTATAGCTTATATAATGAAAATATCAACCTATAAAAAGATTTATAATATATTTCTAAATGTTAATAATTGTATTTAAGTGTTAGATTGAATTGTAGTAAGTAATTGATGATGAATAACCGTCAAACTCCCCTGGAGTGCACAGACCTCCAATCCAGATGATGTCACTGCTATCCCCGGCAATTACAGCACTGTGAGGGCCCATCCCCTCCCCATGGCGTCCACTTCAAGCATATTCAACACCCAGCCCTCCATTAAGGACCCTCCATCACAATTAATGATAACACAGACCCAAAACATAATTAGAAAATCCAGATAAAAGCGGATACCATAAAGAAACAGGTATAATAAGTAATCCAAAAGAGATTTAATGAAACCCAAAGCATATAAATGAAACAAATGAAATTTCCAAGCCCCCAATAACATCCCCAATCATCCACATTAACCCAGAAATGACCTCCCAACCCATAAATCCGTGAATATCCATCTAAGGAAGCAGAATAAGTTGTCCAAACTGAGTGTATGCGCCTAATATAGATGTCTATGCTTCTGTAGGCATTGTGAATCCACTGATTACGTCCATATGACCTAAAATAAGCAGAAAAACAAATGTTATAGGCTATTAAGAGGCTAATACCCACTTATAGACCTAAATATACATAATATACTGCATATTTCACTGAATATGAGCATTATGTTTACATTTAAGCTTATGTATGTCAATAATTACTTAATATCACTTAAGATAAGTATATTATGACTCCATTAACACCTTAATAAGTATTATTAGGCTATGGATAAGCTATTTAAACTACTATAAGTTATATAATAGTGTAATAATTATATATATATGTATTAAAATCATATATATAATTGTTTTAACCTTATTTTTAAGATATAAGCTTAATTTACTTAAGTTTATCTTATTTTAAGCATAAGAAATACTCAGTCCTAGGGATATCTAGGCTGACAATTACACTTGAAATTTCATACAAGACCTTCTTATATGTTTTAAATTTGAGCATCAAATTTTAATTTTTATATAAACATCTATAAAAAAATAAATTCAATTTATTTTCAATAAGTTCAAATTCATTTTTTAAATATAATATTTTAATGTTCATACTTCTATTGCCTAAGTAATTTTTTTTTCAAAAACATTTAGTTAATAAAATTATATCTTTATAAATTTTTTAATATCTTATCACAAGGTTAATCTCAGTCTTGTTGGACTCTGATTGAACTCCCAATGCAAATCTCATCCTGAGCATTCTTAAAATCAACTTAAGCAATAAAAATATTTAATTTCTTTAAATTAAAAAAAATTTTAACAATAAATAAACTGGTATATAGTGTAAGTTATAAGCTTTAAATATAAGCACATAGGTATCTGGGAATAAAAAGACCTATTAAACTCTTTTGTATTCAGTATTTTTTAAGATGAGAGCTATAAGGGCCCTATTCATGAAGAAGTAATTTATTTACCACTATACACTATGCAATATAGGGGGTGGACTTGCTAGCAAGTCCTCAACCTGAACTCAGATGGAACTCAGATGTAACTCAGACTAAACTCATACTGAACCCATACTGAACTCTACTTGAACACCCAACTAAAACTGTTCTGCTGAGTGGTGTTCATCCTTGATTGTATGCTTCCTTTGTCAACAGCTCAATGTGTGTTCAATCTGTGGTGAGTTTGGGTCCAAGGTTTCAGACTGGCTAGCAAGTCTGCCCCCCATATTGTGTGGTGATATATATTATAAACAGCTCATCAGGCTTCAATGTCTGTCCCAATTTTATATTCTAATTCATTGGTATATCTATATAATTTCAACTAAATTGAAAATAACTAGCTCATGAAAAAGTTATTCTTTTTAGTAATGTTTCTTAATGGGTTATAAATTTTCTTTAATTTTTATGATGCCTTTTAAAAAATATTTACTTAAATTCATTTTATTTTACTTGATCTGATTTTGCTTTATTTTATTCTATCATACTATATAATACTGTATTATATTATATTATATTTCATTTCATTTCACTTTATATTATTCTATTTAATTTAATTTAATTTTGTTTTATTTAATTATATTTTATTCCCTTACATCTAAATTTAATTTTTATTATCTTCTTTTATTTTAAAAAGCAATATTACATGTGCAAATAACAGTCTTTGAATTCCCAAAATGAGCTGATGAACTCTGATGTAAACTATTGGCCGGTTTGTCCAGAAGAAGAAGAAGAAGAATAGGATGAAGAATTAAAGGAGAAAGAAGAAGAAAATAAAAGAAATAAAACTATAAAAATTATTATTTTAAGCACAATAAAGTAGGAAAACAAGTTTGAAGTTTTAACAAGATAGAAACTGAAATTTAGGATTACACAATTCAACGACCTGGAAATGGAATATTTATTAGTAAGTCTCTGTTTATTTCTCTACTTAGATATCAAAAAACTGATTATCAACAAATCATAAAAAAACATTAATAGAATTTTTTTATTTAAAATACAAGGGGAGATGTTAACACCACAATATAAAATATAATGATTAAAGTATATAAAATAATATAAGTGATGGGCTAAAGGGGATTAGAAAAGGCCTTTATATAAGCAAGGGTCCCTCTGAAGTGCCATAAAATTGTATGTACAAAAATGTGTTAAGTAAAACACTAATAAAAAGGAAAAATAAATTTAACACAAAAATTAAGTGAAAACATGAAACAAATAACTAAACACATGAGTAAGAGACTATTTTCCCACCAATGATAACCCAAACAGTTTAAATCAAATTAGTGAGTAATTAAAAAAGTTTGAAACATATAAAAAACAACTTAATAAAATTTAAAACATTTTTTAATATTATTTAAATATTACCATTTTAAATGACACATCATACAACATACTAATAAATATTTTAAGTAATTATTTTAGTATAAATGAGAAAATTAAAAAATTGTTTTAAACTAATTCATTAGTATAATAATTATTTTGAGTCAAAGAAATAATAAATTTAATGAGATTACTAATTAAGAGTAATTTAGAGTAAAAATTTTAATATTTTTATTAAGTAAGTGTTTTAAAAAATTTAATAATACCTCTGACACAATTGAGGGTCAAAAAAAGCGCCCAATAATTATTGATTTGGGGGTTTTATTATTTAATGTAAATAAATAAATAAGTAATTTAATTATAAGTTGAATTTGCTTATAATTATAAAATGAATTAATTAAGTATAAGCTAATAAAAATTAGAGGGTATCAAAGTTAGAAATTGTCAGCCAGGCTATCTCAGGAGCCCAGTAAAATGTTATAATACTTTATTGGAACCATAATAAGGAATAAATTTAAGTATTTTATGTATTTAAAATAAAATATTTTATTAGATAATGAAATTATATAAATATTTTATAAATAAGTAAAATAATTATTATATTAATTTTATTATTAGGTAAATTATTTATATACTTACATAAAACATAACATATATTATATTCTATAAATCATGGCAGATTTTTATGTATTTAATATTTATCAATTAATAATTAATTAATTTTAAATATATATTTTAAGTGTAATGATAAAATTAACTTATAATGTAATTAAAATTTAATTAATAAAATTTATATATTAAATAAAACTTATCATATGTTATTATCCACAAATATTGGGCGCCTTTTGACCCTTAATTGTGTCAGAAAAATTATTAAATAAGTTAAAACACTTATTTAATAAAAGGGTATTCAAACTTTTTCTTTAAATTAGTAATATCATTAAATTAATTATTTGTTTCATTCAAACTAGGTATTGAATTAATTAAATAGTTAAAAAAAATAATTAATTATGCTTTATACTTGGTTAAATTGATTATATGAATTTTTGCATCAAAATAATTTTATTTGTTTCAATTAAAACACTTACATCTCACTGTAATACCTGTTTTGGATTATTTTACTCACAGTTCTTATGTTTCAGATTTACTTAGTTACTCATTATTATAATTAAATTTTTTGGGAAATTATGGTGGGAAAAATAGTTACTTACTCATGGGTTTAGTAAATTGTTTCATATTTTTCTCTTAATATCTATGTTTTAGTTATATTCTTTTATTTTCCTGTTTCACCTTATTAATATTTTGTATATACTCATTTGTGGCCCTTCAGATGTCCCCTAGCCTATAAAAAGGCCTTGGGTAATCCACTTTAGCCTCATCAATTACATTATCTTATTATTTTTTACAATACATTATTATATTAACTACTTGTGGCACTTGTCTCCCTTTTAATTTCTATGTTAAATAAATTAAAGGTTGCTTTACAATTTTAAGTAGTTCGTAGTTGATATTTAAGCAGAATAAAAATACTTACTGCATCAGAATACCTATTAGACTATTATCTTTTGTCTTGTCACCATTCCCAAAAACCGTCGTTGCACTTCCTTAATATAATTCCCCTTATTCTATTTTTTATTTCTTTTTTTTATTATTTCCTTTATTTCTTCCCCCTTCTTCTCCTTCTTATAGACAACCGGCCAACAACTGGGAGCCTTTCTGAATGACAAAAAAGATTTTGGACAATTGACTTGACGGACAGACCACCTTGCGTGAAAAACTCAATTTTTTCTGCAACCGTTTTTCGAACTTGGGTTCAACATATTTGGTTTATATAATATTATATTCATATATATTTTAAGGTGATTTTTTGATCACTATAGTAAGTAAACCTTTTTTCCTATAAACTCTATTATTGAATTTTTATTGCAATAACAGTGCCTTGGCTATTTTGCTGAGTCACTGAGTGTAAGTGATCCATATTTTTTAAATAATTTTTTTTTTCCTAGTTGACCATAATAGAGTTATTCTCATAGTCCTAGAAGATCATTATTATCTTAAAAAAATTATTAAATTAATTTCTTTTATTTAAATTTTGATATTATTGGTTGACCATAATAGTACTCAGTGCTTAGTCCCAATATTACCAATATATTTTTTGTTATTCATTATTTATGGTTGATTTCTTAAACCTTTTTTTTGGTTGGTCCCAAAATATGTATTGTTTATTTTTTAACAATAAAATGTGTAGATAAATATTTTTGTTTTACATTATTCTTGTTAATTGAATTATAAACTGAATAAAAATTTATATTAATATTTTTAAATAATTTGAAGATTTTTTTTTATTATTTCAAAAAATATAAATTTAAATCATTGATTATATCCAATTGATTTTTGTTCCCAGTTTTTATTTCCAGTAGCTTAACAAGCAGCATGGATAATATTTATGTTGATGAAATTGATGTGGATGTTGATAATTAATTGCTAGGTTCTTCAAAATTAACTTACAGAAATTCTTCAGCTGACAAAAAACCTTCAAATTCTTCAAGACATAGAAATGTCAGGAGGAGTGGAAAAACCCCCTCCCCCAACAAATCTGAAAGAAGTAAAGCCTCAAATCAGTCAGGAAAATCCTCTAAAGGGTATGAAAATAAAAAAGATTCATCTGGCACAGCAAGTAAACAATCTGTCCAGTCATATAAAAGAGCTGAGAGCAGAAAACATTAGATAAAAGGCAAAAGTAGACACCCTCTGGGAATAGATTCAGGAGCGTTTAAGTCACAAACACGTTCACCATCCTCCTTTTCCAACTACCCAGCCTCAGCCTCAGCCTCAGCCCCATCAGGCACACAACTCTTTCCTTCAAAATCAAAACACTCTACAAGTGGAACAATGGGAATGAGACTACCTGATGAGCCATTACCAGCAGAATGCACAGCCACCAGCAGCTCAACACCCTGGCCCAACCAGGACACAAACTTACCATCAACCTCCTCAAGCCCATCCTTATCAGTGAGGCAGAAGAAATAAGGCACAGGGAAAATTTCCTTGCTTGCCATGGTAAGTAATCTGTTTGATAAACATGTTGGTATGTATAGTAATAAATCTTCCTCCACAGGTAATCTTGTTGAAAATGGTGAAAGAACTGTTAAACCTATTAAAAGAAAAATTCCTGTTAGTAGTAGCCCTAATGATGTAATTAGTAAATTTTCATTTGATGAGCCTTTACATTTAACTTCAACTTCTTTAATTAATCCTTCTCTTGCAATTAAAAATGATTCTGTTTCCCCTGAAGTCTATACCTTACTTGAGAAAACTTCTGAGGAAATATTGAAAGATTCTCTTGATCTTAGTGTTGTAAAAGACAAAATTTTGAGAGATGTATTAGTGCATGAAAGTTACAGATTAAATAATTTGCATTTACATTGTAAAGTGAGTTCTTCTGTACAAGATACAGCTTATTTTAAAATAAAAGATACTTTGAATATTTTTCTTAGTCAAAAAAAACAAAGAAGAAGTGAACATAAAGCTATTTCAGATAAAAATCTTCATCTTCAAAAAACTATAAATGAGTTAAAACCCCATATTGATGCGAATTCTTCATTAAAAATTGAAAATAAGTCTCTACACAATGAGTTGAAAAAGCATAAAATTGATTTCCAGCCTCTGAGTAACAAATACTCAGTTTATGAAGACAGTAATATCTTATCCCTTGAAAAAATCAATGACCAAATGTCTGAAATTCCACAGATAAAAAATTACTTGTCTGAACAAGAGGAAAAATTCTCAGTATTACCTGTAAATCATTATGGTGTGAATCAAAATGCTGCCTATAAGCTGAATAAAAATAATGGAAAAGAGCCTGAACAAAGCAGCTCCTTTCTTCCTCTTATTTCAGCCATTAAAAAACCTGACAATGAGTCTGTGAAATCTTTGGCAACTAGCAAAAAATATTTTAATGGCCATAAACCAGCTTTTTCTGTAAATAATGAAATTTCTGAACACATGTCAAAACTTCAAGAGTTATTAATCTTAAATAATTCTAATCAAAAGGTGGACCATCCCAGTAACAAGAAAAATTGGCCTAAACTGGATCAGTATTCCATCTTTGATGGTGACTCTTCATCTGATTGGCAGCACTTTGTCCAAAGAATTGATAATCTAAAAAATTCCCTTAAATTTCCAGATGAAGAGATTGTTTCTAAACTAAGTTCTTTATTTTCCAATGTAGCCTTAATGTGGTATGAATCTGTCTTATTGGAAAATCAACAATATACTTGGAAAGAGTGGAAAACATTAATTGAAAATCAATTTTGTGGTTCAAAATTCAGACTTTCTCAACAGAGATTATATGAGACTGCTAAATATGTGTCCTCCTCTCCTGAAAAACCTATATTTTTCCTCATGAAAATAACAAAAATTCTTAGAGAAATGGATCTAAAAATGGATTATGATATTTGGAGAGACAAAATTCTCTATAAATTGCCAAATTCTCTGAGAGATTTGATTGTGGCAAGGACTGAGCATGTAAGAGAAAATTCTTCCTTTATTAATATCTGTAATGAAGTTCTATTAATCATAGATATGAACCAAGGAATTACCCTTTAAAATCTTATCATGACCAGCAGAATCCTTCAACAAAACTTCCAGACAAAACTGGTAAGCCCTCTTCCCCAGTTGCACCAAAGAAATATGAAACAAACACTTGTTTTAAATGTAAAAAAAAATGGCAGAAAGGAAATGTTTGTGATAAGAAAATTCATCTTGTTGAAAAAACTGAAGAATCTGAAAATACTCAAGCTGGTCATGATGATTCCTCAAGTGACTGTAAAAGTAATATCTCTTATGATCATGATTCTTCTCAAGAAGTTCTAGTCTTAGAAAAAGATATCCAATATTTAGATAATTGGTCTGAAAATTGCGATGTTGATTTATCTTATGTAGAAAATGCAGAAATTTATGGATATTACTGACAGTTCAATTTTAAAATCACCCTTGAAAGCACCAGTTATCATAAATGGTAAAAATGTTGAGATTATTCTTGACTCTGGTGCTGGAAGAAGTTTAGTGTCTGAGTTAGCACTAGCTTCAGTGGATAAAGACTATCAAAGCAAATTGTTGCATATAATATCTGAAAAATGGAAAGGTTATGGTTCTGTTTTATGTCCCATTGGCAAATAAAAGACCACTGTGCTCTTTAAATATAATGGTGGTTATTTCAGAGCTATTTGTGAATTTGTTTTGATGAGAAATGATAATTTAAGCAATTGGTTTATCATGGGAAATGACATTTTAACCATGTTTGGCATAAAATAAGATCCTGAAAACAATTGTTTTACCTTGGGCATGAATAGGAAAAAAAAGTTTAAAATTTCTTCCTTTAAAAGCACTGTGAATCCTTATTAACATATTTTAATTCATTGATCCAATGTAAGGGTGGACAAACAGAAGAATTGGATGTATTATTGTCTGTGATAAAAACAGCTTCATTTGGTGATCAATTAACTAATGATCAAAAGGATTCAATAGTTGCCTTAATTACATCTTTCACTATGGTATTTGCTCATGGTTTCCATGTGTTAGTATTTGTTAAAGATGAAATGAAAATTTCTTTATCCTGTAATTTAAATGAAATACCTCCTAGCCTTAAGAAAAAACCTTATCCTGCTTCTCCCAAAAAGAGAAAAAATATTGAAGATAATATCTCAACCTTGTTAAGTATGAATATTATTGAAAAAGTGGATGTTACACCTAAATATTGTGTCATCTCTCCACCTTGATCTCCTATGAGAAAGATAAAGCTAGGCTATGTGGAGATTATAGAGCATTAAATACCTATACTGTAGATGATATTTACCCTTTTCCCAGGATAAACTCTATACATGCTACCTTGCAAGGTGCAAAATTAATAAGCTGTCTAGATGGTAATAAAGGTTATCATCAAATACCTGTTGAAAAATCTTCACAAAATTTTTTTGCTAATTGCAACTCATATGGGAATTTTTAAATTTTTTAGGATGCCCTTTGGCCCTAAAAATTCCCCTTCAGTATTCCAAAAAGTAATGGATAACACATTTCATCAGGAAATAATTGAAGGATGGTTAATGGTTTATATTGATGATATCATAGTTTTTTCTAAATCTTTTGATGAACATATCCAACACTTAAGAAGAGTCTTCCAGAAAATGGATGAAATTAACATGACTCTATCCTTAAAAAATTGTAAATTTGGTTTTCAATCCCTGAGAGTCCTGGGTCATGTAGTTTCTGGATTACAAATATGTGTAGACCAAGGTAGAGTTGCTGCTATCCAGAATGTAAAAGCACAAACTTCCGTAAGGGAAATACAAATTTTTTTGGGAATGTGTGGCTACTATAGAAAATTCATTAAAATTTATCAAGTCATAGCCCTACCACTTACCAAATTAACTAGAAAGGATGTGGCTCATATATGGAATGAGGATACTCAAAAAGATTTTGATACATTAAAGAAATTTTTAGTGTCAGCTCCAATCCTTGGCCTTCCAGATTTTAATAAGCCTTTTTCCCCTCTATACAGATGCAAGTTTTATTGGACTTGGAGCTTCTCTACACCAAAAACAAATTATAAATAATAAAATTTCAGGGGTAGTAATTTTTTATATTTCAAAAACCTTGAGAAAGTGTGAATTGAAGTATAGTGCCCCTCAATAAGAGTGCTTAGCAGTTGTATGGGCTTTAGAATAGCTTCATTATTACCTAGATGATCAAAATTTTGAATTGGTTACTGATTTCAGTGCTGTAAAATCCCTCTTAAACTTGAAGACACCAAAAAGACATATTTTTAGGTGGCAACTTGCTGTTCAAGAATACAGAGGTAGAATGACTATTATTCACAGGGCTAGAAATTTTCATTCAAATTTAGATATTTTTTCTAGAATACCTCTTCCGAATGATGTATCCAATCCAGCTTATGTACCTGAATATAATACAGTACATATACATGGTAAATATATTGTTGATATGGAAGAGGAACTTTTTCAATTGATTCTGGATTCATATGATAAAGATTCTGATTTAAATAAATTAGTTACAATCTTGAATGATTCAAAGAATGCTTCTATTCAAGCATTGATAAAAACTCTTCCCCCAAAGTACCAAAATGCTTTGAGTAAGGGAAAGTTTTAAATTGAAGATGGTTATATTTATTACAGGAGAAAACTTAAAAATGTCATTTTTATTCCTCCTTCCCTTAAAGAAACCATCTTAAAACTTTGTCATGATGACATATTAGAATGACATTTTGATCTTGAGAAAACCATAATCAGAATTAAAAACACTGCCCTGTGGGCTAATATTTCTGAGGACACTAAATTATATGTTGAATCTTGTGATTCTTGTCAAAAATCTAAAATATTGACAGGTAAAATAGCAGGATTGTTGCAACATATTGAAGCACCTGATGCTCCTTGGCAAATCATTAACATGGATTTTGTCACTGGTCTTCCTGTAGCAGGTAAAGACAGTTATAACTCTTGTTGGGTAATAGTTGATAGATTCACCAAAATGTGCAAATTAATTCCCACCCACAAAGATGTATCCACAAAAGAATTAGCTTTCTTATGGTGGTAATACATCTTTAATATTGTTGGATTTCCAAAAGCCATTATTTCTGACAGAGACTTAAAATTTACATCTCAATTTTAGATGTCTTTGATGAATATATGTGGCTGTGAGTTTAAATTATCTACAGCTCACCATCCTCAAACTGATGGTCTAGCTGAAAGAATGATTCAAAATCTGGAAGATATGATTAGAAGGTATTTTGCCGTTGGATTAGAATATAAAGAAAATGACAGATTTACTCATGACTGGGTTACTCTATTACCAGGTCTTGAATTTGCTTATAATAGCACTGTTCATTCCGTCACTGAGAAAAAGCCTTTTGAGCTTTGGCTAGGTTATGTCCCAAACACTCATGCTCAAATTTACAATAATAAATAACCAAAGTTGGAACTACACCCTGGTGTAAAGTCTTTTATGCAAATGCAACAGTTATGCATAAAACATGCTCAAAGCTGTATTTATAAGGCATTTGAATATGAAAAGAAAAGATGGGATAAATCCCATAAAGAATACACATTTAATAAGGGTGATGAAGTGTTTATGTCTACTCACTACGTAATATAGGGGGTGGACTTGCTAGCAAGTCCCCAAGCTGAACTCATACTGAACTCTACTTGAAGAAACACCTAAAACTGTTCTGCTGAGTGATGTTAATCCCTGATTGTATGACTCCTTTTTCAATAGCTCAATGTGTGTCCAATCTGTGGTGTATTTGAGTCCAATTTTGTGGACTTGTTAACAAGTCTGCCCCCTGCATTGCGCTGTGACTGTCCATTTCCATCTACAAGGAAGCAAAAAATTGAAAGATCCTTTTATGGGACCATTTTTTGTTAAAAGAATGGTTGGAGATAATGCAGTAGAAGTTGTATTGTGTTTTCCATATGATAGAAAAAATCCTGTTTTCCCCATTTCCTTGCTTAAACCTTATACTTCCAACAGTGACTTATTTCCCAAAAGAAGGGGAAGACCTAAGAGAAATCCTCAGGAAGTCACAGAAACTGCAAAAATTGATAAAATTCTAAATGATAGTATTATCATTTCTGAAAAGGGTATTGAATATTTATTGAGATATAAAAAGAAATCATCTGAAAATGATGCATGGATACCTGGAAAAGAAATTTCTAACCTTCCTACTCTGCTAAAAAAGTATAAAAAGAAAAAATCTTAGCATTTTTTTATTGTTTTTTTTAGAGTGAGGGGGTGTCAGCCAGGCTGTCTCAGGAGCCCAGTAAAATGTTATAATCCTTTATTGGAACAATAAGAGGGAATAAATTTATGTTTTTTATGTATTTAAAAAATATTTAATTTTATAATGAAATTATATAAATATTTTATTAATAAGTAAAATAATTATTATATTAATTTTATTTTTAAGTAAATTATTTATATACTTACATAAAATATAATATATAGTATATTCTATAAATCATGGGGCATTTTTATGTATTTAATATTTATAAATTAATAATAAATTATTTATAAACATATATTATAAGTGTAATAGTAAAATTAACATATAATGTATTTAAAACTTAATTAATAAGATTTATATATTAAATAAAACTTTTCATATGTTATTATCCATAAATATTAGGTGCTTTTTTGACCTTTAATTGTGTCAGAAAAATTATTAAATAAGTTAAAACACTTATTTGATAAAAGGGTATCAAAACTCTCACTTTAAGATACCAATATCATTAAATTAATTACTTGTTTCATTCAACCTAGTTATTGCACCAATTAAATAGTTAAAAAAATTAATTATTTCTGTTTTATACTAGGTTAAATTGATTACATAAATTTTTGCATCAAAATCATTTTATTTGTTTCAATTAAAACACTTAAATCTCATTGTAATACCTGTTTTGGATTATTCTACTCACAGTTCTTATGTTTCAGACTTATTTAGTTACTCATTATTTTAATTAACTGGTTTTGGAAACTATGGTGGAATAATTAGTCTCTTACTCATGGGTTTAATTATTTGTTTCTTCTTTTACTCTCAATATCTATGTTTTACTTATATTCTTTTATTTTCTTGTTTCACTTTATTACTATTTTGTATATACTCATTTGTGGTGCTTTAGAGGTCCCCTTTCCTATATAAAGGCCTTGGGTAATCCCCTTTAGCCCCATCACTTACATTATCTTATCATTTTTACAATACATTATTATATTAATTGTTTGTGGTGCTTGTCTCCCTTTTAACTACCACATTAAATACATTAGAGTTGCATTAAGATTTTTAGTAGTCAGTAATTGGTATTTAAGCAGAGAAATTGATATTGCTTACTAAGTTATTGGTTCCCCATTAAAAATTTTGCCTCTTATATCATCAAAGTCCTTAATTGTTGTTACCTCCTTTCAAAATTCTTCTTACCTTCTCTTTTATTTTCTCCCCTTACAACTTCCTTTAAATTTTTCTTTCCTCCTTTCCCTCTTCTTCATCATCTTTTTCTCCTTCTTCTAGACAACCAGCCAATAGTACACCATAGTAGGCTACTGAGAGGATTATTGTCGGTCAGTCATCTAGAAGAAGGTAAGAAAAATAGGAGAAAAAGGAGGAGAGAAGGAGGAGGACAAGGGAAAATAAAAGAAATAATTTATAATAATATATTTAATTTATTTAAAAGGGAAAACAACGGCGAGCAACTTTGAGAGATGACAAAAGCTTAGTATTTATTAATAATAATATTATTCAATGTAAGGGTTCTGCCCGGCAAACACTTTTAATTACTATCAGACTTAAAGCAACCTTTAATTTGTTTTATAGACTTTAAATTAGATTTGTATTACTAATAAAAAAATATAAACGTAATAAAATAGTTATTTAATTTGTTGAGTGTTTAATAAGTGATGAGGCTACAGGGGATTATCCAAGGCCCTTTTATAGGCAATGGGTCCTCTGAAGCGCTACTATATTGGTAAATACAATGATTAGAATAGAATTAAACAAATATATCAAAGATTAAATGAAACATAACAATATAGAGAAAAACATGAAACAATTAATTAACACCCCAATTAAGAATACAATTTTCCCGCCATTAATTCCCAAATCAGTAAGTGAAAATAGTGAATAACTAAACAAGATTGGAACATAGGAACTATGAGAAAAATAATTCCAAACAGATAGTACAGTCTGATTAAAGGATATTTTAAGTGAAACAAAAAATACTTTGACGCAACAAAACATGTAATTAATCTCAATTTAGTATAAATTAATTAATTGGTTTTTTCTAACACACTTAAGGGTCAAAAGAAGTGTCATTAATTATTGTTTAGTACTATATGAGAGGTGTTATTTAATATATAAATTTAAATAATTAATTTAAATATATTATAAGTCAATTTTACACTTATAATTATAATATATGTTTTTTCAATTAATTAAATATAAATTTATAATTATTAAATACATAAAAATGCGCCATGATTTGTAGAATATATTATATTATGTTCAATTTAACTGTATATAAAAATTTATATAATCAATAAATTTAATGTAATACTTGTATATAATAAAATACTTATATAATTTTATTATGCAATAAAATATTAAGTTATATTCATTAAATACAATTCTTACCCACTCTTTCAGGTTTTATAAGTTACATATCATTTACTGGACTCCTGGAATAGCCTGGCTGACAATTATAGAGCTGTAAAATAGAGAATCTGGGGAACACTCACTGAAGGAGAGAGGAAAAAATTTAAACTGTTTGTATATCATCTGGAGCTGGTTCAGGAGAGAAATTGAGGTACTGAGATGATGAAAAGAGATTTTGATAAGAGGGCCTGGATGTGATATTTGGGGAGATTATGATTTCTGTTTCTTTAAAGGATAATAGATCTAAAGGGCTTCTTCTGGCCCTTTCAGAGGGTATATATTTTCCAGGTATTATGTGGGAGTCACTGGGTTGAGGTACTCACATCTTAAAAGTAAGATCAAATTATATTTTCTTGCTGTAACATGAATAACAAGCCTAAAAGTAGTGGGTTCTGATGTGGTGAATTGTGAAGGTGCAGTTGTAATTAATTTTTCTGAAGTGTACACAGAAGGGGCCCAGGGGTCTGGTGTAGATATGATTGGGTATACCTGTAAAAAGAAAAGTAGAGGATGTAAATTTAGAAGATTCATGAAGGGATGATATTTTATTTATGTGGCTTGGTCCCACATTATCTTAACCTTTCTGTTTTAGTTCTAAATAAGTTAGAGCTGGAAATAGATATGGTATCAAGGATTTCAGGACAAGATTTTTAGTGTATGCATTGTTGATTATTGGTAAAGAAGTCTCAGTGGTAGAGATTCTCAGATATAATTAATACAAGTAGTGGTAACTGATGAGCTGGCTGCTCCTTTGTTAATTTTTCCTATATTAGGGGGGGGGGTATAAAAGTTTAGGGATCTGAAATTAAATTAATTGTGGATAAAAATTCTTATACCCCAATTCTCTTCTGAAATTATTTTTGAAGATAAATTTGTGATTAGAAATTTTTTGTATCAATGTTCACCTCTTATCTGAAATTTCTCTACTCAATTTTTTTAATCACATCTTGGACAACTTTCTGTATATGCCAGCCACCCTACCTTACTGAGCACTACCACCCTCATCCTGTCCTGTCTGTTCCTTCTATCTGTTCTTAAACTCATCTCCCCAGGTAAATTATTTTTTCTTCTTTCACCACACAATATGGGGGGCGGACTTGCTAGTGAGTCTGCAAACTTGGACCCAAACTCACCACAGATTGAACACACATTGAGCTATTGATAAAGGAACCATACAATCAGGGATGAACGCCACTCATCAGAACAGTTTTAGGTGGGTGTTCAAGTAGAGTTCAGTATGGGTTCAGAATGATTTCAGTCTGAGTTCCATCTGAGCTCCATCTGAGTTCAGGTTGAGGACTTGCTAGCAAGTCCACCCACTATATTGTGTAGTGTTTGTTATTTTTTTGTTTGCTAATGATTAATTTTTTGTTTTATTTTTTATTTTTCTTTATTTTTTTTAATGTTTTTTTAGCTGGGTTTTCTTTTGGTTTTGAAGTTTAAATTAATTTTTTTTCTCTTCCTAAGCCCCCTTATATTTTGTCTCAAGTATAATAATTTTTAATCCTCCTTGGCCTTGTAATGATAAACCCTATTTCCCCTCTTTTTCTGGTCATTATCCCCAATTTCCCCACCTCCTACCTGGCTTTTGTGCCCCATTTCAATTATCAATATTCTCTCCTTAAAGTACTCTTCTTATTCTCCTTTGTCTTTCTGGCTAGCCATAAGACCATTAAAACCCTGGCTCAACAAATGACTAGCCAGCCATCTTTGCTTCCTGGATGGATAGCTTTAGCTCCTTGCCCCCTCCCCACACTTAAAAAAAACCATTGAGGCAGAAAATCTGGCTGGATTGCTAGACTTAGGATTTACAATCCAATTTATTAACAAAGGACTAGCCAACCTTCTGGCTGGCTGACTGGCTGGCTAGCTTTAGGCCTCATCACCATTTGGCCACTTAATGAAAGGATATAGGAAGTTTCAAAGTTAGAAAGTATTAATTATTTAAAAGTTACTTCAAACACAAAAAGGAAGCCACAGACTGGACATTAATTCTAAGTAAAAAGGTATTTTTGGGGTTAAATATTCCATATAATTTAAATAATCATGGTTGATTTGGTGGAAAAAAAGGGTTTTTAATTGTAAGATTATTTAGCTTGATACCCATTTTTTTAGAAATTTTGTTTTCCAGTAATTTTGAAAAAAATTCATTTTATTTTTTGATTTCATTTCAGGTAACTAGTATTTTAAATTTTTTCACAAGTCAAATTTTTAAGGTTTTTAATTTAATTTATGGGAGTTTATTTTTAAGTTTTAAAAAAAAATTTTGGTTTTGACAAATAGACTTTTTTTTATATTAGATAAAAGTGTTTCTCTTTTTAATTTAAATCTTTTTTGTTACTTGAAAAAAATTCCATCATTTCAATTGAATTAGAAATTTATTTCTTTTATGTTTTTGAGAAAATTTATAAGGTCTTTTTTCCAAGTGTATAATCAATTTTAGTTTAGGAAATGGCATCAGTTAAAATATCTGGAGTTTTTCTCACTATAATCACCAAACAATGAAAGCTCCTATATGTTTTAAATCTTTTCAAGACTTCACTCATTTTGTCTGTTTGTTTTAAATAAGTCAAAAGTTAATTCAAAAAATCAACAAGGTAAAAAAGAGAGGTAAAGGTAATAAATTTAAAAAATTAAGTAGATCAAAAAAGTATGGGGATTAGGAGAGTCACCAAATATTTATTATTCTTTCATAAATTTTTAATAAATAAATCTGATATTTCAATTTACTAAACTTAAGTAATAATCCAAAAAACTTATATTGTATTAATGGTAATCATAACAACATTACTTTGATTCAAGAGGTTCCTCCAGCCTATACCTGTAGAAAGATCTGAAATTCTTTTTCTATATTTGGTCTAGATTCTGGCTCAAGGAATTTTCATTTCTTCAAAACTAGTAGAATTGACATATTTTAGTTATTTATTTATTTATTTATATAATTATATCAAATTTTGGTGAATCCCACACCTTTCTTCAATTTAATGCAGGAGAGGATGTTTTAAAATCTTCAAATCAGACATGCAGAATTTTTAACTTGAAAATTTTTTGGTGATACCCTCCCCTCACTTCAATTAAATTTAGGGGGGGGGATTTACAAAATTTCAAAAATAATATTGAGATAAGTTGAATTAAGTCAATTTATAAATCCAAATTTTTGGACTTGAGTTTTAATTTTGAAAAATTTAATATTAAAACACAAATAAGTAACAAATATTTGACTCAACAGTAAAGCTGAAGAAGAAATAAAACCTACACAGCATGAAAAAACTTCAGCTTGCATTACTAGAGAAGATTCAAGTTGCTGTTATGAAGTTTGACAAGAAATTTTGTGAAAAATGAGTGAAAGGATGGCAATCATACAGATCTTTGTGCATAACACCACAGTACCATATCCTATGGTAATGAGAGATTTTCCAAAAATCTTATAGCAGAACCATTTCCAATTGATTCAAAGAAACATAGTACAACAGCAAGTTGAATGGAAATATATTTCTATTCATTAAAAGAATTTTTTAAGATAGAATGATCAGAGATGAGTTGATAAATTTTTATAAAGGAATCAGAAGAAGGTCAAAATATTAGGGTTAAGTTGAATAGATGAATTTTTTGAATTGAAAGATTGTATCAGGGTTAATGTAGAAGATTTGGCTACATTTGAGTGATATGATAATTTTTGGAAAGAATAGATATATAAGCATATGTGTTTTCCAAACCAGAGTCATAAATGAAAGTTAAAGTTATAGAACTCTTAGTTGACACAAGCTGCTGTCTAGTAGAGAGGTGATTCATGGTTGTTTATAGAATCTTTAGGTGATGGGTGAAGCACAAATTTTCCACCAAATTAGCAGGGAGGGTGTGTAGATAGAGAAAAAATGTTAAGTTTTCTCCACCAAAATTAAGTAGCATGGAGTAAAGAGAGACATAAGGATGGCATGCACAATGATATTTCATGTGACTTTCTAAAAAATTGAAAATGGATTTGATAAGTTTAGGATTGGGAATTAGAAACAGAAATAGGGCTATAAGAGGCAGGATAATGTATTATTTTTGAATTCATTATCCACTACCCCAAAGAATAGTGGATAAAAATCTTCTGCAATTAGTAATGTCAGAACTGGGGAAAATATTTCCTGATCTCTAATTGTGGATAATTTAACATTGATACACCTTATTTTTAGTTTTTTATTTGATTTTGAGCTTATTTATTCTGGCTTTAGATTTTAAAAAAAGGAGTTCTCTAAAAATATAAACTGGAAGAAAGTTTTCACAGAGTCCAAGCCATTTTTAAAAATAAACTATCAGTGAGATCTCAGACCATCAGGTCTATAAACTGAGAAATTTTGAATATTTAGAGTCTATGCCATTAGTGACTGTAAAATATCTTTGAGCTTGACCACCCAGTCTTAAAACTGTGTAATTGAAGGAGAAATAAATTTGAGACTTCAGGAATTTTTTTAATTAGAATGAGGGCAAGTCTGGGACAAATTGATGGGCTAACAGCTTTATAAAAAATTACCCCAGATTTTAAGTTTTTTGAATTTCCCTTTATTTGGTTAATTTTTGTTATTTATTATATGATCCAGGTAGATTAAATCAAGAATTTAATCTGAGGGTGGTGTCTGTAAAGACCTTAAATTGATTGGGGAAGACTGGTTGGGTGGTTCATCTCATTAATTTTGGAAAGTAAAGAGGAAGGCCAGGGTTTAGGCAATTCAATTTCTCACCTTTAGGAGGCATTTTACTTTCAAGAAGATTAGAGTAATAATAAGTCAAAAAAATATTTTATTTCAGATAAAGATTATTTTGGATTATGGGAAATTTTCTCTGGACTCTAGTTGAAATGGTGTGTTGAGACTCTGAATTCTTTAAGGACCTCTTAAGAGCTGGAAGGTTGTGTTTGAAAGTAGAAATGTAATCATTGAATTAAATCACTTGAAATGAGCCTAAAGATATTGGGGAGTTAGATTCTGTAAAATGAATAAGAGATTGTCAGGATATTATTGGTTGGGATTAAGAAAACAGGATTACCTACCACCAGCTGGGTTATAGGACTGATGAGTATGTATGAGAGAAAATTTGACTCTTTTGATGAATATGGGGACAAAAACAAAAGCGGTGGCTTTAGAAGGCCTTGATGGCACAGAGGGAGGGCTGTTTTCACTAGTTGGAGAATATTTAGCTTGAGGGAACTAAGCTGGAGAAGGCTTGACCAAGAAAATACAGGTTCTTTTCCTGATAAAGAATAAATTTCAAGAATAAAAATATTCAGTTTGAGTGTTGGTCATCTGGAATTAACAGTTGTTTTTAATGCAGTAGTTTCAGGAATACATAATCTCTGTAAAGGTGATTCTTACATGAGGCTCAGGAGGATCACAGGATGAAGAATATCCAGAGGTAAGAGTTACTGTCTTATATAAGCACTAAGCCTCTTCTGCAGTCATGCAATATATTATTGGTTAAATGAAGCTAGAACTAATTTTGAAGATAGAGATATGGTGGTAGAGTGGTGATTGGATGGATGATGAAATACAAAATGAGAGGGAGGATGTGGAATGCCTGTAGGCAGGAGTAGCATGCATGTGGAAAAGAAGCACTCATTTGAAATATGACAAGATTTAAATTTCTCTGTCTATAGAGATAAAGGTTTATGTGCAGGATTTATGGATGGTATTCCTAAATAGCTGAATATTTCCCCTTCTTTTCATGTTTTGATGAATTGTTAGTGATTTTGGTTTTTAAAAAGCAGATCTTGGAGTTTTTCTGGTATTGCTATATCTTTTAATTTTTGTTTTTTACATTTAATTCAATGAGTTTTGATCAAGGGATTAAGTGTTGCAATCAATAGATAGCTTAAATATAGCACTATGACTTATGTTTTGATTATATTTTTGTGGCTGTTAGATTTAAGGGGTTAACATTGTTTTTTCACATTTGACCACAGCACATTCACTCACAGCACACTATTTTCAACTTTCAGAGAATAAGAAATATTTCTAGATGAAATTCAAAGACATCAAAAGGCTTGTCTTTCAATATAGAACTTTTAAGTATTAATTACCATTTATTGGTAATTAATCATGTGTAGATCTTTACACTTCATTTTACAAGAATTTTTCCCTACAAAAAATCAAGTGGCACCTGCTAGCAGGTGCCTATCCCTATATTCAGTCTTGATTTAAGAGTAAATTTGATTTGATGTAGCATGAGCTAGTGTGCTCATTATTTAGTGCCCAGTCTTTCCAGAAGAATTAAAGCTGAGCTGAAATAAAGTTAAGTCAAAGATATGGATTGGCACCTGCTATCTGGTGCCCATGTTGTTTTTCTGGTGATTACTACTATTTTTTACAGCAATTTAGTAAATATCTTTCACTAAACTTCTACATTTAATTAGACTGAAAGTTGTATGCTCATTTTTTTGAGAAAATCACAGTCCTCATTCTCTAAATTTCTGTCTAAAAAAATTAATCCTCAATTTTCTCTAATTAGATAAATCCATTTTAATTTTATAGGAAGACAGAGGATTTGTATGATTTCTTCAAATTTTTTGGGTTCTGCTTACAGAAAGAAAAATTTAAGAGTTCTTTTACACCATAACTTCCTAAAATCTTTTTAAGCTGGACAAATATCTAATAATATGAATCAATAAAATAAGAAAATCTATTTATTTCTGGATTTTTTACTGATAAAAGTTTAATGAGCAATAGATATTCAATAAATTTTTATCATGAAATTTTATTCATATTATTGGATGAGTTCTCTATATATTCATAGGTGAAATATCATGTAAAGTTATGTGGAATTTATTATAATTCAAACTATTCGGGAATTTTATTAGTTTCAAAAAATGAAAAAAACAACATAATTTTTCTAAATATCATGCATCTTCCTCACTTGCTTGGTAGTGGGGCTCACTTATTTATCTATTCTTTCAAAAAATTCTATAATTCAAGCCTAAATATTCTTTGCACTATTGATAAACTGCTCTTCAATGAATTTTCAAATCATTTTCAAGGTGTTTAAAAAGTGAAGTCAAACGTTTTTCAATATTATTTCATCACTGCGTAGTAGACAATCCTATAGTACTAGCTATAGGCCTTGACCAAGGGAGTTGGAGAAAAACCAGAGAGAATATCCCCTGTCCCTTTAGAAAAATAGAGTGAGATTTACTTGCTAAAGTAAGTTGGTTCCTGTTTGCTAAAGCCCCTTTTTCAACACACTTGACTTCTTGATGAGCCAAGAAAGTAGTCCACAGACAGACTACCAGACCAAAGAACTGAAATGTAGACCAATGTCCACACCAGAGAAAGCAATGATACTTGATGTAGGTTTCAAATCCACACCAAAGACAGCAATAATACTTGATATAGCTTGCAAGACTACACCAGAGAAAACAGTTCTCAAAGTTGAGTTAAATGAAGAACTAACCTTGCAACAAACACAGCCAATTGTGGCCAAAAAACAGTGAAAACTGAGTGAGGAACAATGATATCACCTCCGGATGGTTGTATGATAATTAAGGTTCCCCCAAACTGACTTATTCACTATGTACACACAGACCACTATCTAAGAGCCCATGCACACCCACAAATTTGGCGCCTGTACTTGCCAAATTGAATAACAACCTTCTAAAACAGAGGCGGGCGGGCTGCCCGACATCGGAGGCGCCGCCTGAAGTGGCTCAGCTTCACTGAAGCCAGAAAACCAATAAAAACACCTAATCTACTTAGAAAAATTAGCCACAACTACTATAACCTTTAAAACACAGAATTTCACTATAACAATGTTGTGACATGAAATATAGAGCTAAATTAGCCCTATCCAATGGTACTAAGTACTTAACCCTAAGACTTAAGGTTAGCCTGTAAAACACGAAAAACAAAATTAAACAGCTATCTTTTTAAATAAAAAATGAGGAAATGACCCCTTAAAACTTAGAATATGAAAAATGTCTTCAAGACATGAAATATAAAAAAACACCGGGGCTATCCAACAGTAGTACCCACGTACCCGCAGATCCAATATCCATTGAATAAAACCAGAAAAATACCCAATTCCTCAACAGATGTCAATTAAGACATGCACAAACAGCACCAAATCACACAACAAAGGCCCCTGCCAATGTTGGAAGACCACATCCTCCCTCCAATTAAGAATTTCCACATTCTTTCTTCATCAAACCACCATGTTCACCCTTCTTCCCAAATCTGCCTCTGAAATGGGTCTTTTCCAATACTGCATTGACAATAATCTAATCTGCACCATCACACCTCCTGTCCATCCATAAAGAATGTCCTGCAATGTCTGCCAATCTAGAAAGAAGTCATGTTACAGACCTGGTCCATTATCTTCTACAAAAGCTTCACCTACACCTCAACCTGGTCCATCTTCTACCAGCACCAAAAGATCTAAGCCATCCATCCTGATACCCAGATTAATCAAAAAGCTTCACCCTTCCCATAAGAGTGCCACAACCCATAAAATAACAAGTTTCACCATCTCTGGTCCATCTGATGGTAAAAACTTCCATTCCTTCTTTCCACTTTATAAAACTGATGACTTCTCAGTTCCTCCATCTTCTGATAGTGATGATAACAATGTAGGATCCATTGAAACACCAACACCAAACCACTTGCACGCAATTAAGGCTAAGTTCCAACAACACACATCTCAACAGAAACACCTTCTGCTAAACTACTTCCAATCCACTCTTGCTAGAGATCCACAGGACATTGAGAACAGAAGACACCTCATTCACCAGTTCAAGGCTAATTCTGAATACTTCATTTCATCTCTTGATTCCCTCTGTAATTCCACTAGTACTTGAGTTTGATTCAGAAAAGAAAAATTGACCACACCCTCTATAGAATGTAACCACAAACAACCCTCAGTTTTAAGTCTTGGGGGACCATCCTCATTTTATAGTCTTGGGGGACTCAAAAACCCTCAGTTTAAAGTCTTGGGGGACTCAAAAACCTAAATCATAAACCCAGAACCAGAGATCAACCACATTAAGACACAGAGAAAAAAATAACATTCTGGGGTAATTGTGAATAGAGCTGCCAGCCCATCAATTACACCCAAACTTGCCTTTACTAAATTTGGAGGCTCCCCCTGCGGATTCCCTCTGCCAATCTTTCAAACTATTCCAACAACAAAAATCATTCCTCAGTTTATAGTCTTGGGGGACTACACCATCAAACAATCCACAGTTTAAAGTCTTGGGGGACTAACACAGTGTTCAGTTTAAAGTCTTGAAGGACTAATCTTGATAAAGTCTTTAAACCAGCCAGTTTAAAGTCTTGGAGGACTGACAGAGTTTTGCATAAAATAGATGCAGCCAATTTCATACAGAACACACCTACAGCCAAACTGCTGAACTTCCACCTTCACTTCATCATCTACCCATCACTGACAAAAATCTCCTTCTTATCTCTATCCATCATCTTTTCTCACCGCAGATCATGGCTGGATCCCCTGATGTTGACCCCTCTACTCTTCCTTGCTTCACTGCTCCCAAGGACTATGCCTGCAAACAGTGCATCCAGATGTGCAGACCTTGAAAATTCACTCTTCCAACTCCTGAAGCCAGATTCTACAACAGGGCCTGTGATTCTTGCTACTTCAAAAAGAAGAAATGTGACAGAGATGCCAACTACCCTATCCCTCCTCCTTCACCTTCTCATAAATACCTCTCCAGATCCCCTACCAGATCCCCAGATCTTGGTCCATCCTCTTCCTCTTTATCCTCAGCACCATCCATAAGATGCAGGAACTCAGCTTCCAGATCTCTTCCCAAAAGACCAGCATTAGCTTTTTAAGAAACAGATTTTATCTCTGCTAAATTAGCTCCAAAAGCTTCAAAATCAGCTCCTTGGCTTCTAGACCGCGTCCAGGCAGCCCAACTGCCTCACTAGACAGTGAAAATCAGACTCAAAACCTCCAAAAACAACCAGAAAACAGCCAAACTCATCCAATCAACAAAAACAACTCCACGCAATTACCTCCCACTGCTACCAGAGAAATGCAGCCAACTCTTCCAAGGTCCAAAAACTCCAAAATTTCCCAAAATTCTAGGAGACCTTCCAGAGGACCCCAGGAAGAAGCCAGAACACCCAACACTGCACCAAAGCAACAACTTCGTCCCCAGTTAAGACAACAAAACTACACCTCTCCTCTGTCAGCCAACCATTCTTCTGACAGTTCCATTCCCTCAAAAGCTCCATCCAGAAGAGATCAATCTTCTTCCAAATCACCCTCTCCTGCTCCATCTTATAACAACCCTGGTACTCCATCACCAGCACCTCATCCAACTGAATCAAGCAGAAATATTAACAACAGAAACAACAGACCTGCTGCTCCAACTGGGCCCCAGGAAAATCAGTCTCCTAGTTCACCTTCTCAAAACCTTTCAGAGGAAGGCCAAGAGAATCCATATCTTTCCCTGATTAATCCACCTACTATGACCATTCCAAAATCTTCAGATGTCCGAATTCCGGCTGCTTACAAATTTGATGAGCTTCCAATCTGTAAGTACCACATTAATTCATCCAATTTCTTCAACAAAAGTAATTACTGATCCAATTCTTCTTGTCTAGTTGGCACCCCTCCTCCTGAATCTACTATTGGAGTTGGCCAACCTCTAGAAACTTCTTTGACCCTGGATTATGGAGAAATGAAACAACACCTCAGCACCATGTGTTCAAACATGCTAAAAACCTTTGCCCTCCATGGACCTTTGAATGACTTTGGAAATCCCTGAGAAAGTGCCTGTTGGACGGCCACTGGAAGATGTCTAGGATCATTAAGCACACCTTCAAGCACTCCATTCCTGCCTCTTCTTCTTCCTCCTCTGAACTTCCCTCCAATTCAATTCCTGCCCATTACGATCCATATAATCTCTCCAGCAGAATGTACTTCAAAGAACACAGTGCTTCCCATAACCACAACAAAAAACAAAAACGAAATCATAATCTGGACCAGCCTCCAGAAGCTTCATCATCCAGACAATGAGCTCCTGCAAAAGATTAGAAACATAATAATAAATAAATAATAAAAAACAATTAATAACTTTAAATTCTAATATATATAATTTTTTTTCTTTTTTTTTTAATCTACTAATATACTAAAATTAAAAATTGATAAATAAAATAAAATAAATATAAATGAAAAACTACAAAATCAAAGACAGTCCAGATCCATGGATGGTCCAATAAGAGAAAGTCCCGTCCATAGAAATGATCACTGGGTGGGCTCCCTCAAATAAGTAAAAATAACAGGAGACCACCAGTGATCCACCACCAATCCAAAAGAACCAAACATAAAGAAGCCAATCCCAAAACAGTTTAAAGTCATAGTGGACTTGAAACCTGAATAATAAACAACAAAACTAGAATTCAACTGGAAAAAACAAAAGCCTTGAGACAGACATTCTGGGGTAACTGTTCTACAGAGCAGCCAGATCATCAGTTACCCCCACACTTGCCAAAATAAAATCTAGAAGCCCCCCTGGGTGCCTTCTAACAAAAACCCAACATTCAACACAATAAATCAAAACCAATAAAAGTGAAGAGTCTGGCACTTGAAGACCAAAGGAATTTCCAGTTTAAAGTCGTAGAGGACTAAAACCTGTGAAAAGAAACCAATACTAGGGTTAACAAAATTAAGAGAAGGGGTTGTAAACAGACAATCTGGGGTAACTGTTCTACAGAGCAGCCAGCTCATCAGTTACCCCTACACTTTCCAAGATCAAATCTAGAAGCCCCACCCATGGGTACCTTCTAACAAAAAGTTTCCAACACAAAAGTTGCTCTGCAACACCAAAAATCCAAAATTCAAAGAATGTTCCATAGTTTATCCTCATTGCGGATTCAATCTTCTTCATGCCTAGTGCCTCTGGGATAAAATCTCTTCACCTGGTCTGCAGCCACTCTCTTTTTCAAGACTGCACCATCCAACTCTTCCAAAACATAAGAACCTCCAGATGCCTGAGATCTGACTCTGTAAGGTCCATTCCATCTGTCAGCAAACATTTTTCCCCACTGACTCTCCAAACTTCTATTATACACCAAAACCAAACAACCAGGTTTCAAGGGATTCCTGAGTCTATGAGCCAACTTCTTGTCCCATTATCTGACTGATTGATTCCTAATCTTCATCATTCTAGAGTATCACCACGCAATATGGGGGGCGGACTTGCTAGCAAGTCCGCAACCTTGAACCCTAATTCATATCTTTTTGAGCACACATTGAGGAAGTGATGAAACAATCATGAAGAAGTATTGAATTTACTTTGAACACACCTTGAAGCTCATGTGAACACAAATGGGGCTACAAGGGCTGGAAAGGCTGGAGAGAGGGGTGAGGAAGGGTGTATGGGGTAGTGAAAAGGTTGGGAAAGAGTTGGAAGGGAAGATTAAGGGTTCCGAGGCATTTTAAATGAAGAAAAGGGTCTGGGAGAGGTTGAGAGGGGTGAAATGGGGATCAAAAGAGGATGGCATACAATGGGGCTGGGAGGATAGCGAAAGGCATGGGAAGGGAAGACAAGCATGTGTTGATAGAATTGAAAGGGATGGAGATTGGTGCAAACAGAGTGTGAAAATAGGAGGATGAACTCTGTTCTTCGGGCGAAGAACAGAGTTCACTTCCATAAAATATTAGCTGAAACATAGTTTTCAATTCTGTAAAAACAGTTGTAAGTAATAGAAAAAGTCACTGATTTTTTTTATATGTAATCTGAAATTTTTTAATAAAATTATTGTATTTAAGAATTGCAATATTGTCAATCAATTTTTATTGATCAAATTAATTTAATAAAGTATTATTTTAATAAGCTGTTTCAAAAAATTCTTTGCATTGAGTAGACTCATGGAATGATTTTTTCTGGCTTCCATTCAGTTATCCTCACACTTTCACTATGTTTTCAATATAGATCCATTGTTATTTGTGTGATACTTCAAGTGAAAGTTCAGTATTACTTCAGTCTGAGTTCCATCTGATTTCCATCTGACTTCAAGTTGTGGACTTGCTAGCAAGTCCTCCCCCTATATTGCGTGGTGTATGCCTTCTCTTGACATTCCCCTCTACATTCCAACTGTTGCATCCTGGCACAGAGCAATTCTTCCGTTGAGTGCACATCATCCCAATCAATTCTAAGATAAGAGACAGCTTCCAAGTCCACTGGTACAGCAGCTTTCTGACCAAAAATTAACTTGTAAGGAGAATAGCCAGTTGTCCTCTTCACAGTGACCCTATCAGAAAATAACACCAAGGGTAAATAATGCCTCCACTTTTCAGCACTAACCCCACACATCTTTACCAAAGCATTCTTGATAACTTGATGGCCTCTTTCAACCATGCCTTCAGCTTCAGGATAATAAGGTGTAGCCACTCTAACTTTAGAACCAACACTAGCCACAGCTTTTTTAAATTTGGCACCAAACTCTGGCCCACCATCAACAGTCACCAACTTCATCAACCCATACCTATAAATCCACTCTTTCTTCAAAACCTCTGCCACATTCTTGGCAGTCAAATTAACCAGAGGAAATGCCTCAACCAAGCCAGACAAATCATCCCTGGCAACAATTAAGTATTTATACCTGCCCTCTTTAATATGGACAGCATCTAGACTGACTCTTCCAAAAACAGTTGTTTCACCAGTAGCACAAACAACCTCTTTAAGTTTCAAGTGACTTCTTCTTTGACATTCTTCACAAGATTGAACCCAACCCTGCACAGCCAACTTCATACCTGGCCACCAAAATCTGTCAGCTACTCTTCTATAAGTCTCCCCAAAGCCTCTATGACCAAGGTCTTCATGCAAAGACTTCAACACAACTTCTTGACCCTTCTTCTGAGTCACCACAACTTGAGGATTAGGATGGCTTCTCCTCATCAACCTTCTCTTTGACACATAATATCCAGGACTCTTCTTCTTAATTGCCAACCAAGTATTGTCATCACAAATATCTGGCCTCTCCAAGGTCAACAGATATTCCACCAAAATAAAATAAAACCCAGACTGACCCCAGGCCTCATCTTCAAAATCCAACAAAACAACATCCAAGGGTCCACCTCTGTCATCAAAATCACCAGTGTGAACATGAGCCAATTGACCAGCCCAACCAGGGCACCAATCTTTAAATTTTGGCACATCCTTCTCTTTCCATTGAACCTTGTGAGAATCCAGTTCTCTAACAAAAACACCCTTTTTCAATTTTGAGCTTTCCCAAACAACAACTCCATCTTCATCAACAAAAACATCCTGATCACCAGAATCAAGATCAGATCCAGCCAGTTTAGCCTCTTGGGGGAGGTCAGAAAAATCTTCAGCACCCTCAGTGCTGGCCCTAACCACTGGAACATATTCATCAAACTCTTCAGCCTCAGAAGCTTCATCTGTAGGCGGTCTTCTTGACAATTCATCTGGCATTGTAAAAGATTTAACTGGCTTGTGCACCAGGTCAAAAGAAAAATGTTGAATTAACGCCACCCACCTAGTCATTGGAGCATTTGGAAGACTAGGTGTATTGATCATCTGAACTAAAGATTTTGCATCCACCTGCAGCTCAAAATTCTGCCCCCACAAAACAGTCTGTAGCTTCTTTAAAATTTTTGCTGCACCATACAATTCCAACATAGGCTGAGAATACCTAGATTCCACCTCATTAAACACCACAGACTCATACCTTACTGGTCTGACCCTCCCAGTTTTATCCTCCTGAGACAAAACAGGACCAGCAGCTATATAGCTTGAGTCCACTTCCAGATAAATTTTTCCAGCACCAACGCCATAATCCAACTTATGAAGAACAATATCTTCACCAACAACCCTTTTCAACTTCCGAAAAGCCTCTTCACACTCTTCAGTCCATTCCCAATCTGCATCTTTCCTGGTCAACCTCCTTAAAGGTGAAGCCAACAAAGAAAAATCCTTAATGAAAATCCTGACATATACACATACACCCAAAAATCCCTTGACTTCAGTAGTATTTTTAGGCCTCAGAAATGACTGGATTTTACTAATCTTCTTCTTTGCCATAATCTTTCCTTCTTTACATACCACATGACCCAGAATTTCCAAAGCAGGAACACAACAACAGAATTTTGACCCTGAAATGGTCAAACCAGCCTCTTAATTCCTAAACAACACTCTCTCTAGAGTTATTGAATTTTCCCAAACAAACCTCCTTATTCCAGGGTTCTCCACTAACACCTCATTATAATAATCAGTAGATGGTCCTTTAATTCCACCATCATCAATAAAAATACCAGCATGAGTAGGAACCTCATCCTGTAAAATCCAAGCCATCTGTGCTTGATATACCACCACTGAATTAGTTGCTCCTTGAGGCACCCTAGTGAGTTGAATCTTCCCAAAGGAGTCTCAAAAGTTGTGAGAAGCCTTGAATCCGTATGAATTTCCCTCTCATCATAACCACCCATAATATCACCCAAACCATAATACACCCTTCCAGCAAAAGCTTCAACAAAATCCTCTGCACTTGGTGGCATACCAGCGTCCTTGATAGTGACTCTATTCAAGGCTCTAAGATCATGAACCACCCTCAACTTTCCATTCTGCTTCTTTACACAGAAAACCAGACTTGAGTAACTGGATGTCAATTGCTCATATAACCCAGTACTGACTCTTTTCCTAACAATCTCCACAAAATCCTCTCTGATAGCAGCTGGAATTGGAATAGGTTTGATTTTCCAAGGTTCATGACAAACCACAGGAATCAAGTAAAGTTCCCCATAAGAGTGCTTCAACACACCCCTTTCCTCCTCAACAAAAGCCGCAGCTTTTTCCCTTAGCACAATAATGTGCAACAACAACTTCTTTTCTTCTTCAGAAAACCACCCATCAGGACCAAAATTAACTACTTTCAACCTTTCCACAGTCACCCTAGCCGTCTCTACAAATTCTGGAGGATTCTTCACCAAAGGAGTACAGTACAGATCTATTGACAAAGGAGGTCTCTTCAAGGGCAGATTCAAACCCACAGGCATAGGCTCATTAACAGGCCTAATCTTCTGCGCTACCTTCTTATAATTTGCCGCTCCACCTTCAACTTGAGGGATCTTCAGGAAATCTTCACCACCAGACCTGGAACAGAAACCAAGGGTTTCCCCATTGCACACATGTGTGGCCAAGGTAATGTTTTTGAAAGGTGTAGAAGAAACCCTAGTGGTGCACAATTGGGAGGACTTACTTATAGACCCCAATCTGACCACTCCAAAACTTTTCCGCACTACCAAATCTTCATCTTCACTTCCGTCTTCCAAATCTTCGAATCTTGATTCATCTTCAGAATCAACTCTTTTAAAATTGTGCAGTTTATCCTCATGCTGGAGGCCCGAAAATTGATCTTGATGGTCTTCTTTCTTCATAATTTTCTGCAGTTTAACCTCATGCTGGAGGCCAAAAAATTGATCTTGATGATCTTCTTTCTTCATTATCTTCAGATTTATTTCTTGATTTTCTTGAATTATCTTGAGTTTTCTTCTGACCTACAAAAATAACCAGGGGCTTCCCCAATGCTCACATGTGTGGCCAAGGTAATGTTTTTGAAAGGTGTAGAAGAACCCTAGCGGTGCACATTTGGGAGGACTTACTTTTAGACCCCAATCTCATCACTCCAAAACTTTTCCACATATCTTTCAATAAAGATATATAACCAATCTTCTTCCTTGATCTTGAGTTAAAAATAATTGAGAATCTTGAGAGAGAACTGAGACTTGATAAAAAACTTGAAGAATACTTGCAGAGAAGAAAAACATTAAAAAGAGAAGTTTGAAAATCCAATTGGTATATCTCCAAGGGAGCTGACCTACTACAACCTGGGATTTCCTCATCTTGGGGAGAGGTTGTAGCACTAGGGTGATCAGCCCTCATTACTCTAAAAAAGACAGACTCTCAAAAGAGCCTGAGCCACACTCCAGAAAACCAGAGGCGGCACCAACTTCTTTCCTTCTCCTGAAAAAATCCATGCACCGGCACATTGAAGATAAACCAGGCCTGGTCTCCCAACTATCCTCTCTGGGGGATGATAACCTTATGTGAAGCTTCCTTTCATCTTCACCAGTCAAATCCAAGCTGATTCCCAAATCAAATTGATAACCAATTCTTGCCTGAAAATCCATAAAGAATGGCCTGCCCAAAACTGCTTTTACATTACCTTTAGCAATGTAAAAATGAACCTTTCCGGAGGCTCCAACAACATCCAACTTAACGAACTCAGAAGTTCCAACCAATTTGGTGACATGGCCACCTATCCCTCTCAAATTACCACCAATACCAGTTTTGATGGGGAGGCCCAAATGAGTTGCCTCAAACAAAGAAATCAGGTTTATCTGAGAACCTGAATCCACCAATGCCCTTGCCTCCCTGCCATTCAGAGTGACATTGACATACCCCAGAGGAGCAGAAAAATGAGTTTCCAACCCCTCACCAAACTTTTCCACAGAATCACAGATGTATTCCACCTCCCCAGAAGAAACTCTTCTCCTGGTCAACAACTTTTTCTGTCTATCAGCCAACCCTGGACTGATAGCAAACAATTCCCCATAAGATAGGGAAACCTGACCCTGATTCATCCTTTCCAGGACAGAGTCCATAACATTAACTTGACCAGAAACTACTGGCCTCTCAAAGTGAGCTCTTTGCTTCACTACCTATTTCCTAGAAGCTTCTTGAGGACCAGCACCACCAACATATTTACCATTAACAGGAACCAAACCAGATCCCTCACCAGAACCTCTAACTCCATCAGGCTTTGGCAATGAAGCCAAAGGGACATCCTCCTCAGAGTCAGAATCTACCTCCATTGGCATTGGCTCACCATTCATGTCCAATGCACCAAAACTAGGGGGGCCCATGTCTGCCATACCCTTCTGCATCTTGTACAGCACCTCTTTGCTGTACTTATTCCTAGCTGAACTCAGCTTAGGATCCATCTTTGAAGCCTTAGGCTTTGTTTGTGCCTGAGAACTGCTCTTAGGCCTTCCCAACTTTCCTGCTTCCATATCATAAACACCAGCCAAGCATTCCACACTTGACTGCCCACAACAAGAATACAACTCCAAAAAACCAAAGGAAGTAGAAAAAGAGACCTTATTGACCTCCTTCCCATTTCCCTTGACATCCTCATCCTCCTTACCAGAAGACCTCCCCTGATCAGGAATCTCCTAAAACCTTGACCTCCTTTGATTGAGACCACCCTTTCTCCTGACCAAATCAACAGGAGCCTGCCCCTCACTGGGCTTCACAAATGATCCATCAGTGAACTTAAAAACCCTGCCATCAAATTCCACCTTTCCTTCAGACACATCCCTGTTCAATGCCCAACAATCATTGGACCTGTGCCCCCTCCTGCTGCAATAAGAGCAGACCCAAGGATCACTCCTACCAGCCCTCCTATCAAAATCTCTAGTCTGAGAAGGTGCCTTATTGACCTTCTTAGACTCCTGAACAAAAATATGCAGCTGCTTTGTGAGATCAGCCAACTGCTCCACCACTGGGTCCCTCTCTTGTTTGGGAACCTGCACCATATTCTTCTCCTCCTTCTTCACTCTAACCTCCTCTTCAGCCAAAGCCTCACTGACATTGCTTACATACTTGGCACACCCCTCCTGATAGGTGTCCGCAGCCAATAACTTCAAATGGGCCTCCACAGCCTCCTTAACCTTGTCCAAGGCAGGCAACTTCTGATCCCCATTAGAAAGAGTCTTCATCAAGTCCTTCCTTGACAGATCCTTCAAAACATGCATCCTGACATCTCTAGCCAGGGAAGACCAAAAAAACATCCTTGGCAGCATTTTCATGTGCCAGCTCCTCCACTTCCACCAAATATTCCACCACAGGATCAAACTGTAGGAGAAACTTCCTGTAACTATGCAAGTTAGAAACACCACCATAAGACTGCCATTCACTGAAAACCTTGTTCAGATCCACCATAGTGAGCCTGACACCCCATCTATCCACCATCACCCTGCACAACAACTTCCAATCCCTCTTCTTGTAGCCAGGCATGGCCACAACCTCCTTCTCCACTGCCCTATCACCAATTAAGAAAATAATCTGCTTCACCATGTCCAGGTAAGAAGCACCATCCACACCAGCAGAAGTTTCATACTTCTCCAGAAAACACTTCACATCTTCCCCATTAAACTTGGTACCATCCCAAGTTTTAATCCTAACACACTCCCTAACCATCACAGCAGGAGGACCCTCCCCCCCACTGACAGTCACCACAAGAATAGCAGAACCAGAAGCCATTCTTCCAGTTCAAAACACCAAAAAGAGCCAACCAAAGAAAACAGAGATTCCAAAGAACTAGCAAGTTCTACCCCACGTTGGGCGCCAGAAATGTAGACAATCCTATAGTACTAGCTATAGGCCTTGACCAAGAAGGTTGGAGAAAAACCAGAGAGGAAATCCCCTATCTCTTTAGAAAAAAAGAGTGAGATTTACTTGCTAAAGTAAGTTGGTTTCTGTTTGCTAAAGCCCCTTTTTCAACACACTTGACTGCTTGATGAGCCAAGAAAGTAGTCCACAGACAGACTACCAGACCAAAGAACTGAAATGTAGACCTATTTCCACACCAGAGAAAGCAATGATACTTGATGTAGGTTGCAAATCCACACCAGAGAAGCAATAATACTTGATATAGCTTGCAATACTACACCAGAGAAAACAGTTGTCAAAGTTGAGTTAAATGAAGAACTAACCTTGCAACAAACACAGTCAATTGTGGCCAAAAAACAGTGAAAACTGAGTGAGGAACAATGATATCACCTCCGGATGGTTGTATGATAATTAAGGTTGCCCCAAACTGTCTTATTCACTATGTACACACAGACCACTATCTAAGAGCCCATGCACACCCACAAATTTGGTGCCTGTACCCGCCAAATTGAATAACAACCCTCCAGAAGCGCTCCCCAACCTTCTAAAACAGAGGCGGGTGGGCCCCCCGACATCGGAGGCGCCGCCTGAAGCGGCCCGGCCTCCCTGAATTCAGAAAACCAATAAAAACACCTAATCTACTAAGAAAAATTAGCTACAACTACTAAAACCTTTAAAACATGGAATTTCACTATAACAACGTTGTGACATGAAATATAGAGCTAAATTAGCCCTACCCAATGGTACTAAGTACTTAACCCTAAGACTTAAGGTTAGCCTGAAAACACAAAAAACAAAATTAAACAGCTATCTTTTTAAATAAAAAATGAGGAAATGACCCCTTAAAACTTAGAATATGAAAAATGTCTTCAAGACATGAAATATAGAAAAAAACCAGGGCTATCCAATGGTAGTACCCACATACCCGCAGACCCAATATCCATGGAATAAAACCAGAAAAATACCCAATTCCTCAACAGATGTCAATTAAGACATGCACAAACAGCACCAAATCACACAACAAAGGCCCCTGCCAATGTTGGAAGACCACAACGTCAATTTTTAATCAATTTAATATGAAATTGGGTTCAAGCTTTCATACTTTCTCTAAAGTCTGCCCCCATATGATGTGATATATATAATATATATATATATATAGCTTTTGAGTAGTTTAACATAGAGTTAGATTTTAAATAACACATAAAGACACCCCAGAGAAAAAATAATCCATCTTCTAGCTAGAAACTCCCCCAAATGATCTAGCATATTTCAGTCAGGGATAGGAACCTTTTAAAAGTTTCAAGTCTATCTTTATGATGAGGTATTATTGCAAAATATTTTAATGAAGTTATATTTATTGAACTGATCACTAAATTTATTAGTTCACCCTTTTCTTGAGGCTGAAATGAATATCAAGCTTCACTTAGTCTGCTTTTGATACTGATTAAGAGGCTCTTTGCAGAAAATTGGGGGTTGAATACAAGCTAAAAATTAATATGTAAAATTATTGAACCAATTTTTAACATTTTTTGAAAGATAAAATTTAAACAAGTTAACTTTAAATTAAGAATTAATTTTATTGCATAATATTTCAGGTTTCACTGGCTCTTTTACGTACAGTATTGCTTTTCTAGTTGTTTCAACCTTCTTTAGATAATATACTTTGCAAATATTGATTTCAAAACTCTTAAAATATCTTTAAAAACTAATGATATCCCTTCTAAATCAATGCTGTATAATACCAGAACTAAAGTTAGAGTTTTTCTATGAGGTATGAGTTTTTTTTCTATCTGAATTAGTGCTAAAATTTTAACTCTGATCATAGTTAAATAGATATATTCATATGTTACCTTTTTCCTGAGTCTCCCTTAACTCTATGTGTTTGGTTATTCTTTTATATATTGTAAATCTTTCTTCACTATCTTTAACCATAAACTCTACATTATTTTTCCATCCATAATTATAATAGTTACTAAAGATACATATTAATTTTTCTTCCTTGACCTATTTAAACCAAAGGTAATAAATTATAAAAGGTGGGTGCATCTCACTGCTATTTTCCACGTTGTGGTCTTCCAACATTGGCAGGGGCCTTTGTTGTGTGATTTGGCGCTGTTTGTGCATGTCTTAATTGACATCTGTTAAGGAATTTGGTATTTTTCTGGTTTTATTCCGTGGATATTGGGTCTGCGGGTATGTGGGTACTATCATTGGATAGCCCTGGTTTTTCTCTATATTTATATCTTGAAGACATTTTTCATATTCTGAGTTTTAAGGGGTCATTTCTTCATTTTTCATTTATAAAAGATTGCTGTTTAATTTTGTTTTTCGTGTTTTACGGGATAACCTTAAGTCTTAGGGTTAAGTGCTTGGTACCATTTGATAGAGCTAATTTTTCTCTATATTTCATGTCTCAATGTTGTTATAGTGAAATTCTGTGTTTTAAAGGTTTTAGTAGTTGTAGCTAATTTTTCTAAGTAGATTAGTGGTTTTTATTGGTTTTCTGGCTTCAGGGAGGCCGGGCCGCTTCAGGCGGCATCTCCGATGTCGGGCGGCCCACCCGCCTCTGTTTTAGGAGGTTGGGGAGCGCTCCAGGAGGGTTTTTTATGCAATCTGGCAGGTACAGGCGCCAGATTGGTGGGTGCGCATGGGCTCTTAGTTAGTGGTCTGTGTGTACATAGTGAATAAGACAGTTTGGGGCAACCTTAATCATCATACAACCATCCAGAGGTGATCTCATTGTTCCTCACTCAGTTTTCACTGTTTTCTGGCCACAATTGGCTGTGTTTGTTGCAAGTAAGTTCTTCATTTAACTTAACTTTGGCAACTTTTTTCTCTGTTATAGTCTTGCAAGCTATAGTAAGTATTATTGCTGTCTCTGGTGTGGATTTTCAGCCTACATCAAGTATCTTTGCTGTCTCTGGTGTGGACTTTGTTCTACATTTCAGTTCTTTGGTCTGGTAGTCTATCTGGTGACTACTTTCTTGGCTCATCAAGCAGTCAAGTGTGTTTAAAAGGGGTCTTTAGAAAAACAGGAACCAACTTACTTTAGCAAGTAAATCTCACTCTATTTTTCTAAAGGGACAGGGGATATTCTCTCTGGTTTTTCTCCAACTCCCTTGGTCAAGGCCTATAGCTAGTACTATAGGATTGTCTACATTTCTGGCGCCCAACGTGGGGTAGAGCTTGCTAGTTCTTTGGAATCTCTGTTTTCTTTGGTTGGCTCTTTTTGGTGTTTTGGACTGGAGGAATGGCTTCTGGTTCCTCTATTCCTGTGGTGACTGTCAGTGGGGGGGATGGTCCTCCTTCTGTGATGGTTAGGGAGTGTGTGAGAATTAAAACTTGGGATGGTACCAAGTTTAATGGGGAGGATGTCAAGTGGTTTCTAGAGAAGTATGAAACTGCTGCTGGAGTGGATTGTGCTTCCTACTTGGACATGGTGAAGCAGATTATCTTCTTCATTGGTGATAGGTCAGTGAAGAAGGAGATTGTGGCCATGTCTGGCTACAAGAAGAGGGATTGGAAATTGTTGTGTAGGGAAATGGTGGATAGATGGGGTTTCAGGTTCACTATGGTGGATCTTAACAAGGTTGTCAGTGAATGGCAATCTTATGGTGGTGTTGGTAACTTACATAGTTACAGAAAGTTTCTGCTACAGTTTGATCCTGTGGTGGAATATTTGGTGGAAGTGGAGGAGCTGGCACATGAAAATGCTGCCAAGGATGTTTTTTGGTCTGCCCTGGCTAGAGATGTCAGGATGGATGTGTTGAAGGAGTTGTCAAGAAAGGAATTGATGAAGACTCTTTCTAATGGGGATCAGAAGTTGCCTGCCTTGGATAAGGTGAAGGAGGCTGTTGAGGCCCATTTGAAGTTATTGGCTGTGGACACCTATCAGGAGGGGTGTACCAAGTATGTCAGCAAAGTCAGTGAGGCTTTGGCTGAAGAGGAAGTTAGGGAGAAGAAGGAGAAGAATTTGGTGCAGGTTCCTAAACAGGAGAGGGACCCAATGGTGGAGCAGCTGGTTGATCTGACAAAACAGCTGCACATTTTTGTCTAGGAGGCCAAGAAGGTTAATAAGGCACCTTCTCAGCCAAGAGATTTTGAAAGGAGGGCTTGTAGGAGTGATCCTTGGGTTTGCTCTTATTGCAGTAGGAGGGGGCACAGGTTCAATGATTGTTGGGCACTGAACAGAGATGTGTCTGAAGGAAAAGTGGAGTTTGATGCAGGGTTTTTAAGTTCCCTGATGGTTCTTTTGTGAAGCCCAGTGAGGGGCAGGCTCCTGTTGATTTGGTCAGGAGAAGGGGTGGTCTCAATCAAAGGAGGCCAAGGTTTGAGGAGATTCCTGATCAGGGGAAGTCTTCTGTTAAGGTAGATGAGGATGTCAAGGGAAAGGGGAAGGAGGTCAATAAGGTCTCTTTTTCTACTTCCTTTGGTGGTTTGGAGTTGTATTCTTATGGTGGACAGTCAAGTGGTGAATGCTTGGCTGGTGTTTATGATGTGGAAGCAGGGAAGGTTGGTAGGCCTAAGAGCAGTTCTCAGGCCCAACCAAAGCCAAATGCTTCAAAGGGTGATCCTAAGCTGAGTACAGCTAGGAAAAGGTACAGCAAAGAGGAGCTGTACAAGATGCAGAAAGGTATGGCTGACATGGGCCCCCCTAGTTTTGGTGCATTGGACATGAATGGTGAGCCAATGCCAATGGAGGTGGATTCCGACTCGGAGGAGGATGTCCCTTTGGCTTCATTGCCAAAGCCTGTTGGAGTCAGAGGTTCTGGTGAGGGATCTGGTTTGGTTCCTGTTAATGGTAAATCTGTTGGTGGTGCTGGTCCTCAAGAATCTTCTAGGACCAAGGTGGTGAAGCAAAGAGCTCACTTTGAGAGGCCAGTAGTGTCTGGTCAAGTTAATGTTATGGACTCTGTCCTGGAAAGGAGGAATCAGGGTCAGGTTTCCCTATCTTATGGGGAATTGTATGCTATCAGTCCAGGGTTGGCTGATAGGCAGAAGAAGTTTTTGACCAGGAGAAGGGTTTCTTCTGGTGAGGTAGAATACATTTGTGATTCTGCTGAAAAGTTTGGTGAGGGGTTGGAAACTCATTTTTCTGCTCCTCTGGGATATGTCAATGTCACTCTGAATGGCAGGGAGGCAAGGGCATTGGTGGATTCAGGTTCTCAGACAAACCTGATTTCTTTGTTTGAGGCAACTCATATGGGCCTCCCTATCAAAACTGGTATTGGTGGGAATTTGAGAGAGATTGGTGGCCATGTCACTGAATTGGTTGGAACTTCAGAGTTTGTGAAGTTAGATGTTGGAGGAGCCTCAGGGAAGGTTCATTTTTACATTGCTAAAGGTAATGTAAAAGCAGTTTTGGGTGGGCCATTCTTGATGGATTTTCAGGCAAGAATTGGTTATCAATTTGATTTGGGAATCAGTTTGGAGTTGACCGGTGAAGACGAAAGGAGGATTCACATGAGGTTGTCATCCCCTGGAGAGGATGGTTGGGAGACTAGGCCTGGTTTATCTTCAATGTGCCAGTGCATGGACTGCTGCAGGAGAAGAAGGAAGTGGGTGCTGCCTCTGGTTTTTTGGAGTGGGGCTCAGGCTCTATTGAGAGTCTGTCTTTTTTAGAGTAATGAGGGCTGATCACCCTAGTGCTGCAACCTCTCCCGGAGATGAGGAAATACCAGGTTGTAGTAGGTCAGCTCCCTTGGAGATATACCAAGTAGATTTTCAACTTTCTCTTTTTAATGTTTCTCTTCTCTGCAAGTATTCATCAAGTTTTTTATCAAGTCTCTGTTCTCTCTCAAGATTCTTAATTATTTTTAATTCAAGTTCAAAGAAGAAGATTGGTTATATATCTTTTCTGAAAGATATGCGGAAAAGTTTTGGGGCAGTGAGTTTGGGTTCTAAAAGTAAGTCCTCCCAATTGTGCACCACTAGGATTTCTTCTACACCTTTCAAAAACATTACCTGGGCCACACCTGTGAGCATTGGGGAAACCCCTGGTTATTTTTGTAGGACAGAAGAAAACTCAAGAAAAGAAGATAAAAATTTTAAGATAATTCAAGAAAATCAAGAAAAAAATCTGAAGAAAATGAAGAAAGAAGATGCAAAATATTTTTGTGAAGATCGTCAAGATCTATTTTTGGGCCTCCAGCATGAGGTTAAAATGCAGAAGTTTTTGAAGAAAGAATATCATCAAGATCAATTTTTGGACCTCCAGCATGAGGATAAGCTGCACAATTTTAGAAGATGTGATTCAGAAGATGAATCAAGATTTGAAGATTTGGAAGTTGGAAGTGAGGATGAAGATGTGCAATTGCCGAAAAGTTTTGGAGTGGTGAGATTAGGGTGTAAAAGTAAGTCCTCCTAATTGTGCACCACTAGGGTTTCTTCTACACCTTTCAAAAACATTACCTTGGCACGCATGTGAGAAATGGGGAAACCCTTGGTTTTTGTTCCAGGTCTGGTGGTGAAGATTTCCTGAAGATCCCTCAAGTTGAAGGTGGAGCGGCAAAGTATAAGAAGGTAGCGCAGAAGATTAGGCCTGTCAATGAGCCTATGCCTGTGGGCTTGAATCCGCCTTTGAAGAGACCTCCTTTGTCAAGAGATCCGTACTGTACTCATTTGGTGAAGAATCCTCCAGAATTTGTAGAGACAGAGAGGGTGACCGTAGAAAGATTAAAAGTTGTTAATTTTGGTCCTGATGGGTGGTTGTCTGAGGAAGAAAAGAAGTTGCTGTTGCACGTTGTTGTGCTAAGGGAAAAAGCGGTGGCATTTGTTGTGGAGGAAAGGGGTGTATTGAAGCACTCTTATGGGGAACCTTACTTGATTCCTGTTATTTGTCATGATCCTTGGCAAATCAAACCTATTCCGATTCCAGCCGCTATTTGAGAGGATTTTGTAGAAATTGTTAGGGAAAGAGTCAGGACTGGGTTATACGAACAATAAACATCCAGTTACTCAAGTCTGGTATTCTGTGTAAAGAAGCAGAATGGAAAGTTGAGGGTGGTTCATGATCTTAGAGCCTTGAATAGAGTCACTATCAAGGATGCTGGTATGCTGCCAAGTGCAGAGGATTTTGTTGAAGCTTTTGCTGGAAGGGTGTGTTATGGTTTGGGTGATATTATGGGTGGTTATGATGAGAGGGAACTCCATACGGATTCAAGACCTCTCAAAACTTTTGAGACTCCTTTGGGAAGATTTCAACTCACTAGGTTGCCTCAAGGAGCAACTAATTCAGTGGCAGTTTATCAAGCACAGATGGCTTGGATTTTGCAGGATGAGGTTCCTACTCATGCTGGTATTTTTATTGATGATGGTGGAATTAAAGGACCATCCACTGATTATGGTAATGAGGTGTTATCGGAGAACCCTGGAAAAAGGAGGTTTGTGTGGGAATATGCAATAACTCTAGAGAGAGTGTTGTTTAGGATTGAAGAGGCTGGTTTGACCATTTCAGGGTCAAAATTCTGTTGTTGTGTTCCTGCTTTGGATATTCTGGGTCATGTGGTATGTAAAGAGGGAAGGATTATGGCGAAGAAGAAGATTAATAAAATTCAGGCATGACCAAGGCCTAAAAATACTACTGAAGTCAGAGGATTTTTGGGTGTATGTGTATATGTCAGGATTTTCATTAAGGATTTTTCTTTGTTGGCTTCACCTTTAAGAAGGTTGACCAGAAAAGATGCAGATTGGGAATGGACTGAGGAGTGTGAAGAGGCTTTTCAGAAGCTGAAAAAGGTTGTTGGTGAAGATATAATTCTTCACAAGTTGGATTATGGTGTTGGTGCTGGAAAGATTTATCTGGCAGTGGACTCAAGCTATATTGCTGCTGGTGCTGTTTTGTCTCAGGAGGATAAGACTGGGAGGGTCAGGCCAGTAAGGTATGAGTCTGTGGTGTTTAATGAGGTGGAATCTAGGTATTCTCAACCTAAGTTGGAATTGTGTGGCGTAGCTAAAATTTTAAAGAAGCTACAGACGGTTTTGTGGGGGCAGCATTTTGAGCTGCATGTGGATGCAAAATCCTTGGTTCAGATGATCAATACACTTAGTCTTCCAAATGCTCCAATGACTAGGTGGGTGGCATTTATTCAACATTTTTCTTTTGACCTGGTACACAAACCAGGTAAAACTTTTACTATGCCTGATGGGTTATCAAGGAGGCCACGTACAGATGAGGATTCTGATTCTGAAGAGTTTGACGAAGATGTTCCAGTGATTAGGCCCAGCACAAAGGGTGATAAGGATTTTTCTTTCCCCCCCCCATGAGGCTAAACTGGATAATTGTTCTGACCTCCCCCAAGAGGCTAAACTGGCTGGATCTGATCTTGGTTCTGGTGATCAGGATGTTTTTGTTGATGAAGATGGAGTTGTTGTTTGGGACAGCTCAAAATTGGAAAAGGGTGTTTTTGTTAGTGAACTGGATTCTCACAAGTTTCAGTGGAAAGAGAAGGACGTGCTAAAATTTAAGGATTGGTGTCCTGGTTGGGCTGCTCAATTGGCTCACGTTCACACTGGTGATTTTGATAACAGAGTTGTACCCTTGGATGTTATTTTGTTGGATTTTGAAGATGAGACCTGGGGTCAGTCTTGGTTTTATTTTATCCTGGTGGAATATCTGTTGACCTTGGAGAGGCCAGATAGTTGTGATGATGATACTTGGTTAGCAATCAAGAAGAAGAGTCCTGGATTTTATGTGTCTGGAAGGCGGTTGATGAGGAGGAGACATCCTAATCCTCAAGTGGTTGTGACTCAGAAGAAGGGTCAAGAATTGGTTTTGAAGTCTTTGCATGAAGACCTTGGTCATAGAGGCTTTGGGGAGACTTATAGAAGAGTAGCAGACAGATTTTGGTGGCTGGGTATGAAGTTGGCTGTGCAGGGTTGGGTTCAATCTTGTGAAGAATGTCAAAGAAGAATTCACTTGAAACTTAAAGAGGTTGGTCGTGCTACTGGTGAAACAACTGTTTTTTTGAAGTGTCAGTCTGGATGCTGTCCATATTAAAGAGGGCAGGTATAAATACTTGATTGTTGCTAGGGATGATTTGTCTGGTTGGGTTGAGGCAGTGCCTCTGGTTAATTTGACTGCCAAGAATGTGGCAGAGGTTTTGAAGAAGGAGTGGATTTATAGGTATGGGTTGATGAAGTTGGTGACTGTTGATGGTGGGCCAGAGTTTGGTGCCAAATTTAAAGAAGCTGTGGCTAGTGTTGGTTCTAAGGTTAGAGTGGCTACACCGTATTATCCTGAAGCTGAAGGCATGGTTGAAAGAGGCCATCAAGTTATCAAGAATGCTTTGGTAAAGATGTGTGGAGATAGTGCCGAAAAGTGGAGGCATTATTTACCCTTGGTTTTATTTGCGGATAGGGTCACTGTGAAGAGGACAACTGGCTATTCTCCTTATGAGGTAATGTTTGGTAAAAAAGCCGTTCTACCAGTGGACTTGGAAGCTGTCTCTTATCTTGGAATTGATTGGGATGATGTGCACTCAACAGAAGATTTGCTCTGTGCCAGGATGCAACAGTTGGAATGTTGAGAGGAATGTCAAGAGAAGGCATACTCTAGGATGATGAAGATTAGGAATCAATCAGTCAGATACTGGGACAAGAAGTTAGCTCATAGACTCAGGAATCCCTTGAAACCTGGTTGTTTGGTTTTGGTGTATAATAGAAGTTTGGAGAGTCAGTGGGGCAAAATGTTTGCTGACAGATGGAATGGACCTTACAGAGTCAGATCTCAGGCGTCTGGAGGTTCTTATGTTTTGGAAGAGTTTGATGGTGCAGTCTTGAAAAAGAGGGTGTCTGCAGACCAAGTGAAGAGGTTTTATCCCAGAGGTACTAGGCATGAAGAAGATTAACTCCCCAATGAGGATAAACTACGGACCATTCTTTAATTTTGGTTTTTTTTGTGGTGATGCTATGCATCTGTTTGTTGGAATTTTTTGTTAGAGGGTACCCATGGGTGGGGCTTCTAGATTTGATCTTGGCAAGTGTGGGGGTGACTGATGGGCTGGCTGCTCTATCAACAGTTACCCCAGATTGTCTGTTTCGAACCCTGTCTCTTAATTTGGTTGAACCCTAGTATTGGTTTCTTTTTACAGGTTTTAGTCCTCTATGACTTTAAACTGGTAATTTCCTTTGGTTTTCAAGTGCCGGACTCTTCACTCTTATTGGTTTTGGTTTTTTTGTGTTGAATGTTGTGTTTTTGTTAGAAGGTACCCAGGGGGGGCTTCTAGATTTTATTTTGGCAAGTGTGGGGGTAACTGATGAGCTGGCTGCTCTGTAGAACAGTTACCCTAGAATGTCTGCCTCAAGTCTATTGTTTTTCCTAGTTGAATTCTAGTTCTGTTGTTTATTATTCAGGTTTCAAGTCCGCTATGACTTTAAACTGGTTTGGGACTGGCTTCTTTATCTTTGGTTCTTCAGATTGGTGGTGGATCACTGGTGGTCTCCCGTCATTTTTACTTATTGGAGGGAGCCCACCCAGTGATCATTTCTATGGACTGGACTTTCTCTTATTGGGCCATCTATGGAGCTGGACTTTCTTTGATTTTGCAGTTATGTTTTTGCTAGATAGCAGTTTTAGATTATTTTCTTTTTTTCTCTTTTTTTTCTTTTAATTTTTTTATGGGGGTTGTTTAAAATTATAAAATCAAAAATATAGGGTGTTACCACATCAGGGTCACCTGGATGTGGGCAAGCATTGGTGGGGAAAGGCTCATCAATTGGCCGGGCAATGCTATTTTATTTTTATTTATTATTTATTTCATGTGTCTCTGTGTTTCATTATTTTTATTATCTTCTGAATTTCTAAATTTTTTTGAATTTTGTTTTTTGTTAATCATTTAAAAGAATTAATTGTGTATCCACATCAAGGTGCACTTGGATGTGGGTAAGGTATCAGGGGATCAGCTCATCAACTGGCTGGGGATACCATTTGTATTATTTTTTTTATATTTTATTTTATTTCATTTATTTTATTTCATTTCATTTTATATATTAATTTTTAATTTTAGTATATTAGTAGATAAAACAGCAAAAAAAAAAAAAAAAATTCTGAAATTATTTTTATTAATTGTTTTATATTATTATTATGTTCCTAATCTTTTTGCAGGAGCTCATTGTCTGGATGATGAAGCTTCTGGAGGCTGGTCTGGATTGTGATGACATTTTTGTTTTTTGTTGGGATTGTGGGAAGCACTGTGTTCTTTGAAGTGCATCCTGCTAGAGAGATTATAGGGATTGTAATGATCAGGGATTGGATTAGAGAGAAGTTCAGAGGAGGAAGAAGAAGAGGCAGGAATGGAGTGCTGGAGGGTGTGTTTAATGATCCTAGACATTTTCCAGTGGTCGTCCAGTAGGCGCTTTTAGGGATTTTTCAAAGTCATTCAAGGGTCCATGGAGGGCAAAGGCTTTTAGCATATTGGAACACATGGTGCTTAGGTGTTTCTTCATGTCTCCATAATCCAGGGTCAAAGAAGTTTAAAGAGTTTGGCCAACTCCAATAATAGATTCAGGAGGAGGGGTGCCAACTAGACAAGAAGAATTGGATCAGTAATTATTTTTTTGTTGAAGAAATGGAATAATTAATTTGGTACTTACAGATTGGAAGCTCATCAAATCTGTAAGCAGCTGGGATTTGGATCTCTGACGATTTTGTTATGGTCATAGTGGGTGGATCAACTAGGGAAAGATATGGATTCTCATGGTCTTCCTCTGAAGGATCCTGAGAAGGTGAACTGGGATGCTGATGTTCCTGGGGCCTAGTTGGAGCAGTGAGATTGTTGTTTTTGTTGTGGTTGTTATTTCTGTTGGATTCAGCTGGAGGAGGTGCTGGTGATGGAGTACCAGGGTTGTTAAAGGATGGAGCAGGAGAGGGGGATTTGGAAGCAGACTGCTCTCTTCTGGATGGAGAATTTGAAGAGATGGAACTGTCAGAAGAGTAGTTGGCTGACAGAGGAGAGGTGTAGTTTCTTTGTCTTAGTTGGGGACGAAGTTGTTGTTGTGGAGAAGTGTGTGGTGTTCTGGTTTCTTCTTGGGGTTCTCTGGCAGTTCTCTTAGAAATCTGGGAAATTTTGGTGTTTTTGGATTTTGGAAGGGTGGATTGCATTGCTCTAGGAGCAGTAGGAGGTAGTTGGGTTGAGTTGTTATTGTTGTCTGTATGAATTTGGCTATTTTCTGGCCGTTTTTGGAAGTTTTGGCCCTGATTTTCACTGTTTGGTGAGGCAGGCGGGCCGCCTGGAGGCGGTCTAGAAGCCTAGGGGTTGATTTTGAAGCTTTTGGAGCTAATTTAGCAGTGATAAAAGCAGTTTCTTGAGAAGCTAAGGCTGGTCTTTTGGGAAGAGTGCGGGAAGCTGAGCTTCTGGATCTTCTGGAAGGAGCTGAAGATAGAGAGGAAGAGGATGGACCAAGTTCTGGAGACCTGGTAGGGGATCTGGAGATGTACTCGTGAGAAGGAGAAGGCAGAGGAATAGGATAGTGGGCATCTCTGTCACATTTCTTTTTTTTGGAATAGCAAGAGTCACAAGCCCTGTTGTAGAATTTGGCTTCTGGATTTGGAAGAGTGAATGTGCAAGGTCTGCACATGTGGATGAACTGTTTGAAGGCATAGTCCCTTGGAGAAGTGAAGCAAGGAAGAGTAGAGGAGTCAACAGCAGGGGATCCAGACATTATTTGTGGTGTGAAAGGTGAGGAAAAGGATAAGAGAAGATTTTGTCAGTGATGAGTAGAAGATGAAGTGAAGGCCGACGCTCCATGGGTCTAGCTGTGTGTGTATTGCATGAAATTGGCTGGGTCAGATTCATGCAAGATTCTGACAGTCCTCTATGACTCTAAACTGGAAAATTTATCAGTCCATCAAGACTTTAAACTGAAATATGGTTTCTGTCAGTCCTCCAAGACTTTAAACTGGCTGGTTTCAAGATTTTATCAAGGCTAGTCCGTCAAGACTTTAAACTGAACACTGTGTTAGTCCCCCAAGACTTTAAACTGAGGGTTGTGAGTCCCCCAAGACTATAAACTGAGGAAAAAGGTTTTGTTGTTGGAGTTGGTTTTGAAATATTGGTGGAGGGTATCCACAGGGGGAGCCTCCGAATTCAGCAAAGGCAAGTTTGGGGGTAATTGATGGGCTGGCTGCTCTATTCACAATTACCCCAGAATGTTAGTTTTTTCTCTGTGTCTTAATGTGGTTGATCTCTGGTTCTGGGTTTATGATTAAGGTTTTTGAGTCCCCCAAGACTTTAAACTGAGGGTTTTTGAGTCCCCCAAGACTATAAAATGAGGATGGTCCCCCAAGACTTAAAACTGAGGGTTGTTTGTGGTTACATTCTATAGAGGATGTGGTCAATTTTTCTTTTCTGAATTAAACTCAAGTACTAGTGGAATTACAGAGGGAATCAAGAGATTAAATGAAGTGTTCAGAATTAGCTTTGAACTGGTGAATGAGGTGTCTTCTGTTCTCAATTTCCTGTGGATCTCTAGCAGGAGTGGATTGGAAGTAGTGAAGCAGAAGCTGTTTCTGTTGAGATGTGCGTTGTTGGAACTTGGCCTTGATAGTGGGCAAGTGCGTTGGTGTTGGTGGTGCAATGGATCCTACATTGTTATCATCACTATCAGAAGAGGAAGGAACTGAGAAGTTATCAGTTTTTAAAGTTGAAGAAAGGAATGAATGTTCTTTACCATCAGATGGACCAGGGATGGGGGAACTAGTTGTCTTATGTGTTGTGGCACTCTTCTAGGAAGGGTGGAGCTTTTTGATTAATCTGGGTATCAGGATGGATGGCCTAGATCTTTTGGTGCTGGCAGAAGAAGGACCAGGTTGAGGCAGAGGTGAATCTGTTGTGGAAGGAGGGTGGACCAGGTCTGTGGCAGGTTTCTTTCTGGAGTGGCAGACATCGCAGGACGTTCTGTATGGATGAACAGGTGGTGTTATGGCGCAGATTAAATTATTGTTGATGCAGTATTGGCAGGGGCCCATTTCAGAGGCAGATTTGGGAAGGAGGTTAAACATGGTGGTTGGATGAAGAAAGAATGCGGACATTCTCAATTGGAGGGAGGATGTGGTCTTCCAACATTGGCAGGGGCCTTTGTTGTGTGATTTGGCGCTGTTTGTGCATGTCTTAATTGACATCTGATAAGGAATTTGGTATTTTTCTGGTTTTATTCCGTGGATATTGGGTCTGCGGGTATGTGGGTACTATCATTGGATAGCCCTGGTTTTTCTCTATATTTATATCTTGAAGACATTTTTCATATTTTGAGTTTTAAGGGGTCATTTCTTCATTTTTCATTTATAAAAGATTGCTGTTTAATTTTGTTTTTCGTGTTTTACGGGATAACCTTAAGTCTTAGGGTTAAGTGCTTAGTACCATTTGATAGAGCTAATTTTTCACTATATTTCATGTCTCAACGTTGTTATAGTGAAATTCTGTGTTTTAAAGGTTTTAGTAGTTGTAGCTAATTTTTCTAAGTAGATTAGTGGTTTTTATTAGTTTTCTGGCTTCAGGGAGGCCGGGCCGCTTCAGGCGGCATCTCCGATGTCGGGCGGCCCACCCGCCTCTGTTTTAGGAGGTTGGGGAGCGCTCCAGGAGGGTTTTTTATGCAATCTGGCAGGTACAGGCGCCAGATTGGTAGGTGCGCATGGGCTCTTAGTTAGTGGTCTGTGTGTACATAGTGAATAAGACAGTTTGGGGCAACCTTAATCATCATACAACCATCCGGAGGTGATCTCATTGTTCCTCACTCAGTTTTCACTGTTTTCTGGCCACAATTGGCTGTGTTTGTTGCAAGTAAGTTCTTCATTTAACTTAACTTTGGCAACTGTTTTCTCTGTTATAGTCTTGCAAGCTATAGCAAGTATTATTGCTGTCTCTGGTGTGGATTTGCAGCCTACATCAAGTATCTTTGCTGTCTCTGGTGTGGACTTTGTTCTACATTTCAGTTCTTTGCTCTGGTAGTCTATCTGGTGACTACTTTCTTGGCTCATCAAGCAGTCAAGTGTGTTTAAAAGGGGTCTTTAGCAAAACAGGAACCAACTTACTTTAGCAAGTAAATATCACTCTATTTTTCTAAAGGGACAGGGGATTTTCTCTCTGGTTTTTCTCCAACTCCCTTGGTCAAGGCCTATAGCTAGTACTATAGGATTGTCTACAACATCTACATTAACTCTTTTCTTTATCCTTAGCACTAATCTCACTCCTTCCTCCTTCCTTAAATCTTTCCCAATATTTCCTTAATCCTTCATTATTTACCATTAGCTGTTTTTTCCATTTGTCCATATGTCCACTGTCCCTCTGTCCTCTTTTCTATCCTTTGAGATAATTTATCTTCTTTTTTAATCTTAACTTACTGAGTCTGTTAAACTATAATTAGATTCAAACTTAGTTTTTTCTTTGGAAAGCCTATACTTCAAGAAGAATAATGGTTTTTCTAGGTCAAAATACTATTAGTCACTACAAGAAAATGAGGAGGGCTTTCATGCAAGTCTTTCTCATTTTTTCCTGGTGAATTTTAAAAAGAAGAAACACAAATTCACTGAGAGGTTAAAGACAAATTTAATAAGCAAGGAAATAGAAAGGACTAGTATTACTATTGGACCAGTGAATGAAGGGAGAAAAATTTAAATAAAATAATTAGAAAATATAGAAATAATGAGTGGAAATTTGATTGGAAAATTCATTGTAGTATATCACCACATAATTAAATATGTGAGCTTTTAAAGGGGAATTAAATAATAGTTTACAAAATAGAAAGGATTAGCCAAAAAATCTTTGACTTGGCATTAAGGGGCAAAAAAAATCTAAAATTAAAATGTTTAGGAAATATAGAAATGATGAGTGGCACTTAAATTGGTTTTATAGGTTATGAGGGAGAGATGCTAATCTTATACACTACGCAATATAGGGGGTGGACTTGCTAGCAAGTCCTCAACCTGAACTCAGATGGAACTCAGATGGAACTCAGACTGAACTCATACTGAACCCATACTGAACTCTACTTGAACACCCACCTAAAACTGTTCTGCTGAGTGGTGTTCATCGCTGATTGAATGGTTCCTTTATCAATAGCTCAATGTGTGTTCAATCTATGGTGAGTTTGGGTCCAAGGTTGCGGACTTGCTAGCAAGTCCGCCCCCCATATTGTGTGGTGATAGTACTGAATGAAGAGTATTCTGAAATCAGAAATAAGTATTTGGAAACTGAAGGCAGAAGGAACAAACTAAAAAATGGTTTGTTGATCTACAATTAGATGGAAACATATGAATGAGATGTAGATTGTAATCTTTAACAAGAGTTTGGAAAGAAAAGGCACTAAGGTAGCCAATAGAACCAAATAAACTGATAGATATCTAAATGAACTAACAAGAGATAAAGAAACATATATTCAGACAAATATAATAGGGGGTGTCAGCTCTGGCAAATCCGCACTTAACTTAAGTGCGGATTTCAAACTAAATCAGCACTTACAAATCAGCACTTAAATTTTGCAAAAAAGTCACTTATTTCAAAAATGGGTGTCAGTTATGACCTCAAATCAGCACTTTTTTTGTGATTTTTTTTTTCAAAACCACATGTTGGCCACATCATCCCTTTCTTTCCCATACCATTTTGTACTCTCCAAATGTCCTCTTTGTGTACTTCATTCACTCGGGTTGGTATTTTGGTTTCTTGCATATTCATTTTTTTTTGGAATTTACGGTGAAAATCTTTTTTTTGGATGGCTCATTGGTTTTCTTTCACCAGCTCAACATGAAATCGCATATTTTCTGAAATCGCATATTTTGTCAGTGATTTTTTTTTTCATTCATCCCTCATACCCTTTTCCTATTCTCCTCCAACATCCCTCAAACAATTTGGTTTCATTCATTTTGTCATCTCATCTCTCCAGGTAAGTCACTTTATTCTTTTTTTTTGATTTTTTGATTACTAATTATAATTTTTTTTGTTTTTTTCTGTTTATTTTATTTTATTTATCTAAATTTTTTTTGTAAGTGGTTATCTTGGATTTCAATGGTATAATTAACCTTTTTTTCTCTCCCTCTTTACTTTCTTTTTTAGCTCCATCACCCTACTCTTCATCCCTCCTTGGCATGGTCATTTTCCCCTCTTTCCCTTATTTCACTTTTTTTTGGCTCCACTTCATTGAAACACATACATTGCACATTCTTTATGCATTTCACTTACTCCATATTCAATTTCCCCACAATTCCAACATCAATCTTTCTCACTCTATTTTTCCTACTTTTCAATCAAGGTAAGTTTCATCTCCTTTTTTTCATGCCTATATGATATCTCATTCCTTTTATGAAAACTTCATACTTAAATATATGTATGACTCTTATCTGGATAACAGTGAACTTATAAAACTCCTTTTGATCTCATCTTCATTACCACTTTTCAAGTTTTTGTAAAATTTTGAAAATCAGACTCGAAATTAGGGTTAGCTTTATTCAAATCTAATGTTCTTTTTATTGAAGATTCTCCTGAAGGCTACCTTTCATTTCCTACAAACAGATTTGAATTTGATTCAGTGGTTGCTGAGATATTGACCGTTAAAGTTGAGCCTTTTTTTTCCTAATTTAAATTTTTATTTCATTTTTTTATGTAACAAATTAGGGTTAGGTTTATTTAAATCACATTTCCTTTTTTTGAAGATTCTACTAAAGAATACCTTTCATTTCCCACAAACAGGTTTGAATTAGGTTCAGTGGTTGCTGAGATTTTGACCTTTGAAGTTGAGCCTTTTTTCCAAATTTCACTTGTCTTATTTCACATTTTTATATTGCATATTTAGAGGATAAGGATTCTGAAACTCTTATATGATTATTATCTAGGCATTTCAATTATATAGGCATATATTCGTTGCTCACGAATATCACTAAAGCTCAAAAAGATGAAGATTTTTGCTTATGGGACACTCTACCTTCCTTTAACTCTTTTCTTGCTCTTCAACTCAAAAAGCACTGTAATAAAGCATTTGGAAAAAATCATGAACTTGCAACCAAAGTTGGAATACTGAATTGGTGTGACTCTGAAAGGGAAGATATCAGCCAGGAATATCTTTTATTTTCTAATGTTATTATCACTCATTCTGGATTCCACAATAGGATTCATATCGATAGGAATGATGCCAATTTTCTTACTTTTGGTAAATTCTCATATATCAATCCAATAACTGGCCAACCAATACCATCTCCAGCTAAAATCAAAGGACATGGTTTATATTTTCCAGACCACCGGTGCATCATTGATTTTGGTTTGGGAAATGGCATCATCAAAACTATTTGGAATTCTTCTAAAGATAATCATCAAACAACCAAAGCTCCTCCTTGTTTGGAATCCTGTCAAGATTTAACACATTTTGGTTGCTCATTTCAAATCAGTCATAAGTTAATTCAAAGAATCAATAAGGTAATGAAAGAAGGTAAAGTTAATCGATTTAAAAAAACTTTATCTAGATCCAAAAAGTATGGGGATTAGAGTTGTTGTCAAAAATTTTATATTTTTTCATAAATTTTTAATAAATATTTTTTATGTATCAATTTCCTCAACTAAAGTAATGGGCCCACGACCTTGTGTTGTATAAAAGGTAATCATGATAACATTTATTTGTTTCATGGGGTTCATCTAGCCTATACCTGTGGAAAGTCCCAAACTTTTGTTTCTAGATTGGATCTGCATTTTGGCTTGAGGGATTGTCATTACTTTAAACTAGGGAAATTGATATATATTAGATATTTATTTAATAATTTATGTAATTATATTAAATTTACATGACTTCCACCACTTACTTAAATAAAATGCTGCGGGGGGTATTGCCAAATTTTCAAATCTGACATGTGAAATTGATGACTCAGAAAAATTTTGGTGATATCCACCCCTTGCTTCAATAAAATGCAGGGGAGAGTATTGCCAATTTTTTAAAACAGATATAGAATTTTTTTGACTTGTAAATATTTTGGTGAAAATTTTTGATGAGAATGTGAAAGTAATTGTTTCCACCTTGAGCAGGTTTCTGGCTCAAAGGAATAGTAGTACCATCAACAAAACCAATACATCCTGGGAAGCCCTCTGCTTGCATAACCTGAGATGATTCATGTCGCTCTTCTTTTGTTGGCCAGGTGAGGAGTTGAGATTCCAAGGAGTTGATGGCAGTGATACATCGTTTGGTATAAGTGTTAACTGAACCATACCCTAAATCAAAGACATTTTCTAAACGTTTCAAAGCGGCTCCATTACCATTTGAACCCAAACGACATAGTGTGATGGCCAATTGAATTGAAGGATGTTGTTGTTTGTTTTGAGAATTACTGTGAAATATGGGATGATCCTGAATAAGCTCAAGCAATTTAAGGAAACATTCCTGAGAAGTCCTGAATAGCTGTCTAAAACTGGGTGTAGATAGGTTAAGAAGTGTTTGGATGGTGTACTTGGGGGTATGAAGTACTTGAGGCTTTCTGGGAAGAAGGCAATGTTTCGTGGCCATTTTTGATAAAAAGACAAAATCTTCTTCTAGATCAGAATCAGAATTGGAATCAGAGTCCAAGAGCAGTTCAAGAGCCATGAAAGTCATTGCTTTATGTAATTTATCACGATTTGAAAGTGAGGAAGGCATAACTCTTATATGATATGATATGAAGATGTAAGTGATGTACGATGTTTTGAGTTATGAAGTGTTATGCTGCGGAGTGCTGAGTATGAATGGGATGATGCTGACAAATCAGTGAAATGGGACTTGATGGTGAAATCAGCACTTTTGGTTGAGAAAGTGTGGATTTGAGTGAAATAAGTGACTTATTTCATTTTGAAATCCACCAGTATTGGGGCTAGTGTGTTTTGGAAATCCGCACTTATTTAAGTGTGTTTTGGAAATCCGCACTTATTTAAGTGCGGATTTGGTCAAATTTAAGTGCGGATTTGCCAGAACTGACACCCCCTAATAGTGATTTTAATGATTTAAGCATTAAGTTGTCCAAAAATTTCAAAAAGAATTCAACAGGTTGAGAATAGTGTTTTATAGAAGTCGTTAAGTTCATAATGTGCAAGTTTTTTATTGTACAAGATAATAATAAGGAAAGAAAAAATCTGCATATTAAATATTTTTTCTCAAGAAGTTTATTCACAAATTAGGTTTTGAAATATTACTTCAATAGGGAAATATTTTCTCAAGAATATCTAAACTAGTAAAAATACTTCAAGCTAAATATTTTTAATACATACCAATATCTTAGTTTTGTTATTACAGTTTTAAAAATTTCTGAGAATTATTTAAACCCCAGAAGGTCTTAACTAAAGTTAAATTCTTTTGCTAGCAAGCCCGGTAGCCTCTCTAACATGAAAACCCAAAGGAGAAACAAGATGCATGCTCCTATATATCTGAAAACCCCAATTTTTTTTTTTTAGAAACTAGAAACTTATTCTTAATTAGAAAATTAAATTTTCACCAACCGAAGATTGAAAAATGTTTCTTGAAACTCTAAATAGAGGTAAAAAAAGTTATAAAAACTCCAGTCTTTGTAAAATATTTTTCGTGATTCTGGAACATAAAAAGGATCCACCGGAAGTATCCCATTTTTCGAAACATAAAAAAAATATTTGTTAAATCCCACATATCGCCCTTGGTTTTCTTCCAATTCTTCATTTGATACGGGCTGAGAGCTAAAAAATATTAATTAATTATTAAAATTTAGCTCTTCAAACGGTTTCTACTCAAAAGAAAAAGAAAAAAAACTTGGTTTACAAAGCTTCTCCTTCTTTGAAAGTAATCTTGTGATTTGCTTCATGTTTCATTCCTGTTGAAGCTAAGATTGAATTTTTCTCTTTCTCATCGTCCAATCCCGAAAAAGTTCCGTTTTTTTCAATAAAACTAAAAATTTGAATTTATGGTCATAAAAATAGATGAGTTAGAAATCTATATTCAATTATATAGGTTTATATATGCAAAAATGTCTCTAACGGGAAAGATTTCAAGTTCGACTCGATATTTTCACTAGGCAGCTATCATATTAAATTTAGTCATTTACATATATTGTTTTCAAAAAGTAAAAATTTATGAACTAACAGTCCTTTTCTGATGATTTTTTTCAGCAGAAAATCTATCAAAGAATTCAAATCTTTCAGCAATTTGTGAATGAAGGAAAGGAAAATACAAAGCGATTAAAATGAATCACACCTTTTAGGAAATAAACTGCGGCTCATCATTTTCATCCCGAAGATTATAGATTTGTAACTGGTTTTACTACATAATATGATTAAAAAGTTAGCCAGGAAATGACAGACCAAAAACCAAAGTATTCCCTTTGATACGAAGTTAGAGATATGAAAAGCTACAATGATTTTTACGACCTATAGTTGATGATTGGAAGGTTCCACAGAGAAAAACATCTTACTCAGTGGAAGGAATTTTTTTAATCCGCTGCTTTTTGTCGCATTTATAGGGAATCATTCTTGGTCTTGGCGCCGCGTCTACCATTGCACAAAATTCAAGAATTCCAAAGAAGGACAAAAAAACTGCGGGTTTCATAGTGAAGATCACAATGTTTAATTAGAGACAAGGCTGGTTGAAGAAGAGATATAAGAGTTATTTCTAGCAGAGTAGATCGAGCAGTGACAAAATGAAGAAAATGTTACGAATAGGAAGGTTTGTTATAAGGGCGACTAGAAATGATCAAGCTACGTTTAACGTTGAAATAACTAAGCTTGTAGAATTGCGACCAGCGTTTTACGACTGTGTTTCATACACTCGTACATGTTCTGTAAAGTTGTATAAAATCCTGAACTTTCAAAAGCTAAAACTTGGCAGCGAGTGCATGAAACACAAAGAGATGCACAATATAATAGAAAAGAATCCTAATTCTGTATTCAATTCATAGGACAGTTTTTAAAACCTATTGATGGAGTTATCGTTGAAATTTCTAGATGAATTATCGATGCAACATTTAAAATCAAAAGTTGAAGCTAGGCCGTAAGTATTGAGTGAACCAATAATCACATACATTAGGAGTACATCCTTCTTTTATCTTACTATTATGTATCTATACTCTGTTATGCCTGTATTTTCTGTAATAATTTTGTTCAATCGTTGTGAGGGCATGATTTTTTGGGGGTATTTCAAACACTCAAGGGTAAAAATTGAAAAATAGACATGTATGTATATAGGTTAGATATTTAAATTGCCTATGTTAGTCCTCTTTCATTTTCTTACTATTGATAACATAGCCCTGAGTAGCTTCATACCCAAGGGGCGTACGGCGCAACAGAATAGATAAATAAGGGATACCAAAGTTGTTCAACCCTCAACCAAATTAATGGAGGTTAAAATATGAGATACACAAACCGTTATCCACAATTTTTTGACAATATTCAAGTTATTTGGTGTTTGAAGAATCAAAGTGTGACTCAAATCCACCACTAAAACTGAAAATTGGGGGATTATAGCAAAATAAATAAATCACTTCAACTTACTTATGCACCAGCCTTGAGGCTAGTATATTGAATTTTTTTCATCATGAAAAAAAAGGTAGATCCTGATTACAGATAAAAGAATGAAACACATAACTGGGATATCAAAACACGTCAATCTTCCAGTAAATTAATGGGGAGTAAAAAGTAATAAACCCCAATCCATATCAGTCAGAAGCCTGACTTTCATTTCCACCAAGCAGTTCTGAATTTGGTTTGGTGGTTGCAGAGATATTGACCTTTAAAGTTGAGCCCTATTTTTACCCAATTTCACTATTATTTGTTTTTATATTACATACTTAGAAAATAGGGCATCTGAAATGCTTGTCTGATGATTATCTAGGCTTTTATCTTTCACTCAAGTGCCTGAACATTAGATTTTGATTAGTATTTGATTTTTCTTCACTCATTTGCTCTGCAACACTTGTATCAATCTTTTGTCAACTTTTGACAACTAGCTCTCACTTTCTATCATGAATTCACATAAAAATATATAAAGGATGCTTACATAGACAAGAGTGGACTTATTTAACCCCTCTTGCAGTCATTTCGACTATCACTTTTCAAATTTTTGGACAATTTAGAAAATAAAGTCAGAATCAGGGTTAGATTGATTCAAATCTCATGTCTTTTTAACTGAAGAATCTCCAGACCCCTGTATTTCAATTACATCATATGGTTTTGAATTTGGTTCAGTGGTTTCTGAGATATTGGCTTATAAAGTTGAGCCTTTTTTTACATTATTTTACTTTCATTTGCTTTGATATTACATACTTTGAAAACACAGCTTCTAAAATGCTTATCTCATGATAATGAACATATTTGTAAAATTCATTTTTCATTTCCAATGAAAATCTCAAGTTTACTGATTTCATTTGCATTCATGAGGACTTTTTGGCTTTGAATTTTTTGATGGTTTGGATATTTTTGGGCTTATAATTTTGGGATTATCTTAAACAAATTAAGTAATCTATTTTTATAATTTTTGTTTCAATAACTTAAAAGGCATCCAAAAATACCATATGCAAGTTCCAAGCACGTCCCAAAAAAGGTACCAGGTAAGTCATTTATATCCAAGCCTTTCAAGCACTTCTTCCCCTTAACTTGATTAGTCAGCATTAGGTACACACACACTCATACCTTAAAATTTTTCATTACCTAATACTTAGGGGCTTATTTATACATTCACAGCACACTGCGCACCAAGTTTTAATGTCCCCCTAACATCATACTCCAACCTTAATTGCTCCCATCCTTGATTAATCCTGCCCTATCCCTCCCCTCAAACACACCACATAATATGGGGGGCAGACATGCTAGCAATTCCACAACCTTGAACCCCAATTCATATCAAATTGAGCCCACATGGAGGTTGTGATGAGACCACAAATAAAAAAGATTGAAATTTTTGTTAACTCAAAAAGAATACGGCTTGAAAATTTAATGAAGCATATGTAATAATATTTTGAAACAATCTTAAAAGATGAAGAATGTGATTTTTTTTAAAGAAACTTGAATTCAATGCACACCCAAATCAATTTATTCTGAAAAATACATATTTTTTACACTACTTAAGCAGTTTCTTTCCACATTTTTAAAAAACTTTTAAAGTATTTATTAAATCAGAAGAAATCTGAAATAATTATATAATTCTCTTTGGCCAACAATACATGGATAAATAATATTATATAATATGTGAATTTAATTATGAGAAATTATTGTGTAAATTAATCTTATTAATTGTATTATTTTCAGTTATTGAATATATATTTATAATTATTTTATGAATAGATAGTATCAAATCTTATAAATCATTATAATATCTTAAGAAGACACAAAAATATGTAAAAAGATGTTTAAAAGACTCTAGTTAGACATATGATTTCTCAAATTAATCTACATACTATATTTTACTAATAAATAAAAAAATTCACATACTAATATTTATCAAAATTTACTTTCCTTCATCCTCAAAATATCAAAAAATTTAAAGGTAAATTTCTATTTAATTTAAGCAAATGAATAAAAGAACATTATATGACTTATGGATTCTTTGGATTCAGGAAAATAATATGCCCATTCTTTGAAAAATATTTTTTATGTTTATTCTTAATTTTTCCCTGAATATTTATATTTTATCAATATATTATTTCACCCTCTTTTTTAATCTCTCTCAATAATGTTATGCTCATTCCCCTCTGACATCTTCCTTTCTCCTCTTGTCTCATCTTTCTTCCCACCCTTTGAACTCCCCTCTTCATTGATTTCTAACCCTATCCACCTTTTCCTCTCACTCTCCACACCTCTTCATGCCTCCCCAATCCTCTTCATTCAGTTTTCTTAGTCCCCCAACACTCAACAACATTTTATATTTATAGGAAGAAATAGTGACTGGATGGAAAAGGTTGAAAATGTGATTCAAGTGTTGGGGAGGGGAGGAATGGGATATCAACCTAATGGAGCTAAGAGAGTTGGGAAGGCTAAAGAGAGGGATTAGGGGGGGTATTTGGGGTAGATAAAGGGTTTGGTAAAGTTTTTGAGTATATAAAAGGGTTTCAGAAGCATTGTCGGGGCTTAAGAGGGGTAAAATGGGGAGCAAAAAATCTGGGAAGGGAAGAAGAACATGTGTTTATGTAATTGAAAGGGATGGGAATTGGTGAAAACTAAGTGTGAAAACAGGAGGATGGACTCTGCTCTTTAGTTGAAGAAAATAATTCACTTCCATAAAATATTGCCTGAAACATGAAATATATAAGGTAACACAATGAAGTCCAAAGTAGCTTTAGACATACATCAGAATTTTAAGTAGGATACTAAGAGCACCTATACTTGTTGCATCACATTATCAGTAACTATTTGCATATTACTGAATCTTTTCATACTGATCTGTATGCAACCCCAGTCATATAGAGTAAATCTCAATTAACTCAATATTTTCAAGATATTCATCACTTGTGTTTTTGTTTGGAAACAGTAACTCTTCTTTTAAAACAACACAAAATTCAACAAAGTCCACATCTCAATTGAAGTTTCGCATGGATCTATACAGATACTAAATTCTTGAGGAATTCTATTCAATGGAATAGGAAAAACTAATTTTATAAATACTACTAGAAACTGAAGAGCTAGAAACTGAAGAGCAAGCTAAAAAATCATTTAACACAACCATATTGAAGGCTGTTATAGAATAATGTGAGACTATTTTGAACACAATTTTACATAAAAAAATGGAATATTCAATAGAAGATTCCATATGAGAAAAAATTTATTCATAAAAATATGTCATGATCTTCAAGAGCACAACAAATATTGGTTATGGAAAACTGTAAGTTTTATACACTAATCTATGTATTTTATAATATTGAAAAACTTTATTTCTTCTTTTCCACTACCTTTTACTATTCAAAAGGATTGTTGTAAGCATCCAGGTTTAAGACCACACCAGAAGTTAATTTGTTACCTAAGCCAATTTTCCAATGAGATTGCAGAAGATTACAACAATTACTATATCCAAATAGCAGAATTAATGGCACTATCAACATTTAAATTTTTTTTAATGATATTAAAAAGTTGTACAAATAAGAATATTTATGTTAGCCAAAGACGAAAGAAAAAAATCTTGAAAGAATACAAAGAATATGGCTTTTATTTCTGTTTAGGATCAATTGATGGTATGGACTGGGAGTAGAAAAACTGCCTTGAAGCTTGGTCTGGTTGGCTTCAAGTAAAAGATGGAACTCCAACTATAGTACTAGAGGGTGTAAAAAGCAAAAAATCATGCTTTTGGAATATCTTCTTTGGTTCTCCTGGTGTCCTAAATGATATCAACATCCTTCATTGTAGCCACATATTTGACAAATTACTTTCTGGAACATAGGATGAGGTTAGGTTCACAGTAAAGAAAAATAAGTATGCCTGTAAATATTATCTTTCAGATGGAATTTATCTGTAATGGTCAACACTTGGAAAAAAAAATTCCCCACTCTCAAGATGAGGCCAGGCAGTAATACACTAAGCTACAAAAAGCATCTTCAAAAGATATTGAACAAGCCTTTGGTGTAATAAAATCTCAATGGGGAATTATCAAGAAACCATGTTGCCTTTAGAATATCAGTGAGGTAAAGATTTTAATGATGTTTTGTGTAATATTTCACAAAATTATTTTAGAAGATAAATTAGCTTTTTACCCTTACCTCACTCAAGAATCCCTTTTGAATGAGAATGAAGAATCATCTTCATCACAAAAACTTACCAATTATTGTGATCCAGTTCTTTTCAATAATCTAATGTCTTATGTGCAAAGGAGCCAACAACTACATAATTCTTCATTCCACTTTCAATTGTGTTAATAGCTAAAGAGTTATAACTGGACCATTTAATCCAATAAAGAACTATTTAAAGTCAGTAACAGGACATAAATATTAGGGGGTGTCAAACATGACCATATATGGCTGGAAGACTTCAGTCTCAAAACAATATTCCAAGATTCCATCATAAATGAAAGAATTGGGGTTAGACATATCTAACATTCGTTTAAGTAATTTCTATTCTTGCAACATAAACCTAACCACAATTCAGCCCACCAATACACACATAACTGCAATCCACTACACATCAGACCCATTTTTCCCCAACCCCACATCATCCTGGACCCAGGGTCAAATTTATATATTCTTCATCACTGTAAGTCTTTCCGTTTCTTATTTTTAATAATCACCTTATCAAGCTCATGCACTATGCAATATAAGGGGTGGACTTTCTAGAAAGTCCCCAACCTGAACTCAGACAGAAATCAGATGGAACTCAGACTGAACTCATACTGAACTCATATTGAACTCTACTTGAAGAACCACCTAAAACTGTTCTGCTGAGTGGTGTTCATCCCTGATTTTATGGTTCCTTTGTCAATAACTCAATGTGTGTTCAATCTGTGGTAAATTTGAGTCCAAGGTTGTGGACTTGCTAACAAGTCCACCCCCCATATTGTGTGGTGATGTTTATATTCTTTTTTCTATATCAGTTTGTCTTATCTCACTAAATATTTGTTAGGTGTTTTTTGCACTTAAGTTGGGCCCCAATACAAAACAAAAAAATTTTTCAGTCAAGGGGCAAAGTGTGTGCATAAGGTTTTGAAAAATCTGAAAGTGTTTTCACAATAGCTGTTACATGAGGATTTTAAAACACTGCAAATTTTTTTGAAATGGATTTATATCAAATAAATTCACCAACAAGGCAAGCCTAAGAATCTGGAACTAGTAGTGGTGTTTATAATTAAGAAATGGTGAGGCAATATATGAAAAATGAGTATGGCAAGTGATTTGACTGTTAATATGAGTTTCTTTAAATATTTCTCAAGGAAAGTCACTAAAATTAACTTCATCTTAAAATTTATGGCTTCCTGTTTCTGTGTTAATTAAATGTATCCACTTCTACAGATCATGTATTTATTTCATAAAATCATTGATTCTAATTTTCATTCATAAAATCAAATAGCAAATAAAATTCAACATCTTTCTGGAATAAAACATACAGACATCCATTTTTTATAACTTGGATGGATCATCATTGAGAGATATTTTCTCATTAGTATCTGTCACCCCTTCAGCCAGTTTATCTTCAGTTCCTCCAGATGCTACTATTATTTTTCTCTTCTTTGCTGCTGAATTGTATGGACCATGCTTGTCTTTCTTAACTCTTAACTTAAGCAAGGTTCTGAAGGCTCTTGCAAAATTTGCAAAAAATAATTTCTTGTTCTTGACATATGCATCAACCCACTCAACAAATGACTTTTCTCTAATCCATTCCATGTCAGTCTAAACAAAAAAAACATGTGAAACACAAACTATACTTATTCAGTGGAGAGTAATCAAGGTTGAGAGGCATTAAGTGTTGGAGTATGATGTTAATGGGGGCTTAAGACTTTATGCACTAGGTACTGTCCATGTATAAGTTTACTTTCACAATCCACATGAAACTAAAAGCAAAATTCAATATTTTAATCCATAAATCAGTACACAAATACATACTCAAATTGCAGAAAGCAACATCTACATAGACACTTTCTTTTCCCTTTGTGTGTCTCAATTTGACCATGCTAGAAACCACACTATCTAATCCTTAAAACTAAATTAGTTAATAATCTGCTTATACTTTTCAACCTTAAGCAGATGCAAAATGTATTAGTGCTAGGTTAAATGATATATTTTTAATATTGGGTTATTGTGTGTCTGAGGGTAATTAAAGGTCTGTGATTAGGAATAGGAGTAAGGTTAAAGGATCAGTGGGTTATATTGGAGGGTCAGTGATAAATTAAAGGCTGTTTATTTTAGGGGTCAATGAAAGGTGGAGTTATCTATATAATGAGGTGGATTTGGTTTGAAATTCCTTAGAATTAAATTATAATGTTTTTGCAATAGTAGTTAAAATTATATAAAAGCTATTATTGTTTCCTACCATTCTTAATAATTAAATTCCTTAAATCTTAAAATTTTCTAAATCATTTTGATTTTTAATTTCCAAACCTTTGTGATATAAACCTGAATATTGAGTGTCACTGTAAGTTACATTATTATTAAACTCCAACTTATCTTGAAGCAGTATTAGTTTATCTTTGACTTATCTTTCAACCACTCCCTTAAAGTATTCCTTTGGGCTTTGGAGGAGTCCTAAATCATCTTTTCCAATCTCACTTACTCAGAAATACTCTCAACCTTCTGCACAGGCCATCCAGTAACATCTACCCTTAAGGATTAGGTGGGGAAGAATTTTAAGGTATGGGTGTGTGTGTACCTAATTCTGACTAATAAAGTTAAGGGGAAGATGTTCTTGAGAAAGATGGATGTACCCAACAGATAGAATGTGTAGAGAAAAGCACACTGTTGAAGTATATCAGTTAATGGGGGGTTCAATTTGACTTAAAATGACTTACTTGGTACCTTTTATGAGGCTTGCTTGAATTTTTTTATGGTAATGTATGAGACCCCCTTTTATAATGTTGAATGATAACCTGTTATTTTTATATATTATTATTGATAAGTAAAGCAAAAAAAAAGCTGGAAAGCTTCATATGAAATAAGTAATAAAAAATATTCTTAGTTATGAAGTAATTGGACATAAATATAATATTCTACCATTTATATATATATATTGTTAATGATAAGTAAAGCAAAAAAAAACACTGGAACACTTCATATGAAATTAGTAATAAAATAAAAAAATATTGTTAGTTATGAGAGTTTTTATGGCAGAAAACTTAATTGTATCAACAAAAAAATAAAAAAAAATAATGGAGAGACATGAGTAATATTATTTTCTTTAAACTAATAGTAGGGAGATATATCAGAATAATATATTTTATATAAATTTTCTCATAGCTCTAATAATTTATTTGTGAAGAAATTGTATATCAAAAGATGAATGGGGAAAATTTTGTTAAAAATAAAAAGTTTCATTTAATAAAATTAGGAATAAAAAATTATGGTGAGGCATCATAGCTTTCATTTTATCTTTACTCATTATAATATGACTTGCTTTCAAATTACAGACAGAATAAAATTTATAAAGTTATTATTGGTTGCTGCTTTAGGTCTAGAATATTTTTGATGATGATTTACGGTATTGGACGGTGGATTTGGAAATTCTCAAAGTCAAGTACCTATTTTTTATCTTATATGTTATTTTACTCAAATAAAAGAGGTAGAATTTTATAAATATTATTATAATTTATGATTTAGAATTAAAATAATGTAAATAGCAAAAAGATAAATAATAGTAATAAGTATTTAATATAATAAATGTTTTAATAAAATGGTAAGTAATGAATGATGAAAAAAACACAAAAGAGAAGGACTTTTATAGGCAAAAGGAGAGAGATTACACAGGGAGTTAACAAATATCCATAAGGGAGTGTGAGAGAAAAACCATTCCAAAAATAAGAATGTGCACATAACAAAAGTGTGCTAAAATGATACGTCAATAAAAGATATCATATTATTTGATATAGCTTAGAGTTCTCTTTAAATGTCACACTTAGTGTAAAATAATTTGAATTAAAATTTTGTATTAATAGAATTTTAAATTTTAAAATAAAGATATTTGCATTTTTAGACTTTAGTACTTGAATATATTTTTATTCCTCTTTCATCCTGTTATTGAGCACGGTGTCAGGGAATAAAAATATAAGGGACATTATTATTAATTTTAAATAATTACTAAATTTACTTATTGTAAGTAATAAATAAGTAAATATAATATAATTAATAATATAATGATAAATAAAAGGCATGGCTTCATCTCAGTAAATAATTAATTATTTTACTGGGTAAGTCTAGTAGCCTGGCTGAAAGTTATGTATATATTGCACTACAATATACAAAAAGATGCAGAATATCTATTTTTATTCAATATAATTTAATGAAAGAAAATATATCTTTTAAATAAAAATCATTTAGGTCCTTCTTAGTAACAAAATCTTTCTTGTACATTTATATGTTTAAGCTGAAATAAACCCCAATGCATAAAAATGAAAATGTTCAAAATAGAAACCAAAATTATTCATAATATAAAATTCCCATTAAAAATCAACTTACAAATTTTTTTTCTGCTTCAATCTTTACTGGAAATTCAAAGCTCTCTCAGTTTAAATGAATTTAAATAAAAATTATATATTCAAATATTTAAATTTGATAATTGGAATATATAAGAGGATATATATATATATATTTATATATTTATAAAAATATAAAATATATTGACTCATTTAATTTCTAAAAAAATTTATTTTTACTCATAGGTTTTATTTTCTCATTTCAAATAAATTATTGAAAATAAATTAAACTATATTTTTAACTTGAGAAAATTTGAAAATATAGAACTGTAAATTTCCCTTGTGAGTTTTTTATTTCAAAAGCCAAGATTATAAGTCAATTAAATTTTATTTATTTAAATTTTAGTGAAAAAACTGATATATTTTTACACATAATTTAAAGTATGATCTTAAATTTGTACAATTAAAAATTTGATTATTATAATGGTAGCATTTTGTGTTGTCATGACTCAAATTATCTATTATATATTTCTTACAAAAGATGTTATATGGAATCTCTTATATGAATAAAATGGTAGAATTATGAAAAGTATCAGATCTACCACTTTGACAGAGCCCTTAAATTTTAAAAAATTCTGAATTTTGATCTTGAGCACCTTGTCTTATATGGAAACACCCTTTATAATTTATGAGGTGTATCTCCAGGTGAGCACTATTTTTATGTCAAATATCAGCATCAAATTGAACCATACTATTCAGCTTACATTTTTAAGAAATATCTATTTATTAACTTTAAATTTATTTTCAATCCTATAGGCATCTCTTAACTGTATTTTTTATAAAAATAATTCTCTGAATGGTCATTTATTTGAGTTCTCTAAATCACTTAACCAACTGAAAATATGCCAAAAAATATTTATGATACTAATTAAAAAGTATTTTACAATTCAGCTAGATATCTTCTTTACACATGAAATATTATATATATTGTCTTAGTATCTGATGAATTTGTATAGTTTTCAGGAGAGGGAAGTATATCTTTAACTTTAAAATTGTATCCTTGCATTTTCTGTGCCTAGAGAGTGCATTGAAGTCTAAAAGCTGAAGAAATATGCCAATTCTAAGATAAATAATCAAATATTTTTTAGTTGAAATTATATTTATTAATTAAATTTACATATATTTTCAATCCTATAGGCATATCTTAACTTTATTTTTTATAAAAATAATTTCTGAATGTTAATTTTTTTGAGTTCTCTAAATTACTTAAACAACTGAAAATATTCCAAAAAAATATTTATGATACTAATTAAAAAAAGTATTGCACAACTCCTCTAAATATCTTCCCAACACATGAAATATTTTATATATTTCCTTAGTATCTGATGAATTCGTAAAGTTTTAAAGAGAGAGATCTATTTCTTAGTAAGTTGTGAAGGAGCTTCATTTATTTATAAACTTCAATAATAACTACAATTCTTAAAATTCTGGTGTTCCATGTTTTAACTGTATTCAATAATAAATAATTTAATATTTCTGTTGAGTATGTGATTTTCCAATATATTTCAATAGATTGTGATGCATCATTGAGTAATCTGGATACTCAAGAAATAAATCAATGACAGTCAGTTTTGATTTTGTGAATTCAAAAATTACAGTTTTTCCATTCCAGAAAATAGTTTCAGAGAGTAGAAAAAAGTAGCCAATTATCTTTTAAATGTTATCTTAAAGGTTTCATAACCTTATTATACTTAATAAATAAGATAGTATAGAAGGAAAAAATATGGTAATATCTATTTAATTCATTTACTCAATAAAGTGAAGTATTATTCAAGGAAGTTTCATCAAAAAATACTGTGTGTTGAGTAGATTGTTAAAAAATCTGTTTCAGGCTTCCATTAAGCTATCATGACATTTTCTGTCAGTGAAAGCTAGTATATTGGTATACATTAAAAGTTAATATTAATTCCCAGACTACTTAAAAAGATTAATTTTATGGTTTAAATCTCAGATAAAGATTTATTAAACTGTTATACTCAATAATTAACTTACAAGATTTGGATTGTTGCATCCTGGTAATAGAAAATAGACTAATAAAATATAGTTAATCTAGTATAAAGATAAAATAAATTTATAAAGTCTTTAAAATAATTTTTTTAAAAATAATAATTGTTAGTAGTTATTGGTTTAAAGTGTAGTAATTGAATGATGTCCGATAACCATCCAAATCCTCCTTTATTTATACCAAAATCTACTGAACTGCACAGACCATTCTTCCTGATGATTCCACTTCTCTACTTAGAATTTACATCACTTTGAGGGCTCATCACATCCCCATGGGATCCAATTTAATAATTTTTATCACCCAGACCTCCATTTTGGACCCTTCAATACAATTAATGATATCATACTATTATACCATAAACAGAAGATGCAGAGAGAAGCATGAAATTTGAAGGTGACAATTAAAATGACTCATCCAAAGATAATAATACAAAACCAAAAAGATATAAAGGAAAAAATAATTTCACAAGCCCCCAGTAACATTCTCAAGACTCCACATTGACCCAGTAACTTTGATCTTACCCAGAAATCTGTGAAAATCCATTTAAGTAAGCAGATTAAGTTGTAAAAACCAAATATATTTCTGTGTAATAGGAATGTTTGAGTGTGTAGGTGTGTTGAGACCATAGAATAAATGAATATGGCCTAAAATAAATGGGATAATCATGCATATAGGCTATTTAGAGTGGTAAAACTTCATATAGTCCTATACTTGCATAGTATAACTCCATATTTCATATAATATGGAGGTTATACATACATATGAGCTTGTGTATGTGTCAAATTACTTAATATCACTTAAGGTAAGAATATTATGACAAAACTATCTCCTTAATAAGTATAATGGCTCAACATATAAGCTACTTATACTCATATAAGTCTATATATCAGTATAATAAGCATATATATAAGTATAATAACCTTATATATAACTTATAATATTAATTAATTTAAAGTAGTGTTGAAATAAGGACTTTATCACCCTTCTTGAGAGCTTGTTCTATATGTTATTTATCCCAGCTTTTCTTCTCATACTCAAATTCCTTATTAATACATTCATGAGAATGCTTTCTGCAAGATTGGTGAATTTTAAGAGAAGATTTTTTATTAGGATGGTTATTTGACCTTTATAATTTATTAAGAGTTGTAGCAGAGATATTAGGTACATATCCCAACAATAACCCAAATGTCTTTTTTCCAGTGACAGAATGCACTCTACCATTGAAAGAAAATTCAAGACCAGTGAGAAGAGTCACCCAATAATGTGTAAAGCTTTAATTTTTTTCAATTTCAAGACCAAAATCACAATACCTTCTTGTCATACCTTCTAGATTTTGTATCATTCTTTCTTTCAACCCATTGATTTTTTGATGGTTCTCTGTAGAAAGTTTTAATTGAAACCCTGACACATTCATGAGCTATATTCAGAGCTCAGAGGCAAATTTTGAATCTATATCAGAAACTTTTGCTTTGGTAAAGCCAGCTATATTTAATAGTTATGTACACCATAAGAAATCTAAATCCTTAGCAGAGAACTCTTTATGGGTAAAAATAAAATTACACTTTTTTTAAACCTATCCACAATTACTCAGCAGAGCCTAAAACTTTTATTTCTTTTTATTGTAAATATAGTTACAAATTCCATGTTAACAATTTTTTACCAGATGGCCTACATGCACATTCAAGGGTGTTCCAGAGAAAGTGAGATTGAAAAAGAGGATTGAGGACTCCTTCAAAGCATAGAGGAATACTTCAAATATAAATCAATACTGCTTCAAAATAAGTTCAAGGTGAATAAAAATATAATTTGCAGTAATACTAAATATTCAGGTCAATCTCACAAATTTTTGGAACTTAACAATCAAAAAGGATTTATGGAGTTTTAAGATTTTGAAATTAAATTGATTATTAAGAAAGTTAGGAAACAATAATAGCTTTATTTAAGTTCAACTACTATCACAATGATATTATACTTTAGTTATGAGGAATTTTAATCCAAATCCTTCCAACTATATAGACAATTCCACCTTGCATTGACACCTTTAATAAACCAGCCTTAATTTATTACTGATGCTCTAATATAACTCACAGATCCTTTGACCTTACTCTCATTCTTACCCACAGACCTTTAATTACCCTCAGACACACAATAACCCAAAATTGAGAAATTATTGTTGCTCATAGAAATAATACATTTCACCTTCACTTAAGTTTGAACAGTATAAGCATATGATTGACTAATTAAGAGTTAAGGTTTAGATAGCCCAGTTTCTAGTGCAGTTGAATCAAGAAACACAAAGGGAAAAAGCAGTTGCTATGTATATGTTTCTTTATGTGATTTGTATATGGATTAAAAGATTGACTTTTGCTTTGAGTGTCACATTGTGTGTGACAGATTCCCAGGTATAAAAAGTGAACTCCATTGAGTTTGAGAATTCTTCATTAACATTTTATTCTTGTTTAATTTTTTCTTGCACAAATTTTAATAGAGTCTTGTAGATAAATAGTAATACTTTGATATACTTATAGTGACTGAACATCACAATCCAACTCCTACTCCTCCTCATCCCTGTGCTGACAGTGGGATACCCACTTGCCAATCAAAGGTAGCTTTCACATCTTGTGTAGCTATAGATCTATTTTGTGTCATAAGAAAAGCTTCTTGAGGTCCTTGCAAGAAGTTCAAATTGTGTCAATGGTTAATTGCCAAGGGATGATTGACTTTGACCAAATTTTGAATGATGGTTAAGGATAAGGCCATTATCAGGGACATCTGGGAGGTGCCAATTGAAAAAACTTAGTGGTGTATGGAATGGAGGAAATTATAAATCAGGAGGAGAGGATGAAGATATTGGGTTGGGTGGTTGGCCTTAATTTTGGGAAGCATCCCATGGCCTTCAAAGATGAGTTCAACAAATTAGTAGAGGATGGGTAAGATATGGTAGTAGAGGTAGCTCCTACCATGAAGTATCATTGAATTATTGTCAAAGATGAAGAAGATGAGTCAGTGGAGGTAGTTGAACCCATTAAGTCAAATTTATTTATTGAAGTAGATCCTGAGTTCAAAGTAAGTAATTTGAAATTTTAAAATTTTTTTGAATTGAAGAGCTAACTGATTCATATTTTTAGGAGGCAGAAATCAATGAAGAACTGCCTATCAAACCAGATGTGGATATGGTTGTTGAACCATGGCCCAAAGTTGAGAGAATTGTTGAAGTGGGTCCCTCAAGGGGTTTACAACCTGAACCTTCAATTGAAACTTCAAATGGGGAAGTCAAATTGAACCAGGTGTGGTTGAAGAAGCCTGGACAGGCTTGTCAAACCACTTTTTTCAAAAAGAATTTCTACAAAATTGACTGGATTGTAAATTCTGCTTCATATCATGTAGCAGTTTTGATTTTTATATATATTTGTTTTGACTTATTTATTTTCTTTTTGGTTTATTTGGTTTTATTTAATTTATATTTTAATTTTTAGTTTAATTAATTTATGTTAATTTTAGTTTTTTTTAGTTATTTATGATTTAGAAAGAAAGAAAAATATAAGGAACTCAAAATTTTATTTAAAAGAAAGATGAAAAAATTAAAAGAAAGAAAATTGATATTAAGGTTTGGGTTTTTTAGGATATTATAAATGAAAAGTTTTTAAAAGTTCAGGAGACTTTGAAAAATTAATGGCTAGTTCCCAAGATGTTTTATTCTTGTCATCAAGGTAGCTTTCCCATTCCACAAGGTAATGAAACATCCTCTTGCACCTTCTTGGATCAAGAATCCAGATTACTTGCCACTCAGGATGATCTTCTACTTTGAATTTTTCCAGAGCAGGTTGGTTCTTTCCTGGGTATATTTTCAAGCAAGTTCCAGAAGAGATACATCAAAAAAGGATGAATTGATTGCCCTTTTAAATGTAACTTGAGTCAAAATGCATTTTTAGAGACTCAGTGTTAAATTTAAATGGACCAAAGAACTTGTAAGATAGTTTCTTTGATGTTTAAGTTGTTTGAATATTATTAGAATCAAGCCATACTTTATCACCTGGTTTAAAAGGTGGAGCAGTTTTTTGATATTTGTCAGCCTGTTCCTTATACCTTTGATTTTCCACCTCAAGGATTGATTGGTGTTTGCCTTGAAGTTGTGAAAGTTTACAAGAATGATTTTCATAAGGATGATTAATTCTCAAATAAATTGGATTTAATCAAGTATTTTGTTCATAGATTGTTTTGAAAGGAGATAGTTTTGTGAAAGAATATGTTGAGTTTCTATAAAAAATTTGGCCAATGGTAACCATGTGGTCTGATTGTCTTGTTGATAATTGAAATACATTCAAAGATATTGCTTGAGGATTTGGTTGATTCTTTTGGTTTTTCTGTTGATTTCATAATGATTAAAGTAGAATTATTCCTTGTAATATATATTTTTCATCAAATTTAAGTCCAGAAAGTAGAAAAAACAGGGAGCCTCTGTCTAAAATAAGATCAGTAGGTAATCTGTCAGCCTAAATATCCTTAGGACTGAGTATTTCTTATGCTTAAAATAAGATAACCTTAATTAGATTAAGCTTATATCTTAAAAATAAGGTTAAAATAATAATATATATTATTTATTATATATATATATAATTATTATTCTATTATATAATTTATAATAGTTTAAATAGCTTATCCATGGCCTAATAATACTTATTAAGGTGTTAATGGATTCATAATATACTTATCTTAAGTGATATGAAGTAATTATTGACATACATAAGCTTATATGTATACATAAATCTCATATTCAGTGAAATATGCAGTATATTATGTATATTTAGGTATATAAGTGGGTTTTAGCCCCTTAATAGCCTATAACCTTTGTTTTTCTGCTTATTTTAGGTCATATGGACGAAATAAGTGGATTCACAACGCCTACAGAAGCATAGACACCTATATCAGGCGCATACACCCAGTTTGGACAACTAAAATTACTTCCTTGGATGGTTATTCACAGATTTATGGGTTGGAAAGATGTTTTTGGGTTAATGTGGATGCTTGGGGATGTTATTGGGGGCTTGGACATTTTATTTGTTTCCTTTATATGCTTTTAGTTTCATTAAATCTCTTTTTGATCATTTATTTTACCTGTTTCTTTATGGTATTCGCTTTTATCTGGGATTTCTATTTATGGTATGACTCTGTGTTATTATTAATAGTGATGGAGGGTCCTTACTGGAGGTCTGGGTGTTGAAACTGCTTGAAGTGGACGCCATGGGGAGGTGATGGGCCCTCACAGTGCTGTAATTGCCGGGGATAGCAGTGACATCATCTGGATTGAAGGTCTGTGCACTCCAGTGGATTTGGGTATAAGTAAGAAGGGATTTTGACGGTTTATTATCATCATTCAATTACTACACTTCAAACAAACATTACACTACAATTATTAAAATTCAGAAATATATTATAAAGCCCATTATAAATTGATATTATCTTTATAAAAGCTATAACTATATTTTATTCTTCTATTTTCCACCACTAGCACGCATTTAAATCCAAGTATTGTGAGTTTAATTTGAGTATAACTATTCTATTAGTCTTCCCCTGAGGTTTAATCACTAAATCATTTATTAATAAGTAGTAGGACCATAAAATAATACTATTATATCATACTTATATACTAGACTGTACTGACAATTGGGGGTCTTTCCTTATATTTTACTTATTATTTAGTATAAGCCTTGGGACGTGATTTTTACCTTAGTACAACTCAAAATTAACCAAATATTTGGGTCTGCTGCATATTAGTGGGTCATCATAACTCATTGATTGCGGAAAAGAACCCTTATAATAATTGTACTAATTTTTTATCATAAAAATTAGATATTTACAGTAGTAACTGTACCCAATATAAACCCAATTTCACTTGGTATTTGGACACCAATATAACACCCAATTAAATTGGTATTTGGCTAAAGCTTGGTAAGCTAATTATTCACCCTTATAGAGGTCTAGTTAAACTTATTATTATATTTTTAACAGATTTTTTCGAATTTTTCTTATATTTTATTTAAATAAATAAAGATATAAATTCAGGGTAAGCTCCATTGCTTTTTTATTAGTAATATAATTACTAATATCTTTTGTCTACTAATTCCACAGAGTTTTTCCTTTTGTAGACTAAAATATTGTTATTCTGAACAATATGAGTGCTCCCCAGGATAGTGTAAGTGAACAGCCTGCTTATAATACCAGGTCTAAAGCTAATAAAAACTTTCCAGGACATCACCATGGAGGGACAACAGTACCCCCATCCAGAAAGCATGAGTATAGAGGAAAAGGACGCCCTCTTAAAAAAGATAACTATCAAAAAGACATCTCCTCCTCTTCAGGATCAACTGTCCCACCTGGCCAAACAGGTTCTGAAGCTAGAGGAATCAAAATCTCTCATGTTCAAAGAGGTAGAGCAGTTGCAAAACAATTGCAAGGTAGGATTTCAGCAGATGAATCAGGCAATGGCAGAATTAAAGGAGGCCAGCCCAGTCAATCAAATCAGCAACCCCCTACCCAAAGAGGGTCCACTCACTCCCAGGAGAAAATCCTGGTAGACAAATGGAAATGGAACTGGTTTCACCAACAGTGGACAAGCCACAGTTGCAACAGGGATCCACCCCCTCATCTGACTTCCTCAGCTCACCCTTACAAGGGAAAAAAGCGCCAAAAATCAGGACTGGCAACCATCCCTTGGTAAGTAACTTACCCTCTCAGATTAGATATAATGCTGATAATTACAATATAGGTAATTCTATTGATGTTAAATCTGTACAACAAATAGAGGAGGATTTAAGAAATTTAGGTTTTAGAGTAGATACACCTGACTTGTCTTTTGTCCATAATAACAGTACTATATACAATGATAATACAGTTAATCCTAAGTTGCAACCACCTACTAGTGAGATGAGAAGTTCACAGGAGAGTGAGAGAATTGAAAAGGAGGACATGGAATATTTTAACAATAATCCAACTGTCCAGAGAATTGTTTCAGCATTGTGGAATAGAATGACTGATTGTGAGGAACAGACAGTTAAGCTCACTAGTGATACAATTTCATCCTTAACATTGAACATTTCTCAATTAGCAACACGTAATAAAGAATTAGAGAAAGAACATTTGTCTCTAACTCTTAAATATGATTCATTGAGTAATAAATATAATGACCTTTCAAACAAATTTTGTGAGTTAGAAAAATTATATGAAACACACTTATTAAAAACTGAATCAAGAACAAAGTTATCTTTTGCCCAGACAAATCAAAGTGTCTCTGAGTTGCTACAAAGATTAACTAAAGTTGAGATTGAAACTGCCAATCTACTAATGAACCAGGATAATCATAAGTATAATCAATATAATAATAATCCTTTCATTGGCCAAAGTGAATCTCATTCCTTCCCTGTACCACCACAATTAAAACCATCTGGTGGTAGTGTCAAATCTGAAAATGTAAGTCACAAATCCGTGCAGGAAGAAATACAAGACCATTTATCAAAAGTGAATGAGTTGTTGAATTTACCTAAGATTAGTGAGATAAAATCCAATCAGAAGAACTGGCCTAAGATAGATCAGTACCCAACTTATGATGGGGAAGCCAGCTCTGATTGGCAACATTTTATTCAAAGAATTGACAACTTGAAATTCTCATATAAGTTACCAGATGAAGAGATAACATCAAAATTAATTTCTTTATTTAAGGATGTTGCTTTATTATGGTTTGAAGCTGTCTTAAGTGAGGGTAGAGACTACTCTTGGGCTGAATGGAAACAACTTATTGAAAAACAATTTGGAGGTTCTAAATTCAGGCTTACTCAGCAAAGACTGTATGAGAAGACAAGGTATAATCCGTTGAATGGTGACAAACCTATGGTATTTTTAATGAATTTAAACAAAATATTAAAAGCCATTGAGCCTCATATGGATTTTAACTTATGGAAAGATAAGATAATATAAAAATTACCTATATCTGTCAGAGACATTGTTGTAGCTAGAACATTAAATGTTACTGAATATTCTGACTTTATTAATATTTGCAATGAAATATTATTAAACCATAAGTATGAATCAAGGTATTCCACTTATAAGCAAAATGTTGAACCTGTAAAAACTCAGAATTCAAAAACACTTCAGGAGAAGCAGAAAAAACCTACTGCACCTGTAGTACCTAAAAAGTATGAAACAAATACTTGTTATAAGTGTAACAAACCTTGGGTTAAAGGTCACAAATGTGAGGAAAACATAAATATTGTTGAAAATCAACATGAATCTGAAAATGAAGTAGAAAAGAGTAATGATTCAAATGATTATGACAGTAATATCTCATATAGTGATGAAAATGAAGTCTGTATGTTGGAAGATGATTTGTCCATCTTTTACAATCCAATATTAAATATAGACTCAAATGAATCTTTAATAAATTTTGAGGATGTTAAAATCATTAAGGATATATAAGAAGATACTGTGCTTTTGGTCTTAATTTTAAAGACAATGACAAATTCACGCATGATTGGGTAACCCTTATCCCAGGTTTAGAATTTGCATATAATAGTACAGTACATTCTGTCACTGGCAAAAAGCCATTTGAGTTATGGTTGGGTTATGTACCTAATACCCCTGCTAAAACTCTTAATAAGTTACCTAGATTGGATATTCATCCAGGTACTAAATCTTTTCTTCAAATGCAGGAATTATGCAGAAAACATGCTCAAGAATGTATAAATAAGGCTTTTGAGTATGAAAAGAAAAGATGGGATAAAGCCCATAAAGAACAAATGTTCAAAGAGGGTGATGAAGTCCTTATTTCAACGCTACATTTCAATTTAAATGGTAATGTTAAATTGAAGGATCCATTCATTGGACCATTTGTAGTTAAAAAGATGGTTGGTAATAATGCTGTTGAGGTTATTCTATATGCACCTTATGATAGAAAACATCCAGTATTTCCTATTTCTCTTATAAAACCATACCATTCTAATGATACTGCTCTCTTTCCAAGAAGATCAGGAAGGCATAAACAGCAACCTGAAGAAATAGTGGAAAAAGCAGAAATTGAAAAGATACTTAAAAAGAGACACCTTACTAAAGAAAAGGGAGTTGAGTATCTATTAAGATTTAAAAATAAATCAAGTGAATATGACCAGTGGATTCCAGAAAATGAAATCTCTGATCTTAAAAATCTCTTGAAAAAATTTAAATCTAAATAATACTGTTCATTCAGTATATGTATTATAAAAATTTTTTTATTTTATTATTTCATTCCTTAAGATTAATTAAAATGTCTTAAAATTTTTTTTATTGTTTTTTTGGGGTGAGGGAGTGTCAGCATAAATATCCTTAGGACTGAGTATTTCTTATGCTTAAAATAAGATAACCTTAATTAGATTAAGCTTATATCTTAAAAATAAGGTTAAAATAATAATATATATTATTTTATTATATATATATATAATTATTATTCTATTATATAATTTATAATAGTTTAAATAGCTTATCCATGGCCTAATAATACTTATTAAGGTGTTAATGGAGTCATAATATACTTATCTTAAGTGATATGAAGTAATTATTGACATACATAAGCTTATATGTATACATAAATCTCATATTCAGTGAAATATGCAGTATATTATGTATATTTAGGTATATAAGTGGGTTTTAGCCCCTTAATAGCCTATAACCTTTGTTTTTCTGCTTATTTTAGGTCATATGGACGAAATCAGTGGATTCACAACGCCTACAGAAGCATAGACACCTATATCAGGCGCATACACCCAGTTTGGACAACTAAAATTACTTCCTTGGATGGTTATTCACGGATTTATGGGTTGGAAAGATGTTTTTGGGTTAATGTGGATGCTTGGGGATGTTATTGGGGGCTTGGAAATTTTATTTGTTTTCTTTATATGCTTTTAGTTTCATTAAATCTCTTTTTGATCATTTATTTTACCTGTTTCTTTATGGTATCCGCTTTTATCTGGGATTTCTATTTATGGTATGACTCTGTGTTATTATTAATAGTGATGGAGGGTCCTTACTGGAGGTCTGCGTGTTGAAACTGCTTGAAGTGGACGCCATGGGGAGGTGATGGGCCCTCACAGTGCTGTAATTGCCGGGGATAGCAGTGACATCATCTGGATTGAAGGTCTGTGCACTCCAGTGGATTTGGGTATAAGTAAGAAGGGATTTTGACGGTTTATTATCATCATTAAATTACTACACTTCAAACAAACATTACACTACAATTATTAACATTCAGAAATATATTATAAAGCCCATTATAAATTGATATTATCTTTATAAAAGCTATAACTATATTTTATTCTTCTATTTTCCACCACTAGCACGCATTTAAATCCAAGTATTGTGAGTTTAATTTGAGTATAACTATTCTATTTGTCTTCCCCTGAGGTTTAATCACTAAATCATTTATTAATAAGTAGTAGGACCATAAAATAATACTATTATATCATACTTATATACTAGACTGTACTGACTTAATCCATGTTTAGAAAACAAAAAAATCTATAAATAATTTAACAAAATATTTTTTAATTTCGCAAGTATTAGTTATAGTAAAAGTAGAAATTTTAGAGAATCTATCAACTATGACTAATATAGCATTGAAGTTATCTGATGGGCGTAATCACTATTCAATATAGGGGGTGAACTTGCTAGCCAGTCCCCAACCTGAACTCAAACAGAACTCATATGGAACTCAGACTGAACTCCTACTGAACTCCTACTGAACTCTACTTGAAGACCCACAAAAACTGTTATGCTGAGTGGTGTTAATCCCTGATTGTATGGTTCCTTTGTAAATAGCTCAATGTGTGTTCAATATGTGGTGAATTTGAGTCCAAGGTTGCGGACTTGCTAACAAGTCTTCCCCCCGTATTGCGTGGTGAATTGAGAAATAAAATCAATCAAAATTGATTCCCATGGTTTAGAGGGAATTGGAATAGGTTTATGAAACCCATACTTCCTGTGTCTAGGGACCTTGTTCATATTACATTCATAACAGGCTTTAATATAAGCCTTAATTTCCCTGATCATTTCTAGGCAGAAAAAATCTCTCACTATTAAATGTTAAGTTTTATCAACAAGAAAATGAACAACTAAGAGAAATCATGTCTGCTATTAAAAATCCATAACTTTATATCCTTATTGTCCAATATGACCACTCTACCTTCAAAAAATAACAGACCTTCTCTATACTGAATCTCTTGTCCCCTTGCTTCAATATTATTTTCTTTTTATATCCAAGCAATAATCATCCTTTGACTTAGCTTCTCAAATATTGGGTATTTTATTTTGATTTGATTGTGTTTTCATTGAATTGATTTAATGAGTCATTAAAATTAATTCGTTTAAAATTGATTTCATATTTTCTGGATTTTTGTCAGCAAATGACTACCCCTGATATGGGTAAAAGTTGTCCTGACGTGATAAAAAATCTGGAACTATGAAATTTTTTCCTGACAGGTAGGTAATAGTAAAATAAAATTCAGATTAGAGCTCAACCCAACTAGACTTAAATCTAGTTAGTAATTTGGAAGACATGATGTATTTCAAAAAGCTATTATCAGTTAGGATTTGAAAAGAAATATTTAGACTGAGGAGAAAAGAATGCCATTTTTTAAGACAATGAATAATAGCTAGTGATTCTTAATCATGAATTGCATAATTTAATTCTGCTGCAATTAATTTGTGTCATTAAAATTCAAAAGTATTAAACAATTTTTTTTCAGGAATTAATTGGAATATTACCCCAGCTATAGTGTAGTTTCTAGCATCTTTATTGATTGTTTTTGAGGCTGTAGGATCAAAATGTCCAAAAATCAGAGCTGTTGTGAATGAAGTTTTCAATTCTTTGAATTTTTTTTTGCAATTTTTCTGTGAAGACAAAAAGAGTATCTTTTTTGAGAAGAGAAGTATGATTTTAAATAGATTTATAGTAATCTTAAATAAATCTTCTATAGAAATTTTCAAAACCCGGAAGTCCATGTAAGAATTTTAGAGTTGTTTACTCTTGCCATTCAAAAACTTTTTTCACCTTTTTATAATCCATGACTAAACCATCAGTGGACAATGTAAAACCAAAAAAGTCAATATATTTTAGGTGGAATTTGAATTTAGTGTGCTTGGCTTAGAGACCTTTTTCTCAAAGTCAAATAAGAACTATTTTGACATGTTATAAATGTTCTTCAAGGGTCTTTGAGAAGAGTAAAATGTTATATAGATGGACAAAAACAAACTGTTTAACAATATCTTGGAAGATATCATTGACAAAAGTTGGAAACGTTGATGGATTGTTACACAATCCAAAGGGCATTACAAAATATTTAAAACTACCAAACCTGGTGTGGTCTTCCAACATTGGTGCAGCCCTTTGTTGGTTTATTTGGTGTTGTTTTGATATGCCTTAAATGGGATTGTTCAATAATTACGTGTTTTTACGTATTTAATCAGCAAATATTGGGCCTAAAAGAATGTGGATACTACCATTGGATAGCCCTGGTTCTTCTCTATATTTTATGTTGTGATGATATTTTTCATATTCTAAGTATTAAGGGGATAATTTCTCATTTTTCGTTTAAAAAGATTGCTGTTTAATTTTGTTTTTTGTGTTTTATGGGCTAACCTTAAGTCTTAGGGTTAAGTGCTTAGTACCTTGAGAATGAGCTAAATTTTCTCTACATTTCATGTCTCAATGTTGTTATAGCCTAATTACATGTTTTAAAGGTTTTAGTAGCTTTAGTAAATTTTTCTAAGTAGTTTGGGTATTTTTGGTGGTTTTTGGTGGTTTTCTGACATCAGGGTGGTCCGGCTGCCTCAGGAGGGCCTCCCAATGTCAGGAGGACTTCCCACCTTGGTGCTAGAGGGCTGGGAAGCATTTCTAGAGAGGTTCTATGCAATTTGGCAGTCAAGAACGCCAAATTCATTGGTGTGAATGGGCTCTTAGATAGTGGTCTGTGTGTATATAGTGAATAAGACAGTTTGGGGAAACTTTAATTATCATACAACCATCCAGAGGTGCTATCCTTCTTCCTCACTCAGTTTTCACTGTTTTTTGGCCACAATTGGCTGTGTTTCTTGCAAGGTGAGTTCTTCATTTAACTTAACTTGGTAACTGGTTTCTCTGGTATAGTCTAACAAGCTATATCAAGTATTATAGCTGTCTCTGGTGTGAATTTTCAACCTACATCAAGTATCATTGCTTTCTCTGGTGTTGACATTGGTCTACATTTCAGTTCTTTGGTTTGGTAGTCTGTCTGGAGACTACTTTCTTGGCTGATCAGGCAGTCAAGTGTGTTTGAAAAGGGGCTTTAGCAAACTGGAACCAATTTACTGTAGCAGGTATATCTCAATTTTTTTTTCTAAAGGGACAGGGATTTTTCTCTCCAGTTTTACTCCATTTCCCTTAGTCAAGGCCTATAGCTAGCACTATAGGATTGTCTACATCTCTGACGCCCAATGAGGGGTCAAACCTGCTAGTTCTTTGGAATCTCTTTTGTATTTGGTTGGCCCTTGTTAGTGATTTCGGTCTGGAAGAATGGCTTCTGGTTCTTCTATTCCTGTGGTGACTGTCGGTGGGGGGAAGGTCCTCCTGCTGTGATGGTTAGGGAGTGTGTTAGGATTAAAACTTGGGATGGTACCAAGTTTAATGGTGAAGATGTGAAGTGGTTTCTGGAGAAGTATGAAACTGCTGCTGGTGTGGATTGTGCTTCTTACCTGGACATGGTGAAGCAGATTATTTTCTTCATTGGTGATAGGGCAGTGGAGAAAGAGGTTGTGGCCATGCCTGGCTACAGGAAGAGGGATTGGAAGTTATTGTGTAGGGAGATGGTGGATAGATGGGGTTTCAGGTTCACTATGGTTGATCTGAACAAGGTTCTCAGTTAATGGAAGTCTTATGGTGTTGTTGGTAACTTGCACAGTTACGGGAAGTTTCTGTTACAGTTTGATCCTGTGGTTGAATATTTGGTGGAAGTGGAGGAGCTGGCACATGAAAATGCTGCCAAAGATGTTTTTTGGTCTGCCCTGGATAGAGATGTCAGGATGGATGTATTGAAGGAGCTTTCAAGAAAAGACTTGATGAAGATTCTTTCTAATGGGGATCAGAAGTTGCCTGCCTTGAACAGGGTGAAGGAGGCTGTGGAGGCCCATTTGAAGTTATTGGCTGTGGACACCTATCAAGAGGGGTGTGCCAAATATCCCAGCAAAGTCAGTGAGGCTTTTGCTGAAGAGGAGATTAGAGTGAAGAAGGAAGAGAAGAATATGGTGAAGGTTCTCAAACAGGAGAGGGACCCAGTGGTGGAGCAGTTGGCTGATCTGACAAAACAGCTACATATTTTTGTTCAGGAGGCTAAGAAGGCCAATAAGGCTACTTCTCAGCCTAGAGATTTTGATAAGAGGGCTGGTAGGAGTGATACTTGGGTCTGCTTTTATTTCAGAAGGAGGGGGCACAAGTCCAATGATTTTTGGGCTCTGAACAGAGATGTATCAGAGGGAAAGGTGGAGTTTGATGGCAGGGTTTTAAAGTTCCCTGATGGTTCATTTGTGAAGCCAGGGAGGGGCAGGCTCCTGTTGATTTAGTCAGGAAAAGGAGTGGTCTCAATCAGAGGAGGCCAAAGTTTGAGGAGATTTCTGATCAGGGGAAGTCTTCTGGTAAGGAAGATGATGATTTCAAGGAAAAGGGAAGGAGGTCAATAAGGTCTCTTTTTCTACTTACTTTGGTGGATTGGAATTATATTCTTGTTCTGGACAGTCAAGTGGTGAATTCTTGGCTGGTGTTTATGATGTAGAAGCAGAAAAGGTGGGAAGGCTTAAGAGAAGATCTCAGGCCCAACCAAAGCCAAAGGCTTCAAAGATAGATCCTTAGCTGAGTGCAGCTAGGAAGAAGTACAGCGAAGAGGAGTTGTACAAGATGCAGAAGGGTATGGCTGACATGGGCCCCCCCAGTTTTGGTGCATTGAACATGAATGGTGAGTCAATGACTATGGATGTGGATTCTGACTCTGAGGAGGAAGTCCCTTTGGCTTCATTGCCAAAGCCATCTGGAGTTAGAGTGTCTGGTGAGGGATCTGGCTTGATTCCAGTTGATAGTAAATCTGTTGGTGGTTATGGTCCTCAAGAATCTTCTAGGACCAATGTAGTGAAGCCAAGGGCTTACTTTGAGAGGCCAGTAGTTTCTAGCCAATCTAATGTTATGGACTTTGTTCTGGAAATGATGAATCAGGGTCAGGTTTACCTTTCTTATGGGAGTTTTATGCTATTAGTCCTGGTTTGGCTGATAGGCAGAAAATTTTGTTGACCAGGAGAAGGGTTTCTTCTGGGGAGGTAGAATAAATTTGTGATTCTACTGAAAAGTTTGGTGAGGGGTTGGAAACTCATTGTTCTGCTCCTCTGGGTTATGTCAATGTCACTCTGAATGGCAGGGAGGCTAGGGCATTGGTGGATTCAGGCTCTCAGATTAACCTGATTTCTTTGTTTGAGGCTACTTATTTAGGCCTCCTCATAAAAACTTGTATTGGCGGCCATGTAACTGAATTACTTGGATCATCTGAAATTTTGATGTTGGATGTTGGTGGAGCCACAGAGAAGGTTCATTTTTACATTGCTAATTGTAATGTAAAAGCTGTTTTGGGTGGACCATTCTTGATGGATTTCTGGCAAAGAATTGGTTATCAGTTTGATATGGGAATCAGTTTGAAGTTGGCTGGTGATGATGAAAGAAGACTTCACATGAGGCTGTCATCTCCTGGAGATGATGGCTGGGAGACCAGGCCTAGTTTATCTTCAATGTGTCAGTGCATGGATTGTTGTAGGAGAAGAAGGGAAGTGGGTGCCGCCTCTGGTTTTTTGGAGTGTGGCTCAGGCTCTAGTGAGAGTCTGTCTTTTCTAGAGTGATGAGGTCTGATTGCCCTAGTGCTACAACCTCTCCCCAAGATGAGGAAATCCCAGGTTGTAGCAGGTCAGATCCCTTGGAGATATACCAAGTGGATTTTCAACTTTCTCTTTTTAATGTTTCTCTTCTCTGCAATTATTCTTCAAGTTTTTTATCAAGTATCTGTTCTCTCTCAAGATTTTCTATTAATTTTAATTCAAGCTCAAAAAAGAAGATGGTTTATTTATCTTTATTGAAAGATATGCCAAAAATATGTGGAGTGGTGAGATTGGGGTCTAAAAGTAAGTCCTCCCAATTGTGCACCGCTAGTGTTTCTTCTACACCTTTCAAAAACATTACCTTGGCCATTTCCGTGAGCATTGGGGAAACACATGGTTTTTTTTGTAGAAAGAAGAAAACACAAGAAAAAAAAGAAAAATTTCAAGATAATTCATGAAAATAAAGAAAAAAATCTGAACATAATCAAGAAAGAAGAAAAGAATTAATTTTGTGAAGATCATCAAGATCAATTTTTGGGGCTCCAGCAAGAGGTTAAACTGCACAAAATTTTCAAAAATGAAGATTGTCAAGATCAAATTTTGGCCCTCCTGCAAGAGGTTAAACTGCACAAATTTTTAAAGAATGAAGATCATCAAGATCAAGTTTTGGGCCTCCAGCAAGAGTTTAAACTGCATGTAATTTTGAAGAATGAGGATCATCAAGATCAAGTTTTGGGCCTCCCGCATGAGGATAAACTGAAAAATTTTAGAAAATGTGATTCAGAAGATGAATCAAGATTTGAAGATTTGGAAGATGGAAGTAAAGATGAAGATGTGGAATTGTGGAAAAGTTTTGGAGTGGTGAGATTGGGGTCTAAAAGTAAGTCCTCCCAATTGTGCACCGCTAGGGTTTCTTCTTCACCTTTCAAAAACATTACCTTGGCCACACATGTGAGCAATGGGGAAACGCTTGGTTTTTGTTCCAGGTCTGGTGAAGAAGACGTCCTGAAGATCCCTCAAGTTGACAGTAGAGCCAAAAAGTACAAGAAGGTGGCACAGAAGATTAAGCCTGTAGGTTTGAATCCTCCGTTGTCAAGAGATCCGTACTGTACTCCTCTGGTGAAGAATCCTCCTGATTTTGTGAAAACTGCTAGGGTGATGGTGGAAAGGTTTAAAGTTGTTAATTTTGGTCCTGATAGTTGGTTGTCTGATGGGGAAAAGAAATTGTTGTTGTTTCACGTTATTTTGCTGAGGGAGAAGATGGTGGAATTTGTTGAAGAGGAAAGGGGTGTGTTGAAACACTCTTATGGGAAAAATTACTTGATTCCTGTGGTTTGTCATGAACCTTGGCAAATCAAACCTATTTCAATTCCAGTTGCTATCAGGTATGATTTTGTGGAGCTTTTTATGGAAAGAGTCAGGACCGGATTGTATGAACAATGAACTTCTAATACTAAAGTCAGGTTTTATGTGTTAAGAAATAGAATGGGAAGTTGAGTGTGGTGCATGATCTTATAGCCATGAATAGAGTCACTATCAAGGATTTGGGGATTCTGCCAAGTGCAGAAGACTTTGTGAAAACTTTTTCTTGAAGGGTGTGTTATGGTTTGGGTGATATTATGGGTGGTTATGATGAAAGGGAACTTCACACTGATTCAGGGCCACTCACAACGTTTGAGACTCCTCTGGGAAGATTTCAGCTCACTAGGTTGCCTCAAGGTGCAACTAATTTAGTAGCTGTATATCAAGCACAAATGGCTTGGATTTTACAGGATAAGGTTCCTACTTATGCTGGTATTTTTATTAATGACATTGGAATTAAAGGAACCTCCACTGATATGGAAATGAGGTGCTGAAGGAGAACCCAGGTATAAGAAGAATTTTTTTGTGAATATGCAATTACTCTAGAGAGAGTATTGTTTGGAATTGAAGAGGCTGGATTTACCCTTTCTGGGTCAAAGTTTTGTTGTTGTGTTCCTGCCTTGGATATTCTTGGTCATGTGGTATGTAAAGAAGGAAGGATTATGGCAATGAAAATTGTTAATAAAATTCAGTCAAGGCCAAGGCCTAAAAAAACTACTGAAGTTAGGGGATTTTTAGGAGTTTGTGTGTATGTCAGGATTTTAATTAAAGATTTTTCTTTGTTGGCTTCACCTTAAAGGAGGCTGAGCAGGAAAGATGCAGAGTGGGAATGGGCTGAAGAGTTTGAAGATGATTTTCAGAAGTTGAAGAAGGTGGTAGGTGAAAATATTATTCTTCACAAGTTGGATTATGGAAGGGAAGCAGGAAAAATTTAACTGGTGGTTGACTTAAGTTATATTGCTGCTGGTGCTGTTTTGTCTCAGGAAAAAAAAGCTGGGAAGGTTAGGCCAGTAAGGTATGAGTCTGGGGTTTTTAATGAGGTGGAATCTAGGTATTCTCAACCAAAGTTGGAATTGTGTAGTGTAGCAAAAATTTTGAAGAAGCTACAAACTGTTTTGTGGGGGAAGTATTTTGAGCTGAAGGTGGATGCTAAATCTCTGGTTCAAATGATCAACACACCTAGTCTTCCAAATTCTCCAATGACTAGGTGGGTGGCATTTATTTAGCATTTTTCTTTTGACCTGGTGCACAAGCCAGGTAAAACTTTTACAATGCCAGATGAATTATCAAGGAGACCGCCCACAGATGAAGATTCTGATTATGAAGAATTTGATGAAGATGTCCTGGTGGTTAGGGCCAGAACAAAGGGTGCTGAAGATTTTTCTCTCCTCCACATGAGGCTAAACTGGAAGATTGTTCTCTCCTCCCACAAGAGGTTAAACTGGCTAGTTCTGATCTTGATTCTGGTGATCAGAATAATTTTTTTGATGAAGATGGGGCAGTTGTTTGGGATGGCTCAACTTTAGAAAAGGGTGTTTTTGTTAGTGAACTGGATTCTCATAAGATTCAGTAGAAGGGAAAGGAAGTACCAAAGTTTAGGGATTGGTGTCGAGGTTGGGCAAGTTGTGTTGCTAATGTGCACACTGGTGATTTTGATAATAGGGTTGTACCCTTGGATTTTGTTTTGTTAGATTTTGAAGATGAGATCTGGGATCAGACTGGGATCTATTTTGTTTTGGTTGAGTATATGTTAACCTTGGAGAGGCCAATAATTTGTGATGAAGATACTTGTGTGGAAATCAAGAAGAAAATTCCTGGATTCAATGTGTCAGGAAGGCAGTTGATGAGGAGGAGACATCCAAATCCTCAAGTTGTGGTGACTCAGAAGAAGGGTTGAGAGTTGGTGTTGAAGTCTTTGCATGAAGACTTTGGTCATAGAGGCTTTGGGGAGACTTATAGAAGAGTAGCAGACAGATTTTGGTGGCCTAGTATGAAGTGCGCTGTGCAGGGTTTGGTTCAATCTTGTGAAGGATGTCAAAGAAGAAGTCACTTGAAACCTAAAGAGGTTAGCCGCTCTACTGGTGAATCAACTGTGTTTGGAAGAGTCAGTTTGGATGCTTTTCATATTAAAGTGAACAGATATAAATACTTGATTGTTTCAATAGATGATTTGTCTCATTGGGTGGAGGCAGCACCTCTGGTTAATTTGACTGCCGAAAATATGGCAGAATTTTTATAGAAGGAATGGGTGTTTAGATATGGGTTGATGAAGTTGGTGACTGTTGATGGTGAGCTAGAGTTTTGTGCTGAATTTAAAGAAGCTGTGGCATGTATTGGTTCTAAAGTCAGAGTGTTTGCACCTTATTATCCTGAAGCTGAAGGCATGGTTGAAAGAGGCTATCAAGTTATCAAGAATGCTTTGGTAAAGATGTGTGAAGATAGTACTGAAAAGTGGAGGCATTATTTAACCTTGGTTTTATTTGCTGATAGGTCACTGTGAAGAGGATAACTGGCTATTCTGCTTATGAATTAATGTTTGGCCAGAAAGCTGTTCTACCAGTGGATTTGGAAGCCGTCTCCAATCTTGGAATTGATTGGGATTATGTATACTCAACAGAAAATTTGCTCTGTGCCAGGATGCAACAGTTGGAATGTAGAGAATAATGTCAAGAAAAGGCATACTCGAGGATGATGAAGATGAGAAATCAATCAGTCAGATACTGGGACAAGAAGTTGGCTCATAGACTCAGGAATCCCTTGAAACCTGGTTGTTTGGTTTTGGTGTATAATAGAAGTTTGGAGAGTCACTGTAAGAAGCATTTTGCTGACAGATGGAAAGGACCTTACAGAGTCAGATATCAGGTGTCTGGAGGTTCTTATGTTTTGGAAGAGTTGGATGGTGCAGTCTTAAAGAAAAGAGTGGCTGAAGATCAGGTGAAGAGATTTTACCCAAGAGGCACTAGAAGTGAAGAAGATTGACTCTGCAATGAGGATAAACTATGGAACATTCTTAAATTTTAAATTTTTTTTGGTGATGCTGTACATTGGTTTTGTTGGAAACTTATTTTAGAAGGTATCCATGGGTGGGGCTTCTAGATTTGATCTTGGAAAGTGTGGGGGTAACTGATGGGCTGGCTGCTCTATCAACAGTTACCCCAGATTGTCTGTTTCCAATTCCTTCTCTTAATTTTGTTGAACCCTAGTATTAGTTTTTCTTTACAGGTTTTAGTCCTCTATGACTTCAAACTGAAAATTCTTTTGGTCTTCAAGTGCCGGAATCTTCACATTTATTTGTTTTGGTTTTTTTGTGTTGGATGTTGTGTTTTTGTTAGAAGGTACCCAGGGGGGGCTTCTAGGTTTTATTTTGGCAAGTGTGGGGGTAAATGATGAGCTGGCTGCTCTGTAGAACAGCTACCCCATAATATCTGTTTCAAGTATTTTGTTTGTCCTAGTTGAATCCTAGTTCTGGTTTTTGTTATTCAGGTTTGTAGTCCACTATAACTTGAAACTGGCTTGGGAATGGCTTCTTATCTCATTTGGATTGGTGGAGGATCACTGCTGGTCTCCCATAATTTCTACTTATTGGAGGGAGCCCATCCAGTGATCATTTCTTTGGACTGGACTTTTTCTTTTTCCTATTTCAGATTTTTGTGTTTATGGTTGTGTTAGATAGTAGTTTTATATTATTTTCTTGTTTCTCTTTTTTTCTTTTAATTATTTTATGGGGGTTATTAGGATGTAAAGAGGGAAAAATTACAAAATTATGGTGTTACCACATCAGGGTCACCTGGATATGGGCAAACATTGGGGGGGAAAGGCTCATCAATTGGCTGGGCAATGCTATTTTCTTTTTAATTTATTTCATTTTTTTTCTGCTTCATTTTTTGTTATTTTCATTTATTTCTAATTTTTTTATCTTAAATCATTTAAAATATTTAAAGGTGTATCCAATCCAAGGTACACTTTGATGTGGGTAAGGTATCATAGGATCAGCTCATCAATTGGCTGGGGGATACCATTTGTAATTATTATTTATTTCATATTATTTTATTAATTTCATTTTAATTTCTTTGTTGGGAAATTTTGTTTAATTATTTTCAAATTTTTTTAGTATTATTAGTAGTTTAGTATTTAAAATAAAAATATAAAATAAAAATAAAAAAAAAATAAAAAAATAAAATAAAACAAATTTTTTTATATATCTGTTAGATATTATTATTTTTTTTCTATGTAGTGAATTTTTTAATTATTTTATTTAATGACGGTGTAGACTGTTATAAAGTACTAAGAAGTAGACACAATTCGAGATGGGTTGGTTCTCCTCTTCAATTTCTAATAAAAGAAGCGCCTGCCACTCTTATTTTCAAAGACAGCGCAATAATGTGTAACACTAATATTTGATTAGAAAGTTTATAAGATGAGAGATGAGTTTTAGAGATTGGGAAAACAAGTATTTCTATCTGGATATTTCTATTCTTAATAAGCATTAATATCCCCAGCTACTCCCTCTTGAAGCATTCTCTTTGAATATGCCTTATTATAGCAATAAAATAACTCTAATAATAGTCAATCCTACTAAATTTATATATTCTCTCTATGTTGCGCTCTTTCACTATGCTATATGAAATACTCACACAGACGCATGAATGATAAAAGACTCAGAAAATATCTTTAATTCAATATTCTATTTTTCTTATATATATATATCTCTTCTATTTGAAAAGACTCTCTATCTTTATCAAAAAGTCCTCCTTTTTATATTTTTTCAGTACTCAAGAAACAGTTCCCTAGTGGATCTTCAGCGCTGGCTCTAGCGCCATATTAGTAAAACAATAGCTAATCTATTAGTAAACTATGTACACTGTTTGTAACAACTACGTCGCCTAAAACATACCCTATAATTACTAACGCTAGTATTAACTTGTTTCACTCATACTCCACATATGCGCTTTTGACTATACCTTTGTTTTTGTTTCAGCGCTATTTTCAGTTTTAACCCATTCTAAGGCGGATCCTAGCCGCCTTGACTCTTGGGTAGTTTTGTGATTGAGTCCCCACTCTCCTTTCTTTAATACTAAGTTCATAGTCCTGACAATTCACTTAAGTAGTTAACCTCCCTTATTACCTGTTTCAGTAAGTTACCCAACTAGCCGCAGTACAGTATACTATGCACTTGAGTTGTCCTTAAGCCATAACTAATTTCTTAATGTGTAACACATAATTATTGGAAAGTCCGAATCCATATTGTTTAGCGCTTTATGGTCCTAAATCAATAACACACAATTCCCCATTGTGCAGCACATCTCGCTGCAAAATCCGAGCGCACAGACCCTTAATCCTTTTCTGCGCTTCCATTTCCTTTGTTCTTTGAAACACACAAATACATACTTTATTTTAGCACTTCCTACTGCGCTAACTTCCTTTGTTCTTCCTGGACTACACACGCTGATTGGTCTAAAATTATGCAACCTGCGAGGCGCGTACCACATCCTCCCTCTACTCGCGACTGTCCCCAGGAGCCCATAAATACCTGCGTCTCACAGAGTTTTCTTCCTCCATCTTCTTTCTTCTTCTCTTATTTATCATCCTTTATATCTTTCAATTTATACTAGAATTACCAATCCTAACACTGAAAATACCTCCAACGTCGTGGACGCAATTCGACAGTTTGTGCGCACTCATCCCCCTGCTGCTCCACCAACAACGCCCATAACTACACTGATGCGTGGGACAAGATGCACCTGCTGCATCGAAAATGGCATAATTCCTTGTCATTTCTCAAAAGCCCGCTGTGGAAATAATTTCTTCACTGTAAGTTATCTTCACTTTCTTTCCTTGTTGTTACTAACCTTTCATTTCTTTCCCCCTTTTTTCAGTCATGTGATTACTGCAAGAAATGCAAAAAGAAGTGTAGTTACGATGGGCTGCCCACCGTTGCATTCCTGTACCCTAACACTTCAACCACTAATATGATGAGTCAAATGACCATCAAGCGCCTGGTGCCTGCTCCTGTTACCCCACCTGGCAACAAGCAAGCCAAGGTTGGTTACTGCAAACCTACACCCACTAGCGTCACTTCTTTCCCAAGATCTCTCTTTTCAGAGGAGAGTACCGTAAGTCTTCTTTTCCTACTTCTTCCTTTCTTAATCCTAACATTCTCTCTATTTTTTTTTTTTCTCTTTTAGAATGCGCCAGGCACACCTTACGCTGAAACGCCTCCACCTCCTAATGTTCCTCTATTCCTTCCAACCTTGGAAGAAGATTCATCTGGGATACCAAGCCTATTCCGGAGTGTACTCCTTGTATACCCACCCCTGACTGAACAACTATGCAGCCAGTCTTCGATACCATCATCCCAGACGAATGGCCCATTGAAACTTCCTCGGACATTGATGATGAAGAGCCCTCCATGGCTCAAAACTGGGAATTTGCAGAGAAAATTGCCTGCACTCCATACAATGCAACTATGCGTCGTATGAACAAAATGTTAACTGCCATCAAAGGATTCCTCGAGGCGGTCCCTGTTTATACTTGCGCCGAGTTTAACAAACAAAAACAGCTAACAACCACCTTGCAACAAAACATGCAAGAGGCTGTTTATGATTGGGCTTTCTGTGTTCCAATCTTTGATGATGCAGAATACTAAAAAATCTTCCTTGTATATATTCCCTGTAAATTGTATATTACCTTGTAAAAAAAACTGTAATATTATTTTATTTTATTTTTTTTATTTTCCCTTAATTTTCCTGTGAGAATTCTAAAACTGCGAGATGAGTTGCCTTCAAAAATTATCATCCTTTTTCTAAGCAGCACCCTTCTACTAAGTGTCTATGAATGATGAAACAACAATAAAAAAAATAACAACTTGATATCATTGCTACTTTCTATAGCAGCAAATACTTCCCCTGTGTCATACATGCATGCACTCTCTTGTAATCTTCAGATCTTTGCAATGTATGACTTTCCCTTGACTGCGACAGATTTGTCTTTCCTTGGGTCCTTCATTATGACGAAAATTTTTCACTATCTTCTTAGAAACCATCCAGCACTCAAGTCAGACATGGCGCACTGGTGACTTCTCTATAATGCCATGTTATCTTATAAATAGCCCTTCTAATAACCTAGATCTCTTTCATCCAAATATTATGACTCAATATCATACAGTCCCAAAAGATCAAGCGTGCTTGTTTTGTAAACGCCAAAACTTTCATTGTACATTCTCTAAGCCTCGGGGGTATGCCTCCTTTAGAACTGCCTGTGACAATTGCTTTAGATACCACAAAACTTGCAATATCTCTTTAAACCAGAATACTCCTCAGCCTACTGGTTATATTTTCTTTCCACCTAGCTCTACTAGTAGCGCTCCCATAGCTACAACCACTAGTACCACTATTTCCACTAATAATAATGTTCATTATGAATCTCCATTGCTTCCTAGTTTTCCCAGGCGCAAAATATCTATTCAGCCTAGCGCTACACCTTCTTCCACTCCAAGATCTAATGCTTCTTTCATTTAGGCTCTACTGCAGGTGCTCCTGATGCGGTTACCATTACTTCGCCATCAGCGGGCCCACAAAACTTATTAGCAAGTAAGTATCCTTTATTATACTTATGCTCCGCTTTCCCACTGACTCCTTGTCAGGCTTGAATGAATCCATCTCCCTGGGATGGGTTCCTATTCCTTTACGCTTTTTCAATTCCATGCAAATGTTTTCCAGACTTCGTCTTATATATGACTCTATTTCTCTATCCTACTCTAATGCACCAGCCTTTTTTCTGAAGCTGAACTTGAAGCTCACTATACCCATATAGAAATGATAGGTCGGCTAATGAATGAAATCAGCTCTTCAAATATTCTTGGATTTCCTGCCAATCCCTGTCTCTTTGTCATGCCTGAAGACTGGAAAGAATATCCTATTAGCTTTCACCCTGATACTGAATATCCCACTAGCGCTTTTCCTTATGAGCCTCCTCTGTCCATTCTCCCTGTACATAGTCCAATATACCATGTAAAATAAGAATTGAACTGTAGAGCACCCCATCTATAAATTGCTATTCCACTCCTGGTTAGTTAACCCATTATCTAGATTCCCAGCATCTTTTGCGTTTACATGATACACATCTCCTTTAATCCATTTACCTATTTGGTCATGTCCCCTCTTACGATGGAAAAATATATATATAAGATTTCATTTTCCTCTACGCCCTCATCTAAGTGCTTATGCCAGTTGCCTGTTCAGCCATAGTCCGCCTATCTTCCAGTTAGCACCCTCTATCCGTCACAACTGTGTCAAAGCCTCCTGTGAGTCCTCTTAGAAAAATAACACTTAACATAACTTGTTAGTTTAGCTTCTTCCCGGAGGTGTTATTCTGGTAGTTTTTCCTCATTCCCGAGGCTATCTTGTATCACTGGAACACCCCTTGGGTAGAATCTTTTAACCTAATCTGCCGCCACATGCCGCTTCCATTCAGTACCATCCAGTTCCTCCAGTAATCTGCTTTCTTATCCTATATGGACCATTCCATCTGTCAGAAAACATCTTTCCCCATTGGCTTTCTAAACTTCTATTATAAACCAAAACAAAATCTCCCAGGTTCAATGGCTTTCTTAACCTATGCGCTAAGCGCTCATCCAAATATTTAACTGACTTTTCCTGGATCTGCATCATTCTTTCATACGCTTTCTCCACAAACTTGTCTTTCCTTTCAAGCTGTGCTACCCTCGCTAGAATTAAATCTTCGGTTGAGTGCACTTGATCCCAGTCACATCCTAGAAATGATCCAGCCTCCAGATCAATAGGTAATACCACCCTTTGACCAAACATCAGTTCATACGGTGAAAACCCTGTTGTCCTTTTAACTGAAATCCTGTCTGCAAACAAAACTAATGGCAAGTAGTTCTTCCACTTTGCCCCATTATTTCCACATACTTTAACTGGCGCATCTTTTATAACTTGATGCACTCTTTCTACCATTCCCTCTGCTTCAGGATAATATGGTGTTGAAACTCGTAACTTTGCGCCAATACCTTATACTACCTCTTGAAATTCTCCAGCAAATTCAGCGCCACCATCTACGGTTACCATCTTCATTACCCCATACCTGTAAATCCATTCTTTCTCCTAAAATTCAGCTACATTACTTGCCTTGAGATTTATCAACAGTGCTGCTTCAATCCATCCTGATAGATCATCCCTGGCTACTACCAAGTATTTAAAGCATCCTTCTTTTATATGAACTGCATCTAAACTGACCCTACCAAAAACAGTATCTTCGCCCATCACTCTACCTTTCTCTTTTGGCTTTCTGTAACTCCTGCGCTGACATTCAGGACAAGATTTAACCCAATCTCTTACTTCATTTTCCATATTGGGCCACCATAATCTTTCCCTAACTCTGCAATACGTCTCATCTTGATCTCTATGTCCTAAATTCTCATGTAACTCCCTGAGTATCTTCTCCTTCCCTTCCCTAGTTTGAACAACTAACTGAGGAGACAAAGCTCGATTCTTGCATAACTTCCCATTTTTAATAAAACATCCTTTAGCGCACTTCTTAATATTGAGCCAACCATTTTTATTGCAAAAATCTGGTCGACTACTACCTTCCAAATATAACCTTAACAACTCTACTCCCTCATAATTAGTTGTGTCATCTTCAGAAGACTCCCCTTCTTTGAGATGAGTACTACTGTCTTTACTTCCCCTTGAATCATCTTCATCATCTGACTCTTCAACTACCTCACCTTGTGTACTTCTTGTTGCTACGTTAGCTTCAGTGTCCCCTAAATCCAGTTTCAGACTACCCTTTCTACAGAAATCCTTTGCATTGTCAATATCTATTTTTATGTCTTTACGGACCTTCCACATTACTAGTTTATTGTCATCACGGACAATACTGCCTGCTAGTTTATTGTCATCGCAGACGTTACTGTTAAATCTTTCATAACAATAATCTATCCCATGTACCCATTTCTTATCTTCTTCAAATTCTTCCACTTCCAAGTCTTCTTCACACAGTGGTCTTCTTGAAAATGAATCCAGCATAGTGAATAATTTTCCCAGTTTATGGACTAAATTGAAAGAAAACAAATTAATCTGCGCTACCCACCTTGTCATGGGTGCATCTGGTAAACTCGGGCTACTAATCATTTGCACCAACAATAGTGCATCAACCTGCAGCTCAAAATGCTGCCCCAAAGCATCCATTGTAGCTTCTTAAGAATCTTTGCTACTCCACATAACTCCAACTTGGACTGAGAGTACCTGGAATCCACTTTGGTAAAAGTCTTAGACTCATAAAGGACAGGTCTATCATTACCTTCCTCATCCTCCTGCATCAAAACTGCGCCCACCGTGGACACACTAGAATCTACCACTAGAGTAATTTTCCCAGACCCTGGTCCATACTCCAATTTCTTCAAAAGAATATCTTTCCCTACAATTCTTTTCAATAACTCAAATGACTCTTTGCATTCCTCCGTCCAATCCCATACAACATCTTTTCTTGTTAAGCGCCGTAAAGGTGAAGACAACAAAGCAAAATCTTGAATAAACATTCTTACATATGTACAGATGCCTAAAAACCCTCTAAATTCCTTTGTATTTCTTGGTCTCAGCCACGTAAGTACCTTATTCCTCTGTTTTTCAGCAACGATTCTCCCTTTCTTGCATACCACATGTCCCACTATATCTAGCGCTGGAACACAGCAAGCAAATTTGAACCCAGAAATTGTTAATTCTGCCTTCTCTATCCTAAATAGCACTCTTTCCAGAGTAATTGCATATTCCCAAACACACTTTCTAATACATGGATTCTCTTCTAACACTTCCCTATCATAATCACTAGCTGGTCCTTTTATACCGCCATCATCAATGAAAATTCCCACATTTTCTGGAATTTCATCCTTCAATATCCACATCATCTGTGCTTGATATACCGCCACAGAATTTGTTGCACCTTGTGGTAACCTTGTCAACATGAAGCGCCCCAGTGGTGTTTTAAACATTGTCATGGGTCTGGATGATTTGGCCAATTTGCGCTCATTGTATCCTCCCATAATATCACCTAATCCATAAAATGCACGTCCCGCAAAAGAATCCATAAACTCCTCTGGCCTTGGTGGCATCCCTGCGGCCTTTACTGCAACCTTGCTCATCTCCCTAAGATCATGAACAACCCTTAATTTACAATTATGTTTAACAATGCAAAACACTGGACTTGAATAATTAGAAATAGACTGTTCATACAAGCCAGACTTTAACCTTCCCCTAATTAATGACGTATACTCTTCTCTTATGGCCGCTGGTATTGGAAAAGCCTTCTTCTGCCACGGCGCATGAGGTATAACTGGAAAAATATAAGGTTTAACAAAAGAGTGTTTCAACAAACCTCTTTCCTCCTCTTAAAATGCAATAGCATTTTCCCTAAGAGCCATAACATGTGATAACAACTTCTTTTCTTCCTGAAATAACCAATCCTCTGGTCCAAAATTAACCATCTGAAGACTTTCCATTTTAATCTTACTAGTAGGCGCAAAATCAGGCGGAAACTTTGTTAAAGGGGTATCAAAAGGTTTCGTAGACAGCGCCGGCCTCTTCAAAGGAGGATTCAAATCAGGCATTTCTACATTCACTGGTTTAACCTTAACAGCTACTGGTTTATACTTTGATGCAAAACAGCTCTTTCTGCTTCCTTCATTAATTAAAATAAAACCCTTTCTAATATAACTACGGGTTGCACCTAAATACTGTTTTTGTCTTTTTTTTTAATATAAATATAACAATATCTGTAATCAAAGAAATTTAAAAGCTTAGGTATAATACATTCTACAGTAGTATTCCCAAGACACCTATGAAGTACCACTTTACGTATCCCTTCTTGTTGGACCGACTGGTTACTATCCGGGTTCCTCTCATCCTGGAAGATAGTAACACCTAAAATGCCAGTCCCTAATGAAAATGTTGGCACCTTCCTGGAAGTCTCCCTATCTCGTCATCTGAGACTTCCTCATAAAATTCTCTTTCATTCTCTAACTGCGCAGCTCCAGAGTACTTAGTCTCCCAGCCACCATCCTTGGGCGATACTAAGACCGCTGTTACTGGAACACCATCATCACCCACAATCCTTATTCCAATAGTCTTATTCAAACAATAATCTATATTTGCAGAATAATCCATTAAAAATGGCATGCCTAAAACTGGTTTAACTACACCCATTGGAACATAAAAATTTATATCCCTCGTTGCTCCCGCAACTCTAGTGCGTACATACTCTGCTACACCTATAACAGGTAACCTACCTCCACCAATTCCTGCGACAGTGCCTTCACCGTCTTTAACAGGAATACCTAACTCCACTGCATCATCCACTGACACCACGTTGATTTGTGAACCTGTATCCACTAATGCTTTAATTTGCTTACCATTTACAGTAATTGTTAAATACCCTAAGGGTCCTGCATAATGTGGCGCCCTAGGTATTCCAAAGACCAGCTGAAATGACTGCTTTTCAACATCAAACTCAGCACAATTAGCAATCCTTTTCTTCCTGCACTTATCCACAATACCATTTGCTACATCCGGCGCTACTGCTGTCAGCATCCCCAATGGAACAGAGACTGTAGTCTTCAAACATTGCGCAAATAAATCCTCGGCCGCTTTAGGAAAATCAGAGTGAACCGGGAGCTGCATTCTCCATTTAGGTTGAGTTGCCTTCACACCAGCTTTTGCTCTTCCAGGTGGGTTCTTTGGAGTATTGTGCCTTGCTCCTGAAATTCCTTCAGCAGGTACCTCTCTTTGCTGTACTACCTCTGACTCCTCCAAAATTGCCATTTGATCTTCTACCTGGTGATCCACGCCATAACCACCTGGTTCCATACCATCCATTTCAACATCCTCGATAGGCGCAGGTGTATTCTCTCTAGTAGTATACCCTACTTCCTCCATATCCTCTGAATTTGCATACCTAGTGCCAGTCCTTTTTGGCCTAGTAACTGTAGGTGGGTCCATTTTCTTGTGCTTTGCTGCGAACATCTCCAAAAGCACTGCGGTGAGTGGCGCTGCAACTGCTCCCTCTTTTACTTTAAAATCTAGCACTGCGCAAGTAACTGCAAAATTGACTGACTTTGTATCCTTGCCTTTTTCTTTAATTTCAGGCTCTTTGCCCTTATTTGACCTGCCTTCCATAGACTTTCTATTAATATGATCAATGACCATGGCTCACATTCCTCAATCCTTGTCTTTAACAAGCTAAGTGCCGTCTTCCAACAAAAGCGTAGTCCCATCCTCATAAACTACCTTTTCTTCTTTATCCCTTTGAAGTGCATTACACCTCATCCTAGTATGCCCCTCTTTATTACAATAAAAGCACACCATAGCAGAAAAACGCGAAGGTTGAGGAGAACACTTGGGCCTAAATAATTCTTTTGCCTTTGCCGCTTCAATTATCTTTTTCTCCAACTCATCAATCCTTGCCATAACTGAATCTGGCTTCTTAGTGAAAACTTTAAATTTAGGTGACAACATCTGAGGAGGCAATTGTACACCAGACAAATCTTCATTCATCTCCTCATTATCCAAAACAACCTTAGCTGCGCGACGCTCAACTTGACGCAACTTCATTTCAGCTTCCACTGCCATTTCTACTTCTTCTAATCCAGGGTACTTATAATTTCCGTCCCTTTTTTTAACCAGTTTTCCTTCATTATCCAAGCGCCTTTTTTCCCAGTCTTCAACTTCTGGCACTAACACTTCACAAAACCAAGGTAAAGACGCATTAGCATCACTAAAATCTTCATTACTAACTAAATATTTCACTATTTGGTCAAAGTCTTTCCTAAAACTTTTAAATTCCTTAGGGTCTCAAACACCCCCTTTAGCTTTGACCCTTTCTACCAAGATATCCAGGTCCTTCATTGTATACCTAGTTTTCTTGGTAACCTTTGGCCATCTCTTGAGCATCTGATCTTTTAGGGCTGGCCAATCTTGCTCTTCATGCCCTTTTAGATCCTCTAAATCGTCTTTGCACTCATTAGTTACAAAAGATAGTACGTGATGCACCATATTGTATTCAGTCGCTCCATGAACTTCAGCTGCCTGTTCAAACCTGCATAAAAACTTCTTGGTATTCATGCCTGCAAAACGCAAGCTTTCATTTTTACACCTAAAGATTTTAGTTACCGTCTTTGGCAACGATGCTGAAGAATTGGGCAATTTAACCCTCTCCTGACATCCCCTAGATGTAGTCGCAGTAGGATCCATTCCCAAAATATAAAATCGAAAAGGAGATCACAAAAACACACACTTGGTAATTAAACCTGACTATATTCACAATACAGCCCTACACTATCTTCTGATAACGGCTTATTGATCCACTCTTTGTAGACCCTACGACTCTTCCGCTGAAGCAACGGCTTGATTACCTCCTCTTGACGAAACCCTAAAAACCAAACAATCTAATCAAAAATACTAGTTACAATTATGCCACTGTTGGGACACCAATTGTAGACCGTTCTAAAGTACTAAGCAGTAGACACAATTCCAGATGGGCTGGTTCTCCTCTTCAATTTCTAAAAAGAAACGCCTGCCACAGTTATTTTCAAAGACAATGCAATAATTTGTAACACAAATATTTGATTAGAAAGTTTATAAGATGAGAGATGAGTTTTAGAGATCAGGAAAACAAGTATTACTATCTGGATATTTCTATTCTTAATAAGCATTAATATCCCCAGCTACTCCCTCTTGAAGCATTCTCTTTGAATATGCCTTATTATAGCAATAAAATAACTCTAATAATAGTCAATCCTACTAAATTTATATATTCTTTCTATGTTGCGCTCTTTCACTATGCTATATGAAATACACACACAGATGCATGAATGATAAAAGACTCAGAAAATATCTTTAATTCAATATTCTATTTTTCTTATATATATATCTCTCTTCTCTTTGAAAAGACTCTCTATCTTTATCAAAAAGTCCTCCTTTTTATATTTTTCCAGTACTCAAGAAACAGTTCCCTAGTGGATCTTCAGCGCTGGCTCTAGCGCCATATTAGTAAAACAATAGCTAATCTATTAGTAAACTATGTACGCTGTTTGTAACAACTACGTCGCCTAAAACATACCCTATAATTACTAACGCTAGTATTAACTTGTTTCACTCATACTCCACATATGCGCTTTTGACTATACCTTTATTTTTGTTTCAGCGCTATTTTCAGTTTTGACCCATTCTAACGCTGATCCTAGCCACCTTGACTCTTGGTTAGTTTTGTGATTGAGTCCCCACTCTCCTTTCTTTAATACTAAGTTCATATTCCTGACAATTCACTTAACTAGTTAGCCTCCCTTATTACCTGTTTCAGTAAGTTACCCAACTAGCCGCGGTACAGTGAACTATGCGCTTAAGTCGTCCTTAAGCCATAAATCTTTTCTTAATGTGTAACACATAATTATTGGAAAATCCAAGCCCATATTTTTTAGCGCTTTATGGTCCTAAATCAATAACACACAATTCCCTATTGTGCGGCTCATCTCGCTGCAAAATCCGAGCGCGCAGACCCTTAATCCTTTTCCGCGCTTTCATTTCCTTTGTTTTTTGAAACACACAAATACATACTATATTTTAGCACTTCCTACTGCGCTAACTTCCTTTGTTCTTCCTAGACTACGTGCAATGATTGGTCTAAAATTATGCTACCTGAGAGGCGCATACCACAATGGGATGAAGAAGCCTCCGGCGGTTTGTCCGGATTGTGTTGGCATTTTGGTTTTTTTTTGGATTAGAGGAAGAACTGTGTTCTTGCACAGGGGGGAAAAAAAGAGAACTTGCAATGAAGTCATTTTTCAGGTCTTCTGGAGTATTCTTTGGAGTAATCTTGTAGGGGTGGGTATGAGTGAAAAAATGTCAAGTAAATATTTTGAAAATTATTTTCTACTTCATCCCCCTTTTTGTTCCTTGAAATCATGACCTCAAGAAGGAAGAAAAAAAATTAATTCTTTTTTCAATTTTGATGAATCTTGCATATCTTAAAAGAGACATACTATAGTTATATAAATATCCATATAAAATAATCAAAATATATTCATACTGAACTTATTTCATGGACACACAATAAATATTTAATATAGATGTAAAGGACATATTAAACTTTGATGCACATTTCATTTTCAGTATTTATTGATCATCTTTATTAAAAATGAATTTATGATAAAAATTTATTAAATTTTATATAAAATATTGATTATCTACTTATTTTGCGCATGAGGAGCTGTAAAAGAATATTATAGTTCTGCTCATGAATTTTTAATTTATCAATATATATTTAATTATTTGGTGCAATGATTCAACTGCTATGTCTTCTATTACAGAGGTAGGAAAAAAAAGAAAGATGTTATATCCCCAAAAAATATTTTTTACAAAAAAATAACTACAGCTTTTTATTCATGATTTTATATCTATCATACATCAAATTTTGTAAAAAAAAATATTTGTGACCTGAAATGACATTTTTTTACAAAAAAAATCATATTAGTTGTTAATTTTTGAAAAATGAGAAAAATAAACATACTTATCCCCTTGATGATTCAGAAAAGTTTTTTTTTTTGCAAATTATTCTGAAAAATAAAAGTGGAAAAAACTACAATATCATACCACATTAAATTCTTCAAATTTAATGGAATATTTTAAAAAGATTTTTATAAATTAATAGACTCATTGGCAATTTTTCACTTTCAATTTTTCTTTGTTTTCTATGAAGATTGGTTTTTCTGTTTTTCTCATCTTGCATTTTTAATTCTTTAATAAACTTCAGTATGTGACATGCTTTTGATACCAATATCTTGTTTAAAGTTAGTGTAACAAGTGATTTTGAGGATTTAATTGTAAAAAATTGATTTATTTAAATTTTTTTCCCATGGTTTGAAGTGCTGGATATGGTGTTCACTAATTTTTCACCACATTTATTTTATATTATTTTTTCCTTTTTTCTCCTTTTCAAATTAATTTTACCTAACTAAGAAATTTTTGCTTATCAGAATTCACAAGTTCTACTATTACTTCTGCATAAATAATAAATTAAGGCATCTTGATGTAGTTGATGCATCACATTTTGTTTGTTCCAATAAAATATTTGTATTAGTTAAGTTTTTTTAACAATTTTGTGGTGATAATTCATCACCTCTATTTACTTTTTTTTTTTTGGTGGATGAAAAAAATGGAATATGAGGTGAAGAATTATATAAGGTGAATTCAAAAATGTTTTTCAAACATTCAGTCAGCTTAGAAAACTTTTTATTAAATGATAGTCTTGCCAAAATACATATACCGGGAAAAAACTTAATCTTTAAGGCAAAATTAAAAAATAAAAAATGAATCATTGTATTGGGTAGTCTTAAATTAAATTTTCTATATAATGTCTTTACTATTTAAATTAAATATTTGGAGGAAGAAATCACTTTTAAAATTCCTGTAACAGCTCCTCTGTATCCTCCTTTTTTCCCTTTTTAATCCCCTCTTTTGCCCCTGCAGGTGCCCCCCTGCTGGTGCTTGAGTTACTCAATGGGGTGTTAAATCTCTTCTACTTACACAAATTTTTTGACCTCTTGAACCCCCTCCTTCTCTATAAATTTTCCTTTTTTTCCCTACAAGCCCTTCTTTTAAATTTATTTATAACAATACTCATTGTCTTTTTCATCCTCTGAAATTACTCATTTTCTATACTAGCCCCTTGCCCCACCCAATATTTTTCCCTTCACTCTACTGTCTTACACAGTCCTTTACATCCCCCCAGTTTCATTAAAAAAAGGTCTTTAGAAACATTAAATTATATGTGATTCAGTTTTCTAATGCACTGAGTTAAAGAGAAGAAAAAAGTGCAATGAAAATAGTGAGGTCACGTGCAAGGAAGTGTTGCCGCTACACTTTCCTGCACGTGACTTGTGTTTTCAAGCCCCAGAGTCAATTTTTTGAGTGAAGGGGAGGAAAAAAACTGAGATCACATGCAGCTAAGTGATGCTGCGACAATTTGATGCACGTGACTTGAAACTTTAAATGAGTAAGTACAAAATACTTTAGATGGGTGGTATAAGACATCAGGCCAAATGAAAAAAAGAGTTTCTAAAGAAACTTTACCATAAAATGTGGGGGTGTGAGAGTGTAACTTGGTGACAAGCAGGATTTATGGTGGCAATCTGGGAAAGGCAAGTGGAGAAAAACATAAAATTTAGAGGTGCAATAGGGATCCTGAGGGTGAAAAAAAAGATCTTTGCAGGGGTAAATGAGGGATTGTAAAGAAGTGGGGGGTAATTAAAGCAGAAAAAATAGGATTTGGGGGGTAGAATGGGGAATTCAAGACAGTGAAAAATTGGGGAAGTGTGATCTTTGCAAAAAAAAATGTATGGGATTTATGCAACTGGGAGAGGACACACTGGGGGATGATAGTTAAACATATAGAACGGAGTGTATATAAGAGTACAAAGTAGGATACAATGAATGCTTTCAAGGTTTTTTTGGTTTTATTATTAGTGGAGCACAAAGAGTGAGTGGAGAAAGATTTTATAACTAAGGGGGGTAGATTTTCTTTGATTAATCTACCTGAGGTCAAAAAATAAAAAATGGGCCTCAAATAATGGGAAAGAAATCATCCACTCTTGTTGAAAATTTATATTAAAAATGACATAAATTTAAAAAAAAATTAATATGCCTATGGAATCTGGCCAATATTTTCTTTCATTATTCATGAATAATGGATATAAAAATAAGATGAAAAATAAATATTTTTTTCATTAAATTTGAGCAATAATTTTTACTTTGTACCAATTATTTTTCATTTTCTACATATTTCAATATTTCATTATGTGGAAGTGAATTGAAGTACATATAGTATGGAAATTTGAACCAGATAATATGTGTAAAAAAAGAGTTGAACAAATATAAATATTTTTTGGAACTTAAGAAGTCTATAATAATCAAAATAAAAATATTTTAAAGTGGCCAAAAATTTAATATAAATTAATAAAAAAGAATTGTCAGAACATATATTAAGAAATGAAATTGAAAAAATTAATAATGTTCTATTTTAAAGAAATGAGATAAACTTCTTTACTTTTATCATGCATCAGACCTGTATATAGCATCAAAAATTTGTAAAAAAGATGAGTTTAAGACTACCCAGAATTATAACCAGGTTACAACAAGGTTAGTCCAAAATTCAAAAAAACGACTCGCCTACCAGTCCTCCTTTTCCCCCCCCTGTGTGTGTAGTGCAGGCGGAAGCAGAAAGTATATGGGTTATAGTGGTCAGGTACCGGGTCAGAAGATAAACTTTGGGGAGAAGAGGAAGAAGCAGGAATATAGTGCTGGAAGGGGTGCTTGATAGTTCTAGACATCTTCCAGTGGTCATCAAGGAGTTTTTTTCTCAGATTCTTCTCAAAATTTTAACGGACCATGGAGAGCAAAAGTATTGAGCATGTTAGTAAACATCATGCTAAGGTGTTGCTTCATATCAGCATAATCCAGAATCAAAGTAGTTTCTAGGGGTTGGCCAATTCCAAATTCAGCTGCAGGAGGCCGGTTTGCAACTAAACAGAGGAATCAGATCAATCATTATTCTCTGTTGAAGAAATTGGATTATTTTATTTTATTTTGGTACTTACAGATTGGGAGATCTTCAAATTTGTATGCAGCCAGAATCTGGACAGCTGAAGAAGGTTGAATAGATGCGGTAGGAGGGTCCACCAGATGGAGGTATGAATCTTCATGGTCATCCACTAAATGGTGTTGAGAAGATGAAGGATAAGAAGGAGGTTCCTGTGACCTGGTTGCGGAAGCAGGGCTGTTGTTGTTGTTGTTTTTTATATTATTGATTGGCGCAGGTTTTTTAGATACTGGCGGAGGAGTGCCAGGTTGGTTGAAGGAAGGACCAGGAGAAGGTGACCTGGTAGCTGATTTTGATGTGCTGGATAAAGATCTAGAAGAAAGAGAACTAAAAGAGGAATAATTGGCAGCCAGAGGAGAGGAGAGGTTAGTTCTTCTTGAAGTAAAAGGAGTTTTTTGTTTTGGGAAGTGTTGGGTGTTCTGGTGTTTTCAGGGGGTCCTCTAGGAGGCCTTCTAGAGATGTTGGAATTTCTGGTGCTATCAGATGAAGCAATGGTGGTGGTATGCATTGCTCTGGGAGCATAAGGAGGTTTTTGCATAGAGTTGTTGGTGTTTGATGTAGAATTTGGCTGTTATCTGGATGAATTTGGAAGTTTAGAGCCTGATTTTTGCTTTCTGGAAAGGTAGGTGGGCCACCTGGAAAAGGTCTAGCAGCCTAGGAGCTGATTTTGAGGCCATTTTTGCTGAATTTGCTGAGATAAAAGCATATTATTGAGAAGATAAAGCAGGTCTTTTAGGAAGTGTTTTGGGAATAGAACAGTGTGATCTTCTGGAAGGAGCAGAAGATAAAGAGAAAGAAGCAGGTCCAAGTTCTGGTGACCTGGTAGGAGATCTGGAAATATATTAATGTGAAGGTGAAGGCAGAGATATTGGATAGTTGGAATCTCTGTCACATCTTTTCTTTTTAGAATTGCAGGAATCACAGGCCCTGTTATATAATTTGGCCTGTGGAGTAGAAAAAATGAATGTGCAAGGTCTGCACATGTTGATGCACTGTTTACAAGAATAGTCCTTTGGAGAAGTGAAGCAGGGAAGGTCTAATGGGTCAAAAGCTGGTGATTTAGCCATGATCTGTGAATGAACAATAATGAAGAGAAAAGAGATGAAAGAAAATATTATCAGTGATGTGTAGATTATGAAGAAAGAGTGGAATTCAGCAGTTTGGTTGCAGAGCGTTGTACAAGGAGGTGGCTCCCCCTTTTTTATGAAAAATGTGTTTAAGTCCGTCATGACTTTAAACTGAACACTGCAGAAGTCTGTCAAGACTTTAAACTGAACACTTTGAAGTCCGTAAATACTTTAAACTGAACACTGCAGAAGTCTGTCAAGACTTTAAACTGAACACTTTGAAGTCCGTAAAGACTTTAAACTGAACACTGCAGAATTCCATCAAGAATTTAAACTGAACACTGTGGTTGAGTCCTTCAGGACAATAAACTGATAATGGGAGTTGGTGTGATTCTGGAAGAGGGAATCCAAGGGGGAGTCTCTAAATTTTGTTAAGAAAAGAGTGGGGGTAACTGATGAGCTGGCTGCTCTGTAGAAAAGTTACCTCAGAATTTTAGTTTGTTTCTTTGGGTATTAAATGTTTTGATCTTTGGTTCTGTCTTTTAACTTTAGGTTTTTAGTCCCCCAAGACTATAAAATGAGGGTTTTGAGTCCGCCAAGACTATAAAATGAGGGCTGTTATTCCCCCAAGACTTAAAACTGAGGATTAGTCCCCCAAGAATGTAAAATGAGGAACTTTTTTATGATGATTGGCTACATTCAGGAAGTCTGGAGAGGTCAAGAATTTTTTTATTTCTAAGTCAAGAGATTAATCAAGAGTCAAGAGGTAGAAGAGAATCATGGGATGTAACAAAATGTTAAGAATTGGCTTTGAATTGTTGTATGAGGCTCTTCCTTTTCTTAAGGTCCTGTGGATTCCTAGCAGGAGTGGATTGGAAGTAGTTTAGAATGAGATGCTCCTGTTGAGAAGAATGTTGTTGAATTTTGTCTTTGATGGTGGGCATTGGATTAGGTGGGGGCGCTTCAATGGCTCCCACATTGTAATCATCACTTTCTGGGTGGAAATGAACTGGAAATTTGTCAGATTGAATTTCAGTATGAAGAAGTATTGGGCTTACCATCAGAAGGACCAGGGATGGTAGAGCTAGTGGTTGTAGCAGGGTTGGCACTCTTTTTTGAATGGTGTAATTTGTCAACCAGTTTGGGGAATAGGATTGATGGCCTGGATCTTTTGGTGCTGGTAGAAGGTGGATCAGGTTTAGGAGGAGAAGAAGACATTGAAGTGGACAATGGACTAGGTCTGAAACAAATATTTTTCCTAGAGTGAAAGGCATCACAGGAGGTTTGGTAGGGATGAGCCGGTGGTGTGATGGTACAGATGAAATTGTTTTCAATGCAGTATTGGCAAGGACCAATGTCAGTAGCGGATTTGGAAAGAAAGCTGAACATGGTGGTTGTGATGAAGGAGAATGTGGAAATTCTCAATTAGAGGGAGGATGTGGTCTTCCAAAATTGGCGGATCCCTTTGTTGGTTTATTTGGAGTTATTTTGATATGCCTTAAATGGCATTGTTTAATAATTAGGTGTTCAGAAAATATTGGGACTACAGGGATGTGTACCCTACCATTGGATAGCCCCGTTTCTTCTCTATATTTATGTCCAGTTTACATTTTTCATATTCTAAGTATTAAGGGGATAATTTCTCATTTTTCATTTAAAAAGATTTCTGTTTAATTTTGTTTTTTGTGTTTTACGGGCTAACATTAAGTCTTAGTGTTAAGTGCTTAGTACTTTTAGAATGAGCTCAATTTTCTCTAAATTTCATGTCTCAACGTTTTTATAGCATAATTATGTGTTTTAAAGGTTTTAGTAGTTGTAGTAGATTTTTCTAAGCAGTTTGGGTATTTTTGGTGGTTTTTGGTGGTTTTCTGACATCAGGGTAGTCTGGCTGCCTCAGGAGGACTTCCAGCCTCGGTGCTAGAGGGCTGGGAAGCATTTCTAGAGAGGTTCTATGCAATTTGGCAGTAAAGAATGCCAAATTCATTGGTGTGAATGGGCTCTTAGATAGTGGTCTGTGTGTATATAGTGAATAAGACAGTTTGGGGAAACTTTAATTATCATACAACCATCCGGAGGTGCTATCCTTGTTCATCACTCAGTTTTCACTGTTTTTTAGCCACAATTGGCTGTGTTTGTTGCAAGGTGAGTTCTTCATTTAACTTATCTTGGCAACTGGCTTCTCTGGTATACTCTTGCAAGCTATATCAAGTATTATTTCTGTCTCTGGTGTGGATTTTCAGCCTACATCAAGTATCATTGCTTTCTGTGGTGTTGAAATCGGTCTGAATTTCAGTTCTTTGGTTTGGTAGTCTTTCTGGAGACTACTTTCTTGGCTGGTCAGGCAGTCAAGTGTGTTGGAAAAGGGGCTTTAGCAAACTGGAACCAATTTACAGTAGCAGGTAAATCTCACTTTATTTTTCTAAAAGGACAGGGGTTTTTCTCTCCAGTTTTACTCCATTTCCCTTGGTCAAGGCTTATAGCTAGCACTATAGGATTCTCTACACCAGTGCGCATTGCAGATGAAGTGTCAAGACCTTCTGCAATATGCATAAGATTTTCAACACCTCCGAGATCAATTTAAGAAAAGAAATTAGAACCATTAATCAAAGTAAGAAGTATTGAAATAGGAGAATCTGAATAAGGCTTCTTCTTAGTCACTAAATTAAGTTTTTATAATCAAAACATAAATTAAACTTCTATCCTTTTTCTTAACAAAAAGAACAGGAGAGCCGGTTAGAGATTTACTGGCTTGAATGAAACCTTTTGCTACATTCTCTGTAATATAGTTTTGAAGAACTTGAGATTTGAACTTTGACAAAGAATAGACAGGAATTTAAAATTGTACTGGACCTATTAGCTATATCTGATGATGGTAGGGTCAAGCTGTATTAACTTTCAGCCTTACATATTAAAAAAAAATTGATGAAGTTATGGTAAACTTTGGGTAGAGCTGATTTAATGGCTTCAAGATTCATTTTGTTGTCCTCTTCATCTTCAAAGAAGTCTGTCAAGGGTAGACCTGTATTTAGATAGCAAAATTCAATTACTTTAAGGCTATTGAAATCCTCTTTGAGTAAAGTAGTCAAGGCAGAATGGTTAGCCAGGTGCTGAATTGAAAAAATATCAGTTGCTTGAAATACATCTGGAAGATGTGTCCTCTAGAAGGACTTGTTCAGGAAAGTTTTTTAACTCCCTATTTACCTATATTTTTCAATCAGAGATATACTTATAATAAGGGGGGATCAATCCCTGTCGCCAATCAATTTTGAAACTCAAATGCTTTCAAAAGTCATATCCAAGAAAGGTATTTTCCAAATTTGGGTAATTCAAGACTTTAAATACCCACTCAATGGAGGAAAAATTTGGAATTTTAAAAACCCATTATTTTAGGATCCTCTAATTTGACCAGATAAATTGGATTTTGGTCAATATCTATAAATTTCAGCTTAGGTTTTTGGAAAAAGATAAACTGATAAATGAAATTGAAGCTCAAGAGTCAATAAAACAACTGAAGGGAATATCCTCCTTAAAAATAGTTAGTATAAAATTTGTTTAGAGTAAATCCAATCCTTAGGAAATGGAGTTTCTGTGCACTTAGAGAGATAAAATAATTTGCTTTGTACACAAGTAAACTATTCACTAGTTTTTTGACTTGAAACCATTACCTTTTCAATTTTTTAATTTAGCACATTCATCCAACTTGTGTTTACCCCCAAAATATATGTGAAACCCATTATCTGCTCTTTTTTTTCTCTCAGATTCCTTTAATTCCTGATTTGGATGCAATGCCTTACTGATATTTCTTGGGGTCAAGCTTTTGAATCAAGACTTGTCTTTTCCCTTTTAATTAAGTTTGGTTTGAGATTATAATTGCGTTTTTTAAGGATGATTTGAAGAATTTCCTGATTTAAAGTTAGAACCATGAGATTCAAATCATGGCACCTTTGTTGAAGATGGCCCTTATAAACACACTCAATTTCCAGGGTTCTATCCATTAGGTCCATTAAAGTTTTCATTTTTTGGCCATGAAGATTTAATTGGTAAAGGATTCTTGAAGGGTGTCCATTTATGAAAGTATAATTTAAAGCTGCATCATTCCAAATTACTCAAGTTTTTAGAGCCCTGAAATTTGAGATATACTCAGAAGTTTTCCCATTATCATTCATGCAAAGGAAAATTATTTTAATTCAAGTTTTATCAGTTTCTTTAGGTTCACCAAATAATGCTTCAAGTAAATTTTTGAATTTCTCCCATTTATCAATGAGTAAATGGGTTTCTGTTGAAGAAATAATGAGCCCATATGGTACAAACAATCTTTATGCTTTCTCAGAAAATAATAATAAGGCATATATTACCTTGGAGAAATTGGTGTTAAATGTTTGAGGGTCATCATGGAATAATAAATTGCAGGTTTGGAAAAAAGGTTTCAATCTGTTGGAATTTTCTCCTTTGCATTTATCCAGAGATTTCATTGAAGGAGTTTTAAATTTAGAGACCTTCAAAGGACAAGGATTAGAAATTGATTTCACTAATAATTTCATGAAATCTTTCAATGAAGGAGCTTGACCAGGTTCAGATGTTTGGCCCAAAGGGCTGGTGGAAAGGGTGGATAATGCATTGTGCATATTATCCTTTCCTTCTTCTTCCTGACTAGAATCTTTGAACTCCTGAGGCATTTCCTCCACAGATTGAATTGAATGTTCCCTTTCCCTTATCTCAAGAGTTTTAATAGAGTGAGTGCAGGAAATAGGTTGTGATGCTTGTGGCCTATCTCTGGTGCTGTGGCAGAATAAAAACTAGTATGGCAATATAGTTTATTAAAATCAGATTTAAGGAGATAAATATTGAGATTGGGAAAGCCAATTCAATTTTATAATGGTGTATATTTGAGAAAATGAGTATATAAAAGTGTTAAAAAGGGAAATTTTACAAGTCAAGATTGAAAAAAAAATTATTGGTCAGAAAATGCAAGTATAGGTCTAAAAGAGTATGGAAATGAAATTCAAGAGTCTCAAGAGCTTTTGTAAAATTTTATGGAATTTTTACTATTTTTCTAATATTTTTAATAATTTTATAAACTATTAATGATTATTTTTGATTTTTCATGATTTACTTAACTTTGATAATTTTTACTAGATGAATAGAGCTGGGAAGACTAAAAAAGTTAGAAGGGATTATAAAAGAGAAGTATCTTTATCATCTTTTACTTTTCAAGACTTTTTTGTGGTGTTTTAAGGTTATAATTGAGTAAGGAAGTCTGTAGGAGCTCCAGAATGCTCCAGACCTGCTCCATACAAACTCAGGCAATCTCCAGATGAGCTCTGGGGTGCTCTGTCTAGGGAAAATAAGGCACATGACATGCTATGCATATAAAGCCTGTGGACTCAAGATTTATATATATAACAACTTGTATCTTAACAACAACACCATACAACAACATTCATTATAATTTTACATAACAAATTATAAAATTGTAATACCCTTATAATTATAACACTTTTACATTACATTATTTAAATTTCCCTCAACATCACATATATTAACTTATATGGTACCATTTTTAAGGTTTCATCACCAGGGACTAGTATTATAAAACTAAATCTTATAAAAATAAAATCTTAATAAAAACAAATATTCAATCTTTTAAATAACTTTTTTTAATACTGCTTCACTGTTGTGTTTCTTACCCTCATTATTAAAAACACAAATTCTAAATCACAAAACCATTATTAACAAATATTTTATTTGTCACTATATATAAAGTAGAGTTTTAAGATTATTTAATTGTGAACTCTATATTAACTTAAAGGGACTGGTTTCTCTTCTGTTTATCCAATTCCCTTTGATTCTTCTTACAGCAAGGTTACTGTAAGAGTCTTTCTATATTGGTGGCGCCCAATGTGGGGTTTTAATTCTCTATATTTTAATTGATCTTACTTGGTATCTGGACTATCTTAGCCTGAAAAAGGCTTATTAAACAAAAGCATATATTTTTTAACAGTTTTATCTTATTTTTTTGGGATGTCTTCTGCTACTGGATCTAGTTTTTCTTTTCCTGTTAATGCATTAGTGTGGATTGTATCATGGGATGTGCCCAATTTTTATGGGGAAGAAGTAAAATGATTTTTAAAACATTATGAAGCTTCTGCTGCTGTTGATTGTGCTTAAAATTTGAAAATGGTGAGGCAGATTAGGTTCTTTATTGTGTACAGAGAGGTGGAAATGGAGATCATTGCTATGGACAGTTATAAAAGATGGGATAGTTTGAAACTGTCAAACGAGATGGTTGATAGATGAGGAGTCAGGTGTACAATGGTGAACCTTAAAAAGATTGTAAGTGATTGAGAATCTAAAGGTGGTGTTTCTAATATGATGGACTTCAAAAGTTTATGAAGGCAGTTAGCTGAAGTGGCAGATTATTTGATTCTGGTGGAGGAGATAGGCCATGAAAATCAGGCAAAGGATTTATTTTGGTCATCATTTGGAAGGGAAATCAGAAAAAATGTGTTGAAGGAGCTATCTATAAAAAACTTGAAGAAGGATTTACTAAATGGAGAACAGGAACTACCTGCTCTAGAGGTCATCAAAGAGAAAGTTCAGGCCCATTTGAAATTAATGGCTTGGAACATGTATCAGGAGTCCTGCACTCAATATTTTAGAAAGATTAGTGAAGTTTTGGCCAAATATAATGATAATATGGTGAAGGCTCAAGAGGCAAAGAAGGCTTAGTTGGGTCAGCCTTTCACTAAGGTTGATGGGAATGCTGATAATAAAATGGTGGATGACTTAGCTGACTTAACTAAGAAGCTCAATATATTTTTTCAAGAAACTCAGAAGGCCAACAGAGGGCCTGTGGCTTTGACTTCTACTTCTTCATCCTAACAATCAAAAGGTTATGAGAGGAGGACTTATGAGAATAATGGAAATGAAAACCAGTTTAATGTGCATGGAAATGGCAATGGTGGTAGTAATGGTAATGGTAATGGTGGAAATGGATTTAGAGGTGGATATGGAAAACCTAGGATGTGCTACTATTGTAATAGGAGAGGGCACAAAGAGGAAGACTTTTATTTTTTGGGTTGGGACTTGCAGGCTGGTGAAGTAAAACTTGATGGAAAGGTTTACAAAATCCTTGAAGGATATTTCACCAAATTAGGTGACGGGAAGCACCCTTGGATTTAGTTAGAAGGAATTTGATGGCTGAAAGGAGATCCAGATTTGAAGAATTAACTGGTGATTATGATCACCACGGAAAATCTGGGGGTAAACTGCTAGCAATCCCCTCTCTTTGAACTCCAGAGTGTCTCTTATTATTCCAGGGTTATTCTCACTTTATAAAAATATACAAAATTGTATTGGAAGTACATTTATTCTCAGATTGATTATAGACAGAATATCAACTGATTCCAAATTATGCACAAGTTGATCCTCCAGAACTTGATTTTGGTCGTCTGTTGAGCACAAATTGATCTAACCTAAGCTTATGCATATATAATAATGCAGGATACTTGCTCTATTAAGTTTGATAATAAAATAAAATATTGATGAATTTATATAAAAAATAATTATTATGTAAGATATTGAATTGTAAATTTAGGCATCATAGGAGGGCACTTAATAGAACTTAATTATACTATGTGACACCTTAATACTGTATCACACAGTTTGAAACATTTAAAACAAAATTTTCATGATGGGCAATGAAATTTCTTGGACAGACACTTTCAAAATTAATACTGATCATAATACACAAATATGAAACCTTGGCATCTATTCAATAAAAGATTTTCCTTCTGATAAATAAATTTTTCTCAGTTACTCCCTGCTAAAAAGTGTCCTTGTGAGGTTTGTATGACCTTCAGGGGGATAATTTGGCCACATCAAACTACTTCTATTTCCATGATTGACTAAAATATCATCCTCATTTCCATCTAAAGAGTTGATCTCATCTGACTGTGGCAGATCAAAGGGGTCCACCATAAGTTTAGCCAAAATTTTGGTGAACACTTTTTTGATGGATAGTGACTAAATGGTGCTTTCCAAAATTTTCCACCTAAAGTTAGGCTAAACTTCAGGAGGATAAATTTATTATGAATACCAAATTGACTGAAGAATACTTTTTCCCTAGCTACTCTGCATCATAAAAGTGTCCAACTGAGGTTTAGCCATAATTCAGGTAGATAATTTTGGAAAGGCACAGTATGATGGGTTTAATATCTATATATGGCAATAAGTATGTGTTTTTTATCAACATGGAACTAGAATTAATTTAATATGGCCAAAGTTTCCACCTGAAGTTTGGCCAAAATACAGGTGGAAATTTTTATGAGGATTACTTGATGAAATGAAGAAGACTTGCAATTACTCTCCATCATAGAATTTTTAAACTTAAGCTTATCAAAAATTGTGGTGAAACTTTATCCAGATCCAGTCATATGGGATCAACTCTCTATATGGCAATGAGAATCAATTTTTAGTCAATCATGGCATTAGAAGTAATTTGATATGGACAAACTTTCCACCTGATTTTTGGCCAAAAATAAGTTGGAAATGTTTATGAGGAATACTAGATTAACTTAAGAAGACTTGCACCCTACTACTGTCCATCATAAAATTTTCCACCAGAAGAATTCTCAAACTTGTGGTTGACACCTTTGGCCTGGTCTGGCCATATGGGATCAATTCTGCATATAGAAATGAGGATGTAATTTGGTCAATCATGGTACTAGAAGTAATTTGATATAGACAAAGTGTCCAACTAAATATTGGAAAAAAATCAGTTGAAAACTTCATTTAGTTGAAAAAAAAATCAAATTAAGTACAACTTTATTCCTGATGGTGCCAATTTTATCCAACACCTCTTCTGAGCCTTAAAAGTAGGAATTTAGCTTGAATTTTTAATTTCATATAAAATCCCTTTTATTCAACCTATTTCTTTTTATCCCTTTTTTTCTTTTAGATATAAATTAATTTTATGTAAAACAAATCTTTTTCATAAATTTTTAACTGTATTTAATAAAATTATTAAAGGTTTAACATCACCCTGTAAGTATTTGGCACATTTTTTTTGCTATACTAATAAAAATAATAATAAAATGGTGACAAAAAGTTTGATCAAATGATAAAATATAAATAATTCAGAAAGATCAAATACCAGTGGATATTTTTTAAAAAAATACCAGTTGCACTGAAGAAGACCTGCACCCTAGATACTCACCATCAAATAAATGTCCAGCACAAGTTTGGCCGAACTTGCGCTGAACACTTTTGGTCAGGTGCAGTCATATGAGATCAATTCTCTGTATGGCAATGAAAAAAATATTTGATAAAAAACTTCACTAGAAGTAGCTTTATATAGCCAAATTTTCTACTTAGAGTTCATCCAAACCACAGGTGCACAATTTTTTATCTATAAAAAAAAGTAAATTTAGTACAATTTATCCCTGATGGCTCTCATTTGCTTCAACACCTCTACTGTCCTTTGATAGTAGGAATATTACTTGGATTTCTTTTTTCATATTTGATCCCTTTAACTTAATTTTTTATTCCTCATATTGCCTTTGAATATCAATTAATAATTTTTAAAATAAACTATTTTAATATTTTTATACATTTATTTAATAATATTATAAATGGCATAACATCACCTGGTATGCATTTGGCACATGAGTTTTTTCTATACTTATAAAATTAATAATATAAAGGCAACCAAAAATTAATCAAATGATATTTATGAGTGAGGCACAAAGATAAAATAACAGTAGATATGTTTGTAAGAAATACTAGATGAACTGAAGAAAAATTCTACCCTAGCTACTCTCCATCATAAAAGTGTCCAGCACAAGTTTGGCTGAACTTGTGCTGGACAATTATGGTCAGGTTCAGTCAGATGGGAGCAATTCTCTCTATGGAAATGAAGATAAATTTTTGATAAAAAATTACATTAGAAGTAGTTTGATATGGCAAAATTGTCATCCTGAAGTTTTGGTAAAGCTCAAGTGGATTTTTTTTTTATTTTTACAAAAAAGAAAATTTAGTGCAAGTTTAGCCCTGATTGTGCTAATTTGATTCAACATCTCATTTTTCTGTTTATGGAAGGAATTTAACTTAAATTTTAATTTTCATCTTTAATTTCTTTTATTTTACTTTACTCCTCTCATATTGCTTTTGGATAGAAGTTTATTTTTTTTAAAATAAGTCATTTTCATATTTTTTTACCTTTATTTAATAATATTATAAAAGGTGTATAATTAGCCAGTATTCATTTGGCACACAAGTTTTTGCTATACTGATAATATTAATAATACAATGGTGACAAAAAATTAATCAATTGATAAATATGAGTGAGGCAAAAAGATTGAATAACAGTGGACATATTTATAAGAAATGTCAGATGATTTAAAATGACTTGCACCCTGGCTACTCTCCATGATGAAAGTGTCCAGCACAAGTTTAGCCAAACTTTTGCTGGACACTTTTGGTTGCATGTCGTTGTAGACAATCCTATAGTACTAGCTATAGGCCTTGACCAAGGGAGTTGGAGAAAAACCAGAGAGAAAATCCCCTGTCCCTTTAGAAAAATAGAGTGAGACTTACCGGCTACAGTAAATTTGGGTCCTGTTTGCTAAAGCCCCTTTTTCCACACACTTGACTTCTTGATCAGCCAAGAAAGTAGTCCCCAGACAGACTACCAGACCAAATAACTGAAATGTAGACCAATTTTCACACCAGAGAAAGAAAAAATACTTGATGTAGGTTACAAATCCACACCAGAGACAGAAATAATACTTGATATAGCTTGCAAGACTATACCAGAGAACCTGTTGCTAAAGTTGAGTTAAATGAAGAACTAACCTTGCAACCAACACAGCCAATTGTGGCCCAAAAAACAGTGAAAACTGAGTGAGAAACAGTATATAATTACCAAATGGTTGTGTGATAATTAAAGTTTCCCTAAACTGTCTTATGCAGTATATACACACAGACCACACATCTATGATCCATGCACAGCAACTCATTTGGCACCTGTACCAGCCAAATTGAATAAAAACCCTCCAGAAGCGCTCCCCAACCTTCTAAAACAGAGGCGGGCAGGCAGCCTGAAGCGGCCCAGCCTTCCTGAAGCCAGAAAACCAATAAAAACATCTAATCTAAATATAGAGAAAAACCGGGGCTATCCAATGGTAGTACCCACATACCCGCAGTCCAAATATTCATGGAATAAATCCAGAAAAACACCTAACTCTTTAACCAATGTCAATTAAGTCATGCACAAACAGCACCAAACAGCACAACAAAGGCTCCTGCCAATGTTGGAAGACCACATCCTCCCTCCAATTGAGAATGTCCACATTCTTTCTTCCCCGATCAACCATGATCAACCTTCTTCCCAAGTCTGCCTCTGAAATGGGTCCTTGCCAACACTGCATTGACGATAATCTAATCTGCACCATAACCCCTCCGGCCCATCCATACAGAACGTCCTGTGATGTCTGCCACTCCAGAAAGAAGACCTGCTACAGAACTGGTCCATTATCCTCTGCAACATCTTTGCCTCCACCTCAACCTGGTCCATCTTCTACCAGCACCAAAAGATCTAGGCCATCCATCCTGATACCCAGAATCATCAAAAAGCTACACCCTTCCCAGAAGAGTGCCACAACCCTTAAAAACACAAGTTTCACTGTCCCTTCTCCATCTGATAGTAAAGAACATTCATTTCTTCCTTCAACTTTAAAACTGATAACTTCTCAGTTCCTTCCTCTTCTGATAGTGATGATAACAATGTAGGATCCATTGCACCACCAACACCAAACTACTTGCCCACAATTAAGGCCAATTTCCGACAACACACATCTCAACAGAAACGACTTCTGCTTCACTACTTCCAATCCACTCCTACTAGAGATCCACAGGACATTGAAAAAATGTTACCGAACAACCTATGCACAAGGTCGAGGGTGTTCCTGAAAGTGAGATGAGGGGATAAAGTTTAGAGACTTCTTCAAAGCACAGAGGAATTGTTGGAGGAAGTGATTTGAAGATGACTTGACAGAAGAGCTACTGCTTTGAGTTATATTTGAGAAGAATCTTAATATATTTTAAGGTAATACTAATATTCTTAGAATCTCACAAAGGGTTGTAACACTCAACAATCAAAGATTTAAATTTAGAGATGATTATTGAGGGAAAAAAGAAATTTACAATAACAATGATTCAACTTGCATTTTTACCACTATTAACTAAGAATACGTTTTATAATTTAATTCTAAAGAAACATTGAACAAAAATCCAACCCCTTTTATATCTATTACTCCTCCTCGCATTGACCTCAAACCCATCCATCATTCTGCACACCACAGACCACCAATATTACACCCGTTACACCTGGAACCTCCTCACTAACATCCATTAACACCTTAATCCTCCACTAACCATTCCGTTCATGCTCACTACCCCTTTTTAATAACCCACAGAAATTTAATAAAACATTTTAGCGGAATATTGTATTGACTATTGCACTGTGCGTTGCTTATCGGAGAAAAGCCTAAACACACTTTTGAGAATTGAATAATTTAGATTTAAAGTTAAGATTAGCGCAGTTGAATAGTGAGTACACAAAGGGAAGTCACTGTGGCAAGGTAGAAACGCTTTCTCTGCTTTGAGTATGGATTTAGGCCTCTGTTTTATTGATTTAATGAGCTGCTTTTGCCTCGAGTGTCACTTGGCGCGTGACAGAAAAGAAGGCACCTCATCCAACAGATCAAGGCTAATTCTAAACACTTCATTTCATCTCTTGATTCCCTCTGTAATTCCAATAGTGCTTGAGCTTCATTCAGAAAAGAAAAATTGACCACACCCTCTATAGGATGTAACCACAAACAACCCTCACTTTTAAGTCTTGGGGGACCATCCTCATTTTATAGTCTTGGGGGACTAAAAAACCTAAATCATAAACCCAGAACCAGAGATCAACCAAATTAAGACACAGAGAAAAAACTAACATTCTGGGGTAATTGTGAATAGAGCTGCCAGCCCATCAATTACCCTCAAACTTGCCTTTGCTAAATTCAGAGGCTGCCCCTGTGGATACTGTCTGCAAATCTTTCAAACCAACTCCAACAACAAAAATCATTCCTCAGTTTATAGTCTTGGGGGACTACACCAATTTCAGTTTAAATTCTTGATGGACTGGTTTTCAGTTTAAAGTCTTGAGGGACTTTCAGGATTTGCATAGAAAAGACCCAGCCAATTTCATGCAGAATACACCTACAGCCAGCCTGCTGAACTTCCACCTTTAACTTCATCATCTACCCAACCACTGACAAAAACCTCCTTCTTATCTCTTTCTTCATCTTCTCCTCACCACAGATCATGGCTGGATCTCCTGATGTTGACCCTTCTAATCTTCCTTGCTTCACTGCTTCCAAGGACAATACCTGCCAGAAGTGCATCCACATGTGCAGACCTTGCACATTCACTCTTCCAACTCCTGAGGCCAAATTCTACAACAGGGCCTGTGACTCTTGCTACTCCAAGAAGAAGAAATGGGACAGAGACGCAAACTACCCTATTCCTCCTCCTTCACCTTCTCATAAATACCTTTCAAGATCCCCTACCAGATCCCCAGAGCTTGGCCCAGCCTCTTCCTCTTTACCCTCAGCACCTTCCAGAAGATCCAGGATTTCAGTTTCCAGAACCCTCCCCAAAAAACCAGCTTTAACTCCTCAAGAAACAGCTTTTATCTCTGCTAATCCAGCTTCAAAAGCTTCAAAATTAGCTCCTAGGCTTCTAGACCGTGTCTAGGAGGCCCGCCCGCCTCACTAGACAGTGAAAATCAGGCTCAAAACTTCCAAAAACAACCAGAAAACAGCCAAATTCCTCCAATCAACAAAAACAACTCTACACAACCACCTCCCACTGCTCCCAGAGAAATGCAACCAACATTTCCAAGGTCAAAAAATACCAAAATTTCCCAAACTTCTAGGATATTTGCCAGAGGACCCCAGAAAGACACCAGAGCCCCCAACACAGCACCAAAACAACAACTTCACCCCCAGCTAAGGCAAAAAAACTACACTTCTCCTCTGCCAGCCAACTATTCTTCTGACAGTTCCATTCCTTCAAGAGCTCCATCCAGAAGAGATCAATCCGCTTCCAGATCACCCTCTCCTGCTCCATCTTATAACAACCCTGGTACTCCATCACCAGCACCTTATCCAGCTGAGACCAACCAAAATATCAACAACAACAACAACAGCCCTGCTGCTCCAACTAGGCCCCAGGAACATCAGCCTCCTAGTTCACCTTCTCAAAACCTTTCAGAGGAAGACCAAGAGAATCCATATCTTTCCCTTATTAATCCCCCAACTATCACCCTTCCAAAATATTCAGAAGTCCGAATTCCGTCCGCTTACAAATTTGATGAGCTTTCAATCTGTAAGTACCAAATTAATACATTCCATTTCTTCAACAAAAATAATTACTGATCCAATTTTTCTTGTAAAGTTGGCATCCCTCCTCCTGAATCTACTATTGGAGTTGGACAACCTCTTGAAACTTCATTAGCCTTGTATTATGGAGACATGAAGCAACACCTCAGCAGCATGTGTTCTAACATGCTGAAAGCCTTTGCCCTCCATGGACCTTTAAATGACTTTGAGAAATCCCTGAGAAAGCGACTGTTGGAAGACCACTAGAAGATTTCTAGGATCAGTAAGCACACCTTCCAGCACTCCATTCCTGTCTCTTCTTCTTCCTCCTCTGAACTTCCTTCTAATCCAATTCCTGCCCATTACAACCCATACCATATTTCCAGAAGGATCCACTTCAAAGAGCACTGCGCTTCCCACAATCCCAACAAAAAGCAAAAACGCCTACACAATACAGACCAGCCTCCAGAAGCTAATCATTCAGACAATGAACTCCTGCAACAAAATAAAAAATTAAAAAAACAATTAATAATAATAATAAAACAATAATAAAAATAATTTCAGAATTTTTTTTTTTAATATAAAATAAATGAGTAAAAATTGAAGTAAATAATAATAAATAAATAAATAAGATAAAAAAATGATAAACTGATAAATAAATAAAAAAATAAAAATAGCATTGCCCGGCCAATTGTTGAGTCTTTCCCCACCAATTCTTGCCCACATCCAGGTGACTCTGATGTGGTAACACCCTAAATTTTTGATTTTATAATTTAAAACAACCCCCATAAAAATTATAAGAAAAAGAGAGAAAAAAGAAAATAATCTAAAACTACTATCTAGAAAAAACATAACTACAAAATCAAAGGCAGTCCAGCTGCATAGATGGTCCAGATTCAGAGAAGGTCCAGTTAGAGAAAGTCCTGTCCATAGAAATGATCACTGGGTGGGCTCCCTCAAATAAGTAAAAATAACAGGAGACCACCAGTGATCCGCCACCAATCCAAATGAACCCAGGATAATGAAGCCAGTCTCAACCCAGTTTAAGGTCATAGTGGACTTGAAACCTGAATAATAACAACAGAACTAAAATTCAACTAGGACAAACAAAATACTTGAGAAAGACATTCTGGGATAACTGTTTTACACAGCAGCCAGATCATCAGTTACCCCCACACTTGCCAAAATAAAATCTAGAAGCCCCCCTGTGTACCTTCTAACAAGAAAAAACACAACATCCAACACAATAACCAAAACCAATAAGAGTGAAGAGTCCGGCACTTGAAGACCAAAGGAATTTCCAATTTAAAGTCATAGAGGACTAAAACCTGTGAAAAGAAACCAATACTAGGTTTCAACCAAATTAAGAAAAAGGGATGGAAACAGACAATCTGGGGTAACTGTTCTACAGAGCAGCCAGCCCATCAGTTACCCCTACACTTGCCAAGATCAAATCTAGAAGCCCCACCCATGGGTACCTTCTAACAAATGTTTCCAACACAAAAGTTGCTCTGAAACACCAAAATCCAAAATTTAAAGAATGTTCCATAGTTTATCCTCATTTCGGAGTCAATCTTCTTCATGTCTTGTGCCTCTGGGATAAAATCTCTTCACATGATTTGCAGCCACTCTCTTCTTCAAGACTGCACCATCCAACTCTTCCAAAACATAAGAACCTCCAGACACCTGAGATCTGACTCTGTAAGGTCCATTCCATCTGTCAGCAAATATCTTCTCCAACTGACTCTCCAAACTTCTATTATAAACCAAAACCAAAAAACCAGGTCTCAAGGGATTCCTGAGTCTTTGAGCCAACTTCTTGTCCCAGTATCTGACTGATTGATTTCTTATCTTCATCATTCTAGAGAATGCCTTCTCCTGACATTCCTCTCTACATTCCAACTGTTGCATCCTGGCACAGAGAAAATCTTCTTTTGAGTGCACATCATCTCAATCAATTCAAAGATAAGATACAGCTTCCAAGTCCACTGGTAAAACCGTTTCTGACCAAACATTAATTCATAAGGAGAATAGCCAGTTGTCCTCTTCACAGTGACCCTATCAGCAAATAACACCAAGGGTAAATAATGCCTCCAATTTCCAGCACTATCTTCACACATCTTTACCAAAGCATTCTTGATAACTTGATGGCCTCTTTCAACCATGCCTTCATCTTCAGGATAATAAGGTGTTCCTACTCTAACTTTAGAACCAACACTTGCCACAGCTTCTTTAAATTTAGCACCAAACTCTGGCCTACCATTAAAAGTCACCAACTTCATCAGCCCATATCTATAAATCCACTCTTTCTTCAAAAATTCAGCCACATTCTTGGTGGTCAAATTAACCAGAGGCACTGCCTCAACCTAGACAGACAAATAATTCCTAGCAACAATAAGGTATTTATACCTGCCCTCTTTAATATGGACAGCATCCAGACTGACTCTTCCAAACACAGTTGATTCACCAGTAGCACAGCCAACCTTTTTAGGTTTCAAATGACTTCTTCTTTGACATTTTTCACAAGATTGAACCCAACCCTGCTCAGCCAATTTCATACCTGGCCACCAAAATCTGTCTGCTACTCTTCAATAAGTCTCCCCAAAGCCTCTATGACCAAGGTCTTCATGCAAAGACTTCAACACAACTTCTTGACACTTCTTCTGAGTCACCACAACTTGAGGATTAGGATGTATACTTCTCATCAGCCTTCTTCCAGACGCATATAAGCAAGGACTCTTCTTCTTGATTGCCAACCAATTATCATTATCACAACTATCTGGCCTCTCCAAGGTCAACAGATATTCCACCATAATAAAATAAAACCCAGACTGATCCCAGGTCTCATCTTCAAAATCCAAAAAAACAACATCCAAGGGTACAACCCTATTATAAAAATCACCAGTGTAAACATGAGCCAATTGACCAGTACAACCAGGACACCAATCTTTAAATTTTGGCACATCATTCTTCTTCCCCTGAATCTTATGAGAATCAAGTTCACTAAAAAAGACACCATTCTCCAACTTTGAGCTGTCCCAAATAACAACTCCATCTTCATAAAAAAACATTCTGATCACTAGAATCAAGATCAGATCCAGCCAGTTTAGCCTCTTGGGGGAGGTGAGAAAAATCTTCAGCACCCTTTGTTCTGGCACTAACCAATGGAACATCTTCATCAAACTTTTCAAAATCAGAATCATCATCTGTAGGTGGCCTCCTTGATAATCCATCAGGCATTGTAAAAGTTTTGCCCGGTTTGTGTACCAGGTCAAAGGATAAATTTTTAATAAATGCCACACACCAAGTCATTGGAGCATTTGGAAGACTAGGTGTATTGATCATCTGAACCAAAGATTTTGCATCCACCTGCAGCTCAAAATCCTGCCCCCACAAAACAGTTTGTAGCTTCTTCAAAATTTTTGCTACACCACACAATTCCAACTTAGGCTGAGAATACCTAGATTCCACTTCATTAAAGACCACAGACTCATACCTTACTGGTCTGACCCTCCCAGTTTTATATTCCTGAGACAAAACAGCACCAGCAGCAATATAGCTTGAGTCCACTTCCAGATAAAGTTTTCCAGCATCAACACCATAATCCAATTTGTGAAGGACAATATCTTCACCAACCACCTTCTTCCACTTATGAAAAGCCTCTTCACACTCTTTAGTCCATTCCCAATCTGCATCTTTCCTGGTCAGCCTCTTTATAGGTGAAGCCAACAAAGAAAAATCCTTAATAAAAATCTTGACATATACACACACACCAAAAAATCCCCTGACTTCAGTAGTATTTTTAGGCCTTGTCCATGACTGGATTTTATTAATCTTTTTCTTTGCCATAATCCTTCTTTCTTTACATACCACATGACCCAGAATTTCCAAAGCAGGAACACAACAACACAATTTTGACCAAGAATTGGTCAAACCCGCCTCTTCAATCCTAAACAACACTCTCTTTAGAGTTATTGCAGATTCCCTAACAAACCTCCTTATACCAGGATTCTCTTTCAGCACCTCATGACCATAATCAGTGGATGGTCTTTTAACTCCACCATCATCAATAAAAATACCAGTGTGAGTAGGGACCTCATTCTGAAAAATCCAAGCCATCTAAGCTTGATAAACTGCCACTGAATTAGTTGCTCCTTGAGGCAACCTAGTGAGCTGATATCTTCCCAAAGGAGTCTCAAAAGTTGTGAGAAGCCTTGAATCTGTATGAAGTTCCCTCTCATCATAACCACCCATAATATCACCCAATCCACAACACACCCTTCCAGAAAAAGCTTCAAAAAAATCCTCTGCACTTGATGGCATACCAGAATCCTTGATTGTGACTCTATCCAAGGCTCTAAGATCATGAACCACCCTCAAATTTCCATTCTGCTTCTTTACACAGAAAAACGGACTGAGTAACTGGATGTTGATTGTTTGTATAACCCAGTCCTGACTCTTTCCCCAACAATCTCCACAAAATCCTCTCTGAGAGCAGCTGGAATTGGAATAGGTTTGATTTGCCAAGGTTCATGACAAACCACAGGAATCAAGTAAAGTTCCCCATAAGAGTGTTTTAATACACCCCTTTCCTCCTCAACAAAAGCCACAGCTTTTTCCCTTAGCACAATAACATGCAACAACAACTTTTTTTCTTCTTCAGACAACCACCCATCAGGACCAAAATTAACAACTTTCAACCTTTCCACAGTCACCCTATCCGTCTCTACAAAATCTGGAGGATTCTTCACTAAAGGAGTACAGTACGGATATCTTGGAAATTGAGGTCTCTTCAAAGGCGGATTTAAGCCCACAGGAATAGGCTCATTGACAGGCCTAATCTTCTGCGCTACCTTCTTATACTTTGCCGCTCCACCTTCAACGTGAGGGATCTTCAGGAAATTTTCACCACCAGACCTGGAACAAAAACCAAGGGTTTCCCCATTACTCACATGTGTGGCCCAGGTAATGTTTTTGAAAGGTGTAGAAGAAACCCTAGCGGTGCACAATTGGGAGGAATTACTTTTAGACCCCAATCTCACCACTCCAAAACTTTTCCACAATTCCAAATCTTCATCTTCACTTCCATCTTCCAAATCTTCAAATTTTGATTCATCTTCAGAATTCACTCTTCTTAAATAGTGCAGTTTATCCTCTTGATGGAGGCCAAAAAATTGATCTTGATGATCTTCTTCCTTAATAATTTTGTGCAGTTTAACCTCATTCTCAAGGCCCAAAAATTGATCTTGATGATCTTCTTTCTTCATTATCTTCAGATTTTTTTCTTGATTTTCTTGAATTATCTTGAAATTTTTATCTTCTTTTCTTGAATTCTCTTCTGCCCTGCAAAAAAACCAGGGGTTTCCCCAATGCTCACAGGTGTGGCCAAGGTAATGTTTTTGAGAGGTGTAGAAGAAACCCTAGGAGTGCAAAATTGGGAGGACTTACTTTTAGACCCCAATCTCACCACCCCAAAGCTTTTCTGTATATCTTTCAATAAAGATATATAAGCAATCTTCCTGTTTAAACTTGAGTTAAAAATAATTGAGAATCTTGGGAGAGAACAGAAACTTGATAAAAAATTTGAAGAATACTTGCAAAGAAGAGAAACATTAAAAAGAGAAAGTTGAAAATTCACTAGGTATATCTCCAAGGGAGCTGACCTACTACAACCTGGGATTTCCTCATCTTGGGGAGATGTTGTAGCACTAGGGTGATCAGCCCTCATCACTCTTAAAAAGACAGACCCTCACTAGAGACTGAGCTACACTCCAAAAAACCAGAGGCAGCACCCACATCTCTTCTTCTCCTACAACAACCCATGCACTGGCACATTGAAGACAAACCAGGCCTGGTCTCCCAACCATCCTCTCCAGGGGATGATAGTCTCATGTGAAGTCTCCTTTTGTCTTCACCAGTCAACTCCAAACTGATTCCCAATTCAAACTGATAACCAATTCTTGCCTGAAAATCCATCAGGAATGGCCCACCCAAAACAGCTTTAACTGTTCCTTTAGCAATATAAAAATGAACCTTTCCTGAGGCTCCACCAACATTTAACTTCATGAACTCAGAAGTTCCAACCAATTCGGTGACATGGTTACCAATCCCTCTCAAATTTCCACCAATACCAGTTTTGATGGGGAGGCCCAGATGAGTGGCCTCAAACAAAGAAATCAGGTTAATCTGAGAACCTGAATCAACCAATGCCCTAGCCTCCCTGCCATTAAGAGTGAAATTGACATAACCCAGAGGAGCAGAAAAATGAGTTTCCAACCCCTCACCAAACTTTTCAGCAGGATCACAAATGTTTTCTACCTCCCCAGAATAAACCCTTCTCCTGGTCAACAACTTTTTCTGTCTATCAGCCAACCCAGGACTGATAGCATACAATTCCCCAAAAGAAAGGGAAACCTGACCCTGATTCATCCTTTCCAGAACAGAGTCCATAACATTAGATTGGCCAGAAACCACTGGCCTCTCAAAGTGAGCCCTTGGCTTCACCACCTTAGTCCTAGAAGATTCTTGAGGACCAGCACCACCAACAGATTTACCATCAACAGGAACCAAACCAGATCCCTAACCAGACCCTCTAACTCCAGTAGGCTTTGGCAATGAAGCCAAAGGGACATCCTCCTCAGAGTCAGAATCAACATCCATATGTATTGGCTCACCAATCATGTCCAATGCTACAAAACTAGGGGGGCCCATGTCAGCCATACCCTTCTGCATCTTGTACAGCTCCTCTTTTCTGTAATTCTTCCTAGCTGCACTCAGCTTAGGATCCACCTTTGAAGCCTTTGGCTATGGTTCTGCCTGAGAAATGCTCTTAGGCCTTCCCACCTTTCCTCCTTCCACATCTTAAACACCAGCCAAGCATTCACCACTTGACTTTCCACCACAAGATTACAACTCTAAGCCACCAAAGGAAGTAGAAAAAGAGACCTTATTGACCTCCTTCTCCCTTCCCTTGACATCATCATCTTCCTTACCAGAAGACTTCCCCTGATCAGGAATATCCTCAAACCTTGGCCTCCTTTGATTGAGGCCACCCCACTCCTGACCAAATCAACAGGAGCCTGCCCCTCACTGGGCTTCACAAATGAACCATCAGGGAACTTGAAAACCCTGCCATCAAACTCCACCTTTCCTTCAGACACATCCCTGTTCAGAGCTCAACAATCATTGGACTTGTGCCCCTTCCTGCTGCAATAAGAACAGACCCAAGGATCACTCCTACCAGCCTTCTTATCAAAATCTCTAGGATGAGAAGGAGCCTTATTGACCTTCTTAGCCTCCTGAGCAAAAATATGTAGCTGTTTTGTCAGATCAGCCAACTTCTCCACCACTTGGTCCCTCTCCTGTTTAGGAACCTGCAAGAAATTCTTCTCTTCCCTCTTCACTCTAACCTCCTCTTCAGCCAAAGCCTCACTGACTTTGCTGACATACTTGGCACACCCCTCCTGATAGGTGTCTACAGCCAATAACTTCAAATAGGCCTCCACAGCCTCCTTAACCTTGTCCAAGGCAGGAAACATCTGATCCCCATTAGAAAGAGTCTTCATCAAGTCCTTCCTTGACAGCTCCTTTAACACATACATCCTGACATCTCTAGCCAGGGAAGACCAAAAAAACATCCTTGGCAGAATTTTCATGTGCCAGCTCCTCCACTTCCACCAAATATTCCACCACAGGATCAAACTGTAGCAGAAACTTCCTGTAACTATGCAAGTTAGCAACACCACCATAAGACTTCCATTCACTGAAAACCTTGTTCAGATACACCATAGTGAACCTGACACCCCATCTATCCACCATCAACCTGCACAACAATTTCCAATCCCTCTTCTTGTAACCAGGCATTGCCACAACCTCCTTCTCCACTGCCATATCACCAATGAAGAAAATAATCTGCTTCACCATGTCCAGGTAAGAAGCACCATCCACACCAGCAGCAGTTTCATACTTCTCCAGAAACCACTTCACATCTTCACCATTAAACTTGATACCATCCCAAGTTTTAATCCTAACACACTCCCTAACCATCACAGCAGGAGGACCTCCCTTCCCACTGACAGTCACCATAGGAATAGCAGAACCATAAGCCATTCTTCCAGTCCAAAACACCAAAAAGAGCCAACCAAAGAAAACAGAGATTCCAAAGAAATAGCAGGCTCAAACCCCACGTTGGGCGCCAGAAATGTAGACAATCCTATAGTACTAGCTATAGGCCTTGACCAAGGGAGTTGGAGAAAAACCAGAGAGAAAATCCCCTGTCCCTCTAGAAAAATAGAGTGAGATTTACCTGTTACAGTAAATTTGGGTCCTGTTTGCTAAATCCCCTTTTTCCACACACTTGACTGCTTGATCAGCCAAGAAAGTAGTCCCCAGACAGACTACCAGACCAAATAACTGAAATGTAGACCAATTTCGACACCAGAGAAAGCAAAAATACTTGATGTAGGCTGCAAATCCACACCAGAGACAGCAATAATACTTGATATAGCTTGCAAGACTATACCAGCGAACCTGTTGCTAAAGTTGAGTTAAATGAAGAACTAACCTTGAAACCAACACAGTCAATTGTGGCCCAAAAAACAGTGAAAACTGAGTGAGAAACAGTATATAATTACCAGATAATTATTTGATAATTAAAGTTTCCCTAAACTGTCTTATGCAATATATACACACAGACCAACCATCTAAAATCCATGCACAGCAAATCATTTGGCACCAGTACCAGCATAAATGAATAAAAACCCTCCAGAAGCGCTCCCCAACCTTCTAAAACAGAGGCAGGCGGGCTGCCTGACGTCGGAGTTGCCGCCTGAAGCATCCCGGCCTCCCTGAAGCCAGAAAACCACTAAAAACATCTAATTCACTACAACTACTAAAACCCTTAAAACACAAAATTAAGCTATGAAAACATTGTGACAAGAAACTTAGAGCCAAATTAGCCCTATCTAATGGTACTAAGCACTTAACCCCACAACTTAAGGTTAGCCTGTAAAACATGAAAAACAAAATTAAACAGCTATCTTTTATAATGAAAAGGAGGAATTGACCCCATAAATTTAGAATATGAAAAATGTCCTCAAGACATGAAATATAGAGATATACTGGGGCTATCCAATGGTAGTACCCACATACCTGCAGTCCAAATATTCATGGAATAAATCTAGAAAAACACCTAATTCTTCAACCAATGTCAATTAAGACATGCACAAACAGCACCAAACAGCACAACAAAGGTCCCTGCCAATATTGGAAAACCACACCGTCAGATGAATTCAATTCCTTTAATGGAAATGAGACTGAATGATCACTCCATCATTTCACTGAAAGTAGTTTTATATGGACAATTTGTCCCCCGGAAGTTTTACCAAACCTAAGGTACACAATTTTTTACTTTAGTAAAAAGTAAATTCAATCCATGTTAATCTATGATGGTGCCCATTTTTTCTGAAGCCTCTACTGGCTCATGATAGCAGAAATTATACTTAATATCTTTATTTCATGTTTGATCTCTTTAATTTTAATTTTACCCTTTTATTTATCCTTTAGCTTTTAAATATCAATTTTATTTTGGTAAAAATGATAACTTTTACATTTTTTTACATTTATTATATAATATTATTAAAGTTGTAGATTCACCCATTGTACATTCAGTACAAATGTTTTTGCTACACTAAAAACATTAATAATATAATGGTGACTAAAAAATAATCAAATAATAAATATGGATGACACAGAAAAATCAAATACCCATAGACATTTTTAAAAGGAATACAAGATTAAATGAAGAAGACTTGCACCCTAGCTACTCTCAATAATAAAAGTGTCCAGAACAAGTTCAGCTGAGCCTTTGCTAAGCACTTTTGGTTGCATGCAGTCAGATGGGATAAATTTACTCAATGGAAGTTAAAATGAATTTTTGCTCAGTCATTGCACAAGAAGTAGTTTTATACTGCTATACTATCATCCTGATTTTTTGGAAAAACTCAGGTGGACACTTTTATTAATTTGAAAAAAATGAAAAAATATTCCAAATCTAGAGGTGGTGGTACAAATTTGGTCTGAAAACTCAAATTATCTTTGATGGCAGAAATTTTATTTGAATGTTTAATTTCATATTTAATCACTTTTATTTTACGTTTTTATTCCTCTTTGTGCTTTCAAATATCAATTTAGTTATTGTAAAACTAATACTTTTCATATTTTTTTTACTTTTTTTTAATAAGATTATTAAAGATGTAGCATCTACCAGTATGCATTTGGCTTACAAGTTTTTTCAATACTAATAACATTAATAGTATAATGGTGAAAAAAAATGAATCAAATGATAAATATGAATGACACAGAAAGATCATATACAAGTGGATTTGTTTATAAGGAATACCTGATGAACTGAAGAAGACCTGCGCCCTAGATACTCACCATCATAAAAGTGTCCAGCATAAGTTTGGCAGAACTTGTGCTGGACACTTTTGGTTGCATGCAGTCAGATGGGATAAATTTACTCCATGTGAATGAAAATGACATTTTGCTCAATCATTGCACAATAAGTAGTTTGATATTGCCAAAATGTCCCCCTGTTGATTTTTCAAAACTCATCAGGACACTTTCTTTGGTTTAACAAAAAAGAAAATATAGTCCAAGTTTAGCCCTGTTGGTCCACATTTGATCTAACACCTCTACTTTTTATTGATAGTAGGAATTTTACTTAGATTTTTTTTCTTATTTTATCCCTTTTATTTTACTTTTATATTGCTCATATTTCTTTGGATATCAATTTTTAATTTTTAAAATTAATAATTTTCATACTCTTATACCTTAATTTAATAATATATGATTAAAGGTGGAACACCACCTGGTATGCATTTTTCACACAAGTTATTACTATAATAATAACGTTAATAATATAATGATGACAAAAAATTAATCAAATGGTAAATTTAAATGACACAGAAAGATCAAATACCAGTGGAAATGTTTATAAGAAATCCCTTTTGAGTTTAAGAAGATTTGCTGTATGCCTACTCTCAATTATAAAAGTGTCCAGCACAAGTTCGGCCAAACTTGTGCTGAACACTTTTTGTTGAATGAAGTCATATGAGATAAATTCTCTCTATGGCAATGAAAATGATATTTCACTCAATTATTGAAATAAAGAATGTTTAATATTGTAAAATTGTCCACTGGAAGTCTGTCCAAACCTCAGTTCAAAAATTTTTATCTATACCTAAAAGTAAGTTTAGACCAAGTCTTGACCTAGGGGTCCCCAACTATCCTAACACCACTTCTGGCTCTTTATAGTAAAGATTTTACTTGTATTTGTTATTTTGTATTTGATCCCATTTATTTTCATTTTACTTTTCTATTACTCTTTTTAATTTTAAATATCAATTTATTTTTTTAAAAACTAAACGTATTCATATTTTTTTAACTTTATATAGTAATATAATCAAAGGTTTAACATCACCAATTTTGCATTTGGCATGCAGCTTTCTGCTACACTAGAAACATTAATAATATAAATGGTGACAAAAATTAATTATAAGATAAATATGAATGACAAAAAATGATAAAAACCAATAGAAATGTGAAAAATAAAAAACTGATGTACTGAGGAACACTTCCACCCTAGCTACTCTCCATAATAAAAGTGTCCAGCACAAGTTTGGCCAAACTTGTGCTGGATACTTTTTTTCAGGTGCAGTCAGATGGGATCAATTATCTCTGTGGAAATTAAATTTAAAAAAATGCTAAATAATTACATTAGAAGTAGTTTGGTATGGCTGAATTTTCCACCTTAAGTTTTTCCAAACCTCAGGTGAAAATTTTTTTATCTTTAAAAAAAATTAAAAATTACCAAATTTAGCCCTGATGGCACCCATTTGTTTCAACACCTCTACTGGCTCTTGAAGGCAGGAATTTTTCTTGAATATTTTTTTTTCATATTCAATCTCTTTTACTTTACTTTTTTATCACTCATGTTACACTTGGATATTAATTTATAATTTTGGAAAAAAAATCATTTTCATATTTTTTTAACATTTTTTAATAATATTATAAAAGGTGTAATATAACATGGCATGCATTTGGCACACAAGTTTTTTCTATATTAATAAAAATAATAATATTATAATGAAAAAAAATTAAGCATATAATAAAATATGAATAACACAGAAAGATCAAATACCAGTTAAAATGTTTTAAAAAAATAACAGTTGCACTGAAGAAGACCTGCACCCTAGCTACTCTCCATCATAAAAGTGTCCAGCACAAGTTCGGCTGAACTTGTGCTGGACACTTTTGGTCAGGTGCAGTCAGATGGGATCAATTCTGTCTATGGCAATGAAAAAAATTAATTGATAAGAAACTTCACTAGATGTAGTTTGATATAGCTGAATTATACACCTAGAGTTCATCCAAACCACAGGTACACAATTTTTTATCTTTAAAAAACAGTCAATTTAGTACAATTTATCCCTGATGGCTCTCATTTGCTTCAACATCTGTACTGGCCTTTGATATTAGGAATAATACTTGGATTTCTTTTTTCATATTCAATCCTTTTAACTTAATTTTTTATTCCTCATATTGCTTTTGGATATCAATTTATAATTTTGAAAATGAATTATTTTAATATTTTTATACATTTATTTAATAATATTATAAAAGGTGTAACATCACCCAGTATGCATTTTGCACACATATTTTTGCTATACTTATAAAATTAATAATATAATTAAGACAAACAATTAATCAAACAATATGTATGAGTGAGGCACAAAGATAAAATACCAGTAGACATGTTTGAAAGAAATACCAGATTAACTGAAGAAAAATTCTACCCCAGCCACTCTCCATCATACAATTGTCCAGCCCAAGTTTGGCTGAACTTGTGCTGGACACTTTTGGTCATGTGCAGTCAGATGGGATCAATTCTCTGTATGGCAAGAAAAAATTTTTTTTATCAAATTTCACTAGAAGTAGTTTGGTTTAGCTGAATCATTCACCTGCTGTTCTGCCCAATATCAGGTGTATAATTTTTTATCTTTAAAGAAAAGGTCACTTTTTACAATTAAGCCCTGATTGCTCCCATTTTCTTTAACACCTCTACTGGCTCTTTATAGCAGGAATTTTACTAGTATTTTTTTCATATTTGAACTCTTTGACTTTTATTTTACTCTTTTATTCCTCTTTTGACTTTTAAATTTCTATTTAATTTTTGTAAAACTAATCCTTTTCATATTTATTTACGTCTATTTTAAAAAATTATTGAAGGTATAACTTCACATGGTATGCATTCAGCACACAAGTTTTTGCTATACTAATAACATTAATAATATAATGGTGATAAATATGAAAGATACAGACTGATCAAATACCAGTAGACAAGTTTATGAGAAATACAAGATGAAGGAACTCAAGAAAATTTCCACCCAAGCTACTCTCCATCATAAAAGAGTCCAGCACAATTTTGGACAAACTTGTGCTGGACACTTCTGGTCACGTGCAGTCAGATGGGATCAATTCTCTCTATGGCAACAAAAAAACATTTTTTTTCAAACTTCACTACAAGTAGTTTTGTTTAGCTGAATCATCCACCTGTCTTTCTTCCCGACCTCAGGTGTATAATTTTTTATCTTTAAAAAAAGGTTCACTTATTACAATTTAGCCCTGATGGCTCCCATTTGTTTCAACACTTCTACTGGCTCTTGAGAGCAAGAATTTTACTAGTATTTTGTTTTTCATAATTGATCTCTTTGAGATTAATTTTACTTATTTATTTCTCTTTTTTTTTAAATATCTATTTAAATTATTGTAAAGCTAATCAATTTCATATTTTTTTACTTTTATTTCATAATATTATAAAAGGTGTAACATCACCTGGTATGCATTTGGCACATGAGTTTTTTCTATACTTATAATATTATTAATATAATGGTGACAATAAATCAATCAAATGATATATATGAGTGAGTCACAAAGATCAAATACTAATGGACATGTTTATAAGAAATACCAGATTAACTGAAGAAAAAGTTTACCCTAGCTACTCTACATCATAAATGTGTCCAGCACAAGTTTGGCCAAACTTGTTCTGGACACTTTTGGTCACATGAAGTCTGGTGTGATCAATTCTTTCTCAATCATTGCACTAAAAGTTGTTTGATATGGCTAAATGCTTCTGCTGAAGTTTTGTTAAACCTCTAATTGTCACTTTTTTGTTTTTCAAAAAAGCAATTATAGTCCAAGTTTAGCCTCACTGGTGGATATTTTCCCCAACATGTCTACTTGCTCTTGATGGAAGTAATTTTATTTTAATTTTTTATTTTATATTTGATCCCTTTAATTTTACCTTTTTATCCCTCATATCGCTTTTGTATATCAATTTATTTTTTGTAAAAAAAATCATTTTCAAATTTTTTTCCTTTATTTAATAATATTATAAAAGGTGTAACATCACCCGGTATGCGTTGGGCACACTAGTTTTTGCTATACTTATAATATTAATAACATAATGGTGACAAAAAATCAATCAAATGATAAATATGAGTGAGGCACAAAGATCAAAACCAGTGGATCTGTTTATAAGTAATACCAGATGAAATGAAGAAAAATTCCACCCTAGCTACTCTCCATCATAAAAGTTTCCAGCACAAGTTCGGCTGAGCTTGTGCTGGACACTTTTTGTCACATGCAGTCTGATGTGATCAATTCTCTCTATTGCAATGAAAATGAATTTTTCTTCAATAATTGCACTAGAAGTTGTTTGATATGGAAAAATTGTCATCCTGAAGTTTTGGTAAAGCTCAAGTGGATTTTTTTTTATTTTTACGAAAAAGAAATTATAGTCCAAGTTTAGTGCCACTGGTGGGTGTTCACCCCATAATGTCTACTTGCTCTTGATGGCAGGAATTTTACTTTAATTTTTTATTTCATATTTGATCCCTTTAATTTTACCTTTTTATCCCTCATATTGCTTTTGGATATCAATTTATTTTTTTTAAAACAAATCATTTTCATATTTTTTTACATTTATTTAATAATTTTATAAAAGGTGTAACATCACCCAGTATGCGTTGGGCACACAAGTTTTTGCTATACTTATAATATTAATAACATAATGGTGACAAAAAATCAATCAAATGATAAATATGAGTGAGGCACGAAGGTCAAATACCAATTAATCAATAGTTCTTTTTAATATTATAATTTTTTTAATTAAATAAAATGGTAATAATGAATTATATTTTTCATTCACAATTCCACTCTAATGATTCCCACTGCACAAAAAGGTTTCACTCAGTCGTTTCTTTACTGCTTGTGCATATATTTTATTGCCCACAGTACTACAATTTTTTGTAGTGATTATCCTACATCTGATTCAGGAATATTTTTAAACAATATAAGTTTTTTTTACAAAAGACCTTATCATATCCAATATCCCACAAAAATACAACCTGTTTTTGTATTAAAACCCGTTAATTATTAAGAAATTGTTAAAATAATTAGACTAGACCCTGGCACAGCTAGATCCATACCGACTAACCTAAAGTCTGTTCAATGTTGAAAACAATTAAATAAAATTATGATATCATACTAAATTATGGGCACCAACCATAAGTCAGCACTTCTCATTTGCTCTGCTACAAAATGAGTGCATGTAGCATTTTTCTAACGTCAGAGTGTTTTTCTTCCTTCCCTCACACCTTTAGTCCAGAATGAAAATTTAGTATGAGTTTTGGTCAAGTTGGTTTTCCAGTGTTATCTGTAGGCAATATGAATTCATATTGCATATTTCTATTTATGCATAAAATATACTTGTTTAGCATCATTTTTTTGCATTTTTCAATCATTATGCATATTTATGCACATGCATATGCATATTTATTATACAGATTTATATGCATACTAATATATTTTATTCATATACATATATGCACCTTTTTTTTGCATATTCAATATGCATATTTTGAATGCATATTAAATTTTAATATTTTTATGCATATTCAATTTGCATATTTTTTATGCATATTTATTCTTCATAGTCATTATGCATACACTTTAGATAGGCATTTCACATCAATTTTTAACATGCAATAAGTATCCACCTATGCATCTATATCATACACGCAACATATATTCAAGTTTAATATTTTAATATTAAGGTATTCTAAGTGATGTTGTTCAACCTTTTGCCAAACCTGAGATTAACTGATGTTCAATGTGGTTCCTAAGCTCTGCTCAAGGAGGGATTGCTCTGGATTCAATCTGTGACAGTTTATTTTTTCAATGTTTTTTCATCAGATTTAAAAACATATTTCTGACAGTTTCAGGATGGTTTCCCAACAGTTTCCTGAAAAATTTCTGAAAGTTTCAAATAGTGGGAACTGCTAGCAGTTCACCCCCAGATTTCCTGTGGTGGATGAAGATATTGAAGGTGGTAAAAAGAATGGTGGAGCTGATGGTGGAAAAATAGATATGGGTAAAGAAAAGGTGGTCAGTGAGGCCACTTTCACAACTTCATTAGGTGGATTAGAGTTGGGAACGGTTTCTAAAGTGGATGGAAATTGTATGATTGGAGAATATGTTGTTGATGCTTCCAGAAGAGCAGATGCTACTAAAGCTAAAAGTAGCATTCAAAGCCAACTTAGGGCTAAACCTGGCAATGCTGAAATAAAAAATATTGAAATGAAACCTTACCCCAAGGACAAAATATATAAAATGCATAAGGGAATGGTGGATAAGGGACCTCCCAGTTATGAAAAATTTGATTTAAATGGTGAGCCTATTCCTGTAGAAGATGAAGATGATTCTGAGGAAGATGTACCAATAGCATCTCTTCCCAGACCAAGTTTTGCTGATCCTACTCCTATGGAAGGGGTGAGGAGAACCAGTGATGGATCTGAATTAGTGAAAGAAGATGGTGATGGAGCTAGGGTTATGGTAGATGATGATGTGATTATGGAGGGTAAAGATAGAAATTTAGGTCCTCAAGAGATGCCCAGGGCAAAGGTTATCAAGAATAAAATTCAATATGAAAGGTCAGTAGTATCTTGTCAAGAAAATTCTATGGAGACAGTTTTAGGTAGAGTGAATACACTCCAGATTCCTCTATCTTTAGGCAAATTATTTATTATTAACCCTACCCTTTCAGAAAGAAAATGAAGAATCTGGAAAGGAGAAGGGTATCTGTGGGAGAGGTGGAGCATATTTGTGAAAATTCTGAGAAGTTTGGAGAGGAGGTGGAAACTCATTTTTCTGCTCCTTGAGGACATTTAATGGTGATGCTAAATGGTGAAGAGGTAAAGGCCCTGGTGTATTCAGAGTCTCAAATTAACTTAATTTCTTTAGAGAAAGAAACTATTATAGGCTATCCAATGAGATCTAGCACTGGTGGAAACTTAAGAGGTATAGGCAGACATGGGACCAAGATAATGGGGATGTCTGAAACTTTCAAGCTAAGTGTAGATGGATCTGTTAGTAGGGTGCATTTTTATGTGGCCAGAGGAGCTGTGAAAACAACTCTTGGTGGGGAATTTTTGATGGATTTTGAAGCTCAAATATGTTATCCTAGTGGTATCAGAATTAGTCTGGATTTATTGGTGATGGTATAAAGTGGCTTCATATGATGTTAGCATCTCCAGAAGATGATGGTTATGAGCCAAGGCCTGGCCTCACTACCATGTGTCAGTGTTGCATTTGAACCAAGAAGAGACAAACAAAATGGTCAGGTTATGGTGAATTTCTTTAGATAGATAAGTGTAAAAATACTTATTTTTTGGGGTAGTAAGAGCTGATCACTCCAATTTTGAAACCTATCCTCAAAAAGAGATCCAGGATTGCAATAGGTCAGCTCAATTTATGATAATTCAAGTTGATTCTCAATTATTTTCTGTTGATATATGACTGGAATTTCAATATGTGATGAATTTTCTATATTTTTATTGTCTTTATCACTTATTCTATTAAATTTAAAAATTGTTCAAATAAAAAGATGGGATGCATTATGTTGGATAAAATTTGTAAGGGAATTTGGTTAATTATGGTGATATTAGTTATGGATTATTTTATAGCCTCCAGCAAGAGGATAAACTGCAATTATTTTTTCAAAATCAACAAAAAAATAACAGTATCATTGATTAAAAAATATTTTTGATGATTCTACTTCTTTGCTCCAGCAAGTGGTTAAGCTGCCAAATTTAATTACTGGGGATTTTTTGGTGGAAAATGGGAAGAAAGGTGTTGAAAAATTAGATGAAAAATTAGACAAAGGAAAAGGGGGTGATAATGTAAAAATTAAAATTAAAAATTATATTTCAACTTATTCTGTTTCTGATTCTGAAGAAAATTCTTATGAAGAGTTATATAATAACAAAACTATAATTGATCAAGTATCTCAATTTAAAGTGGATATTGACACAGTGAAATATAAAAAGGTAGAAAATAAAATTAGACCAACCAATGTACTTCTTCTGAAAAAATTGAATCCATCTTTGATAATACCAGCTTTATCAAGAGATCCATATGACTTTCTTATAGTCAAGAACCTTCTGTAATTTTCTGAAACTTCAAGGATCAATTTTAAGAGATTGGAGATTGTTCATTTTGGACCTGAAAGATGGCTGTCAGGTGAGAAAAAGAGGTTGTTTTTGGATATAATTTTTAAGAGGGAGAAGACTATTACATTTTCAGAAGAGGGGAGAGGTGTGTTAAATTAATATTACAGGGAGCCCTACAAGATTCCAGTTTCTTGTCATGAACCATGGCAACAGAAACTTAATCCAATACCTGCTGATTTAAAAGAATATTATATCCAAGTCATTAGAGAAAGAATTTGAAATTGATTATACAAACAATCATCATCAATTTATTCAAGTCCAGTGTTCTGAATTAAAAGACCTAATGGTAGGCTTAGGGTAGATCACAATCTCAGAGAACTATATAAGGTTACAATAAAATATGCATGAATACCACTCAGCATGGAGGAGTTTGTAGAGATGTTTTCAGGGAGAGTGTGTCATGTTTTGGGTGATATAATGGGGGGATATGAAAAAAGAGAGTTGCATCTGGACTCAAGGCTTCTCATAAATTTTGATATGCCACTTGGACAATTACAGCTAACAAGATTACCCCAAGGAGCAACAAATTAAGTTGCTGTTAATCAGGCTCAGATGGCTTGTATTCTTCAAGACAAGATTCTAAAATATTCTGGTATATTTCTAGTTGATGGATGGAATCAAAGGACCTTCAACAGATTATGGTAATGAAGTATTGATGGAGAATCCAGGGATACAAAAATATCTCTTGGAATATGCAGTTATTTTAGAGAAGATTTTGTTTAGTATTGAAGAGACTGGTTCAACTATTTCAGGTTCCAATTTTTTTTGTTGGGTGCCATCTTGGAAATCTTAAGTCATGTGGTATGTAGAGAGGGTAGGACTATGTCAAAGAAGAAGGTAAAAAAATTCAGTCTTGGCAAAGACCCAAGAATACAACTGAAGTCAGAGGATTTTTAGGCATATGTGTTTTTTTCAGAATATTTATTAAGGACTTTTCATCATTGACTTTTAATTTGAGATGGTTGACTAGGAAAAATAGTAACAGGAAGCGGGATGAAGAGGGTGAAGAAGCTTTTGTTAGAATGAAGAAGGCAGTTGAAGAAGATATTATCCTGCACAATTTAGATTATGGGAAAGATGCAGGCCAAATTTATTTAGCAGTGGATTCTAGTCATAATGCTTCTGGGGTGGTTCTGTCTCAAATGAATAAGTCTGGTTATATAAAGCCAGTCAGGTTTGAATCTGTTGTTTTTACTGAGGAAGTATCAAGATATTATCAGCAAAAATTGGAAATTTTTGGTATGGCAGAAATTCTTAATAAAATTCAAAATGTTTTATGGGGACCACACTTCAAATTTCAAGTCAATACTAAATCTTTAATTCAAATGATTCATTCCCCTAGTTTACCAGATGTGCCTAGGACTAGACAGGTAGCTTTTATTCCACATTTTTCTTTTTATTCAGTTCACAAGCCTAACAAGACATTTACTATTCCAGATGGCTTATCAAGAAGACCACCTACTAAAAAGGAATCTGGCTCAGAAGGATTCAATTAAGATATGTCTGTAATCAAAGCCAGCATAAAAGGTTCTGAAGAACTTCTTTACCTCCCCCATGAGGTTAAACTGGAAGGATTAATATGTGTAGATAATGAAAATCTCTACCATGAGGATCAACTGGAAAATAATAAAAATTTAATAAATTATGTTCTGAAGGTTTTTGATGATGGTGTAGATAAATTAAGTTAAAAAAAGGTTGGCAATGTGGTGTATATGGATGAGGATGGTGATAATTTTTGGGATAGTAGTAAGTTGGGGAATGTTGAACATGTTGGAGTATTAGTTAATTCAGTTAAAGAGATGTCAGGTTTTAATAAAAGCTTGGTAAAAAGGAGGTTGGAGGAAGATGAACATGTTGATGCTGAAAAGGGTAAGAGAAAAATTAAAAATTGTGAGGGTTAATAAGTTGAAAGTCTCAAAGAAAAAAAAAATCAAGGTCTTAAACAATAAATAGGCAAAGTCTAGAATTAAAATTATTGGCCCATTCATGTGCATTTAATATAGGAGATAGGGAAGTTCTTGTTGAAATTATATTAATGGATTTTTAAGATTATGTCTGGGGAAAGAAAGTTTTTTATTATAAAATGGTAAAATATTTATTAACATTAGAAAGTCTGGATAAAAGTGGTAATGATGAATGGGTGGCTATCAAAAGGAAGTCACCATAATTTTTTCTCTCCAGAGGAAGATTAATGAGGTGGAGGTATCCAAATCCTCAAGTAGTTCTAACACAAAATCATGGGAAAAAATTGATTATTAAATCACTGAATGAAGATCTTGGGCAAAGGTGAGATGTTGAAACCTATATACAAATTTTGGAAAGATTTCGGTGGCCTGGTATGAAGCTAAATGTTAAAAAGTGTGTTCAGTCATGTGAATAATGTCAAAGGAGAAGTTACTTAAGGCCAATGGAAACTGGACATGCAACTGGTGAAAAAACTCTGTTTGGTAGGGCTAGTGTTGGACGGTCCTCTAGAAGAAGGAGAAAAGAGGAAGAAGAAGAAGAAGAAGACGGAAAAGAAGAAGAAAAAGAGGGAATGAAAACCTATGACAACAATGATGTGACAAAACTTGGACTGGGGGAGCTACAAAACTCATATCAAGCTATTTAGGGGATGATATATGGTAAGTCTTTTATTCTCTCTTCTTAAGTAACAATTACTAATATTAAATACTCTTTAAGCAACCTTTTGTATTTATATTTTATTCTATATTTTAAAGGCAAGAAAGGGCCATAATAGAAACTATTGTAAATATAAAATTATAAATTAATAATAATATTAATGATAAAAATATAGTGATTAATAAGTGGTGAGGTTACAGGGGGTTACCCAAGGGCTTTATATAGGCAAGGGACCCTCTGAGGTGCCACATTAATGTATATACAAAGTAAGATAAAATAAAAAAAATGTAACTAATTTTGAGTAAATGTAAAGGGAAACCCATGATACAATTAAATAAGATACATGTGAAAGAGCCCTAAGTCCTCCAATTGAATCCCAAAAATTTAAAATAAAATTAGTGAGTAATTAAATAAGTTTGAGACACATAAAAACAACTAATATACTTTAAAACATGCTTTATACCTTTTTTTATTAATAAACAATTTAAGTGAAACATAAAAATAAAATATTTTAACACATAAAAATAATAAAATTAATTAAATTAGTGTAAAAAATGAATAATAAATTAATTTAAAATATTTTTATTATTGTAAAAATTACTTTAAGTCAAACAAGTAATTATTTTAATAAAATTACTAATTTTTAGATTTAATCATTAATAATTTATTTAATAAAGTTTTTTAACTTGTATAATACTTTAGTGACACAATTATAAGTCAAAAAAAGCTTAATAAATGTGTTTAATAATATATAAAGGTTTTATTCAATATATAAATTTAATTAATTAATTTAATTAAATTTTAAGACAATTTTACATTTATAATTATAATAGATGGTTCTAATTAATTAATTATTAATTTAAAATTATTAAATACATAAAAATGTGCCATTATTTATAGAATTCACATATATTAAGCTTAATTTAAATGTACTTATAATTTATATAATAATAAAATTGATATAAAACTTATTTTACTTATTTCTAATAAGATATTTATATAATTTTATTATGTAATATAATATTAATTTATATACATAAAATGCATGATTTTACGCCCTCTTTCAGGTCCAATAAATTAACATAAAATTTAATGGGCTCCTGGTAAATCCTGGCTGACACTCCCTAACTCTAAAAAAACAAAAAAAAATTCTAAGATTTTTTTTATTTATTATAATTTTCATATTTGTTTGAGATTTAGAATTTTGTTCCCATGAAAAAATGAATTATCCTCATGTGGTTAATACTCACCACAGAAAATTTGGAGGGTGGGGGTATTGCTAGCAATACCCCTCATTTAAAAATGTTGGAAAGTTGTTGGAAAGCTGTTGGAAAGCTGGTGGGGATTCATTGTGAAACCAGATTTAAATCAATTTGACAATGATTTGGTAATCAGTTAGATCTAGGTTCAACCCAACTCAATCACAGGTCTCTTTGAGCTTGGTTATTACTTTGATCTTCAGCTGAGCACAGATTGAGCAAATCTTGAACATATCACTTAACATATCATAATATTCACTTTCCCATCTTGTGGAAAGCAAAATTTGATATTTGGTCTAAAAAAATCTACAGATATTTTCTTACCAAGTTGGTAACTGAAGTTTAAACTGTAGTATATCAATTATTACATTAGACCACATAGATATATGATAAAACATACAATTCAAATCAATTTTTGTATTATTGAGATCACCATAAGTGTCTGTCCAAAGACTTACAAAAAGAATGTTAGTATCAAGACATCGTTCTAGGTAGTAGTTTCAATTTGGATTTTGAACTGCCATCTAAAGCATTTTACTATTAGAAAGAAACATAAATAAGTTTATTAAGAGTGAAATTATTCTATTTTGTGATTATAATGTAACAATAAAGCACATTTTTATTAGGAAAATTTTTCTTCTTCGACAAACCCAAATTTACTCTATAGGCTCAAGATTTATTTTTAAGCCATATTATTTATTTCAGTTATAATTCATTTCTTAAGTTTGTGAACAAAATATTATGAAATATATTTCAATAATAAAACTTTATATATATATATATACACTCAATATAATTAATTATTTACAAAAACTACTGAACTACATGTCAATCCCCTTCCTTTTCTACAATTTCTGAGTGAGATAGCTATGATTGTGTATCCTTTCTTTTCTTTTTGTGCATTTCATTACATGACAAAAGTATGTGACTATTGGATCACGTATTAAACTATTCTCACTTCTCTGTCTTTTATATCCCTGCTTTCTATCACAAAGCATCTGTCTTTTAAGTGGTTGTTCTCCTCTTATAACTATTCTAAAATGTATCAAGTCTTTAAAATGTAAATAGTTAATCACTTTCCTACCCTTTATTTTTCTTTTATAGTTCCTTATGGCTTTATTTAATTGATTGTGTTTATCCTTTATCTTTTCATGCCATCTTATCCCTTTTACTTTTCTATCTATTATGTTACCTATTCTCGTGATAAGTTGTTCTCATGAAATTGATCTTGAATTTCATTCAGTTGATTTGGTTTCTTGTTCATTTATGTTAGTAATTTAATTGTTTAATCCAAAATTATCTTGAGATACTGTATGGACATAAGTGAGATTTGCCGTGACAATTTTAAAATTACATGCATACACTCTCTTTTTTGCTTATTCTTTAATTTTGATGGATTATCCCTATTACTACAGGATTTTAATGGATGATATCATTCTAATTATGTTATTGGTCACTATTTATGTTGTTGGAAAGGTGCATTATTGAGAATGAGGCATCATTATTCATGTATAGAGCTGTTAAATCAAGGGGTTCATGGGAGGAATTGATAGGTATAAAAGGAGGGGGTTTTTGGTCTTTTTTTCTGAATTCTTTATCATTTGAACCAAATATATAACCAATACAATTACAACACATATCAATAGAAATTATAAAGTCTCTGAATAATATCTGGACTATAATATCTATTTTTATACCAACTATAAGATTGTAACTCATTTATAATTAGTGAGATTAAAATTACTGAGATCATGTCATGTGCCACATGACACTTGAAGAAAAAGTACCTCAATTACACCAATATTCAAGCCTAACTCCTAGCAATACATGAAAAGCATAATTTTAAAGAATAAATTCTATTGTGCTCATGAATTAGATGCGCTATTCAAAATATAAAATATCCTAAATTTAAATACACTTATACTTTTCAAACATAAGCAATCTACATGTGTTATAGTGCTAAAGTCAAGGCAATATTCAAAAGGGGTAATTAGGAGGTCTGGGAAGTAGGAAGAGGAAATAAAGATTATAAGGTTAGATTATTCAGTACTTGGGAACTCTGGTGGATTAAATGGGTCTGTGAGTAAAATGGTGGCTGATTGGTAAATGGGTCAGTGCAAGGAGGAATAGGATATTCAAAGGGGGTTACTTTGGTTTGACCTTCTCTAAAATAGAATTAAAAAAAATATTTTTGATAGTAGTTAAATTCTTATTAGGTTATAATTATATTTTTCCTTCTCTCTCTTAATAATAAAATATATTGAAATCCTAAATACTTAAATCTTCTCTTTGATTATTAAAGTTGAGACCCATTGTGAGATTCACCATAATAGTTAGTGTCCCTACATAATACATCAATTATTTCTCAAAGAATATTAGGAACCGTTATTAGTTAATCCTTTCTATCTTCAAATCACTTCCTAGAAGTAATCCTCTGTGCTTCAAAGTTGTAATTTCCCTCATCCTTTTATCTCACTTACTTTGGGATCATCCTTGACCTTGTGCGTAGGTTTTCTGGTGACATTTTAATTTAATTATCCATTGTTCTCATTCTTTTTTCTACTACTATTTTCAGGTTCTAAATGTAAAATGATGCCTGTTCAATGCACTCCTCCTCCCATTAGCGCTACTACTAGAGCTTGTGCTAGGGATAGGCTGACCTCATTACCTCCTGTTTCTTGCACTCACTCCCTCAAACCTCTTGATGTAAGGGAGGTAAAACATTCAATTAAATCTGTAGAGGACTTACCTCAGAATTTTGAGGACTCCAGTGAAGAATATGAAGGCAAGTATACTATTCACAAGGCACCATCAACCCTGGATGCCAAACCTTCAGGCCAACCTTCAAACCCTGGCCCAACTGCTTCATTGGAGGACTTCATGAAACTTCTGGTTAAAACCCTCACTAATCCTACCTAATCTGAAGGATCTAAATTCAAAACTCCTTTGATGAAATCTCTAGAAAAATTTGGTGGAGAGTTTCCAGACAGATTGTGTCCCCTCTTGTAGAAATGCAAGCTACTATTCCACAATGGCCCTTGAACCTTTAGTACAGATTTCTCCAAGGTCATTTATGCCTCTTCTTACTTATCAGGAAAGGTTTCACAGTGGTTCAAGCCTTATCTATTCATGCTTTCTTTGAGAAAACCTCATTTACTCATTAATAATTGGGAAAAGTTTGAGGATCAACTTTTTACATTGCTTGGTGGCCCCAATGAAACTAACAATGCTGAGATCAAACTCAATTTCCTTTGCATGAGCGATAATGGTAAAGCTTCTGAGTATATCTCAAATTTCAGGGCTTTAAATACTCAATTAAGTTGGAATGATTCTACCCTCAAATATCATTTCAAAAAGGGACTTCCTTTGAGGATTCTGGACCAATTAAACTGTCATGGGCAAAAAATGGAGAGTTTGACGGACTTAATTGATAAGACCCTTGAGCTCAATGACACGCATCAAAAAAAAACTTCAACAAAGGATTCATGTGCAAAAATCTCATGGTAAAAATTTCAAATCTGGGCCTCCTTCAAATAATCATTCCTGACAAACCCAATTGACCCAATCCATACCCAGTCACAAGGGAAAGGAAAATTTCAAGCCTGTAAACTTGACTCCTGGAAATATCAGTGAGTTTTTGGATCCAAAAGGGGAACTAAAGGAAGATGAAAGTAAAGATGGGCAGATAATGGGTTATTTATGTATTGTGGGGGTAAACACAAGTTAGAATATTGTGCAAAATTGAAGTAAAGGGAAGGAAAAAGCTTGAAGTCAAAAAACTAGAGAATAGTTTACTTGTGTGCAAAGCAAACTATTTTGTTTCTCCCTGTGCACAGAGCCTCCATGACTTAAGGACTGGAGTTGCAGTTAACAGTTTGAGATTTATTCTTTTTAAGTAGGATAAACCCTTCAATTGTCTAATTGACTCTGGAGCTTCATTTTAATTTATCAGTTTATCTTTTGCCAAAAATCTTAAGCTGAGATTTGTAGATAGAAATCAAATTCCAATTTATTTGGTCAAATAAGAGTTACCCAAGTAATGGGTTAGTAAGAAAATTTTATGGGTTTTCAAATTTCCAAATTTCCCCTCCTTTGAGTGGGAATTAACAGTCTTGGATTACCTGAGGATGGACAATACCATTATTGGCCATGAATTTTTAACGCATTGGAATCCTGAAATTATATTGTCAGAGGTATTGGTCACTTCTCATTCTAAGTATATTTTTGATTCTTCAATGCAGTTCAACAGGGAGTTAAAAAAACAGTGTTACCCTGTCCTGGTAGAGGAAATATCTCTTCCAGATAATTGGACACCATCTGATTTTTCTCTAAATGAGCATTTGGCTGGCCTTTCTAGCTTGGTTACTTCACTTAAAGAGGGTTTTTAACAGCCTTGAGGTAAACAATTTTTCTCTCTAAATTCAGGTCTACCCTCAACAGACTCCTTCAACAATGAAGAGGATGACCAAATCAATATTGAAGCCATTAAATTTACTCTACCACAAGTATATCTGGACTTCCTCAATGTATTTTCAATCTGCAACTCTGACAAGCTACTGGCACATTGACTTTACAATCATCAAATAGAGTTACTAGGTCCATCACCTTTAGAAGTTCCTATCTATTCTCTATCAAAGAACAAATCACAAGTTCTTTGAGACTGAATTGCAGAGAATGTTGCAAAAGGTTTCATTTGAGCCAGTAAATCCCCAATTGGCTCTCCAGTTCTTTTTGTGAAGAAAAAGGATGAAAGTCTTTGGTTGTGCCTTGATTATAGAAAACTCAACACAGTGACAAAGAAGAACGCATATCCAGTTCCTCCTATGTCTTTACTCCTTACTTTGTTTGTTGGTGCTAATTTCTTTTCTAAAATTGATTTAAGATGTGTGTACAACCTAATATTTATTGCTGAAGGCCATGAAAATTTAACAGCAATGCGCACTAGGTTTGGTAGTTTCGAAAATTTATTTATGCCTTTTGGGTTATGTATCACACCCTCAAATTTTGAAAATTTTTTCAATGATATATTTCATGATGTTGTTGAACAATTTGTTGTCCTCTATTTAGATGATATTTTAATTTTCTCAAAGAACCTCTAGGAACATATTGAACATGTTTGAAAGACTCTCAATTATCTTTGAGAGCTTGGTCTCTATGCCAAGCACACTAAGTTCATATCCCACCTAAGTTCTATTGATTTTCTAGGTTTTATATTATCCACTGATGGCCTTGTTGTGGATGATAGGAAAGTTAAAAAAATATTGGAATGGCCAGAGCCAAAATCTGTAAAATCCTTACAAGGATTTTTATTTTTTGTAAATTTCAATAGAAGATTTATTAAATATTACTCCAAAACTATTACAAATCTCACTTCTTTTCTTAGAAAAAATATTCCCTTTGATTTCACTGATACAGAACAAAAGGAATTTGAAGTATTGAAATCTGCATTCACAACAGCTCCAATTCTTTGACATTTTAATCCTTCTTCTTTGACAATCGTTGAGACAGATGCTAGTGATTATGCTATTGCAGGGGTTATATCCAAATTAAATCCTGAAACAAAATTATTTCATCCTGTTGTGTTAAAATCATG